>OZ014530.1:255927538-256591367 GCA_963966105.1 Volucella zonaria
CAGGGATAGTTATCTTCTTAATTTGCACAAAGGAAAGGCCAATACGCGAAACTGCTATAACTACTGTTCTGTCAAGCTGATGTCACACACAATGAAGATCATTGAGTGGGATTGCGGCAAATAATACGACTATGTGATGACAAGTGCGGGTTTGTCTCGGATAAATCAACAATAGATGCAATCCAAAGTGTAAAATAAGTGATACCTTAAAGGACTTCCATATGGTGTTGGTTGATTTTGAAAAAACCTTTGATAAACAGCAAAGAGATATCTTATGGGTGGCGCTACTAGCGCATGATCACGGACATGTATGAGGGAGCGAAGACAAAAGTAAGATGTCTCGCAGGGGTCACCGAAGATATCCCAATCGAAGTCGGTGTACACCAAGGAGGCGTCTTCAGTCCTTTGCTGTTTATTGCAGTTCTTGATTGTCTGCTTGAAGGAGGTACATCAGTTGTTTTTGCTGACGATGGAGCTACTCGTATTATAAGTGAAGATCAAACGTGCCTGCAACGAGCACTTGATATATGGGTGGATGTTTTAGAGGGAAATGGGTACCGTTTAGTTTGAAAAAGACAGTACTGCCCGTTCTCTGATCCACACCGGCCTATTCCAATGGAAAAATGCTTCTCAAGTACGAAAAGTTCAAATTTCTGGGATCTGTCATCAATAGCGAAACAACTTGTGATGATGGCATCAATCATCATAAAAGCGTAGGATGGATGAAGTGGCGGGAAAATTCCGCTATCTTCTGTGACCGAGAAATGTCCCCTAAGTTTTACACCGCTCACATACGGCTTACAATGCTGGACAATGAACAAAAAGTATGAGAACAAATTAATGGCAGCTGAGATAAAGATGTTTCGCATGACAGCCGGAGTAACAATGCTTGATAGAATAAAGAGTTCGAAGATTCAAGGAAGCCTTCATGTAAAAGATGCCATCACAACCAATATAGAGTACGACCGGCCCAGTTGGTATTGTCATATTTAAAGGAGAGATCCTTCGAACCCTGTCAAAAAGGTGATATTAATCAAAGTTCCTACAAAAAACAACTGGACAACAAACAAATGCAAAAACACCAGCATTTGATTGGCCTCAGTGACGAAGTGATCCGCAAACGGGAAGCCTGCCTGTACTTCCTGCGATCAAACCGGCAAACCCCACAGGCTGACCAGTTGGGGTGTACATAGTAAAGTGGGAGGGTTGTGATTCTTTTACTCCGGACCATAACCTCACCGTGAGGAAAGAAGAAGAAAAATTTGTTTTAACATTTTTTATCCTTCGATTTACGAGATTTCGAAAATCCTTGTATTCTTCATCATACATAATATTTCGTGGGCTATTTTTCCATCTTTCTGTAGATCTCGTTCCCTTTTCTTACACATTCTGATGATACTGTCCAAGGATTATGTTTTTTTATTTGTTTTTTAGTTATTATTTAGTGTTGGCTTACCACAGATGGTGTGGATGTTGGCTGTCAATTACTGTCATTTACTGAATTCAATGTGATTGATCTCTTTGACAGACTCTTACAATCTTTGGCCATTTTAGTTATGGAGTCGTTTAGCACGCAACACCGCATTTTTGTTATTCTTATTCGTGAATTTTTCGGCCAACAGAATCGCCGTAGTGAATCCGGAATTCATGTAATGATGAAGCGTTTTGAAGAAATTGATTCAGTATCGGGTCAAGCTCCATATCAGTAAGCTTGGCCAACACGTACATGCTAAAATATGGTAGCACCTCAATTCATAGACGAAGTGAATGTAGAACGTTGCCGCAGCATGTTGACCGGCTAATTTTTTTTTCAAAATTGATTGAATTGGGTCTGGTTTCAACCGCCCACATAAGCCACCAATCTGTCAATCTATTGCGTACGAAATTTAAAGATCGTATTATTCCGGTTAGGGGAAGAGCTGATTGGCCTCAAGGTCATGCGATTTGACATCTTTAGACTTCTTCCTGTGGGGTTATTTGAAGAGTAAGGTTTATGCCAATAACTCATCCAAACTGAAATTGCGGCCATTGATCCACTTATTGTTCAGAAAGTAATCGATAATTTTTTAGCTTTCGATGGTCGCTTGCAACAGAAGCCGTGTACATGAACAATGTTGTACTTTATTCATAATTGCCATAGACCGAGTTCTACTAATTAATAAAATTTCATTAATTCCGTAATAAATGTGTGCTTAATTTAATGAAAACTTCCACACTAGCTGTTGGCTCACCCTCTATCATAATTCAATGATATTATGGCAGGTAACTTGTTTTTTAGTTGGCTATTTGTTGCTTATTTTGAGCAGATATTTTGTCAGACGGTTCAGGCTAGCCCCTGTACAATACTACACTTACACTTAGACTTGCAACTTGCTGTTTCTTTGAACCAAATGGGAAACTGGGTCATAAGGCCATTTCAAAAACATTAAAAAGACTCTTAATAAGACTCTAATCATACCAATTCCACTGAATGGCTCAAAAATAGGGTCATAGGATTTTGGTCAGGTTTGCATTGACATACTTTGGGGAAGAACATATAACAACGAGCTCTACAGGGACATTAACCAAATTAAAGGATTTTGCATCAGTCATCTAAGTCATCTCCAAGGCCAACCTATAACCCTTGTTGGATCTATCTGCGTGTCATATTTATGCGACATGGAGCTTCATGATGAGATAAATACTAAAACAAACTCATATCTTGGCTTCGTTAAAAGATGGTCCAAAGAATTCTGCAACCCGTACGTGACCAGATCACTACACATTACTCATGTTCGCCCCCTTCTCGAGTACGCTAGCCAAGCGTGGCGGCCCTTTCAACGAGTTCATGTATCCCATACTGAGAGCATCAAGCGTGGTTTTCTTCGATTTGCTCTCCGAGGTTTCCCTTGAAATTATCTTCTAATTTTACCTCGGTATCGAGAGCGTCTCAAACTCATTAACCTGAATACCTTTGAGGAACTGACATTTTTTTCATTCACTCTTTACAACTCCATTTTCTTGTACACTAATCCTCGAAATCTACATTGCCCCCGTCTCTTTTATTTACCAATCTACCGCACCAAATATGGCTATAACAAAACAATCTCCCGTATGCTGTGTAAGGTAAACTCCAACCTTTCTGTTGTCGATTATAATCGCAGTACTCTCTCCCTCAAATTCGATCTCCTTCACGATCCTTAGCTTTAAGCCGTAGTGATAAGTCCTAGATTTTGCTAAACCTTAATTTTTATTAGTTTTTAGGTCCTAGTTTTGAAGCTTGTATTAAGCCAAATAAATGGGAGCGTAAGCCTCCACCAAAGCCACTTAAATTCGAGCGAATGAATATTAAGAATATTAAGAAGAGTCTTCAATCGTTACCGGAGCAGAGAAATATTTTACAATAGGCTTCTCGCAAAAGTAGAAAAGAACCTCAACCATCTTAGTAGCTGTTTTTTTTTGGTTAAGGCTCAGGTCCACCCCGGGCTGTAGCGCCATTCAAGTAAGTTAGCGTTCATGTTAGCTAGAACGATTGAAGCATGTGAGGCGATAAAGGTAAAACGTACATGAGCTCACCAAATTCGTCGAAATTTTGTTGACAAATACTCGACGTAATAACTTTTTATTAAATTTTATACCATATGATTACATGCTACTCGAATGTATGTGTTTTTACGGGCTCACTCGTATCGCTACCTTTCAACTTTGCACCGATTGATCCTAGATCTAGACTTCCTTCTTCACAAACTCGATGTATGCACAGACTCGTATGTACGAGTGCATATAGTATATGCGATCTAGTCTAGTCTATTGGGTCAACTGCCACCAGTAACCATATGTAGAGACGAATCGCTATCACGATACGTAACTATCACTATCGCAGATATTATTGCAAACCACGAATACCATATGTGCGCCACCTTTTAATTTCGATTCGATGCATAGTTTCGTTTAGCTATAGCTACAATGCTGACCATGATGGGTCTGAAAGTATGAACCGACGTAGTATCTTCTCGATATCTTTTGAATTGGTTTTTTTCCCCAGATACACTTGACAATTGATAAGGTGCTCTTGAAAGATTTGCAGTTACGGAAGGTGCTTTTTTTTTTTTTTTTTTTGATTTGTGAAAGATTGTACAAAAAATCTTTAAATTGGCCAGAGCCCCACTGAGGTTTAGTATTGTAAGTTGACACCTTGAATGGGAAGGAATCGCGGTGGTCATATAAGTTTGCGCGGACTATAAAACCAAGAGTGTAAGTTTTTTTGTTGTTTTCATTTTCTCAAAATAAAAAAAAGAATTCGAAAAAAGAAATATCTTTCAAATTGGAAATGATTTACAATAGTTGTGTGCTGTGTTAGCGGATCGCATTAATGGAGATGATTGGACTTAACGCATTTGAGGTCGCACAATTGGTCAATTAGTCTTTTGTGCTTAAGTGATTTTCAAAAGCACCAAACGATTCCATTAAGTGAATAATACGGATGTAAAGTGTGAAACGGGGAATTTACATTATGACTGTCAACTGTTGACTGACAATTAGACTCCAGATTGTTGGCTAACGAGTGGAGGGACGATTTTGTGCTCTAATGCGTATCTGTAGTGTGTTTATTTGTGTTGAATTTGCGAAGAGTTTTCATTTTAGTTATGTTGGAATGTTGGAAAAAAATATTGAATTGAAAATTCCAAAATCAAATTCAGGTCCTAACATACTTATTGCCTGTCTTAGATTTCAAATTTAATATTTTGAAATTTCTAAAATGATATTTAGACTAATTTGTTGGACCAACTTCAACAAAAGATTGTGCAAAAATCCTTTTAATGAGAATGAAATAATACCCGATCAACCCGTGTTGTTCTGTTTGTGAAGTACTCGTATCTACTAGGATCCCCATAAAGGAAATGATGTCGGTATTTCAGAATTAGAAACAGATTATTAAATTCGTTTTCGAGTGCTAGTTTCGTCCTCTTAAATGTGGTCCTGGGGCTATATCTAGAGACCTAATTTGCTTTAGTTTAGTTTTTGACTTTTTTATTTCATTCAAATTATAACAACTCGTTTATGGAATTACAAAAAAAAAATCTTACTTTACAAAGTCTTTTGGTTTTGGCATATGGCCGTCTACCAGACTGACATTTTTCAATATAAGCAATAAAAAAAAATAAAATATTTATTGTGGCAGAAAAAATAAGGATTAATGAATAATATATATACACACAGTTTAATTATGCTTTTTTTTTGTTTTTTAAAAGTCTCCATTTATTATGCAATTGCGATATCTTAGCGGAACCGTGACATACGAGTATAGAGTATCCCATCCAGATTTTCCAACTTCATCAAGATACTGCTTACCGAAGTGACTCATCCTAAACTCCTTCAAAATTGGGCAGATTGCATAAAGTACAAACTAAAGCTAGATCTGCGCTATGCGGTATAAAATTCAAGGGTAGCAATTCACCTCGTGTTTTGAAAATAATATTGTATTAATTTTATTTATCTGATTCCAATTGAGGAGATATGTTTTATCAACAAGATCGAAATTCAAACGGCTATAATAACGCCTATAAGATGACCTACCTGCTTCAGATGTGTACCTTTCATAGAAGACATTTCCAAAATTTCAGCCAGATTTCTCCATTCATTTGCTATATCTCCCGAGGATTGTATTACTTTTTCCAGAATAATTTTTGGCAAACTCTCATCTTTCATTTCGAAGATCTTGACAATATAATTGAAATGCATATTCAGTGTTTCCATAATCAATGGTAGGAGGCCAGTTTCAAGGTACAGCATATAATTTGGAGTGGTTCGCGATAGACAAAAGATTCTTTTGATGAAGTATCTAAGACATTTTTCAACTGGTTCGAAAGAATTGTATCCCCAAACCTGTGAACCATACAGAAAGATAGACGATGCTGTAGCTCGGAAAATTTTATACTTCGCACTGTGTTCAATGTATTTGTTTTTGAAGCAGCGCTTCCATACAGCCGAGATTGCTCTCTTAGATCCCTTCAACCTTGCTTCGAGATATTTTTCCATGCGAAGGTTAGACGTAAATAGCACACCGAGATATTTAAACTTCCGAACTACTTCAATTGCCTGTCTGTCGAATGTCCACATTTCGTTCCTCGCATGCCTGCCACCACCCCCTTTGAATACTCGTATCATAACCTTCGATTTTGTTAGATTGACTACCAAGTTCCACCACTGACAATAATCCCATAGCCTGTTCATCATAAGCTGCATACCGTCAACTGTTTCCGAGAAGAAAACTATGTCGCCTGCATACATAAGGGCTGGTATCTTAGCTCCTCCAAACGTGATACCACCTCCCACGAACTGTGTTATGTCGTTTATGAATAAGACAAAAAGCAAAGCGCTCAGGATACAGTTTCAAATTCATCGGAGATAGACATTCCATCCCAGATATATGCTTTATTATTTGTGTATAATGCTCTTATGATGTTTATCATTTTGTTTAACAGATCAATCACGGATAGCTTATAGAAGAGAGTTTCACGTACAATAGAATCGAAAGTTGCGCGAAAGTCAACAAAGAACACTTATAGTGTTTTTCTTTTTCTATATATAATGATCTGCTATGCTACTCGTATATAGTGAGAATATTTGATCTATTGTTGAGTACATTGAAGAGTTCTTCAATCGATATCGATCACTCCGTAATAAAACTACCCACAAAATTAGAAATGTCAAGCGTGCTTTCTACAGCAGAAAATTTGGTGCTTGTTTGTTCGGAAAAGGTAAAGAACAGCCAAAAACTCTTGAAAATGTCGATTGAGACAAACTTAACTCGGTATTCTCAACGTCAGCAAATCGAAACCCTATTAACCCACGTCCACTTGATTTATCGCCGGATGATGACAGTACTCTGCTTTTCAATTTTTATAGGATATGTCAAGAAGATGTTGCTGAAGCTCTACTACTAATTAAATCTAATGCCATGGGACCTGACAAAATCCACCCGAAATTTGTTAAGCTTCTGCTCCCTTATATACTGCCCCTTATTACTTACTTCTTTCCCTTCGCAATAGAAGGAAGCTAAAGTTATTCCAATCCGAAAGAAAACTAACGAAAACTCAGTAGATTATCGACCGATTTCAATACTCCCGTTTCTTTCAAAGGTATTTGAGAAAACCATCTTTGCACAAATGCAGAGTCATCTCCTAAGTAAAAAAACTGCTAAGTGACAATCAGTCGGGTTTCCACGCAAAGAGGAGCTGTAAGACGGCCTTATTGTTGGTAATCGACGATATCGGAAAAGCTGTAGATGAAAACAATGCCACCATTCTCACCTTACTCGACTTTTCAAAGGCCTTTGATACTGTCAACCACACAATTCTTTGCTCAATACTTAGAAAAGAGTTTATATTTTCACTCCATTCAATGAAACTTATTTTCTCTTACCTACACGGGAGGCAGCAACGGGTTGCAATGGGTGAATGATTTTCAAGGTCTTTGCCAGTAATGCAAGGTGTGCCGCAAGGCTCAATTTTGGGACCACTACTTTTCTCTCTCTATGTAAACAAATTACCTAAGATAGTCAAGCATGTCTCTATACACATGTTTGCTGATGATGCTCAGATATATCTAAGTTTTCCTCCAAAACACTACATCGAAGCTACAAGGCTAATAAATGAAGATCTTCAGCGTATACTAAACTGGTCAATTGAAAATAACATACTTCTCAACCCTCTTAAGTCGAAAGCACTCGTGGTAAACAAAAAATTGCTAGATATATCGCATTTTCCACCTATTCAACTAGCCGAAAGCCAGATAGACTACGTTGATTCTGCCAAAAACCTTGGTATTATTTTCAACCGGACCCTAACCTGGACTACTCATATCAATGCTGCTATTGGGAAAGTATATTCATTCCTATAAAAACAAAACTCCTACTAGCGAAAACTCTTCTTTTACCCATGCTTCTTTATAGCTGTAAGATCTTCTGCTGCCCAAATTACAATACTAGGAGAAAGCTTAATGTCGTGTATAATAATGTTGCCCGCTTCGTTTTTAATTTCAAAAGATATGACCATGTTTCCCTGTATGCAAAGCAAATAAGCGGTTTTACCTTCGACAATCTGCTTATATATAGAGCCCTATGTCTGTTGCATGATATCTTGCAGAGTAGGCAGCCGAACTATTTATTCAATAAGCTTCGATTACTTCAGTCAACCAGATCGCGCTTGCTGGTTCAAACAAGTTTTGCCTGTTCAACCTCCGAACGACAGTTTTTTGTTAGCTCAGTACGTTTGTGGAATTCTCTGCCCATAAACATTAGAAAGATTCGTAGCACAAATAATTTTAGATCATCTGTTTTAAAATATCTGGCCACTGGGACTTTCACATACCTATAATCTTAAATGCCCGTAAACTCTTTTATGAACACACTTTTGTAACTTCTTTAAAATCTGTTATTAATTATTTTGTAACCTCCATTTTTTTTTGTTTGCACATATATTGTACTTAAATTAATTTTAAAGGCTTGCCAACCTTAAAAGATGCTTGTTATCTTAAATTATAAGCGATAATGTTCTAAATGAATAAAAATGAATAAATGAAATGAGTAGTTTCTCCTGAAACCAGCCTGATACTCTGACAGAATGTTTTTCCTACGAACCCACTCAGACAGCCTGTTTTCGATAATTCCCCTGTAATTTGAAGCTTCTTCAAAGTTTCCTTTTTTAAAGATTGGAAAATTTATTGACTTTTGGAAACATTCCAGAACTGCTGAGTTTTGGAAAATTCGATTAAAGTCGTTTGTTAAGAGCAGAGTAAATTCAGCGGTGACATTTTTGTAAAATTCCATTGGAACACGATCGTCGCCAGGAGCTTTATTTGCTTTACCCTTCGCAATGATATCTTGAACTTCACAAAACGAGAAGGATGCATCTAGAAAATCATCTTCTATTAGCGGTACTGGAAACTGGACCAGAGGTGAATTGATTGGTGCATTTAGAAGGCGTTTAAAATGCTCCTTAAGTTTTTGTGCTTCAAGGCCTAGCGATATCATATTTTTATTTTTGTTTACAGATTTTACTGCCTTCCAGAATTGGGCTGAGCCGTTTTTTTGGCGACACAAATTCTCTTATATTCGGAGTTTGCTTCAGCATATAGCTTTCTAAAAATTGGAAAACTGCAGTTGCGAAAACACTCCGAGTCAAACCACTTCCGCTTACAAACAATTTTTATCCTTGTATGCTGATTTTTCGGGTTAGTTTTTTGGTTATTTGCATTAAAACCTTGATGTCAACCGGTATGCCTGATTCCTGAAAATTCCTTAACTCCTTTATCAGGTTATTTTGAAATTTATTCTTGTTTCTTTCAACCCAGTGTAGTTTCGGTATTTGAGTTTGAGAAGATATGATAGACACTTCCAAAGGCATGTCATCTGAATAGATTTGAGCACCAACTCTGAAATCGCTCACAACACTATTGTATGTGCAAACCCGATATAAAGCAATAGTCTATTACTGAACTAGCTGCGATTCTTATAAATGTAAGCTCGCCCCCAGAATTTCCCGTACCGCTACCATTCAGTACGTGGCAGTCATAATCATCTGCAAGTTCTAGTATTAGTCGTCCTTTTTTACCATAGACTGTATCCTCTGATTTGTGGTTAGGGTTAAAAATAGGCCACTGAGAGCTAAAAAAGTTGTTTTGGTATATGCCAATCCTGCCGTTGAAGTCCCCGATTAGCATTATAGTAAATTTGTTGAATCTAGCTCTTGTAATGTTTCGCTTAGTTTTTCAAAACCGATTTGCCAATGATTACAATTTATATAAATAGGGACCATGTAAAACATTTCACGACAAGGTCTGAATTCTATTACATAAGTGTTGATTATTTTTTTTAAGTTAATGGTGTCGGTTAGATTTCTGCGATAGCCAAATAATAATCATCCGCTTCCTCTACCATATCTGGCTTTTATAATTGCCGGTACCCATCTTAGTTCATAGTTGCTAAATATTTTTAAAAATTGATCTACTATAGCAGAAAGATATCAAAATTTTTTATATGTATTGGGTCTACAAGTAAGTTTCCAGCGTTTTTTTTCCAAAATTTGAAGTTTTATTATGAAAACATAGTTACAATGCTTTATTCAAAGTATCGTCCATCGGAAGCTACAACTTTCCCCCATCTTTCTGGCAATTTATGAATTCCGGACCAAAAAAATTTCTCGTCTTTCGAGCCCAAGAACGTATCGAGCCAATTTTTGATTTCCTCTATTGAACTGAAGTGTATTCCCGTAAGAGCGTTCTGCATCGAACGAAACAAGTGGTAGTCAGATGGTGCCAAGTCTGGACTGTAAGGCGGGTGAGGCAGAATTTCCCATCCACTATTTACAATATAATTAAAAAAGTTTACAAATAATAACTTATTTTTTAATCCTGCCACCTTATAACTTAAAATACTAATATTTAAAAGATAATTATCTTTATTCTGGTAGAGAGCAGATTATCATGTTTCGGGGGTACCACCACTATTTGTGCTTGCACCCAAGATTAAGGCAGGTACTTGTGTTGTTACTTTAAAGTTAAGACTGTCACTCCAGCATTCCCTGACATATTTGACGTATGATACACATTGTTTTGGCTTATTAATTCATTCACGACTACGTTTAAATAGGAAATGTCTCTAAATATAGTTTCCAATATACGAGTAGTATTAGGACCATCATTTTCACCACATTTCAACCCCCCATTTTGTCGTCGCGAATTGCAATTTTCTTTAGCGGGTTTCTTTCAAGGAGTATTTTTCTAATACGCAAAAGTTTGGCTCGTCTTTGACGCACATTGGGTGGCAAATCCTTTTGAATGCTTATTTTCTACACTACAATTCTTTAACACATTCCAGGCCGATTCTCGTGATTTCATTTTTACGATTATCATCGCTCCTTGCATGTTTCGTGTACGTACGCCATATGCAGATTCGACCACGGCATCTAAGTAAATTTGTTTCATTAAGAAATCCTGCGCAGATTGCTTTAGCATTTTCACAGGCTTCCGAACTACTTTTGTCTAAGTTTGTCTCAGAGGATTTCTGCAAGATTTCATCTATCTGGTTTTCCAGAACTTTGTTACGAGATTTCAGTTGGACTACTTTTTGCGAAAGATTATCGTGCCTTGTTTTATGGCTAGTAAACTCCTCACATAGGCGTTGCATATCGGATTTGGTTGCTAGATTTCTATAAAGTTCATCATTGTTTTCTTTCAGCAATTTTTTCAAAGTCCCTTCAAAATCATTTGCGGATGATTGATACACTAAATACGATGTTTGATGGAGATGAGTAGCGCTTTACAATTTGTGGGTGTTAGGGAGATGTTTCTCCTAATCCTCGTTTATTCATTTATGGAAGTTAGTTTTTGCTCTTAATATCTTTTCACGGTAGTTAGAATACTTACTTGAAATCCATCGTATCTTGAATAGGATACATTTAAATTTACAAATTGAAAACTTTGGAAATTTTATAACTTCTTTATCTAGAATTAATTAAAATTTGTTTGAAGAGGTTTTATTTTTTGCGACTACTATTATCAGCTAAACAAATGTCAGTCCAATTTGATTTAGTTTTCTGGTGATTTTCCAGTCAGGCGACGCCTTCGGATTCTTAGTGCATTCTTGTATGGATTTACATTAATGAGAGTCTGTCAACATATCACAGAGAGTTGTTTCTGGCGGCCAAGAAATCCACAGCTGAAAATAATTTTAAATACTTATGGATTAGAAATGGCAGAATCTTATTGAGAAAATTAGAAAAAGGCAGGATTTTTGTGATCTTTGAACTTATTTTATATAATGAATTTTATTATTGCAACTGATCATCATAATTTAAATCCCGCCTTGTAACTGCTAGTAATAAGAAATTTCTTGATGTCGATCATGCCAATTCTTTAGTGATTGTACATCGAAATATCAGAAGTCTTCGAAGAAATTTTGATTTATTGGTTGCTTTTAAAACCGAGCCTGATTTTATATTTGTATCTGGGATTTGGATTTTCTCATGTGAAATTGACGGTTTTATATTTTGTTGCAAATACTGATGATTCTTATGCCGCAGGGGGTGTTGGTGTTTTCGTGAAGCTTGGATATGATTATGATAGTTATGATATTATCAATTGTAACTTTGCTATTGCAGATGCTTTAAAAATATGTTGTAGTATTGACAACGTAGCTTTTACTCTGGTTTGTTTTTTTATAAATTGTATGCTTACACTTTTGTATTATTTATTGATGAATTAACACGTTTTTTGGATAGTGAGCGGTCTTCTGATCTTGTGCTTGTTGAAGATTTTAACCTAGACATTCTGTCACAATGTGATTTTGTTGACTCTTACTGCGGCGCAACTTTGGCCGAATTTGGTTTAGTTTCCTTAATTTATGAGCCTACACGGCCTTGTTCTGGAACTTGCCTAGACCATGTACTAGAACGATTTTGCAATAGACCTTTAGATCATTGTTCAGGATTAAACCTCGATTTGTAGATTACGGATCACTACATGACAGGTATTTTAATAAATGCTTTTGAAATTACCTAGAGTTTAAAATAGAAACAACAATATTTCACTTCGGATATTTCGATTATTCGTTTTAATGTTTTCATTTTTTATTTTTTATTTTTATTTATTATTATTATGTACTTCTAGCACAGTAAGAGTACACTTTTAAGTCTGTGAGAGATAAACACTTGGTATTGATTAATTAGATTTAATTTAAAGTAATTAAGATACACTTGATAAAATTCAGTTGAATAGAGTGAAGAGAATCAAAATTCGGATGATTAGTAATATTTATATAAGATTACCTTTTGCCGATCTATCAGGTAGCACAGAAATAAAAACACTATTGGCTTTCTGTAATAGGAGAATTTTGTTATTGTTACAGGTAGAATTTTCTTTTAATAGGAGAAACGACATTAAATGTCTATTATTACTTGGGCTAGATCTTTTTTTAATTTAAACTTTCTTTACTTTTAATAAAAACTTCATTAATATAAAGGTCATCATGACATCTAGCAATCTGTCATGATGACAGTTCCTTCCATATTATTACAATATTATGGGCTTTTTACATCTTACATTTATATTTTATAATTTCTGTGTATACACCCTGAATGCAACCAACTTCAGACTGCTATAATTTCCCAACCGTTCAGGACAGTGAGCTCAAATTTTGACACATGACAGATAATTTTATTATTTACAAGTCTTTTAAGCGATTTACATCTCAGTTGTGTTGAAAAATTTTTATCCGCGATGGAATTCAAACGTGATAGTGTGATTGCTTTATATTTTGCTGGAAAACCACAAGTAGCTATCGTTAGAGCCCTCCAGCACCTCAAAGTGAATAAATCATTTGTGTCTCGAACCATAGCTCGTTACCGTGATACTGGCAGCGTTATAAAACGCCATGGAGGTGGTCATAAAAAAACAACAACATCGGCAGAAATGGTTCGGAAAGTGAAGGCTCGAATTGAGCGAAATCCGCGTCGAATTGGAAGAAAAATGGCTCGTGAGCTCAACATATCATTGGAACGGATGCAACACATACTGAAAAATGAGCTTGGGCTCAAGCCATTGAAGTTCCAAAAAGCACACGATCTGACAACGCAACAGAAAAAAGTTAGAGTCGAAAGAGCGAAGGAGTTGCTACGCTCGCACGAAAGTGGTGAGTTGCCGCATTTCGTTTTTTCCGATGAGTCGCCATTTGTTATCGAGCAATATTTCAACAAACAAAATGACCGAGTTTACTTGCCAGAGAGGTCCTTCGAAAATTTACACCTTCGGACGGCCACCAGAAAGCAGGCAGCACCGATGGTGATGGTTTGGGCCGCCATAACCGCCGATGGTCGCTCTCCGCTCGTATTTTTGAACCGTGGCGTCAAATGTAATGCGAATCTGTCTTAGAGGCAGTATTGAAGCCTTGGGCAAACAATCATTTCGGTCAGAGACCGTGGACATTTCAACAATACTCGGCACGGTCTCACAAAACGCGCGTTAACCAAGATTGGTTAAAAAACAATGTGCCACACTTCATTTCTTCGACACAATGGATTGCAAATTCTCCGGATGCAAATCCGTTGGATTTCTCTGTCTGGGATATTTTGAAGGCGAAGGTTGGCACTAAAAAAATACCAAAGTTTGGACCACCTCAAACAAGCACTTCGCCGGGAATGGGCCAAAATACCGCAGAGCCACATGCGTGCAGCGTGCGATGCTTTCTTCGGCCGTCTCAAGGCCATTATTCGCGCCAAAGGTGGACATATTGAAAACTACTAACACAATTTGAAAATTGATGTATTTTCCAACATTTTTTGCTTTGGCACAATAAAATTTATCAAAAAATAAAAGAAATTATAGCACTTTAAAAAGTTACAGTTCGAGTCATTCACCCTGTATATTATTTATTTAAGACTTTTACTTAAACTTCATATACTCGTAAGTTCGTAAGTTGAATTTACTTGAAAAGGAGGTGGGGAATTTAAAAATCTAGTTGCTTTGATTTGAAAAGAAAAGCTGTAACTCGCCGTTAAATCGACGTGCGTCATTCAGTTCTCTCAGATTACGCGGAAGTGAATTCCAAAGGCGAATAGCAGCAACGAAAAATTAACTTTCGGATGTTAGGCAAGAGAAATGCGGGAGAATCAAACAGGCAGATCTGTCGGAAGCCGACAGCTTTTATTATAAAGGGATGTCGGTTGCCTTGTTTTTATAATGCTAAACAGAATGCCAAGAGTACGAAACTTGACGTACCTAGTTCTGAAACGACATCCCCAACAAGTTTTTCGCCAAGTCTGAGATATGGTCGAACCTTATGAGATTGTAGACAGAACTGAGAGTGCTGTAAAACGCTACCTGAAGCTTCCTTTTGCTCGCAGCATCACAGTTATAGAATATTTCACATTCATAAATTAACACAGGAATAATCAGAGATTTAGTAAGAACTAACCTTGTCCTCAGCGGTGTAAACTTTTGAGCAGTCCACAAAGTTCGAAGAACACCATATGCCTTACCCTCAATCGCATTTATTTGGTTATTCCATGTAAGTGTTCTATTGAATAGCATGCCGAGATTTTTTGAATTTTCGACGAATTCTATTGCTGGGAAATAGGATAGCTCTAGTTTCTTTTTTGTTTGGATTAAGTGTCAGTCTACTTTCCAAAGACCAGTTCGAGATCCTGTGAAGATCTACATTCAAATCACTGGCACAGTTTTCGATAAGTCCAAGAGTACTCGTACAACTTTTATAAATTTGAATATCGTCGGCGTAAAAGTGCGTTGATGAGTTCAAAATAACGGTTTCTATATCATTGATGTAGAGTGAGAATAGTGGAGGTCCCAAAATCGATTCTTAGGGAATACCTCGCACTAAAGGAACAGAAACACCGCCTGTTTTCTTTCTCTGAAATACGACGAAAGTAACTTTATAGCAAAGTGAGACACATTAGATTAATGACGTAATTTATCTATAAAAGTGGGGTGATCGACCATATCGAAAGCTTTGGAGAAGTCTAGAAGGATCAGGAAGGTAACATGGTCCTTATCCAATTTCTCTCTTGTATCTCCTACCATGCTCATCAGGGCAGCTACATTTTCCACGAAATCCAGATTTAACTGGAACTATAACATTATTACGTGTGAGGTACTCATTTACTCGTATTTGTTTATGCATTCGTTCACACACTTTGGAAAGAAAAGGTAAGATTGATATGGATCTGAATTCATCACCTGCCGAGTTCGTATTATTTTAGCCATTTTCCACTGGTGGGGAAAGATGCCGGTCATAAAAGTGGTATGGCAATATCGCTTTAATGAAAACAGGATGCACTCCATCAACTCCTACAGCATTTGATTATACAGACAAAAAACTTTCAACTATATCTGTGCTTTCTATTCTTGTAACGAAAAACGGTGTATCTGTTGAGACAGCGGGGCCACGATAAGTCCTATTTTCATCTACTGCTGAGGCTATGTGGAATCGGATAAGAACATACGATTTAGTTCATTGCTATCAACATCACTGGGGCAGCTTAATTTTTGTTTACCAATCCCTTGCTCACGAAGGTTGCTCTATAATTTGCGGCCATCTAACTTGGTATTCAGGCGATTTGAGTACTCGTAAAACTGTGAATTGGCAACTCTTAAGTGTTTGTAGACTTGGTGGAACTTGTCTATCCGATAGCGTTTCTATCGGCGGTAAGCCTGATCGCGCTGTAACATTAAGAGTCCGATTTCGTTCGTAAACCATGCCCTTGTTTTATCCTTTACCATTCCAATTGTTATTGGGACGTGCGTATCAAAGAGATGGATAATTAGGCGAATTTGTGCGACCAATAATATCAACGTCAAATGTAGAAAAGATGAGATCATGTTTTGAAAAATCAGGTGCAGATATTTGATCAAAGAGTAATACCCTATCAGTACTCGTATTGTTTACAAAAAACAAGTCCAAGTACCATACTTGAAGAGCTCCCGAAATGGGTAGGAGCTTGGGTCTTTGCTGGGTGTAGATCAAATGAGCTCATGTTGTCCGTAAGGTGGCTTTCAATCAGGAGGTTGCTGTTAAAATCATCACAGACAATAACATTGGGTGAGGAGATTGAATTTTGTTCAATAAACCCCTATGTAGGAGCTAAATCAACATGTCTGTTTGGTCTGTAGACAGTTCCTAGACGAAGACTATTTTCGTCACAGATTATGGTGCTGGAAAAGTAATCAACCGCAGACTCAATTGGTGAGCAACATTTATCTTCATAGGTCTAACCCTCTCTTAAATAAATTGCTGCCCCCAACTTCTATCAGCACGGAAAGGTTTGTAACCACTCAAAGCATAAACTGCATCACTGACATCTGGGAAAAACCAAGTCTCCGACCAGTTCCAAGTACTAAAAACTTCGTTTTGAAAGCTATGAAAAGAGGTTTATGCCGAGAGGGAGGTAATCAGGCGTATAAGGCATTTTTTAAAAATATTAAATAATAGCATTATTTATTTAAACATAACTTACACAAAAAGAATGATTTCTTGCAGGAGTAAGTAGTGTATCATATGCTATCAGAACTCTATTGATGTATACGAGGGTTGTCTGTTTCCGGCCTCAACGTAAAAATAGCGGCACTCTGCGCCATCATTTACCACAGTGAAATTTTGGGCAGCTGAATTTAAACGTGGCCGTAAGAGCTTGGGAGATGATGAACGTTCGGGACGTCCAAAAACTGCTGCAACCACTGACGATAACATTGCTAAAGTTCACCAAATGGTGTTAAACGACCGCCGAATTAAAGTGAGAGAGATAGTAGAGATTATGAAAATGTTCAAACAACGTATTTGTTACATATTAAATCAAGATTTAGGCCTGAGAAAGCTGTACGCGCGTTGGGTGCCGCGTTTGCTTACGTTAGACCAAAAACGTGTTCGAATGAGCATTTTCAACGCTCTGTTGGCGCAGTTTAGGCGCAATAAATCTGAGTTTTGGCGCCGATTAATTACTGTAGATGAAACTTGGATACACCATTATACGCCCGAAACAAAAATTCAGTCAAGGGAGTGGACTGCAAAGGGCGATCCGGCTCCAAAAAAAGCAAAAACCGTTTTTTCGGCTGAGAAAGTGATGCCGACTGGTTTTTGGGATAGTAAAGGAGTTACTCGTATCTTAATCGATTATCTTCAAAAAAGAAAAACCATTACGGGAGCATACTGCGCATCATTACTTGCCAAGCTGAAGGAAGAAATTGCGGAAAAACGGCCACGTTTGCAGGAAAAGAAAATACTGTTTCACCAAGACAACGTGTCGTCTCACACCTCAGTGGTTACCTTGGCGAAAATCCATGAATTACGGTTTGAACTGCTCGACCATCCGCCTTGTTCCCTCATCTAAAAACTGCGTTGTTAAATATAACATTTAAATTTCTTAACGAGTTAGAGTCGGTGTTACAATAAACCTCGCAGCAGTACAGCAGAGCAGGTAGAAAAAGAGCTTTAGCCAGCAAAATTTTTGTTCTGATAGGGACGAAGTGTTTTGAGGCCTATAAAATGCGAATGGCAGCATAAACTTTACCAATGGTAGTGCTTAGGGTTTCATTAAAGATGATACTAAGATTCCTTACTTTTTCTACGTAGGTGATCATGGAGCCACCTAGTTTGATGTGCGGAAGCAGCGACCTATCTAATATGGCACGGTTTATGGCAATCGATTTACATTTAGCTGGATTCAGACTCAGATTATTACTCTGTGCCCACTGCTCGTTCAACGTTTCTGATGCCTGGGAAAAATTCAGCTAGTGGGCTACTAATAAAAACCTGTATATGAATTTTCATAGAACTTCTGAGAACTGCAGTGATGGATCCATATCCAAATGAGTGGTGCTCTCAATATTTCCAGCAACTGGTTTCATTTTGCAGAGACACCAAAAGTGAATCTGTCCTTATTGGAGGGTTATTCAAGAAGCACTAATTATTCATCTTACATAAACGTCAAACTACTTATAACAGAAAGTTATTTTAGAGTGAGCTCCATAATATGGTAATCTTATGGCACTCGACATCGCCTGTATTTCTGTGTGGGTTGTTTATAAGATATCGAATTATCGTGGCGTGATCAATCTGGTTCTGTAGTAGGCCTTGAGTTCAATCACGGAGCTTCTTATCGCAAGGCAATAAGATATCATAATCATCATTTAACTTTGAAATTCCATTGTCCAAGATCTGATTTGCTTGTCAAATGTCAATCTGAGCATTAATATTTTGATTTGTTGAACTCAGGCGATGATTAGTTAGAAAACCTTGGCACCTTTCGTTAGTTTTGATTTAGGCCGTCTGCAGCCTCAGATTTGACGATTAAAGTTTGATACTTTTGTCTACCACTATGGAATTTGTTGGCCTTCAGAAATTTACGTTTTTACAAATACAGTGCTTTAGAAGATCCGATTTTAGTGTGACGCCAGCGATGGACTTCATGACATCCTCTTCATGGGGAGTTTGGGCCACCTTGTTGCAGTCAATACTTATGTCGGCTTGGAGGAGGTCGACGAGGCGAAGTGAATATCGTTCCAATCTCTCCCTTTTTCTCCAAGAAGCGAGTCGTCTGCCACTTGGCTCCTGTTTCGAGCCTAGCTATTCGGGAAAATACAGACGAATGGTATTTCAAAATAAATATGGGGTAGTACGTGGTCCGTGTGCGAGTTCATTTACCAAGATTAGTGCATGTCCTTTGAGGGTGGTTTTTTTTTCCGTTGAACTGAATCACTCTTAAAGCATTTTTGGCTGCACATTCTTGCACATAGAAATCTAAGATTATTAGACCAAGGATAGCCTCCCATTCTGCAGTTGGCTTTGTCCTCAATTTCTAGTCTTATTTGCGGATTCTCACCATACTACCATAAGATGGCTCTGACAATAGCCAGAAGTTAAGTCCAAACTTTTTCCATTCAAATTCGACTGCATACTTTACACACCCTTTAACATTGAGCTTCCAGTTTCTTTTGCTAATTAGTAAGATACCTAGGTACTTTGGGTAACTGGATACTTAGAAGACTATTCTGGTTATGTAAAGACGAGCCGAATTGTGCAAGGACACTCTCCTTTCCCAGTCCACAGAATTTTTACCATTGACTGACGGCACCATAAGCGTAGTTCGGAATTTCACTTATTATAGAGAGAAATTCGGTGGTGGCCAGAAAAGAAATCCACATACACAATAGTTACATTTGCTTTCCGTCTTAGGTCCAAAAGTCTTTCAATAAAAACTAGGGTCCACAGAAGGGCTAAATTTATGAGTACCCCTGATTTAGGAGTGCCTATATAGGCATTAACTTTAAGTTCGGTATTACCCTGTTTTGTATTGATGTTCCTGTTGCTGAAGATACAGATTATCAAGTCCGTTAGAGGCGATTTGATGCCGCTTGTTGGTTTTTAGTGTTGCTCTTCCACTACCATCTTCAGTGGCAAGATTCACGAAGGTGTAACAATGTTTTATCGTAGAATTCCTTACTCTAACCCTAAATCTGGCATAAAGGATCCTTTTGTCAAGGTGCTGCTAAGACAGGAAAGCGAAAAGCTCACATCATATTCGTGATTTTGTTTCAAAGTCAAAGACGCTAGGGTTTAAATTAATTTTTCGTATCATACGGGAGATTGGTTAGTTCGAGCCTTAGGAGGTGTGGTGGGTTGGGAGATAGAAGAGACGAGGGGTACGTAGATTACGAGGGTTAGTGTTGAGGAAAATAGAGTTGTGAAGGGATGCGCAATCAACGTGACCTGAAAGGAGTCGATGAATGAAGAGAAAGTCGGCTGCATCTCTGCATTCCTCAAGGGTGTTTAGGTTAATAAGGTTGAGATAGTTTTGATAGGGGGACAGAATAAAAGAATCGTTCGAACAGCAAATCGAAGAAAACGGCGCTGGATACTTTCGATTCTCGAGACATGAACACGATGATATGGAGACCACACTTGACTGGCGTGCTCTAGGAGGGGGCGAACAAAAGTAATGTAAGAAGGACCAGGCCACGCATGGATTGGTGAATTCTTTGGACCATCGTTTTACAAAACTTAGTGCAGAGTTGGCTTTAAGGATTATCCCATCCATATGTAAACGGAAGTTGAGTTCTTTATCACACAAAATGCTGAGAGATTCAACGGAGGAGATAGATTGGTTGTGGAGAAGGTAGAGTCGGGGAGGAGATTTGTGCCGCTTATGTGAAAAGGTGATGGTTTGGCATTTGGTGATATTAAGTTCGAAACAATTTTTGAGGAACCAGATCGAAAAACTATCAAGGTCTTGTTAAAGAAGGAAGGAGTCATGGGGAGAGGAAATGATTTTGAAAAATTTGGTATCGTCGGCGTAAAGGGAGACGGACGAGTCTTTGATGACCCTATCGAGATCATTTATGGTCAATATAAAGAGAAGGGGACCGAGATGGCTGCCTTGAGGAACTCCAGAGGTGGGCAAAAATGAAGCCGAGTGGACTGACTAAAGCGAACACTGTAAAAACGATTTTCGAGGTAAGAGGATATCCATTTTAACAGTATGGGTTCAAAGCCGAGGGCAGACAATTTGAAGAGTATTAATCGATGAGAGATTTTATCGAAGGCTTTGCTAAAATCGGTTGCAACTACATCGACTTCGTTGCCGTTCTCTAGGGCAGAGATGGTAAAGGATACGAATTCAACGAAATTTGTGGTGGTTGACCTACCCTTTAGGAAGCCGTGTTGTCTAGGGGAAATAAGTGATTTGCATTGGAAACTTAGAGCTTCATACAAAATACTTTCGAGGAGTTTGGGTATATGGGAGAGTTTAGCGATTGGACGATAGTTTGTTATTTCGTTCTTTGATCCCTTTTTGTGGATCGGGGTTATAAAGGAGGTTTTCCAAACCTGAGGAAATTCTCCTTGTGAAAGGGATAGACGAAAGAGATCAGAAAGGGCAAGGGAAAGAGACGAAGAACATTTTTTAAGAAACATGGCAGGGAGCACCTAGTCATGGCATGACCTGAGACGGCTCGAAAAATTCCAATTTTTTTTTATGAAAAGTTCATATTCATGTCATGGGTTCTTATGGCAGTCATTGATAGCAAGGACGCCCTCAGTATTTACTCATAGATTTTGTTTCTATACTGCGAAGGCTATCTAATCTATTCAGTTAGACAACAGAAAGCCTAATCTCTTACACTTGGTAAAGCAAGCTCGTCATCACAAACACCATATGGATTACTGGTTCAATCCAAATAGTACGAGTAATTCAGATCTTGATAGATCTTACGAACCATTTCCTGTTAAGATTAGATTGAGACAAACATTTATACTTATTCTTGGAATGAGAACATACCAAACATGCATACTGGCTAAATATTAAACCGACAAACCGTCTAGTGTTCCAGTTTTACTCAGAACTACACCAATGTGTCGACAAATTTAGGCACTTGGAGTTTGGATATCTTCCAGATCAAATCTAGACCTGAGTTTATCTGCCGGATGTTGTTGCAGGCCATTCAAACTAACTGCTTTGTGACTGTTTCGGTCAGACTATCATTAACTATTTAGTTTCTTGAAAGTCCGATATCAAAGTAGGTGCATTATTAATATCAAGACTGGCACCAAGTGTTGGACAGCCAGTCCCATAAAATCTGCTGTTTATGTACCTTCGACAATTAGAAGGTCTACATTAGATATAGTGCTGCTAGCCTGCATGTCATGTCTTAACAATATTTTCTAAGATTATGTCTGTCAGAATTTCATCCAAAGTAACCAGCAAGTGCTGTGAAAAAAGCTGTATCCCGTATATCACTTGGTCAAAATGAGATGTAAATAAAACCTGTTGATATTTATTAGAGGCTATAAAATATAAATTCAATTTCCATATGCAATTTGCTCACAATAAATTAGTATATGCATAAATGAGAATCAACAAGAAGGAAATTCGTAGGGGCAAACACACAGCAATTTATTCGATTAATCTTGCAGTGAACCGGTTATTTGTGTTGGAAAATATCTCATATTCAAACTATCTAAGTGGTGTTGTATTTCAAATAGTGAAAAAGTTTACAACGCGCATCTACATATTTAAATACACAACATTCTCCATGGTTACATTGCATTATTTATGAAACAAACACCACTTGTACGCGTAGATGGATGTAATTTTATATTTACTGTCATTTCTACTTTCAGCCATTGTAACAAGGGACTGTTAAAATACAACTAAATGAATTCTTTAGATCAAAGTACTAAATATACAGAAGTAACCCCATTTGAGGTAGATCACGGAATAAGAGGAAGGATGGAACCTGTCAAGACATCACGTATCTATTTGGCTGCCATATGCGGTAAGTTAACTTTTTTCTCAACGTTAAATTGTGAGCAAAGCTGTTATTGAAAACGATTTCGTTTTTTTTTTAGCCAATTTATCAGCTTTTGTTGCTGGAACTTGTTTAGGATGGACATCGCCTATTATGCCAAAACTGAAAGAAGCTACTTCAGACAGTCCTTTAAGTGCCCCTATTACACAGAATGAAGAAGCGTGGATATCTTCGTTAATTGCCGTTGGGGCTTTAGCTAGTAAGTAAACAGATGTTTTCAGTTAAATGTGGTTTCTGAAAGATGTGATGGTAATCCGTCCTTTTAAAGGAAATGGCTAGTGTAAGTCAATGGTAATGTACGATTTGGAACTTGGAATTTTCACGTATTTGGCTCGATTTAGAAATTTATTGGCAATTGTGCTATAAAGCTTCCAGCACTTGACTCCAAGAGAAAAAGTCTACAGTTTTGAAGCAGAACTTTAACAAGTTGACAAGATTTGGGGGATTTTTTCATAAAATTTCTTAGAATTTACTGAAATTTGACCCTACTAACTACTAACTTAGGAGCATGAATAATAGTCAAAAAAAAGATTGATGATGCAACAGGCCCAATTTCTTCACAAATTGTATTCTTTTTAGTAATTTTTTGTACAATAGAGGGACTTGGAGAGTTTTACCACCAACTGGTGGAAATATTTTCTTTTTTCTATTTTTCGGTGCATGACCTATGAATTGAACCTAAACCTTTGGTGAGATATTTGATGAACTTAACCACTGCGTCACATTGTGCAGTCGTGTCTTCTTATCAAAGCTCATGTTTGGTCATTGTGTTTTCTTAATAACGAAGTGGAAATCACTGCTGATATGATCACAAAATCGATTTTCTTAGAATGAGATTGTCCTTTCCTCATCAGATAAAGAGAATCAAATCAAAAGAAAAGACGTGGTAGGCCTCGAGCTGTTAAGAGGCTGCCCAACCCGCCAGAGGAAGACCAGAAATGAACAACTGCTCTGATTTACAATGACATTTCAGCTGGCAGCTCCTTAAATAAGATCAATCTATTTTCTGCGTGCTTCGCATCTAGCTGAACGCTTTCAAATTGTGTCCTGTCTGCACTTACACTAGAGCGCATCGAATATTCTATGGAACAGAGCCACTATCGTCCTAATGTACCCAAATGTCTCCATGAATACAAATTGCCTTGTCCAGATGTAATATCTTCCATTCTTCTGAAGTGATGTTTTGCATTGCTGGCAAAATCACCGCGCTAGTTACTTCGTCAATTCTAATCTAAGGACCCTTTACGAGAAAACCGAAATCTTAATTTATCCGTCGTTGAAATAACTTGGAACACAAAGGCACTACGGTGTTCGTAGTAACATATCCACTAGTGATTTGACAGCATGCTTCAACGAAAAATCTAGACCACAATCTGGCGAAACCAGATTAGTTTAACGTGAAAGGAATTTGATAGTGTTTGAAATCAGGCTCCTCATTCGTTGAATTAAAATCGATTTGGTTTCAAATCTGATATTTACAAGATAAATAATGATGTGCCACAGGGCTCCGGACTACCGTCGACAATCCTTTTAAGTTTCATTGATCATTGAGGACATTTAATCCACTATATGTATACCTTAGCTGACGACAGTACTCCCTGTTTGTTTATTGAGAGCATATCTTATTGTTGAAGCATGAACCAAAACACAATCGTGTCTTCTGTTGTTAAAGCCATCATATAGTACATGATCGGCACTTGCATCTGCGGCACCCACTGCGCTGGGTTTCCTCAAGCGATGTAAGAATTAGATGGAAGCCTGATCTGGCTTCAATATTCAGGTCAGGCGCCCCTAGAACTGTTCTGCACTTGCTAGATAGTTATCAAAACCGAACGATAAAATGCATAAATGACACCAGTTTTGCATTCATAGTAGCATATTCGACAATTGAAAGATTAAACCATAATATTCGTTCATCGTGAATCCTCATCAGTTTATCCTCAAACCTTCGGAAATACTTTATTTACATGATTCTTTCCTAAGGCGTTCAACTTGCTTATGGAATGCCTCCCGAACTCTTTGTTACTTAGTCATTATAAACTGCAAACATTCAAAACCAACGAACATCGGCATCTCTTTTTATTTCTGCACTCATTAAACGCGGTCGGCAATGGATCTGACGGTCTCCTCTGATTATTGCCGGCTGACGTCAATCCTTCTCACAGTATTCTTCGGGCTCTACGCTGCTATAGATATTCGACTGTATATGAGAGCATTCCCGGTCTCTTACAGTGAGATCAATCCGAATTGTCCTGTTTTAATCAGATATGATGTTCTGTCAATTTGCGAAGTAAATCAGCCTCTGTCCGTTCCCCAATCTGATGTCAGGCTGACTGTACTTGCTCTCGGCGGTACTATCAAAAGTATTCTTCTCTACTTTTTCAGATCTAAAGTCACCAAGTACCACTTAAACTTGGAACACTGTTCAAAGGTTCTCTTCAGTGGTTCACAGAAGCCTTCCTCGGTGGCGTCGTCCTTCTTTTCCATTGGGAAATGTGCGCGTAAAAGGCTGATGTAGGCAAATTACTAAAAACTGGTTTTATCGATAAATCCGCATCAAAATATGTGCTGCAATTGCAATCGCCGTTCGAATATGCACTGTAGGTTTGATCAGTTTGAGATCGTCCTATTCGAAGTCCTTACTATCGTGGTCTCTCTATAAAAGACTGGCGGAATCAATGGTTAACGGTCCGCATCAAAATTCAAAGGTTCATCCCACTTGAGAGCGATCAGATCATCACCTTTAAATAATCCTTCCAACTAAGACCCTTCTATTAGAATTCCCTCCATATCTCGGCATGTTATTGTTCGTTCTTTTTATATTGGGGACGCCGATTTTACTTCCGTCTCCTTCCATTGGAAGAATATCATATGGAGCGGTTAGGCCTACCGCAGTGAATTTAGCTCTAGTCATACTGTTTACTTTACTTTACTTTCTTAAAGGCTTTCTGCAACATCTGCTGGGCATTTATCATCTCCTAAGGTTGAGCGTTTTTTTGTTGACCACGGTCATGTTAATTCGAGATCTGCTCATGGCTGTTCTACTGTCGGCTTACGCCTTGCCTACCAGTCATATAACACATTCTCGGACACTCTTGCTTTGTGGAAAGATATCTGGCAGGACCGCAGCTACTACGATCATTTAGAAAGCGATTTTCGACGTACTTTAAAAGTCAAAGTATCCATCCATCTGCGATTTTCCAAATCTGAAAGCGTTTACGCCTTAAAAACTTCTTAATAGCTTCCAACTGTTTTTCAAAATTTAACTGCTTTTCAATCCTTTTCAGCTCCATTTCTTGCTGGACCTTTAGCCGATTGGATTGGACGTAAATGGACAATGTTGTTGAGCACGGTCTTCTTTATTGTGGCTGATATTTTGCTTATGACTGGAAGTACAGTTGGAGCCATTTATGCCGCCCGTCTTATTGAGGTAATGCAACGTTTTTTATGCCATTCAAAGAATGTTTTATAACAAATTTATCCTTTTTCAGGGTTTCGGTATCGGGTTTGTGATGACAGTGCAACCTATGTACGTCGGTGAGATTGCTACCGACGATTGCCGAGGTGCCACTGGATCTCTTATGCAGCTTTTCATTGTTTGTAAGTTGCCGAAATCAAAATCCTGAATGGATGAAATGATTAACAAATCGTTTTCGAATTTCAGCTGGAATTCTGTATTCGTACGCCATTGGTCCATACGTCAGTTACATGGCATTGCAATGGTGCTGTTTGGTCATCCCAATTGCTTTCGCTGTAATCTTCTTTTTCATGCCAGAGAGTCCGTACTATTATGCCGGAAAGGGCCGCAAAACCGATTCCATTAAGGCACTTCAATTCTTGCGTGGCCAAAGTACAGAGGGAGTTCAGGATGAAATGGCTACAATCCAATCGAGTGTAGAAGAATCTATGGCAAATAAGGGATCCTTTGCTGATATTGTGAAAAATCGAGGCAACCGAAAGGCTCTTTTGATATCTGCTGGTCTGCTTGCCTTCCAGCAGCTATCCGGTATCAACGTTGTACTATTTAACAGTCAGTCGATCTTCAATAATGCAAAGACTGGCCTAGACCCTGCTGTTGCTACAATCATTGTCGGATGTGTTCAGGTAGGATCTAGCGGACTGACACCATTTATTGCCGATCGTTTGGGACGTAAAATTATTCTTCTCGTCTCTGCAAGTGTGATGTGTATTGCGTTGTTTGCACTTGGTGCATTCTTCTATGTCCAGTCTACCGGTGATCCTTCTGGAATTCTATGGCTTCCTGTACCAGCTTTGATTATCTTCAATATTGTCTATTGTGTCGGATTTGGTCCACTCCCATGGGCAATACTGGGTGAAATGTTCCCATCTAATGTCAAGTCGATTGCATCGTCAATTGTAGCATCAACGTGCTGGGTGTTGGGTTTTGTGGTTACCAGGTGGTATCCAGATCTTGATGCTTTAGGACCGTACTACGCATTCTGGATCTTTGGAGTATGCTGTGGAATAGCCTTCTTCTTTGTACTGTTTGTTGTTATGGAAACGAAAGGATTGAGCTTGCAACAGATCCAGGATAAGCTCAATGGCAAATGAGTGGACGCATTAATGGCACAGGGTTTATAAAGCTTTAAAAATATGGAAAGATAGATTTTAAGATGATTCTTAGGCTAAGATTGACCAAATAATCTTGTTATTTTGTTTTCTAGAATAAGATATCAAAGTATTGCTAGATTAAGTTGTGAAAGTTGCTCTAGATACAAATTGAAACTGAAGCTGAATAAATGTGATTAGAAAAAGAAGGAGAGATGTGTTTTTTTGTGGACATCATTATCGCTGTTGATACATTTGAAAGAGGCTACAAGTATTCTTTAAATCGGGATCCAGTCAACCGAACGAGGATTGACAAAGATCTGAGAAATCTGGTCAGACAATATTCCACTGAGAACCTTTACATTATAGAAATACTTCTACTTAGTTCCAGTAACTCACCACAGGTCATGGGGCGTCCAGAATGCGCGCAATTCGGTTTAGCTCTTTCCAAATCTTTCTTCGATTCCTCAATAATGTGGCGGGACATCTACCAAAGTTGTCCCCTTCTTTCCTTTGCCTAAATGAACTGACTTTATTGCCAAGCGTACTTTGTTTTGGTTTTACAAAATCTGCCTGCCTCAGATTTTGGATTATTAAGCAAAGGAGCTTAACTCTAGGCGAAGGTAGGCAGATATTGTCAGAGTGGTTCTTTCAACTATGTGGATCATATCGCTAATTAACATCAGAAACAAAGCGATGATAGAATGTGGCTTCTCATACTTCCTTTTGGATTTCAAAATTATAAACACAAATATGTGCACATTCTATGCGCCCTAGCAGCTGCGTCCAGTTTTCGCTATTCATCAGATTGCGTGTGTTTTGCAACTACTCCTCGATGAAATGCTAATTTGTACATGAACTACCTATGATATGTCTTAAGAGCTCAAGAGATGTAAGCGTAGTTGGAGCAACTTGGAAATTGTCCGAGTACGGGTATCTTCAATGTCGACACTTTATTTTTCGGGGGGGGGAATAACAGATGGTTCGAAAAGTCCCGAGCCTGATACATAGATGGCGACTCTAATAACATATTTGTGGCTAGTAGTTGTAAGCCACAATGAAACAATTGTTGTTCTATCTAATTAAATAATATACAAAAGTAAAAGATTGCCGGAAAGTTGACTGAGTGAAAATCAAGCTGTCATTTTCTGGCGATGGTGCTGCTGACTAGTGGGAAGTAAAAACATGACACAGATAAGTGATGCCACATATTCATACGATTTTCAGCTAGTACCAAACTTAAAACGTAGTGCCGTACCTAGGCAAGCACTGCGGTGCACGGTTGCTTCTAACTTGAAACATTCGTTTGGCTTGCAGGCAATCTCAAGCGACATTTTGCAGTTATGCTTACATAAAATCCAATTGTCAATATGTAGAAATCTTAATCGCAAACGCAGGCTCGGGTCCAGAAAAATCCTGCTCTGGACCTGGTCTTGCAACTTCACCGGTGATTTAATTTTTCGTGATGCAAATGTGATTTGGGACCCAAAAACGACTCAGTGAATTCAGCCTTCCAACAGCGTTCAATGGGATCTTGGATTCTCGAATTATGAAAGTTCTTAGAGAGTTTTAAGTGCTAGGTTCTAAGTGCAGCTTGGCTGGAGCTACAGATGTAAATGCTTCGCCCCTTCCACAGATCCTTCACAATACAGTTTGTTGAAATCAAGATTGCGTATACGTATCTCCGCTTGAAAGACACCAGCATCACATCCTATATCGATGTTTGAGGCATCCATGAAGACCCGACTACATGCCTTTCCTGGCTCAGATTCTGACCGAAACCAGTCTTGGGCACAAGTCGATTTCGTATTTTTTCTACAGCATGAGTTCTGGTGTCATTGCATCGGATAGTATGTCCAAAAGACCAGAGTCATAAGACAGCCGCAGCGCAAGGTCATCGAAGCTCCAGTGCATGATGGTAAAAGTAGCAATGACGTATTTTCGTGATATCTTATTCCACCCGACAACCGAGTCATATTATATATGACGTTCATGACAATGAGCTCAAATTTTGACACATGACAGATAATTTTATTATTTACTAGCCTTTTAAATGATTTGCGTCTCAGTTGTGTTGAAAAATTTTTATCCGCGATGGAATTCAAACGTGATAGTGTGATAGTACCACAAGTAGCTATCGTTAGAGCCCTTCAGCACCTCAACGTGAATAAATCATTTGTGTCTCGAACCAGAGCTCGTTACCGTGATACTGGCAGCGTTGCAAAACGCCATGGAGGTGGTGATAAAAAAACAGCAACATCGGCAGAAATGGTTCGGAAAGTGAAGGCTCGAATTGTGCGAAATCCGCGTCGAAGTGGAAGAGAAATGGCTCGTGAGCTCAACATACCGTTAGAACGGATGCAACACATACTGAAAAATGAGCTTAAGATCAAGCCATTATAGTTCCAAAAAGCACACGATCTCACAACGCAACAGAAAAAAGTTAGAGTCGAAAGAGCGAAGGAGTTGCTACGCGTGCACGAAAGTGGTGAGTTACCGAATTTGGTTTTTTCCGATGAGTCGCCATTTGTTATCGAGCAATATATCTACAAACAAAATGACTGAGTTTACTTGCCAGAAAGGTCCTTCGAAAATTTACACCTTCGGAAGGCCACCAGAAAGAAGGCAGCATCGATGGTGATGGTTTGGGCCGCCATAACCGCCGATGGTCGCTCTCCGCTCGTATTTTTGAACCGTGGCGTCAAAATTAATGCGATCGTATACCGTGAAACTGTATTGAAGCCTTGAGCAAACAATCATTTCGGTTGGAGACTGTGGACATTTCAACAAGACTCGGCACCGTCTCACAAAGCGCGCGTCAACCAAGATTGATTAAAAAACAATGTTCCACACTTCATTTCTTCGACACAATGGATTGCAATTTCTCCGGATGCAAATCCATTGGATTTCTCTGTCTGGGGTATTTTGAAGGCGAAGGTTGGCACTAAAAAATAAGAAAGTTTGGACCACCTCAAACAAGCACTTCGCCGGGTATGGGCCAAAATGCCGCAGAGCCACTTGCGTGCTGCGTGCGATGCTTTCTTCGGCCGTCTCAAGGCCATTATTCGCGCCAAAAGTGGACATATTGAAAACTACTGATACAATTTGAAAATTGATGTATTTTCCAACATTTTTTGCTTTGGCACAATAAAATTTATCAAAAAATAAAAAACAATATGGCATTTTAAAAAGTTGGAGTTCGAGTCATTCACCCTGTAATTGGCCTTATCATAGCGGTCTTGCCGACAGCTCCTTTGCACTGCTAAAAGGCCGACAACAACAGCAACAGCTTTCGACGTAACATGTATATGTAGTCCAAAAAAGGTCGTAGACACCCAAGTACTTAGCTTCGTTCGAGATATAGATGGCGATACCTTCAAGCAGTAGATGGGTTAGACCAGTTTTCTTCTTAGTTCTCGAAAACGGAACAACTCCACTTTTAAGAGGATTGACTGAAACCTTATTTCTAGGGCACCACAGTTAGGCGTTAGGACATAGGCACCAAGTAGTTGCCCAGACATCCATCAATTGCATGCTTCTTCAATTCCATGCTCTGAAATTTGTGGAAGAAATTATCGCTATCAAATTGGAGTTAGACAGTTTTCACGGTTGTCAAAAGGTACTCACACGCTTTTGACAATCTTATTGCACTCAGCTTCAAGATGTTCACCATGTACCGCATGAACTATCTTTCTTCATCTACGAATCTAGGCATCTTCATCTTCTCATTGGGCGAACCAATACGCGTAAAAAGATGCTACTTCAACGACGCCCAATACTAGTCGTTACCATCCAAACTGCAACCTCGAACAGTTTTGTAGAATTCGAAGATCACAAAATTGTAAAAGTTAACCCACTACTACAGGAAACTTGCTAAATGGGGTTAAGCCAGACCTGTAAACGTTCAATTACCGGTACTAGTCAAGTACTCAGTACCGTGTACTTGTACTTGGTACTTGAAAATCACCAAGTACACGTACTTTGCCAAGTACTTCCTTCTAGGTACATTTACTCTGTACTGCAGTACTGCTAAGTACATTTTTAAGTACTTTTCAAGTACACCACATCGCAAAAATTTGATTTGTGACTCAAATACGAGTACTTAAAATGGACTTGTAATTGAGAAGTACTTGAAAATGTATTGGGCAGTATTGCAGTACCTAGTAAATGCACTTAGAAGAAAGTATTCGGGAAAGCACTTGTACTTGGTGATTTTCAAGTACCAAGTACATTGTACTTTTTTACTCAAGTACCAAGTACAAGTACACGGTACTGGGTACTTCAGTACTTTACAACTCTGGGTTAAGTTAACTGAATAGCGTCGCAGGAGTTAGCCAACCTAATCATTTAAGAAACGATATTCTTTAAGTGGAGTATTGATATACTAGGTGACATGGTAGAAGTGGAATTTGAAAAAAGAGGAACCTTTGTGTCTCCATATGGTGCACTAAAGTTTGGGTGTAATCAAAAATTCAACGACCTAAGGACTACATTTAAAGGTACGCCGTAGCTGGCATATCTCATCGGTTGTGGTGTCGGATGACGCCATCAAATATGCTGTTGCTTTCTTTGACAGCTTCAAGTCGACTGGCACTGATGGTTAAGTTACATAAAGATATAGATCAGCTGCTGGTAGCTCTGAGGAGGATTTTCACTGCTGGCCTGGCACTGGCATGCATAGGAGAACTACTCGCTCGGCAAGAGTTTCAGACCTATAAATCTGACTTCCTTGATGCTGAAAAGCATCGAAAGAATGGTCGAAATTCATGTGCGCAAAACCGCCTTGCGAATGGATCCTCTGCCGGCGATGCAACACGCCCTTCAAAATTTGGCAGGCAGAATTGAAGGCGAGCTTGACAAGAAGAAATAAGCTCCAGGCTAGCACGCCTGGCTCAGCTTTAGATGCACTGATGGATCTCCATCTACTTCATATTCATATCAAGCTCTGCACTCTCAAAGCCATATTCCGTTTAAAAAGACGTGGTCTTTGGTATAACACACACAGGAGCATGTGCGACTTGTGCGCCGACTGTCTTAGATCTCTGGTCAAATGGACATGCGGTCTGATGTAATGACGTCGACTTTCTCTGTGCCTAAGTCTGGTTTCGGCGAGAATCTAAGCCAAGAAAAGATGTAATCGGGTCTTCACGGATGCCTCTAAAACTGAAATAGGATGCGGCTGTGGTGTCTTTCTAAAGGACGACAACGTTATTCACTCTTCGGAAGGAAAACTTGCAACTTGTGGAGGGACGAGGCATTTGCATCTGTAGCGACCGCCTTGATGAGCCCTTTAATGAATTCCAAGCTAGTACGAGAATGCAGGACTTTACTGAACAAAGTCGGGAGGCTAATTTCACTGAGTCTTGTCTGGGTCCCGGGTCATAATGGAATCAATGGAAGTGAAATCGCCAAGACTCAGAGGAGGGTTTTTCAGGACGCGAGCCTACGTTAGGTTCTCGGTTAGGGCTTCCATTGACAATTGGGTTTCATATGAGTACAACTGCAGATGACATGACTCTCCAGACTGCCAGCAGACCAAGCGAAAGCTACTCGATGTCTCTTAGGTGTCAGCGACTTTATAGCTGTACCTTAGTAGCAAAGACTGTAGTCTGTTTACTGGCTTCGTGAAAAAGCACTAAACTTTCGCTAAGCACTGAAATGTGATGGACATAAGTGATACAATGTCCTTCGAAAGTAATGACGACGCCGGGCACCATTACCTTTGTGAATATTTGGCTTAAGCTCGCATCAGGCTGCAGGTACTCAGGGTTACAATGGTGTGTGCTGGTACTGTAGTCACTTTGTTACTGAAGAGCTTAGTAGTCTTTCTTCGAAAAACTGAGAAATCCCATTAAAAGGAAGAATACAATGTTACATGTCCGCTCTGTTCCGACAGAAATAAAAAGAAAATCTTTAAAGGGCTGCGTTTAGAAAATTTACGGCAGAGCTTAAGCAATAAAGACCTGCAAATCCCTTGTTTTGGCCAAATTATTCAAGGAATGAGTGCGAACCAGAAAGATGGTTGTAGCGAGTCGAATCTGTGTGTCGAGATGGAAAATTCTGGAAGCGCATGTTGAAAATATAATTTTTTTTTATTTACGGTCCTGAAGACTGGATTTGTTTGAAATTTCCCGCATAACCACCAACGATTACCCACAGCTCATAGACCTTTTATTCACTTTATTTTCCGCTGATTTGATCGTAATCCTGGCTCATTTTATGAAATGTATCTCTTCCTGGTCTACTTCCTTTGACCTTATTGAGTGAAGATAGTTTTCATTTCGCTTCGCACTAAGCTTCTACAGAGTTGGTTATGTAGCCACAATAAATACAATTTAGCACTCTTTATCTTATCACAAAATATTGATTTTTCTCAGTGGTACACCGAAAGCAATCTTATCCCTTCCAGTTCTCCTGCTCGTATCCATTTCGGAGGGACAATCAGCTCACAAATTTTCTGCTTTTCCGACTCCAACGCCTGCGTGCCATTTTATTCGGTTTTCTGTAACGTGCTGCAGCTCTCTCCAACTCTTTCCAAGTGTCATCGACTCCTCCTAAACTGTTCTGTGCCATGTCCGCTTTGGCCGTCCAGCTGTTGCGTGGCGTGCTTTGCAATGGAATTGAGGTCGCGTCAGTTCCTTCTTCTTACAGTGATTTCAATTTGCTCCTGCCCTGATCTGATGTGGAGCGTTTGGGATTCATTTGGGCCAAAGAGAACTCGCAAAATCATGCGTAGACATCTGTTAACGCAGAACTGCAGCTTCCGAGCGATTGCTGTGGTCACCATTCGAGTGCTGCATCCATACAGCAATACTGACTTGACATTGGAGCGAAACCGCAGCGCCTTGGTCTTAGTGCTTTCCCACATCTGAAACAAACCCTCCGAAAGCGGATTTTGCCTTCCGATTCTGCTACTAACATCGAGTTCGGGGCCGCCGCCTTTCGAGATGGTGCTTCCCAATTGAGAAAAACCATGCACTTTCTCGACCTTCTGTCCAGCAATGTTAAGTTGGGAGAAAGAGCTTGAAAACCCAAGTAATTTGGTTTGAGCTGCCAGCCCAATCTGCTGGCTTCAGCTTAGAGATTCTGACTCATGTTGTGTAGATCCAAAACTCTGTACGCCAGCAAGCAGATATCATCAGCGTAACCAAGTTGTTTCACGTAAGGTGTCATTGCCCATTGAATACCTCCGCTTTCTTTCGATAGTGCTGCCAGGATAACATCGCTTATTATCGCCAGGAAAAGATGTGGTGGTAAAATACAACCCTGCCGAACTCCGCTTTGGACTACTTACTAATTATGTAGAGCACGATAGTGATACGAGTATAGCAACGATTTTAGCTCTTGCGCAAGACTTTCTATATTAACTCCCTGTTCACGCTATCAAAAGCCTTCTCGAAATCGATAAAAAGCAGGTAGGTAGAGCGGAGACGCTTTATCGCATTGCTCTACGATAATCCGCAAGGTGTTTATATGATCTGTGCAGAAGGATACAGAGCGAAAGCCTGCTTGTTCGACATGGAGAGTTGAGCCTAAACGTGCTTTGGTCCTGTCTGGAATTATCTTCGCTATTATTTTGGCTACTACCGACTAAACGCATATACCCCGGCAATTTCCACAATCCATCAGACTGCCCTTTGTCGGCAACTTGACAATAATCCGCTGATTCCACTCCTCAGGAAAGCGCTTATTTTCCCAGTATTAGCTTGGAGAAATTCCGCGGGAATTCCATCAATGACTACTGCTTTATTCTTCTTGAGGGCCCTTATAGCGGTTGCAATCTCTGTATTGCTAGGGATGCAAGAGCGAATTTCGGAGTTTGCTACTTCAGATGGTTCCTTTTGGTTCGCACTGATGTGGTTGCACTTATCGCGTCTTACATTACGCGTGGTACTGGGTTTCAAGTTCAGATTTCTCTGCTGCTGGGGCTGATGCTGATGCAATCTGAACTTTGAGTGAAATACGCTCCTCGAGCCATCTCCAGGAGTCAATTGATAGCCATGTACTATGATTTCTCTGTCTTTTACGGATAAACCTCTGCGCTCCGGAGATGTGAAAATATTTTTCACAGATCTCCCGTGTTCATCCACAGTTGTTTGCTCAGATCTGTTGATTGTTATCGCTCCTAAGCTGGGGTGGTTCCGGAATTGTTGGCGCACTGCTGGGTCCTGGAGTCTGCCGGTATTGTACCGGGATATAGTGGTCATGTTGGCAAGTTTGCTAGTAACGGATGCAGTACGAAGGTGAAGGCCCTTGCAAGGATCTAAATTAAAGTTATCGCTAAAGACTGTATTTGAAAGAAGCATTTCACTCAGATCTTATGGTCCTCGAGCATCATAAAAACCAAAATAAGGGCACCTGGAAAAGCGATTAAGTTAATAAAGACCAACAATGTTGATTAGCTAAATCTAAAGCTGACAAGTCAGTTGTATAGGTCTGTTTGGTCGGTCGACTCCAAACTGGACTGACTCAAATATACCTGTTTGGTCCTACACTGTTAAATCAATTGCACACAGTAGATGTGTAGTGAATAGAGAGCATAGTTGGTAGCAAATCTTAAACAAACAAATTTTACATCCTTACTTTTGAGGCACGAGTGCTTATTTATTTGGTAAACGCGTTTATGAGGTAATTTTCTGAGAAGCATTTGCCCGTAGTTTTCATTTATGAAGCTTTTCCTGAATTTCCTGAAAACTCAGTCCCCTTGTTTCGATTACAACGAAGATTACAAAGAATAATGCCAGTAAGCACAAAGATCCAAATATCCAAAAAGGATAGTAAGCACCCAAAGCATTCAGTTCTGGAAACCATCGAGTCACACAGAACGCTGTCAACCAAGAGCACATACAAGCAATTGTCACTGCTATTGGCTTAATGTTCGATGGAAACATTTCTCCCAAGACCGCCCATGGGATCGGACCAAATCCAAAGGAATACAAAATGTTGAAAATGATCAAAGCCGGTATTGGAAGCCATAAGATCCCAGATGCATCACCGAAAGATAAGATGTAAAAGAACGTCCCCAGGGCAAACAACGCCAGGCACATGCCAATGGCTGAAATTAAGAGTATTATCCTTCGTCCTATATGCTCCACAACGAATGGTGTAACTATGTTGGACACCAGTTGAACCCCGGCTAACATGATGGTTGCAATAGCAGGATCCAACGTTGATTTAGCACTAGTGAAGATTGATTGACTATTGAATGTTACAGCAGTAGTTCCAGAGAGTTGTTGAAACACGAGTAGACCACAGCTAATCAAAAGCGCTCTTTTGTGGCCACGACTGTGAAATATGTCCGCAAGAGTACCACTATTCGACATATCCTCATCTACGTTCTTCTGAATTCGGGACATCTCCTCTTCGACTACTTTTGAACTTTGTCCGCGAAGAAACTGAAGCGATTTGATACCTGAACGATTTTTAATAGCCAAGAAGTAAGGACTCTCCGGGATAAAGAAGAATGTAATGAGAAAGAATATCGGTGGGGCCATGCAGCATAATTGTAGTGCCAAGTAGGTAACATAAGGACCTATCAAGTAGGCGTAGAGTATTCCCACTATAAAGAAGGACTATTAATTGAAAAAGTAGCACAAAATCAAGTTACGACTTACAGATTATGAAAATCGTCATCAGCGACCCAATCGCTCCTCTACAATCATCAGTGGCTATCTCACCGTTGTACATCGGCAGAGCTGCTATGGTGAGACCACCAGAGAGGCCCTGAAATTGGTGTAACAAACAATGAAATCGAATTTTGTTTTAGAAATATTTTTACCTGAATAATCCGTGCCAAATACATGATCCAAATTTCGCTGGCAAATATCAAAAGTATGTACGAAACCAGCATGAGTATAGCACTTAACTGCAGCATCCGCTTACGTCCGAACTTACCTGCCAGTGGTCCAGCTACCAATGAACCTATTGAAAAGCAAAAGACAAGAATTGAGAATCAATTTTCATAAATAGTGCTGAGAGAAGTTTGATGGATGAATGTGATCTGCATCAAGATAGCATTCCAAAACATCTGCATAATATGTCCATACGCCCCTCTATCAAGGAGGGACCAGCTGGACACAGTTTGCGAAGCCTGTACAGAGTGTGATGTCAAAATCAAACTCGGGCACTCCAAAGCCAAAAACATTTGCACGACATGAAAGCAAATAATTGCATCAGCTCGCATTATAGGAAGCGCTAGGCTTCCAAGACTACGAATCTACACAGCAATCTGGAGCTCTCGAGATAGTCGAACCGCCAAGCAAATCGAGACACGAGTCTGTGGAATGGGATGAACAAACGTCGAATTTATTGCAGCCAAATTTAGAAAATTTAGAGATCGGCTACCCAACAAGAAAACGCTGCAAACCAACCTTAGCCTTAGCGCGACTTGAGTAGCTAGAGCCTAAGTTACAATCTCTCCCCTATTCACTCGCAATCCATAAACGTCAATAATTTGTGGCACCATATCACGATATCATGAAAGAAGTAGCCAAGCCCACCGTAGGCTAGTAGCCACCACCGGAAAAGAGCCCTTCATACTCGTAAGATGATGACGGCATGCTACGAAAAAAGATTACAAAAAATGCATGCCATCAACTGCTACAGCGCAAATCAAGATCAGCTATGAAAGGTTATCGAGCGAGCAGAAGGAAATAAAAGATGATCCTGTGTAAAAAGAAAAGGGCTCACGCAACCTCCCAGCCCAAGAATATCAGAGAGTCGCGCCATGGCAAAAATATCCCGATGTCCTGGCAGCTGGCCTCGAATCCATGACGCAGGCTCTTCGAAACACTGAAGAAACCAAATCTCAGGAAGTACATAATGGGCGCATCAGGTATAGAGAGTGATAAGGAAAGGTCGTAGGGTAGATGCGCCTAATCACCAACTTGGAATCAGTGGATGAAAGCATGCCCTATAACTGGGCTATCAGCTCTATATGCGCCATCGTCAAGAAAGGTAGTCCTATGTCTGGTAAGAACTATCAAGGAGTATTCCTGAATAAGATTCTATCCAACCTATTGTGTAAACGTCTCAAGCCCTTACGAAACCCACCAATCGGCACATTTTTTGGACTCTGAGGCCTCCATTTAGTTGGCTTACTACTAGGACTTAAGAACTAGCAAGAAGACCTAAGAGCTAGAAACCAATGGATTGGTGGAGGAGGTCTAGTTTGTGACGAGGAGTGCTCAGGTTGAAATCCAAAACGACCTGTCGGAGCATATGGGAGATTGGTTCCTCGGAGCCATAAGAGGTACGGTAGACAGGTAGATAGAACACTCAAAGACAACGTAAATTACGTTGTTGGTGCCGAAGGAAATAGAGTTGTAACGGGGTGCGGAGTTTATGCAACCTGAGAGCAGTCGATGAACGAAAAGAGTGTCAGCAATATTCCTATATTCTTCTAAGGAATTCAAATTGATAAGTTTGAGGCGGTGCTGATAGGGAGGTAAGACTAAAGAGTCGTTGCAGGGCTAACCACGGCGATCAAATCAGAGGAATCGACGTTACATGCCCTCATTCGGGAAATATGAACTTGGAGTCGAGAGCAGGCAATTTGAAAAAGATCAATTGATGAGAAACCTCACCAAACGCTTTAGTGAAATCGTTTGCAATACAAGGACATCGGGTTTGGCTTGGAGTGAAATAGGAGTGGTAGCCATGAAATTAGAAAAACTGTTAGTTATGGAATTCCAATTAGAGCTCGATTTGCTACGGGATGGCGAGGTGGGTCTTGGTAATTCGGATTTAATTCCTAACATATTTGTTGATTGCGGAATGTGTCACTGCTTAGGTACGTAGGTTGGTAAGTAGGTAAGAGTGGCTGTTGGAAATAAAAAACCCACTTAGTCCTATTGTCCCATTGCGATGCCATATGGATCTATTTTAGAAAGCTCCTAAATGAAGTTTTCTTCTTTGGGAAAGAGCTGGACATGTACAGAGTAGGTGGAGGATTGTCTCTTCCTTTTCCTCGTCCATGCAGCTTCTGCAGAAATCGTTTGTAAAAGTGCCAAGCCTTCTCACGTGCTTGCCTATGAGGCAGTGTCCAGCTATGACACCTATGATGGCGCTGAGATGTTTCTTATTTAGAAGGTTCAGACACTTAGAGCGATTCAGATCCAGTTTTGGCCAGATCTGTTTGGACGCTAGGCATGTTGGTCTGTTGGTCCAACAGTCCACCTAAGGTCTGTTTTTTTATTGGCATCCAGCTTTAATATTAGTTTGCACGTAGCGATTGGTATACCTATGCTACCTTTTTCCGATAGAATTGGTAGAGTGTTTCCAATTTTGACGAGCTCATCGGCTCTACAGTTCCCTGGAATGCCTATATGGCCCGATAATCAAAAAACGTGAAGGTTGAACTGCTCTCCCATCTCCATAAGAGATGATCGCCATTCAAGGGCGGTTTTAGAATTTAGTAAGACCAAGTCCAGGGAATTGATAGCAGCCTGACTATCCGAAAAGATGCGGATATCTTTTGCAGATATCAGCCAGGACAAAGCTTCTTTAATCGCCAAAATTTCCAACTAGAACACAGAGGTTCTTCGAAGCAAGCTTACCTAGCCCACGTTGCCATTCGGAAGTCGTCCACGTTCGTAGGAATCAGCAGGTTCGACCGTCCGCAGAAGACTTATACCACCTTGATCAAAAAGTTCCCGGGGGACACCACCGTATGGCGCTCCCATTGTTCCGATTTGAGTTCTGTTGTTTTGTTAAATTGGTAAATCTGTTATTGACATTTTCTCTAAATCTTAGCATCAGAGCTTGACATTTACAAAAGTTACGTAGCCAAGAGTACATCTATCTTTGTGAGTGTTGGCGATTTTTTACAATTTTAGAAATGGATTTCAATTTGCAACAACGAACTTGTGTCAGATTTTGTGTAAAAAATGGATTTAATGGTGCACGAACGTGGGAAATGTTGGAAAAGTGTTTCGGCAACGATTCTCTAAAGAAAACGGTCGTTTACCAGTGGCACGAGCGGTTCAAAAGTGGTCGTGAGTCAATCGAAGATGATGAACGCAGTGGCAGACCATCGACATCGAAAACCGACGAAAACATTGGTGAAGTAAAGAAATGTTGGTCAATAACCGCTAATTAACCATTAACGTGGGTTTATGAGTACGACATGCAATCCAGTCATCAGGCAAGTGAATGGCGTTCACGAAATGAGCCGAGACCAAAAAAAACACGTTGTTTCCAGTCAAAAAAGAAGGCAATGCTCACGGTTTTCATGGATTACAACGGTGTAGTTCATCATGAATTTTTGCCAGAAGGCCAGACAGTAAACAAAGAGTATTATTTGGGCGTTATGAGACGTTTGCGTGAAGCAATTCGCCGAAAGAGACCAGAATTGTGGCCAGAAAACAGTAATTTTTTGACGAAGAATGCAACAAATACCATCCAACAGTCACCGAATTCACCTGATTTGTCTTCCTGTAACTTCTTTCTGTTCAATCGAGTTAAAAAACCACCACGGGGAACGCGTTTCAGCAGCCGAGAGGAAGTAATGGAAAAATAGCAGGAAGCACTGATGGACATACCGAAAACCGAATATAAAAAATGTTTCGAGGAATGGATCAAGCGCTGGCATAAGTATGTTGCAGTCGACGGGGATTACTCTGAAGGGGACAACATAGACTTAGATGAATAAACTTGTATTTAAAATTTTCTGAATACATTCCGGGAACTTTTTGATCGAGGTAGTATGTAGAGGCCACAAGGAGTCGACTTCGGGTTCCATTAACTCAGCCATATTATAGTGAACATTCGGGCAAGCCTTGGTTTGGTTTTCCATCGATTTAGCTGTTTATTGCTGCAATGAGATGTTAAAGGCATAAGAGTGAGTTGAAAATGAATGTCAACATCATTACGCAGGGAGCTTATCAACTCACGTGCTTTTTGATTTAACCTGCGCTGAATAGATAGCTGAGGTCACTCAACACTTTATCCAGATGACGTATTCGTCCAGAGTCTAATTCGATTAGACCTGCAATTTGCTTATTCATGTACAATATTTTGGATCTTATAAGGTCGGCTGAGTTCTGGACCGAGTTATGTAACTCTTCGACACTTTTGGTACTATTTTCAATAATCGGGATTTTGTCGGTAGTCTTTTAGGCGGGTACCCCTTGATAGGAGTCATTCGAATCGCGTAGGCATTTTATTGCCAAAAGCACATACAAGAGTGGGTTACTCTTGAATTCATCGCAAGCAAAAAGGATCTTATCGGAGAATTCTTGGACAAACACCGCACTTCGTTTGTTTAACCCGACACAAACGGTATGAAAGGCTTTGCCACAACTGCCCTTGCAAGCTACCAAGCCAACATTGCTGTCATCCATTAGACATTTAGTGATGTTGCACCATAATAGACAACTTTCGGGTAATGTGGGTAGTAGGCTTTGAAGAAAAACAGAAAAAAAATTACGCGTCGGCGAAAACGAGGCGCTTATTGTATGGACACAACACTGGGTTAAGCGGAAATCGGAAGAAAGATTAAATTGATATGTGGAGCGGAAAGAAAATTTGACCGAACACAATGGCAATAAAAACTGATCTGAAGAAATGGTAGCCATAAAATGGTCCCGAGTTGACATACCCTATCTGCGAAAGTATTATTTGCAATCGGTGTTGGAGGTCCAAAGAGATCCTGAGCTAGAGCCAAACCAATTAAAAAATTATGGGAATAAGTTGAACACCAGAGGTTCGTCCTTTAAGGCCTAATATGTCGATCAATGTCTCTGCAATTCAATAGGAACTAAGGCATCATAAGTACTCAGCTCCCTCTTAACATCTCTACAAAAAAAAAAAAAAATATAAATCGTCAATGCGTGTGAGTTCTTCCTGGGAGTTAGAGAGGGTGTTTTACCCTTGAGATTCCAACATGGAGATCAAACGATTCATAAAGAAACTACGACTGATTGGTATACGAATAAACTGCAAATGGCCACCGTGGAAATAGTAGTATCTTCGAACTCAGTGAAAATGCGGTGACACTCGGAAATCTACTAACATACTACTTACAAGCAAGTGCTCCAAGTGTAATTACAGATGTAATCCAGCCTTCTTCAGCCTTCGTTATTCCAACAGATAAGGGACTATCACCAGTGTGATCTCTTAGTTTTGGTATAACTGGCGATGACCATCCCACACTAGTTCCAAAAGCAAGATTTGATAGGTTCGCTAGAAAATATAATTCGACAGATACACTCTCGGTGGCACACGGTTAATATGTTTTTCTCAGCTTACCAACGAAAGAGGCAACATATATGCGGTACTTTTTAACTGGCTCCATTGGACAAACAAAATATGTTCCCTATCCTGCTAGAGTCTTACAATTTCTTGTGAAATTTTATTTCCAACAACTTACCAGACTGGCACTAGACTCAATAAACTAAAATCTTTCAAGAGTTGTATACGTAACCAGCTGCCCCCTCTCTATAAAATAAAAAAAAAAGTTAAAATAAAACTTACGATGACTCTAGCAATGCCTAGAGGGTCCTCGCATGGAAAACGTAGAGCGCCTTCGTAACGGGTGACCAGATAGATATTCCAATTGTTATGTTTCAGCAGCTGTCAAAATTACAAATGACATCCAGCTGTAAAAATATTCAGTAAGGTTTGCCAGCACCGAGCTATATTACATTGTCATACAGCATGTGCAGTGACAGAATGTATGTAACAACCGATGGATAGCGGGTTGTAGGTATGAATTTTATCGGTGTGCTGTTTCCTATTGTTGTAAGGGCGTAACACCTACAACAATTGGATTCGGCAAGCCAATTCTGAATTTTTACTTCACGGCTGTGCTTAGTATCGTCGGTGTTTGTGGCTTTAGTGTTTGATTTTTTTTTATGACCCGGGAATTTGGAGTGGATATAGCCAATATTCTCGGGCTTAAAAGTAATCAGTTTTCTACGTACGTCCACGTCTGTAAATAAAGACCAGCTATTTTGGCACTTAGTGAGACACAGATAGATCCCCGCCCATACCTATCAGAGCACTCTAATTTGAAGCAACCCCAACGAACTAGTGCCATTATTCTTCTCTCACCGCGGTCTTGCCATTTACGTGCGTAGTGATGTAGTTTACCAAACTCCACCACAATGTAGTCCCTGTTCCAATCCGGAATTCAATTCCATGTGGTTAAAATTCAATCTCCGTAAGCAAATTATCCACTGCTGCTTTATTTACAGAAGCCCCACGACAACTTGAATTGGACGAGCCGAAACGTAATTTCTGATCCATTGAAGAAGAGAGACGTCGATCCTAAAAGCACGCATTTTCGACAAAAGAGCCTGATGCCAAACTCTGTCAAATGCCTTAGAAATATCAAGTGCAACTATCTTGCTTTCGCCAGATTGATGTGCTCTTTGGTTCCACTTTTCGGCGAGACATGCCATCAAATCACCAGTGGACCTATTGCTACGAAAACCTATTGCCGGTCTTTGAGAAGTTTTCGTGTTTCAAGATATTTCATGGGCTGACGGTTTATCAGCGTTTCCATGACCTTGGAGAGAAGGGACGTAAGTGCAATGGGTCTGTAGGAGGAGAGAGAAGAAGGTTCGTCTTTTTAGGGACGGGCTGGACAAAGGCTGTTTTCCATCTCCTCGGAAAGAGTCTTAAAGAATAGAATTGATGAAAAAGCTTACGCAGTGGTTTTGCCAGCGTGCAAGGACACATCTTCAGAAGAAGGGGAGATATACCATCTGGACCAGCGGATTTGTGAATGTTAAGCTCGTTAAGAACTCTCGATTGAAGATTTGACGCACTCAAGTGTAGACAAAGCACAATCTGGGAGTGTTGAGCTGGCTGCAAAGTGTGCAGCAAGCAGATTGGCCTTGTCCAAAGAGCTAACAGCTGAAATGTCATTGTAAATGAGCGTTGGGAGGCAGAATTTCAAACGACAGTTTTTGGTCGTATTGGAATTTTTTTACGCTTACGAAAGACGTTGCAGTCATTGCTGGCTCATTTAAACTTTTTTCGGTTTTCCTCTGTTGGGTTGGTCTCGAAGGACCGAGAAAACATTCCTCTAACCCTGACAGCCTCTTTACAGCTCGAGTCGTACCACGTCTTTTCTTTTGGTTTTATACTCTTCATCCGATGAGGGATAAAGTTTCTCATTCCAAAGAGAATGGTGTCTGTGATCATATCAGCAGCCCTGATGTCGTGAGAAGTTAAAAACAAGTCCAGGGTGTTGGCGGTATTACTATCAATGTCAGGCATTCCCGTCGGCTCATTTACAAGCTGGGTTAAGTTGTTTTCGGCAGCGAAGTTCTCAACACATCGTTCTTCGGGTATTGTGTGTCCCGAATGTCGAAGCCACCCAGAATTGTGTATATTGAAATCGCCCGTAATAACGATTTCAGTATGAAAATACAGGGACATAATTCTTTGTATGGAGACAGCGCACCAAACTCGTGAAAAGTCGAATTGCTGTTCAGGTGGAGTTTGGTAAACTACATCACTGCGCACTTAAATGGCGAGACCGCGGTGAGAGAAGAATAATGGCTCTAGTTCGTAGCTAGGTAGCTTCAGATCAGAGCGATCTGAGAGGTGTGGGAGGGGGTCTACCTGTGTTTCACTAAGTGCCAAAATAGCTGGTCTGTACAGATGTGGTTAGTTTTAAGCCCGAGAATATTGGCTATATCCACTCTAAATTCCCGGGTCATAAAAAAAAAATCAAACACTAAAGCTACAAACACCGACGATACTAAGCACAGCTGTGAAGTAAAAATTCGGAATTGGCTTGCCGAATCCAATTGTTGTAGGTGTTACGCCCTTACAACAATAGGAAACAGCACACCGATAAAATTCATAGCTACAACCCGCTATCCATCGGTTGTTACAGACGAACCCGAAAGAAATTGTTCCACTATGGAAAGGGAACTCCCAGCATTGGTTTGGGCAGTTGACTACTACAGGCCACATATCTACGGTTTTGATCTCATGGCGGAGCACCAACCTCTCAAATGGCTGCAACCCAAACACAAAAGCGAAGACATCAACCCCAGACAAAAAAGGTGGCTGTTTAAACTAGGAGAGTACTACATCAACATTGATTATACAGGGTGTCCCCTAATTCGTCAATAATTATTCGGGGAATGATTCCTGGGTATATTCTATGAAAAAATCGTTCTACAGTAAAGGTCTATCTCCAATGTTGACAGCATTTATCGAGGATTTAGGAAAAGGCTTGCTTTGGTGTACCCTGACGCATGTTAATGGAAATTGCTCTGTTAGTCCTAATGGTAGAAACTTCGTGTACGACCTTATTTTTAGAAGAAATACTAGCATTGGTAACGCGTTTAAATAAAGTTGATATTTTGTTTGAGTCTTTAGATATCCAATTTCTAAGCCTGTTCCATTTTCATTGCCCATGCTAATTTTTGACTTTGAGGTCACTTTTCACCAGAAAATGTTTAATTCATAACGTTTTACTATTTTTTTCTTATGAACACAACAATAGTAAAAAAGAATCATCATTCTGTTTGCACAAAAACTCATCGCTTTTAAGATATTTAGAAAAACATGCAGTAGATACAAAAAGGAGTGTATGATTTTTTACCAACGTTTCTAATAACAATTGGCAATACTCGTAGGATTGCTTTTCCAAGAATTACTAATTTTCCAATATTTTCTTTTTTTAAAATTGCATAGCTTTTAAAGAGTTTTAAAGCGTGTTCGTATATTTGACTACCTGACAAAACCCTCATTTCCTTACATTGTTGCTTAAAAGCTGTCAGAAAATGTTAGGTTTGTGATTTGAAGGCCTTTTTCGAAAATTTACAAAACAAAAACGGTATGAAAGATTAGAAACAAAAATAATTCATCAGTTTAATTTGAAATGTCTGCATTTACAAACCACGAATACGCAGACATTATTTACGTTTATGGGCTGTGCAATGGAAGTTCAACTAGTGAGCGACAAAAATACCATGAACTTTATCCTAACCGACGACTTCCTAGTAAAGAGTGTTTGGAAATGCGAATCGAAGGCTTCGAGACACGGGATCAGTTTCAAATCAGCATCAGACGCTTAGCTTTGCAATTCAATGTTTCCAGACAAAAAATTTCTTATGTACTGCATGGAGAAAATCTTTATCCCTACCACCATACACCTGTACAAGAACTGCTTCCCAATGATTTGGAAAAGAAACTTGAGTTTTCTAACTGATTGCTGGAGCGGAGCTTGGATGACAATGAGTTTATTAGCAGAATTCTTTGGACGGACGAATCTCAATTTACAAGAGATGGGATCAAATATTTTCATAATCTACATGCATGGGCTGCGGAAAATCCATATATAGGGAGACATATGACAATATAGTTATCTGTGGCAATAAGACAGAGTAGCTTATGTTATAAAAAATGTTTTTGAGATATTGACGTTTTTGTCTACCACTTTGATCAAAAAGTTCCCGGGGGACACTACCGTGTGGCGCTCTCATTACTCCGATTTGAGTTCTGTTTTTTTGTTAGGTTGGTAAATCTGTTTTTTCTCTAAATCTTAGCATCAGAGTTTGACATTTACAAAAGTTACGTAGCCAAGAGTACATCTATCTCTGTGTGTGTTGGCGATTTTTTACAATTTTAGAAATGGATTTCAATTTGCAACAACGAACTTGTGTCAGATTTTGTGTAAAAAATGGATTTAATGGTGCACGAACGTGGGAAATGTTGGAAAAGTGTTTCGGCAACGATTCTCTAAAGAAAACGGTCGTTTACCAGTGGCACGAGCGGTTCAAAAGTGGTCGTGAGTCAATCGAAGATGATGAACGCAGTGGCAGACCATCGACATCGAAAACCGACGAAAACATTGGTGAAGTAAAAGAAATGTTGGTCAATAACCGCAAATTAACCATCAGAGAGATAGCGGAGGACTTGAACATTGCCTATGGATCCGTCCAAGACATTTTGGTTAACGATTTGGGTTTCCTTCGTGTAGCAGCAAAGTTCGTGCCAAAAGACCTCAATTTCATGCAAAAAAGAGATCGTGTTGACGTCGCAAAAGAGATGATTTGCGAGAAAGGATCATTACTGGAGACGAGACGTGGGTTTATGAGTAAGACATCAGGCAAGTGAATGGCGTTCACCAAATGAGCCGAGACCAAAAAAACCACGTCGTTTTCAGTCAAAAAAGAAGGCAATGCTCACGGTTTTCATGAATTACAACGGTGTAGTGCATCATGAATTTTTGCCAGAAGGCCAGACAGTAAACAAAGAGTATTACGAGTATTTGGGCGTTGTGAGACGTTTGCGTGAAGCAATTCGCCGAAAGAGACCAGAATTGTGGGCAGAAAACTCGTGGATTTTGCACGATGATAACGCACCGTCGTAATTTTTTGATGAAAAATGCAACAAATACCATCCAACAGCCACCGACTTCACCTGACTTGGCTCCCTGTGACTTCTTTCTGTTCAATCGAGTTAAAAAACCACTACGGGGAACGGGTTTCAGCAGCCGGATGAAGTAATGGAAAAATCGCAGGAAGCACTGATGGACATACCGAAAACCGAATATAAAAAATGTTTCGAAGATTGGATCAAGCGCTGGCATAAGCGTGTTGCAGTCAATGGGGATTACTCTGAAGGGCACAACATAGATTTAGATGAATAAACTTGTATTTCCAATTTTCTGAATACGGGAACTTTTTGATCAAGATAGTACGAGTATATTTGTTGTTTATGAACTTTTTAATTTTTTTTTAATGCTCAAATATATAGTACAGAATACATGTTATATTTTCTTATAATTTGTAAAAATATATGAAGAAGAATGTACTCAAAACGTGATTTTAGCAATTAAGTTCTTTTGCTAAAATCAGTTTGGTGATTATTAATGTCTTATGTAACATAAGTTCTTCTGTCCAACCCTCAGAAATTATCAAAAAAATTATTAGAAACTTTTATTTTACTAACTTATGTAATTATAAAAATGTAATTAAAGGAACTCAAACCGCACAAAATTCATTAGGTTTTCCAAAATAAACATAAGATTTCAATTAATTTTTTTTAAACGTTAGCTTGTCAATTTTCTTTATCATCATCGGTGAAATAAGGATGAAAGTCAGCCACTTTACTGCCATTTAAAATTTTATAAAAGGGATGATAAATATTGTCAACCAATAGCAACATGTCCAATAAATCTTGCTTTTACTTTTCATTGATTTCATGTGGTGAAGGAGAACATTTCAGCAGTATGGACAAAAACGATTTTCATTCTCTCATAAAACATTATTTTTTGAGAGGCAAAACGGCGAAGGAAACAAAAGAAAAGTTGGATAAATATTATGGGGCTAATGCTCCGTCAGATTACACCGTCAAATATTGGTTTCGAGAGTTTCGTGATGTCCGCAACTCCACCACCGATTAAGTCAGCGGCACGCTCTCCGATGCGGTTACAGAGGACAATGTCAAAAAACTACATGAAATGGTGTTGGCTGATCGGAAAGTGAAGGTGCGCGAGCTAGCAGATATCACAAAGATTAGTACTGAGCGCACACGCCGTATTTTGGGCAATATTCTGCATATGAAAAAGTTATCCTGCCGCTGGGTGCCGCGCATGCTCACTTCTGACCAAAAACACGAACGCGAGAGCACTTCGAAAGAGTGTTTGGACTTGCTGATGCGGAATCGGACGGACTTTTGGCTATTGGTAACTGTTGATGAGACTTGGATCCAGAGAACAGAATGAGTTGACTGAAGCCGGCACGAGTGCTCCGAAGCGGCCGAGGGAGGCCCGATGGGTGGGAAAGATTATGGCGTCGGTTTTCTGGGATTGTCATGGCATACTCTTCGTGGACTGCCTCGAAAAAGGAAAAACCATCAACAGCAAGTATTACTGTGCATTATTGGAGCGATTGAAGGCCGAAATCGCTGCAAAACGGCCTCACATGAAGCGAAAAAAAATTTTGTTTCTGCAAGACAATGCGCCGGCGCACAAGAGCATCGCAACCACAGCTAAAATCAATGACTTATGGCTCCAATTGCTGTCGCATCCACCGTATTTGCCCGATTTGGCTCCCTCGGACTATTATCTCTTCCCAAACCTCAAAAGATGGCTCATCAATAAGAGTATTTCACAGACCTTCTGGAAAATTACTTTTCGGACGGAATCAGGAAGTTGGAAAATCACTGGAATAAGTGTATCAAACTAAAAGGGGGCTATATTGAATAAAATAAAAAAAACATTAAAAAAAAATTTTTTTTCATTCCCAAGGAGGTTACTTTTCACTGTATACTGTTCCAAACTCTTTTGTGAACCTCATCCACTTTACCTTTTGCCAACAAAATTTCTCTCGGTCATTGTCCACCTTTCGCCACACAACTTTTTCTTTGGAAACAGCTGAGAATTTAAAAATCTCATCTCGGTTTATTTCCTTAACTTCAAATATGTTTTTTATGCCCACTTCTCGCATGAATTGATACCAATCACGGGGATGATGTACTTTAAGAGTTGTCAACTGGCCCACGTCACATTCCATGTGAGTATGCGCCGGAAAAAGAAATTTATGATCAATCGTTTCCACACTATTTTGCAGTTGCACAAATGTCTCCAACATTGAAGCAATAAAATAATTTTTATTCTGTCCAGGGCAACAATCACTGTATAGTACAAAACCACATTTCGAGTTTCAGCTTATTTCCTCCACGATTTGCTAATGCTTCGTGCAGCATATAGTATATTGGCTGACCGGTATTATAGTCGTGAACTGTTAAATTATAGGTCCAGAATGGGGGTTTATAAAAAAGAGACTGACGGTCTCAAAAATGGCGTCGACAGACATTTGTTATAAGTCAAATGTTAGAACTTTTATAGATGAAGAGTTTTCAGCTTTAGATTTGTCCTCTTCTTCAAGATGGTGATCATTTTGATCTTTTTTAAGGTTCTCTCGTTCTTCCTCAGTAGCAACGTCAATTTTCATTTGTAAAATTTCACACTTATGGCAAGTATACTGAATTCAAAGCACAGAGCCTTCAAAATCTATTAAAAAAAAAAAATTAATAATACATACTCGTAGATACTTGTATAAATACAGCCCCTGCTCGATAATCCGAACGCCTCAGAAATCCGAACGACCCCACTGGGTCCGGCACGAGAGCGAAAATTCGTAGAATTGATTTAACTTGAGTCTACTGTCACTCGTAGTGCCACACACACACCACGCATTACTATGTCTACAACGTATTTCTTCCTGTCTACTTTGCAGCTTATGTAACACTTTAAGCTGACGCGCAGAGTAAGCAGATGTACCGTAGAACGATGACGAAGAATGGTATCACTTCACATCAACAATCCCAATAACACGGAGAAACAAACATTTGAATCATAAATCGTGGAAGATGGCATCTCAATCCAGGACTCTCTTTACCTGCCAATCATCATCGTCGACAACAAAGGGGTGCCGTGAATTGCAGTAGGCCAAAGGGATGACCACAGGCTAACTGCGTAGGTGTAATTGCTTATCTTCAGGGTGGACAACTGCAACGAGATGACTATAAATAGGGAAGATCTTAAGTCATAAGTCATCAGTTATCAATTGTCCTTAAAAGTGAAGTCAGTAAAAACTGGCTCACATTTTTTACAGTCCGTTTGTCGCGCAGTTTTGTTTTACTCAACACTATTGCGTGGTGTTTCCTCGACCATTTCGCTGTTAGAAATTGCGAAACTCTATGACTGGTGCAAAACTGTTAATGCAGCAATTATGGAAATCTAATCTCAACTAGGATGATCCACTTACAGATGAATTAAAAAACAATTGGTACACCTTTAAGAACAACCTTGTAGCAGTTGAAGACATAAACATTCCTAAATGGATTTGATAAATTGCAGACAATGGAATTGCAGAAAAATGAGCAGAAAAATCGAACTAGAAAATGTGAGAAAGGCAGCAATACGCATAGTGCAACAAGAAGTATTTCCTGAGGAACTGTCATGCTTGAAGCGTGAAACCGCTCTTTCTACAAAGAGCAAACTTCTATCGTTATCCCCAGTCCCCACGCCTTGACAAGGATAAGATATTAATAGTTGAAGGCCGACTCGGGAATTCAAAGCTACCAGAAGTGGAAAAGCATCCGTTCACATTACCATTTCACGAAATTACTGGTTGAAATGATACAAAAGAGGACGCTAGACGGTGGAATTCATGTAACCATGGCAACCTTGCGTCAATCATACTGGGTTCTACAAACTAAGAACTTTGTACGTAAGTAATTTACAAGTGTGTACGATGCCACCGATTTAGTGCAGCTATTAAAGACCAAATAATGGGCATCTTACCAACACCCAGAGTAACACCTTCGAGAGCATACTCATACGGGAATCGATTATGCTGGTCCCATACATCTTGTATCTAAAGGGCGAGGAAACCGGACGTCAAAGGGATACATAACAACTAAGGTTAGTTAGCGACCTTACTTCAGAAGCATTTCCAGCTGCTCTCAGGCGATTTATCTCAAGGCGAGGAATATGTTCACACATTTATAGCGATTGTGGAACAACATTTGTAGGAGCCGGCAAGGAAATAGCATCACTTCAAGCAGTCGGAAAAGAAAATTGCAGAAAGACGTGCTTTAGACGGTATAGAATGGCACTTCATTCCACCAGCTTGACCACACTTCAGAGGGATTTGGAAGGCAGGCGTAAAAACTGTAAAATACCAGAGGATAGTCGGTGACACGACTCTTACATTTGAAGAACTACAAACACTGCTAACGCAAATAGAAGCATGCTTAAACTCTCGCTCACTCATCTCGGTGACAAACGACATCGATGACAATCCTATGCTCAAGCCAGGTCACTTCCTCATTGGATCTTCCAAAAGATGCCCCAAAACTTTTCGAGGATCTGGTCAACAGAGTACCTATGCCATCTTCAACAGCGCTCTATAAATGGAAACGAATGGAATCCAATATTCAACTAAGTGGGTGTTAGGAAAGATTTCAGAAGTACATCTAGGGAAAGACAAAGAAATGCGTGCTGTAAGGGTGATATTAGTATCACCTACGAGTTGTATCGCACGGTTTTGAATCCTATCTAGCAGGTGCAGAGATGTTTTGGAATTGTACTCCAATTTCGGGCGGATAAACGTCTTCTACATATATTGAGGCCAGATCAGAGGGGGTGAAATATGTCTTACATCGCTTGAGGAAACCTAGACATTTCGCAGCCTTTTTGACGACACCGAATATGTGATCATTTCAACGTAAGTTGTCATTGACACACAAACCGATAATGGAAAGTTTATGCAAGTCTTCGACGATGCAAGTTCCATTCATGGATAATGGCTGGCGTACCCGTTCTATAGCCGAAGAGCAGGGACATAAGTCCGTAAACGAATATGAAATAGAGAGTACTATCTTAAGCAAAGGAATATATTGGATTAGAAGTAGCAGACAAGGGATCATTGATGAAAATTAAAAAGAGTGTCGGAGACAGAACGGAGCCCTGGGGCACACCATCATTTATTTTGTGAATGTCAGACTTGAAACCGTCCAAGACAGCTTGAATTGAACGTTCCGAAAGGTAATTTCTAATCCATAGAAGCAGAGAGACCTCGATCCCAAAAGCACGCATTTTCGACAAAAAAGCTTGATGCCAAACTCTGTCAAATGCCTTAGAAATATCAAGCGCAACTATCTTGCTTCCGCCAGATTGCTGTACGCTTTGGTTCTCCTTTTCAGTGAGACATGCCAACAAGTCACCAGTGGACCTGTTGTTTCGAAATATTTCACGAGCTGACGGTTTATCAACGTTTCCATGACCTTGTAAAGAAGGGACGTAAGTGCATGGGGTCTGTAAGAGACGAGAAAGGAAGATTCGACTTTTTTATCGACAAGCTTACGCAGCGTGGAAGAACACATCTTCAGAAGAAGGGGAGATATACCATTTGGACCAGCGGATTTGTAAATGTTAAGATCTTTAAGAACTCTTGGCTACTACACGAGTGCGAAAGTGGATTTGTCCAATTGAAGATTCGACGCACTCAAGTGTAGGCGGAGGCGAAGCACAATCTGGGAGTGTTGAGCTGGCTGCAAAGTGTGCAGCAAGCAGATTGGCTTTGTCCAAAGAGCTGGAGGATGAGCAGAATTTCTAATGTTTTTGACGAATGACCAAAAACTTTTACTGCCTTTGGGACATTGTAGTATTTTTTAACTCAGTTTTTGGTCGTATTGGAATTTTTTGCGCTTACGAAAGACGTTGCAGTCATTGCTGGCTCATTTAAACTTTTTTCGGTTTTCCTCTGTTGGGTTGGTCTCGGAAGACCGAAAAAACATTTCGCTAACCCTGACAGCCTTTTTACAGCTCGAGTCGTACCACGCCTTTTCTTTCGGTTTCGAAAGAGAATGGTGTTTGTGATCATATCAGCAGCGGCATCCACGTCTTTATCGAGGAAACATAAATTTCCTAAAAAAGCTGTTAAGTTCGCTCCAATTGGCAACTGTGTGGTCGGTGTACGAGAAATTAGCTAATATGACAAGGTGGTCCGACGAGCCTGGAGGGGATAGCACATTGATTTTGTATTTCTCAGCGTGAAAGCTGAAAACAAGTCCAGGGTGTTGGCGGTATGACTATCAATGTCAGGCATTCCCGTCGGTTCATTTACAAGCTGGGTTAAGTTGTTTTCGGCAGCGAAGTTCTCAACACATCGTTCTTCAGGTACTGTCTGTCCCGAATGTCGAAGCCACCCAGAATTGTGTATATCGAAATCGCCCGTAATGATGATCTCAGTATGAGGATACAGGAATAGAATCCTTTGTATGGAGTGAGACAGCGCATCAAACCGAATTGCTGTCCAGTTTGGGGCTTCTGTAAAAAAAGCAGCAGTGGATAATTTGCTTACGGAGTTGGAATTTTAACCACATGGAATTGAATTCCGGATTGGGACAGGGACTACATTGTGGTGGGGTTTGGTAACCTACATCACTACGCACGTAAATGGCGAGACCGCGGTGAGAGAAGAATAATGGCACTAGTTCGTTGGGGTTGCTTCAAATTAGAGTGCTCTGATAGGTATGGGCGGGGATCTATCTGTGTCTCACTAAGTGCCACGTCCACAGACTACGTAGAAAAGTGGTTACTTTTAAACCCGCTTATATTGGCTATATCCACTCTAAATCCCCGAGTCATTATATAGGAAGGCAAACACAAAAAACGCAAACACCGACGTTACTAAGCACAGCTGTGAAGTAAAAATTCAGAGTTGGGTTACCGAATCAAATTGTTGTAGGTATTATGCCCTTACAACAATAGGAAACAGGACACCAACAAAATTCAAACCCACAGGCCGCTATGCATCGGTTTTTACAATATATACACTCAGACAATGTAATACAGCAACGGCAGTGACCGTGTGCAACTCGCGCGTTGTTGTTGCAGTTTTTTTTTTTTCGGTGCCCGCACAGCGAATTTTTTTTGGGTTTTCGTGAACTCGCGCGCGACTTTTCTTTTTTTTTGTGTTCTTCTCGTGAGGAGCGAATTTACGAGTGGTCATGTGCGTGTGCACTGGTCGATGGTCAGCTCGGCACTCCATGTCATCAATGGTAACACTCATACCATCAGCCTTCTCACAACAAACCTTCAATGAAGGGGTGATAACTCATCTTTAACGTTTTTAATGTTCTACCAGTGCCAACAAGCCACAATGAGAGCCTTACGTTCATTGCACCATCATCGGACTATCTATTAGTCAGTCCGGAAAAGAAGCACTATTACTCCATGACTAAGGCGGAGTTTGCGTCCTGCAATAAAAGGTCAACCAACGTGTAGTGGTGCGATCTGCAACGTCCTATATTCACCGCCAGTTCGTCAGTACGTTCCTGTGAGAGATGTAAGTATATTGCACCATAACATAAACTTATCATCATCATGCGTAACACACAATATTCCAGCAATGGCTTACTGGATAGAAATGAATCATCCAAACACCAGGATATTCTCCATGCCTAGGGAAACTACTATCGACATTATTTGCAACCTCAAATACGCATCTATTATGCCAACAACTAGTCAGCAGTTAACTGATTTCCGACACATACACGCAGATCATACTCAGATGATAAATATGGAGCATGCAATTAAAATTCAAAAAGGTCAGGAGCACTTTCTAGAGACAATTAGGACACATAAAATTCAACACTACACCATCTTCACCTCCGTAGCGATAGTTCTGATAATAGTTGCAGAGTTTATCCTCATCCAGCAACAACGTCTTCAAAGACGATCACCACAAGCAGCAGTAAGAACGCAGCTACACAGGAAAGTAGAAGTGCCTGTGGAATGAAGCTTAAACGATGCCGATTTCTGCCTAACTTCTGCATAAGGTGGCCCAAGCATGTCGTGATGATAACGTCAGACAGTTTGTTTGTTTGTCTATCATAACCGTTCAGTCAGCAATATAACATGCTGACTGAGCGTGTGAAAATATTTGCGCTTTATATCTCGCAAATTGTAAGTTTAGCATTATTTTAGTATTTAAGACAATAAAAAGTAATAAACGGGTCTGTTCACTTGAACCAGGCAGCAAAGACAGTACCTTTTCTTTTAGTATAGACTCCCCCCCCCCCCCCTCCACCAATGGTAAGGGTCTTTAGTAACGGTAATTTCAGCAGTTTAAACACAGTGACGTAACGAGTGACAAGAAGAGAACGTGGTGCATACATACAGTGTTGGCCAAAACTAAAACAACTAAAATTGCAATTCCGTGTTCTGCGATACATTTCATATAAATTTAGTCCAAAGTTAAAAAAAAGAAAATAATTGACCCATTAGTCTGCTGCAGAAAGATCTAAAGGTCTTGTTCCGTAAATTTTTTCTAAAGTGGTCAGAAATAAATACTCCAATGAGAATAAAGAAAAAAATTATTAGCGAATATACAGTGTGTTTGACAAAAGCGTGTGGTTTAAAAGAAAACAACCAGTTGACTTAGGGAAACGAAATTACTTATTTTAAAGCTTTTAAAATTTCCCTTAATACACAGTGCACTTAATATGTTGTCCAGTCTGCTCCATTCCCAATTATAGCCTCGCACCGACATCGACAACTTAGAGCTAATTTTTCTGCGTAGTCCTGTGGTAATTGTCGCCAAATTCTTTTTAAGAGCAGCTTAAGCAGTTTTTTTGTCATTGAATTTTTTCCTTTAATCCTTTGTTTCATAAGTCTCCAGACATTTTCAATTCGATTGGCATCTGGAGACTGCGATGGCCAATCCAACATATTGACGTCATTTCTGTCTTTGAAGCCCTGACAGATACGATTACGATGTAGGAGCCCATCCCGGTTTCCATGTCCAAACAGCATTTCAGCTGATGGCAAAAATCTTTTCCTGTACAGTTGGATCATTCTTTGAGAATCGAGATTCCCGGCAATGTTCACCAATTTTCCAAACCCGCCGCACAGAAACAACCATAAACATGCACTTTTGCCTGATGTTCCACTGTTCGTTAGACAACAGCTTCACTGTGAGCAGTCCACAAACGTCTCAAGGGATTGTTTAAAATTAAAAAATAAATGAATCTTCGTCAGTGGAAATAATTTTGGACTGGTCCATATCGTTGTAAAGGCAAGGCCACTGAAATCTTTTTCGGTTAACAAAGGCTTGGCCGCAACGGCTTTGTAATTAAAATCGTTTTCTCTGTTAATTTTGCGAATTCTGAAGATTGACTCCTCATGACCTTCTTCTATAGTAATGTTTAGTTTTAAAAATTTTAAGTACTTTGTTTTTAACGGCTTTTGAAATGGTGTCTGTTTTTCCCCGTTCTGGCAAATTGTCGACGTTTCCATGTTCGTTAAATCGTTTCACCCACTTCCACACAAAACTCTCTGACTTTCTGAGATAATTTGTTGCAGCTGTAACGGATAATTTTGGTCCCCGTGGGTGTGCAACAAGAAACATGGCTTCAAACCGAACCTTATATACAGCACTCATTACGGAACACGTCTTTTAACTTTCAAAAACGAGATACAACTGAAGTAAAATTTGACTGCGGATTAGAGGAGGAATAATTCTAATGGAAACAAAAAGTTTTTATCGTCTGCGACTAACTGGTTAATTTTTACGATCCACACGCTTTTACCAAACACACTGTAAAAGTGATATTTCACAATCTGAATTAGCCAAAAAGTATTCAATCCCGAAATCGGTGATAAGCTGAGGTGGCAGACCAAGGGTTACCTCATACCGGGAAGTCAAAATGATCATTAGAACGATAAAGAGTAACCCCTTTTATCATCAAGGGAATATACAAAACGAGCTGAGTATAGAAGTTAGCGCCAAGACACTTCGTCGGGGAGCTCTTGATGGTGGTCTTTCATCATTCAGGATCGCAAAGAATCCATTTATTTCAGCCCAAAACAAAAGAGCAAGACTGGAATTTGCAAATATTTCCACACAGTATTGAAGTGGAAAACGGTACTATTTTCCGACGAATCCAAGCGACCAGATGGCTTTCGCCGGCCAATTAATGAAACATTGAATCCCCGATATTTAAAGCCCACTAGGAAGTATGGAGGAGATAACATTATGGCTTGAGGATGTTTCTCTGCACATGAAATTGATCCCATATTATAAAATAGATAGAATTATAGGCCGACTTACGAGTATTTAAAAAAGTATACTGCCACATGCCCCTGAAATAGATATTTCAGAAGAATAATGATCCGAAGCACGCTTCAAAAATCGTTCAATAGTGGTCTCGAGATCAGAATATCAATGTTATGGAATGGCCAGCCCAGTAGTCCGATCTCAACCCGATAGAATATCTATTGGAGATTGTAAATCGGTGAATAGTTCGCGAGATGTGCAGGAATAGGGACGAGCTTTATATTTAAGTCTAACCTTGAAAAATACATCCGAAGATCTATAATTTCCAATCTGATCGAAAGTATGCCAGGGAGGTTTATTAAGGTAATCAAAAACAAAGGTTCAGTCGCGATGATTATTATTAAATGTGAAAATTTTACCATGTAGTTGCTTTAGTTTTGGCCAACACTGTATGTGCTGCCAAGTGACTTATTCTTGCTTGTTTTTTAAAAATTGAATTTCGTCATAACATTCCGCCGGCCTTGAACTTATCGTGGAGTAAGTTCAATCATTAAACATCGACGTCGACTTTGAAGGTCAAGAGCGGAGATATCTTCACAATGGGCCGCATCAATGTTCCGTCTGCAGTTCTTAATGTTACGATTCGAACTCTACCTACCATCAGCGCCAGGATGAATTTCAAGAGCTCTTGGTGGAAGGTTGTCCTCTTTAAAGCTCACAGGATCTCACCCGCTGATATTTGGAAACGACTTTCTCCGCTCAGCTCGCAGTTGGAGTTGCTGCAAGTATTCACTACGCCATCTTTTCCAGAAATGCTGACGCAACCGAAAAATGAGTTTTGAAGATCAATTTTAGCGACTTCGCTGTATGGTTCTGCAATGGATTTGAGCGGTTCTCCTATTATAAATGGAGATCACTGATATCAGTAGATGTAAGGCACAATGGCCTAGAATTAACGTAGGCCTCGATTTCCGTCAGAATAGTCGAAAATTCCTCGAATAAATGTTCATGCAAAGTCCATCGCAGATGAAACTTCACACGTTTAACATCAGCTTCCCAATATCCGCCCATGTGTGGTGCTGCAGGAGGGTTTAAGTGCCAATTTATGTTGTTGTCTCGTAAATATTTAGCCAAGCTCTCGTCTTGCGTTGCTTCGAAGAAGAAATTTCTAAGCTCCTCTTCGGCTCCAATAAAATTCACCCCGTTGTCGCTGTACAAATCTCTACAGTGCCACCTTCAAGATACGAATCGGTTCAGAACAGCTATGAAGGTACTCGCATGGCACGAGTTGACATGCAAATAAATATGGAGATTTAACCCTTCACGGACTTGCAACCACGTCCCTTTAATAAGTGAAGCCATAGAGGTCCTGCAAAATCAACGCCACTTCTGAGAAAGGGTCGACAAAACTACAGCTGCTGCTGAACAACGTTCTGGTATCTAAGGCACTTGGCACAAGATCTGGAAATCTTCCTTAGTAATTTCCGGTCGTTGATTATCCAAAGTTGTCAGTGTATAATCGCAAGTATTGTCGTAGGGCCCGCGTGAAGCGATGTGCGATGAACATCCTGGCAGAGTAGTAAGACTTGCGCCAGCTGGTAAAAAAATAGAATACTTTCTGTCAAAGTGCAAGGAAGCATTTCGAAGACTCCCGCCCCCACGAAGAAGCCCATTCTCGTCGATAAATGGATTCAACTTTAAGAGTCTGCTTCCTTATTTAAGAGTATTCTTTGTGTTAGTCGGCGAACATCATCTTCCAAAAAGACATCTCTGCGTGGCATTTATCCAAAAGTGGCGCAAAAGTGAAATGCATCGTTAATTTCATCGAGCCTGAGAAATCCACTAGAACGACCTGGAATAAGCAATTCTCCTACCGTATGTAAGCGATTTGACGGCGAATGTTATTTATGAATCTATAGATAAATGCAGTAACATGGTATATTTCAATGTATATAGAGAGGAATACTTATCAACGAGATCCCATCTGCATTTATCTGCATTCGGCTATGGAAGTAATAAAAAGGTTTCAGGCGGTTGAGATATCCATAGGGGTCCTTCCCACCGTAAGTTGAATTCATAAGCTCCTGAGGAGGGTTTTGTGAGATGGAACATATAACCATTGCTCTGGTGGTATAACTTCTCGTATTTGAGCAACACGATTGGCAACAAACGTGCGTCATCTGCTGGGATGTTGATGAAGCCAAGCTATTGTTACAGATGAGTCGCTCCATCCGTAGACGTTACGAACGCACAGGACGATTGCTTTTCTGACATTCATGATCAATCTCAGTAGCACATAACTTCAGTTGCGGTAATGATATCAGTTCAATGGGAGCTATCCTGGTTTTTGCAGTAAAGAGACGAACAAGAGCATTATTATGGTTCTAGCGTAGACTACAGCTTTGTACGCGCATTGCGATGCATCTGCAAAACCATGGAGATCTGTATCTGCGGCCGGATCACCAACTCATATCCACCTCGGTATTTGAATAGCTGCTACCAAACTTGGTAAGTTTGCACGATAGTCAAGTCGCTTTCGTTTAATCGATGAAGGAACTTGATCATCGGCTTCCAAAAACGCTGAAACAGTAGCTTGGGAGTAAGTGTCATTGGGGCAAGCAATCTCAGTGGATAAAACGACTTTTCGGCGTCTGAAAGAACCAACCGTTTAGTAAGATGTAAAATATTTATATCATGAACCTGAAGACCTAACATTCTAACACTTTCCGCATTGGTTAAGACAAAGGTTGATTTGATTGCACGATGTTCGGCCGGAATGGAATCTAGATGATGATGACCACCTACGAAGATGGAAAGCACCACGTTTTAAGACATTCATCATAACTCCCCATTAGAAGATCGTCCATATAAAACTCGCTCTGAATTATTTTGGATGCGACAGGAAAATTGGGACCTTCGTCAAAGCAACTCCATCTGTCACGGACTCACGGTCAGCAAACGATAATCTTCGACAGGATCTGCTGGCTGGTGACATCAGACGATACGATACGCTGGAAATCCACATGATCAGGATGGACACGTACTTAACGATTCATTTTTGCGACATCAGCAGTTTTCGCAAGCCGATGACACCGGAATCGTAGTAGAGTTTCAAAGAAATCAGCCTGAAGCTGCGGGCCAACCAATTGCGCATCATTTAACGAAAATCCAGAGATTGTTTTAGCTGACGACCCGCATTAAAGACGACCCTCACCTTGGTCGTTGTGCTGGACTCTTTAATGACTGCCCTATGTGGTATATAATAATGTTTACCTAGAATCGGGTCATTAGTGGCCTTTTCCATATGACCCAAATCGATGAATTCCTGCATGAACTCTGCGAATTCTCTATAAAACTGTTGATCCTTTGTGAATATTTTCTCCATACAGTTTAATGCTCGAACTGCTGTATCTTAAGCCAAACGGAACAGTGGGTTCGAAAGGCAGTTTTAACCCATAGCGACCATTTTCTTAACGAGAATGCGTTTGAGAGTAAAGTTCTTCACATAGAATTTCTTCGGCGGTGAAATATGTTCCTCGTATCTTCGTTCTGGGAATTCCTCCAGCTTCAAAAATTTGGCCACTGCTTTGATTAGCACGGAATCTTGACGGACGATAGTAGTAGAAAATGCGTAGGTGGTATCTAGCGTGACCGCTTTTCTGAAAAGTATCCAACCGAGTGTTGTTTGCTGTGCAATTGGAGTGTTCCTTGGGCCACGAATCAACTCAGGAACCTACCTAGTTGATCAGCTAAAATTAATTGATCGATATGTTGTCATGATTCTCTGCGAATGAAAGTGGGCGGAAGAGCATTTGTTATTTTTGGCAATATGTTTACCTGAATTGTTTTTACGCAATTGTCGCCGTCCAGTGAATATGGGAAGAGCTGCACAATTCCCTTGGAGCTACCAGCTGCTACAGCACATATACTCGTACCATCGATCGTAGTTGTTGACGGCGCGGCCTAGAGTTAGGCGAGAGTCTATCAGCACATCGTTTTGTAATCAAGCGAAGTTGTGAAGAATTCTTATTTTTTGATATCCAGAACCTTGGCGACAGCAGTGCCTAAAAGAATTTGGTGATTCGAAGTGACCACATTAAATGAATATGTCTTTTTCGATGGCGATTAAGACGATGGCAGCAACGTATGTCTCACACAAACGACATGTATTCATACTACGACATCCTTGTAGAAGGTGTGCATCTGAGAGGAAGTTTGTAGTGCACAATGATTTTTCCTTCGCGGCTAGAGCTATGCGATGAACTGATAGAGCTCAGAACTGCTCACAGCCAAAAATTGTATGTTTTCCATCACAGAAATAGCACTAAGCACAGAGAGAGCTTTTGTGGATTTGATTTTTGTCTTTGGAGATGTAGCTGGTTGTGCATTGTGTAGATCAACTGCATCTCGAGTCCGACATCTGGCTTCCAAGAAATCGACGAGTTGGTCGAAGGTAGATACTTTGTCTTCTGCTTGCAAGAGCTCCCATTGCCGATGGGCTTCAGGATTGAGCTTACTCATCATCTGGTGAACAAGCCAGTCATCCCAGTTTTCAACAGATCTGCCCAGACTTTTTAGTGAACGATGGTCTTCCTGGATGTTGTATATCAATGCTAGGAGCATTGGTAAGTTTTGATTGTGAAAACAAGGTTCGAAAATGGGCATCAACAGTGACCAGTTCCACATTATACCTCTTGCATAATAACTCCCAACACTCCGTTTAGTTTTTGTCAGTGATGGGAAACACTTTAATGACTTTGAGGTCTTCACCATGTCAGCTACTTTCTTTGAGCTTGTGAGAGGTGGTTCGTTGTGAATCGAAGATGCAAATGAATCGCGAAACTCTTTCCATTTTAAAGGATTTCCGGTGAATTTTAGCAAGTCCATGCGTGGCAACTGTTTTTTCGATTTAAGCTATGCCCGCCTGAAGTTGGAGAATGCCAATCCGTACCGCTCTTCGTCCTGTTCGCGCCTAGCTTCTTCTACTGCCAGAGTATCATCGCCACATTTTTCCTCCAACCTACTCTGCTCTTCACCAAACTTGACCCACTGAAACTCCAATAGTTTAAGAAATGATTCGTGCTCATTCAATGAGTTTCTGAAAATATCTCGCTTATTAGTAGACATTATGTAAGTGCAATTTAAATTATCCCGTTTAAAAGGACCAAAAGTGTTGCGTACGAATCCAAAAAAAAAGCAAGACTTCTACTTTTGCTGGTTCAACGAATAGTTATATTTGATTGACTGACTTTAAGCAATTGCAAAGGCGGGAAAAAAATACAAAAAGCGGGAATAAATCAGTGACATAAAGACTGACAGATCGTAAGAAGAAAACGTGGTACATATGTGATGCCAAGTGACTTCTTCTTGCTTCTTAAAACTTGGATTTGGTCGGAACATGTGTTAAACCAAAATTTAAGACCACAGATACACTGACATTAACCAAACTGAAAAATCTGATTCCAGTGGTGGTGTGAGCATATAGCAAACCGTGCCGAAGGATGCAAGGTTGGTTGTCAAACCAACCGCGAACGAGCTCTCTCAGGCGCCTTGTCGCGGGCCTGTTATTCTTAGCCTTACCCAGGTATGGCGGCGCTGCTTGGGCTCACCATTCACAATATTTCCGGCCATACTCGTGGGAACCAGAATAAATTTAAAAAATGGAAAAACAAAAAACAAACAAAACACAACACAGACCATCCCTGTCCAGGAAGAGTTAGCGGTGAGGGAAGACGAAATTTCGACTTCAACCATCTCCCTCCTGGTAGGGGAAGAAGTGGAGCTACATATTCGAAAGAACACTCACTAACGAGAGCGACTTCACCGGTGAGCAGGCTGGTATTCACACCTGTGATACACAGGGCAGGACCTCGGTCAAAGGGGTAGCCAAGGCAGCTGGAATATCCGCTGCCAAAGCTACCTCCAAGAGGCTGGCTCAGCCGCTGTGCCTACCGCCTCCATCACCGCTACTAAGAGTAGGAAGAACGCACACCAAAGGACAAGGGTATTACCAAGTAACGCTAGGCGTAAGGTAGCAAAATATGAGGGCTGTGATCCTAGCAGCTTAAGCGAATGGGAAAAAGCCGCCTTTGAGAGAGCGAAGGCCATCCTGGCCAACAAATTGCTTACTCAACAGGCGTCACGCAAGGGCGATGTAGCTGAAAAGGCGGGAGGGAAATTAAATCAGGAGCCGTCTACCTCCTACTCTGCAAAATTAAAAGAGGGGCTAGCGTCGCTGGAAAGAAGGCAAGTCTCAGCAGCAAAAGAAGCAGATTCGACCACGTCGTGGAGCCGAACGATGCAAAAAAGGTGAAGGCTGTTACTTCATCCATATTGCGTCGTAAGCAAAGCGACCCGAAAGACGTGCTCTTCGTTGCCGTGATTAACGAGTTGGACCCTTGCGGTCGTCTAACAATCGGCTAGTTGAAAAACGTCGAGGAGAAGTTCCAAGACGTCATGTGGAAGGAATTTTCCACCACAGGAAACAGGGAACTTCAATTCCATGGTGCTGGTTAGTAAGGCGGTCGCAAGGTTGTAGCTTAATGGGAATAAGTCTTCTGTAGACTTCCTCAGGCGCTTCATTTTGGAAGTATGTGATGCTTGGGAAAGCATCAAGCTAAAATGCTCGACGGTGGCAGAGATGGCAAAGTACACTCTGCCGATAGCATGGATATGGATTCCATCTCCTGGGACTACTCCGTGTGCAGATTCGGGAACTAAAAGCCGATACATGGAGCGTCCTTATGACGGGACCTAGATGGCAGTACGGGAAGCATTTTCTGCTGTCCCAATACAGGGATTGCTTACCATCCCTCGAAAATCGAAAGGTAAGATACAGCATAGGTAAATTGATGGTTAAGCCATCGACCAAGGGAAAGGACAAGGAGGAAGCCCCCAAGATGATCGAACTGCTGCAGATAAACCTGCAGCACAGTAAGGCAGCAACGGCGTGTCTGGTGGAGTACATCACCAGATAGGACATCACAGCCGTACCCATACAAGAGCCCTGGATCAATAAGGACAACAAGATCCAGGGTCTTAGGCTGAAAAGCTGAAAAATTACGAGTTGTTCTACAAGGCAGAAGGTAAGATCAGGACCTGCATCCTTATCAAATAGAGGCATTTCTTTTGAATTATGACTCCGAGGTAGAGATCTCGGAGAAGCTGAAGAACTTGGTAAGGCAGAAAAATTGGATGCTGGTACTGGGCTGTAACGCAAACGCTCATCATACACAATGGGAAAGCTGTGATATCAACCCAAGAGGTGAGTGTTTGTACGATTTTTTTTTATGTTCCAACCTCAATATTTGTAAGAGGGGGAATTCACCCACTTTTGTGGTGAAAAATAGACAGGAGGTGATAGATATCACGCTTGCTACAAATACAGAAGGGTTAGAAATAAGGGAGTGGAGAGTAATGGACGAAGCGTCAATGTCGGATCACCGATGGACACGCTTCAAGGTGAACTTTCCAAACAGGATATGTAGTTTTCAAAGAAATGCTAGGAAGACTGATTGGGTCAAGTATACAGAAGTGGTAAATATACACCTGGATACCGAATGAATCACCTGCGATTATACTTTTAACTAATAACGACATTCAGGAAAGCTTGTTGGCTAACAGAACACCTTAAAGGGTTCAACTAAAATAGCGGAATAGAGAGATAGGTTTAAAAAGGAAAGAGGTCAGTAAACTCTATAATAGGGCGAAGCTTTTCAGAGCGACAGTACATGGAATGAGTACTACGAATGTAAGAAACAATTCAAGTACCAAGTCGCGGTAAGAGACGAGGTTTCGCGGTTACATAAAATGCTTTCAAAGGAAGCGAGTGTTCCTAGCTACCTCAGGAAAAGTGACGGAACCTGGGCTGAAGTGGCCAAGAGGTTCAGGATCCACAGTAGGTATCAGACGACCCTATCATGCTACAGCGCACTGAGAACATTGATATCTCTCACTCTCTCTCTCTCTCTCTCTCTTTCTTTCTCTCTCTCTCTCTCTCTCTCTCTCTCTCTATCTCTCTCTCTCTCTCTAAAGAGGAAATAGGCGTTCTTATTAATAGGAACGAATTACGGCAGGCAATTCTGTCCTTTAAGCCATACAAATCTCCCGGTCCGGATGGTATTCTACCGATCGGGCTACAGAAAGCACCGGAGGTAGCAATCGAAAAAATTATGGAGATTCTTAGACACAGTCTAAAAATAGGGTACATACCAATAGCTTGGAGGGAAGGTAAGGTGGTTTTTGTACTTAAAGCTGACAAACAGGGGCATATAACAGCAAAAGTTGTCAGAGCAATGAGTCTGTGATCATTTATGCTTAAAACCTTAGAGCGACTATTGGAAGCTCACATTAGGAATAGATGTAGTAATGGCTTTTTGACTGAGTCACAGCATGCACATTTGAAAGGAAAATCTATGGAAACCGCCCTGCACAACGTGGTGGGGAAAATAGAAAAGAGTCTACACTTTGGTGAGTTTACGATGGCGGCTTTCGTCGGTATTGATGGAGCGTTCAGTAACTTGGAGTGCACCGCCATTAAAAATGCTCTAGTAGATGATAACGTTGAACAGGGTATTACAAACTGGGTTTGCAACATGCTTGCAAGCAGGAAAATATATTCTTCCATTGGATAAAGCTCGGTTGGAATGTCTGTAACCAGGAGAACCCTTCAGATAGGAGTCATATCTCCACTCCTGTGGGTGCTGGTTATCAAAAAGCTTAGTACAATGGGTATAAGTGCCACGGCATATGCAGATGACGTGGTCATTTTAATATTTAAGCTCAATTATGGAGGTGGCCCTGAAGACGATCAGCACTGGGGCAACAAGCTATGGAACCAACCCTTCCAAAACGGAGCTGGCTCTTTTTAGAAAGTGCAAGTTACCGCAATTCAAACTCCCAAAACTCAACGGAGTGAAACTGTCCCTTTTGGACGGCGCGAAATATCTGGGTGTGACTCTGGACAAAAAACTGAATTGGAATCTTAATGTAGCGGAAAGAATCAAAAAGGCATATAATGCTCTTCTTATCTACAAAAGAACAGTAGGAAAATTTTGGGGCTTAAAACCTGCTATGGTGTGCTGGCTGTATACGGTAGTGGTAAGACCCATACTTATGTGGCTGAGCTGATGCAGATGAGATCGGTATCCGAAAGAGATATCACTATCTACATCGATAACCAGGCCGTACCCAAGGCAATTGAATTAACCAACGTCAACTCTGATACAATCAGGAGCTGTCGCACAGTACTTAACTGGACATTGTGGTATTAAAGAAAATGAAAACGCGAACGAGCTTGCAAGAACATGTTGGGCTACTCGACAATAGTGAGGTTGCCAACATCAAACCACCCCGTTGCATAGTGAGGGGCACTATCGAGGTCAAGTCTTAAAGGACAGAGGGTATCCAAGGCTCTCTGACCGCCCTTTGACGTCAAAAGATCTAGGAAGTTAATAAAACTAAACAGGGATAAGCTGAGGACAATAATAGGAATCCTGACAGGACAGTGCCTTCTGCGGCAACACGCAAAGAGATTCAAATTCTCAGATACGGATATCTGATTCTGATTCTACGGTGATCTGTAAGCTGTTGAGGACATAACACACACACTGCGTGAATGCGAGGCAATATCGCGTAGTCGAAGAAAGTTTTTAAAGAAATACTTTTTCGAAAACCTAGAGGAATAGACGACACAAACTTGAAAGGCCTTCTAGGCTTTTGAAGGGAAATTGGCTGTTTCACCAGCGAGAATGTTTAGGTTTTTGCCATTTGAAGACAAATTCAACTGGTTCTACAGGGACCGCGATAGGTTCGTTTTAGTGCCTGGTGCCTGGTGCCTGGTGTCTGTGTAATGGCATATCCATCATTCCCCTGTTCAACCTAAGATTTTCTGAGAAAAGGGCATTGGAAACTCAGATATTCAGTGATTCCGTAGTTCTATAGAGGAGAAAATGAGAATACTTTCGATAGACTGCTCTTGAAAAAACGTACAAATGTGTGGAATGGTATAACAACTCTGTACAACAAAACTTAAACCATGGCAAATACAAGAAGGTAGAATAGACAAACAAATTATTAAGGAATATATGCACACCAAAAAGGAGAGTATTACAATATTTCAAAAAGAAACGAAAGTAGGTAGTATTATGAGGAAACAAGGAAAGTAGGCTACCTAAAAAAAACTATTGTATAAAGCACTTAGACACAATGAACAGCCAAGATATCGAAAACTCCAACTTTCTAATGTACACTCGTCTAATATAAAACGTCCTTACAAATTTTCAGGCCAAATGAAAACAAATAATATTAACTCTACTTTTAACATTAACAATGGCATTAACACTGATAGTCGAACAAATTAAGGCAAACAATGAATTTTCGAAAATAAAACTAGGCATCGTTCAAGTAACACAATCACAATCACATGACATTATAGTATTTCACAATCCAATCGAAATTCAGGATCTTATACAAAATTATAATCAATGACCACTTTAGTGAAACCTTATTAACGCTCAGACAAACAATTGAAGGCGACAGAGTAAGAATTTCGACTGAATTTAATACGACAGATGACGGTATTAGTAGACTATCTACAATAGGAAACTAGTAAATATGTGCTTAGTAATTATTAAGATAGGAATTATAAAAGATAATGTAGAACACACTCAAACTAACATCGCTCAAGCAGATTAGGAACAGTGTTGTGTATTCAAAAGTACTCGTAGCACTCAATATCAAGTTTCGATTTCACTCAGAGCAAACTAGAGTTGTATGTGTGCTATACAGGGTGACCAGATAGCAATGATAGTTATTCCAATTGTTATATTTCAACAACTGTCAAAGTGACAAATGGCATCCAGCTGTCAAGATATTCAGTAAGGTTTGCCACTACCGAGCTGTGTTACATTGTAATACACTGAATGTATGTAACAACCGATGGATAGCGGGTTGTGGGTATAAATTTCGTTGGTGTGGAATGAATAGAGAATTGTTGTAAGAGCATAACACCTACAACAATTTGACTCGGCAAACCTATTCTGTATTTTTACTTCACAGCTGTGCTTAGTATCGTCGGTGTTTGTGGTTTTTGGGTTTGATTTTTTTATGACCTGGGAATTTAGACTGGATATAGCCAATATAAGCGGGCTTAAAGGTAACCACTTTTCTACGTACAGACCACCAGCTGCTTTGGCACTTATTGAAGCACAGGTAGATCTCGCCCAAAGCTTTCAGTCTGATCTGAAGCCACCTGGCTACGAACTAGAGCCATTATTCTTCTCTCACCGCGGTCTCGCCATTTACGTGCGTAGTGATGTAGTTTACCAAACTCCACCACAATGTAGTCCCTGTTCCAATCCGGAATTCAATTCCATGTAGTTAAAATTCCATCTCCATAAGCAAATTATCCATTGCTGCTTTATTTACAGAAGCCCCAAACTGGACAGCATACAAAGGATTCTATCCCTGTATCCTCATACTGAAATCATCATTACGGGCGATTTCGATATACACAATTCTGGGTGGCTTCGACATTCGTGACAGACAACACCCGAAGAACGGTGTGTTGAGAACTTCGCTGCCGAAAACAACTTAACCCAGCTTGTAAATGAGCCGACGGGAATGCCTGACGTTGATAGTCATACCGCCAACACCCTGGACTTGTTTTTAACTTTTCAACCTGAGAAATATAAAATCGATGCGCTATCCCCTCCAGGCTGGTCGGACCACTGTGTCATATCAGCTAATTTCTCGTACACCGACCACACAGTTGCCAATTGGAGCGAACTTTAACTGGTCGTTATGTTTCCTCGATAACGACGTGGATGCCGCTGCTGATATGATCACAAACACCATCCTCTTTTGAAACCAAAGGAAAAGGCGTGGTACGACTTGAGCTGTAAAAAGGCTGTCAGGGTTAGAGAAATGTTTTTTCGGAGGAAAACCGAAAAAAGTTTACATTAGCCAGCAATGACTGCAACGTCTTTCGTAATCTCGAAAAATTCCAATACGACCAAAAACTGAGTTAAAAAATACTGCAATGTCCCAAAGGCAGTAAAAGTTTTTCATCATTCGTCAAAAACATTAGAAATTCTGCTCATCCTCCAGCTCTTTGGACAAAGCCAATCTGCTTGCTGCACACTTTGCAGCCAGCTCAACACTCCCAGATTGTGCTTCGCCTCCGCCTACACTTGAGTGCGTCGAATCTTCAATTGGACAAATCCACTTTCGCACTCGTGTAGTAGCCAAGAGTTCTTAAAGATCTTAACATTTACAAATCCGCTGGTCCAAACGGTATATCTCCCCTTCTTCTGAAGATGTGTTCTTACACGCTGGCAAAACCACTGCGTAAGCTTTTCCATCAATCCTACTCTTTAGGACTCTATCCGAGCAGATGGAAAACAGCATTTGTCCAGCCCATCGATAAAAAAGTCGAATCTTCCTTTCTCTCTTCTTACAGACCCAATGTACTTACGTCCCTTCTTTCAAGGTCATGGAAACTCTGATAAACCGTCAGCTCATGAAATATCTCGGAACACGAAAACTTCTTAATGACCGACAGTATGGTTTTCGTTGCAACAGGTCCACTGGTGATCTGATGGCATGCCTCACCGAAAAGTGGAACCAAAGCGTACATCAATCTGGCGAAAGCAAGATAGTTGCACTTGATATTTCTAAGGCAATTGACAGAGTTTGGCATCAGGCTCTTTTGTCGAAAATACGTGCTTTTGGGATCGATGACTCTCTCTTTCAATGGATTAGAAATTTCCTTTCGAAACGTTCAGTTCAAGTTGTCTTGGATGGTTTCAAGTTTGAGATTCACAAAATGAATGCTGGCGTGCCCCAGGGATCCGTTCTGTCTCCAACACTCTTTTTAATTTTCATCAGCGTTCTCTTGTCCGTTACTTCTAATCCAATATATTCCTTTGCTGACGACAGTACTCTCTGCTTTTCATGTTCCTGCTCTTCGGCTGTAAAACGGGAACGGCGACGTATATTAAGCTCATTAAATTCTGATATTAATAGCATCATTAATTGGGGAACCACTAAGAGAGTGGAATTTGAAACCGAAAAACTTTCCATTATCAGTATGTGTGCCAATGACAACTTACGTTGGAATGACCGGTCAATCTGCGAAATGTCTAGGTTTCCTCAAGCGATATAAGAAATACTTCACTCCATCTGATCTGTACAATGCCCACATCTGGTCGGGTGCCCCCAAACATCTCTGCACTTGCTAAACGGTGCGATAAAACTCATAACGGCTCGTGTCTCACTCTGTTTTATCGCTATTTTCACCACTAGTGCTCTATAGAAATCGCCAGTAGCATTCCGCCGATTCAAGCTTTTAATGCTCATCAGTATACTCTCAAGCCCACTTTCGGACGTACTCTAAATTTGATTTGATTTGATTTTGATTTGCGGCCCGGGTCAACCCCGGACAGATTTATTATTGCTTATTGCAAGCTTATTCCTAAAATTAACAATTTCACTTAAAACTAAAGATAAAAACTAAAGGGTGGGAGCGGTTAAAAAAAGTTAGGATGTGAGGCATAGGTGGAAATAAGAGTGTTTTTAAGAGAGAGTTTGGTGAGATGGTAGTCGAAGAGAGGCAGAATATCGTTAACTTCACGAAGCATTCTAAACATTGGCTCCAAGTGTCCGTAATTCGTTCGGTGAAGATTGAGCCGGAAAAGTGGCACAGACCTAAGATTGCGTGGGTTGGTATTAAAAGAAATAAGTCGAAGTAAAGAAGGACAATCGATATTACTCGTACCAACTAAAATTTGATGAATAAAGAGAATGTCGGCAACTTTTCGACGTATAGAAAGGGGTTGTAAATTTATAAGTTTCAGCCGGTCGGTATAAGGTGGTAAGTTTTGGCTATCATCCCAGGGAAGACCACGTAAAGCGAATCGTAAAAACCTGCGTTGAACATACGAATACGTTATAGCCTGACACTTATTGACGTTAAGCTCAAGAAAATTCTTCTGACACCAAGAACAAAATCTGTCAAGATCTTCCTGCAGTGGTAGGCTGTCTGAGGAAGAGGATATATATCTAAAGATTTTCATATCGTCTGCGTAAATAGATATGTATGAATTTTTAATGATGCAATCAACATCATTAATGGCCAGAATAAATAGTTGAGGGACACCAGAGGAGGCTTTAATTGGGTCAGAAATCATGGACCTAAATAAAACATAGTATTGTCTTTCATTTAAATATGATTGAACCCATGTTATAAAGTTTATTTGGAAACCAAGAGCTTTTAATTTCAGAAGGATTATATCATGTGAAATCCTATCAAAGGCTTTGCTGAAATCGGTGGCAATCACATCAACTTCATTTCCAGATTCCAGTGCACATAAAGTGCTTGATACGAATTCCGTTAAGTTGGTGGTCGTAGATCTACCTTTGAGAAATCCGTGCTGGTTTTGGGAAACAATAGGTTTACAATGGAAAAGCATTATATCATAAATAATGCTCTCGAAAAAAATATCGTGATTCAGCTGTACAACTCGCTCATGGAATGCCCTGCCCAGCTTTTTATTTCCTAGTCATTATAAGCTTCCAACATTTAAAACCAACGTTCACCAGTATCTCTCTTTCTATTCTCCCTGATTTGTTGTTAAACCGGTCATATGTTTAAGTTTTGCAAGCCTAACAACCAAACAACGAAAAATGTGCGCAAAGAGGACAAACAAAAACAAACTAAACGGTTTTTCGTATAGCGCCGATGGACCGGTGGATTCGAGTGGTAGCAGCATCAGCAGCAGGAAAAAAGAGAAAAATTCCAGAATTTTCATCAATGATGCTCTTACAAAATATACTGCGGCACTATTATCAAAAGCAAAAGACGCCATGAAGCTGTAAGGAGGAAAATATGTGTGGTTTGGTAACAATCAAATTCTAACCAGAAAGGAAGAGGGGGGAAAAGTCATCTCAATTAAATCTTTTAACGACCTTGCACTAATTTAGTGCGTAGTGCGTATTTTAAATGAATTACGAATTTAACTTATTAGATGACTTTTCTTCCCTTAATTCTTGTGATTCTTTCTGTGATAATGTTTTCACCAATACTCGTAGATCTCTTTGTAACAACAAATTGTTTATTGTACACCAAAACGTAAGAAGTTTGAGAGAAAATTTCTCGTCCCTTGTTTCTCATTTGGGTTCCCTTGCTTGTTTACCTGATATTGTTTTCGTGTCTGAAATTTGGATTTACGAGTTGGAAAAAAATAATTACTATATACCTGGTTATGAATTTTTTCCCAAGACAAATGAAAATTACGCTGCAGGTTGGATGCTTCCTAAAGAATGACTTTAAAATTTTTGACATCGCTTACATGGATTTTCTGAGTGCGGATATTTTAAAAGTATCTATTGAAATAAATGGTGATAAATTTGTGTTCTTCTGTGTTTACAGATTGCATGTGTTCAATGTGTTGCGAGTTTTCTAGTCTTTTAAGTAATGAAAAATCATCAAATTTAATTATTACTGGAGATTTCAACATCAATAGCCTTGACTCAACCGATACAATTTTCAGCTATTTTTCGTTACTTTCGTCACACGGTCTAGTCTCCTATTTAAATGAGCCGACCAGGGCTGCTTCTGTCAGCTGTCTTGACCACATTTATGGACGATTTAGAAATGTTATGACCAAATGCGAAAAGTGTGTGCTTGACTTAAATATTACTGACCATGCTATGACAGGATTCCTAGTGACATTAAATAAAGACAAAAATTGTAGACTCTCTAACTCTGTAAAAAGTAGTGATAGAATCGACTTTCTTAGACTTAAAAATAATTTATGTTATGAGTTTTGGGATAATATATTGGGTCTATAACTTAGTGCGGTTTGCTAAGAGATGGCGTAACTTGTATTATTCCATTGTTATTATTCCATTGGAATATGCGTTGGAAAGCTACTGTCATTGTACGTCATTTCAGTATATGTCATTCATTTGAAGCGTAAACAACAATAATTTTTTTTCACTCAAATATGTCGAACTTTGTGCCTGAAGAAGTGTTTTTGCGGGTAGCTCTTCTTCATGAAGAAAACTGCTGCCGAAAGTCGTCGTATTTTGGTGGAAGTTTATGGTGAACATGCGCTAGCTGCACGAATGTGCCAAAAGTGGTTTGCACGATTTAAAAGTGGTGATTTTGGCTTGGAAGACGATGAACGTCCTGGGCAGCCAAAAAAGTTTGAAGATGAAGAACTGGAAGCATTACTCTATGAAGATTGTTGCCAAACACAAGAAGAGCTCGCAGAATCTTTAGGTGTCACTCAAGCGTTTAAAAGCAGCTGGATATTTGGTTCCACATGAACTCAAGCCGAGAGTCATCGAAAGGCGGTTTTGCATGTCCGAAATGCTGCTGAAACGCCACAAAAGGAAGTCGTTTTTGCATCGGATTATTACTGGTGATGAAAAATGGATCCATTACGACAACCCCAAGCGCAAAAAATCATATATGAAACCCGGCCAACCAGCCAAATCAACGGCAAAGCCGAATATCCATGGCGCGAAAGTAATGCTCTGTATTTTGTGGGATCAGATTGGTGTGCTGTATAATGAGCTGCTAAAACTGATTGAAACCATCAATTGACAACGCTACCGAACACAATTAATCCGTTTGAAAAGAACAGTGGCCGAAAAACGCCCGGAATATGCGACCAGACACGAGGCAATAATTTTCCATCATGACAACACTCGGCCCCACGTTGCTATTCTGGTTAAGAACTATTTGGAAAACAGTGAATGGGAAGTCTTACCCCACCCGCCTTATAGCCCAGACCTTGCCCCTTCTGACTACCATTTGTTCCGGTCGATGCAGAACGCCCCCTCTGAAATACGGTTCACATCAGAGCAGAATATCAGAAATTGGCTTGATTCATTCTTGGCTGCCAAGCCGGCGCAGTTGTTTTGGAATGGGATCCACAAATTGCCAGAAAGATGGGAAAAAGTCATATCTTCAAATGGGCAATACTTTGAATAATACTATTATACATGTTTTTGTTAAATAAACGTTCAAATTTAAAAAAAAAACTGGACGAATTAAGTTATATGCCAACTTCAACAATATGGTCGTTTTTAACTGTCAAATTTCGGAAGTCTCTATTGGAAGACCCTGTGTATAAATCTTTTGTTTCGTTTTAGTACAATTTTAAACTGCTGAACATTTGTTTTTATATAGAACTCTTAAAATCAGGGCGAACCTAATACGAGTGGACAACTTCGTAATTAAGCTGACTCGAAGGCACATTGCAAGAGCAATGGCCTCAACGAATAACCTGATATCTGGGGCTTACTACCCCAACTACCTTTACCACGAGAGTGTGCGCTCTGACGGCTTCGTTCCACCGGAAGCATTCCTCTACCTAGATCAGATAGGGTTGATCCAGGATAGATCAGCGGTCCCGTTAATCTTCCATGTCGCTCGGAAAGCTGGGGACAGGCGACTCAACTACGACAGAGACGTCGCACACGGCAGTGTGGATCGTCTCAGGTTCAGTAGGGCGGTGGGGAATCGCGATAAGAGGGATGTCGTTCGGCAGCACCAGCATTTCTGGTGGTTGAATGATGGAGAAGATGTTTCGTCGTCGTTTCCGTCAATTACGGACCAGCCTCACTAATGAGGCAGAGCTGACCAATCTATTTGCTCTGTGAATAGCGATGGCCAGCTTACGTAGGTTTAGGTTAGCATTTAAGAAATATATACATATATTAGTATATACCTTTGTATATACTAATATATGTATATAATTGTGTATAATATCTGTGTGTGTGTATTGTGTATGTAGGTTAGGTAGACTAAGGTTTATTTTAAGTTAGATATTAAGTTTTATAAAAAATTAAGTCCATATGCTAAGTTTTTGTGAACAATTTTTTCTTAGCCTTAAGTATAGAAAATAATTATTCCTAAGTAAAATGTAAATATAGTCGAAAGACATAGATATAAGAATTTAGAGTAGCTTAGAGTGCCTGTGTGGGGCCAATAAGTTAATATAAGATTGTTAAGTAATTTTAAGCTAGCATTTAAGCATTTTTTGTTAGTATGTAAGGGTTAATGATTAAGATAATAAAATGCATTTAAAACTAAAACTAACTAGAACTCTTAAAATCGTGTGAAAGTTTTTTATTAAATTTGAATCTATTCCTGTGATTTCTGAGTCGTTATAGAGTCTTCTTGCAGTATTTCCCTTATTTGTGAATCCATACCCCGGTTTTGGATTATTCACTAAAAGCCCCATACGAATTTTAAAAAGGTCTTGAGTTTTTTTCTTATTTTTCGAGAATATTGTCTTATTTTCAGCTTCTTTGACTTGTCACGGTTTGGAATAGAATCGCACAGTTTTTTTTTAAATAATCAAGAGAAATTTGGGCCCAGGCATCACGAATAGCTTCGATTAAAGTGTCCTTGTCTTCAAATTGTCTGCCGCCTTCATACACTTTACGAGATAACCATGCCTAAACATTTGCGATTATGTTTAAGTTCGTTGAATGGGGCGGTCATGGCAAAAGTTTCACGTCCTCTGAATGAATTCAACTTTTAACAACCTAGGAAGTGTCGATGGGGGCATTGTCTTATTGGAATATCCAAGGCAGGGGTCCGAAAATGTTTTTCACTTTTGGAAATGACCGTTCCAGCAAACATTTGTAATTGTTTCCGTTCATTGTTTTGGACAAAAACTCCAACTCGATTGTGCCATAGTAGGTAATAGCTCATAACACTATGTATTAAACCTGATGTACGGCTGTGGTGTCTTCCCAAAATAAGCTTCTCCTTTCTTAGATCATGGAAATAAAAGTTGTCACCATCGTGGCTGTCAAGGTAAAATTTTTTCTATCCGAAAAGACAACGCGTTTCCATTCACTGCTCCAAGCGATATGTTCTTCTGCAAAATTGATTCGATGCTCCTTTTCTCTGTATAGTACCACTTTTTCGTACTATCCTTCGGACCGTTGCTATGCTGGCTGATACTCTGCTGCTGGCTCTTATTTTAGTAGGTGATAGAGTAGAATTTGAGGCATGTCGTAGAATTAACCGCTTTTCTCGCAATGTTGTTGCTTCTGCCGTGCGTCCTTTTTGATTTTTCCCATTTTTTTGTGGATCCGCAAGATTGTTTACAACAGTCTTACTTCTTTTAAGTCTCCTTGAATTTTCTCTGCCTGAGAGTCCTAACTCATTGTAAGCATCTATTTTTCCTCTTTCTGTCGCTGTCAAAGCCTTTCCGGAACATATTTTTTTTAAACTAAATAAAAACAGTTCTTTTCAACGCTTTTTTAAATATTCTTAATAAAACTTTGAAAAAAATTGCAATGGCCTCATCCTAGTGGCGCATTTTTTTATACGCTTTTCAAGTAGTTCAGTGTTTGATCTTGGGAAATTCCATCGGTCGTTTTTTATTTACAAATAGGTATAAAGAGTGAAAATCGATTGCAAAATGTATGGCCTCATCCTAGTGATCGCCAGTGTATTTCCGTGAATTTCTGTTTATAAAGGCTGTGTCCTGCACTGCCATCAAATCCCCACTGGCAAATTAGCTTTAAATCTGAGACAAGATCGATGTCAATGATTTTTAAAATACTTTGTAGTTAAATGTCTAATAGCTCCTGTAGGTTAACCTCTGCAGATATTTCACTTACAGATATATTTGGTAAAAAAAAGTTTTCTAGCTTGCCTCAGAGTCTAGGTCTTAGATTGCTTATTCATAAAACTGCGGAGAATAGAAAGGTCAAGGTCTAAATATAAAGCAAGAACTTGATGAGAACTTAAAGTCAGCTGATGTTGACTTGTTGATGTTGATCCTCTTGAAATATCGCATGCAAAACTAAGTTCTTCTCAAGGCCTCCCGTGACGAGTTTCTTCCTGCGGCTCTCCAGTGCATCTGGATGTTGTTGGTCGCAGATCGCTTTCTGTCTCAATTGGTATCAATTTTTGTAACCACTTTGACTGTCGCTTGTATAAATATTTTGCGGTTTATAGAGCAATCTTTCCACTTTCTGCTCATCGCTAAACAATAAGCTTCACCTGCGTATCTAATTTTGGCATTTAAACTACCAGAACAGCCATCTAAATTTAAAAGAGATTTTAGTTTATGGATAACTTTCTACAGTTTCTCTGACCGTCGTCGTCTTCGACCAATCACAATTTCGAACACTGAAGCCATGATGACGACCGATCTCACGACGAAATTCACGTTGCCTATTTACAACTGAGCCGGAAGTTCGACATAATTTTTAATAAGTTCTGCACGTTCGGCAAGCGTAAAACGAGGCATGATGAAATGTCAAACCTTACTAAATATTTTGACAGCTAGATGTCATTTGTAACTTTGACAGCTGCTGAAACATAACAATTGGAATTGCTATCTGGTCACCCCTTACAAAGGCACTCTACGTTTTCCATTCGAGGACCCACTTATACGAATGTCTACGTATCTGCAGTGCTTTAAACAATGCTAGAGTCATCGAAAGTTTCAGTTTAACTTTTTATCTATTTTATCAATTCAATGCACTTGGAGAGGGGGTAGCTGATTACGTATACAACTCTTGAAAGATTTTCTTCCTCATGCTTGCAATTTTGTATTTTATTGAGTCTCGTGCCAGTCTGGTAAGTTGTTGGAAATAAAATTTCACAAGAAATTGTAACATTCTAGCAGCATAAGGAACACATTTTGTTTGTCGAATGGAGCCAGTTAAAAAGTACCGCATATATGTTGCCTCTTTCGTTGGTAAGCTCAGAAAAACACATTAACCGTGTACCGCCGAGAGTGTATCTGTCGAATTATATTTTCTAGCGAACCTATCAAATTTTGCTTTTGGAACTTGCGTGGGATGGTCATCGCCAGTTATACCAAAACTAAGAGATCACACTGGAGATAGTCCCTTATCTGTTGGAATAACGAAGGCTGAAGAAGGCTGGATTACATCTGTAATTACACTTGGAGCACTTGCTTGTAAGTAGTATGTTAGTAGATTTCCGAGTGTCACCGCATTTTCATTGAGTTCGAAGATACTACTATTTCCACAGTGGCCATTTGCAATTTATTCGTATACCAATCAGTCGTAGTTTCTTTATGAATCGTTTGATCTCCATGTTGGAATCTTAAGGGCGAAACACCCTCTCTAAGTCCCAGGAAGAACTCACACGCATTAATGATTTATATTTTTTTTTTGTAGAGATATTGAGAGGGAGCTGAGTACTTATGATGCCTTACTTTCTATTGCATTCCCTTAAAGGGTGAACCTCTGATGTTCAATTTATTTCCACAATTTTTTAATTTGACTTTAGCTCAGGAACTCTACCATTTCTTCAGATCAGTTTTTATTGCCATTGTGTTCTGTCAAATTTTCTTTCCGCTCGACATATCAATTTAATCTTTCTTCCGATTTCCGCTTAACCCAGTGTTGTGTCCATACAATAAGCGCCTCGTTTTCGCCGACGCGTAATTTTTTTTCTGTTTTTCTTCAAAGCCTACTACCCACATTACCCGAAAGTTGTCTATTATGGTGCAACATCACTAAATGTCTAATGGATGACAGCAATGTTGGCTTGGTAGCTTGCAAGGGCAGTTGTGGCAAAGCCTTTCATACCGTTTGTGTCGGGTTAAACAAACGAAGTGCGGTGTTTGTCCAAGAATTCTCCGATAAGATCCTTTTTGCTTGCGATGAATTCAAGAGTAACCCACTCTTGTATGTGCTTTTGGCAATAAAATGCCTACGCGATTCGAATGACTCCTATCAAGGGGTACCCGCCTAAAAGACTACCGACAAAATCCCGATTATTGAAAATAGTACCAAAAGTGTCGAAGAGTTACATAACTCGGTCCAGAACTCAGCCGACCTTATAAGATCCAAAATATTGTACATGAATAAGCAAATTGCAGGTCTAATCGAATTAGACTCTGGACGAATACGTCATCTGGATAAAGTGTTGAGTGACCTCAGCTATCTATTCAGCGCAGGTTAAATCAAAAAGCACGTGAGTTGATAAGCTCCCTGCGTAATGATGTTGACATTCATTTTCAACTCACTCTTATGCCTTTAACATCTCATTGCAGCAATAAACAGCTAAATCGATGGAAAACCAAACCAAGGCTTGCCCGAATGTTCACTATAATATGGCTGAGTTAATGGAACCCGAAGTCGACTCCTTGTGGCCTCTACATACTACCTCGATCAAAAAGTTCCCGGAATGTATTCAGAAAATTTTAAATACAAGTTTATTCATCTAAGTCTATGTTGTCCCCTTCAGAGTAATCCCCATCGACTGCAACATACTTATGCCAGCGCTTGATCCATTCCTCGAAACATTTTTTATATTCGGTTTTCGGTATGTCCATCAGTGCTTCCTGCTATTTTTCCATTACTTCCTCTCGGCTGCTGAAACGCGTTCCCCGTGGTCGTTTTTTAACTCGATTGAACAGAAAGAAGTCACAGGAAGACAAATCAGGTGAATTCGGTGGCTGTTGGATGGTATTTGTTGCATTCTTCGTCAAAAAAATTACTGTGCGACGGTGCGTTACCATGGTGTAAAATCCACGAGTTTTCTGCCCACAATTCTGGTCTCTTTCGGCGAATTGCTTCACGCAAACGTCTCATAACGCCCAAATACTCGTAATACTCTTTGTTTACTGTCTGGCCTTCTGGCAAAAATTCATGATAAACTACACCGTTGTAATCCATGAAAACCGTGAGCATTGCCTTCTTTTTTGACTGGAAACAACGTGTTTTTTTTGGTCTCGGCTCATTTGGTGAACGCCATTCACTTGCCTGATGTCTTACTCATAAACCCACGTCTCGTCTCCAGTAATGATCCTCTCTCGCAAATCATCTCTTTTGCGACGTCAACACGATCTCTTTTTTGCATGAAATTGAGGTCTTTTGGCACCAACTTTGCTGCTACACGACGGAAACCCAAATCATTAACCAAAATGTCTTGGGCGGATCCATAGGCCATGTTCAAGTCCTCCGCTATCTCTCTGATGGTTAATTAGCGGTTATTGACCAACATTTCTTTTACGAGTACTTCATCAATGTTTTCGTCGGTTTTCAATGTCGATGGTCTGCCACTGCGTTCATCATCTTCGATTGACTCACGACCACTTTTGAACCGCTCGTGCCACTGGTAAACGATCGTTTTCTTTAGAGAATCGTTGCCAAAACACTTTTCCAACATTTCCAACGTTCGTGCATTAAATCCGTTTTTTACGCAAAATTTAGTACACGTTCGTTGTTGCAAATTTAAATCCATTTCTAAAATTGTAAAAAATCGCCAACACACACAGAGATAGATGTACTCTTGGCTACTTAACTTTTGCAAATGTCAAGCTATGATGCTAAGATTTAGAGGGAATGTCAACAACAAATTTACCAACTTAACAGAAAAACAGAACTCAAATCGGAACAATGGGAGCGCCACACTGTGGTGTACCCCGGGGAACTTTTTGATCAAGGTGGTATAAGTCTTCTGCGGACGGTCGAACCTGCTGATTCCTGCGAACGTGGACGACTTCCGAATGGCAACGTGGGCTAGGTAAGCTTGCTTCGAAGAACCTCTGTGTTCCAGTTGGAAATTTTGGCGATTAAAGAAGCTTTGTCCTGGCTGATATCTGCAAAAGATATCCGCATCTTTTCGGATAGTCAGGCTGCTATCAATTCCCTGTTCTTGGTCTTACTAAATTCTAAAACCGCCCTTGAATGGCGATCATCTCTTATGGAGATGGGAGAGCAGTTCAACCTTCACGTTTTTTGATTATCGGGCCATATAGGCATTCCAGGGAACTGTAGAGCCGATGAGCTCGTCAAAATTGGAAACACTCTACCAATTCTATCGGAAAAAGGTAGCATAGGTAACATTAAAGCTGGATGCCAATAAGAGAACAGACTTTAGGTGGACTGTTGGATCAACAGACCAACATGCCTAGCGCCCAAACAGATCTGGCCAAAACTGGATCTGAATCGCTCTAAGTGTCTGAACCTTCTAAATAAGAAACATCTCAGCGCCATCATAGGTGTCATAGCTGGACACTGCCTCATAGGCAAGCACGCAAGAAGGCTTGGCGCCTTTACAAATGATTTTTGTAGAAGCTGCATGGACGAGGAGGAGGAGGAGACAATCCTCCACCTACTCAGTACATGTCCAGCTATCTCCCAGAGAAGAAAACTTCACTTAAGACCTTTCTTCTACAACGACCTAAACGATCTAAAAAATATAGACGTAAACAGTCTCCTACGCTTCATCATAAGCTCAAACTGGTTTCATTAGTAAGAGGATCATAGATCCACATGGCATCGCAATGGGCCAATAGGACTAAGTGGGTTTTTTATTTCCAACAGCCACTCTTACCTACTTACCAACCTAAGTACCTAAGCAGTCCATCATTCCGCAATCAACAAATATGTTAGGAATTAAATCCGAATTACCAAGACCCACCTCGTCATCCCGTAGCAAATCGAGCTCTAATTGGAATTCCAGAACTAACAGTTTTTCTAATTTCATGGCTACCACTCCTATTTCACTCCAAGCCAAACCCGATGTCCTTGTATCGCAAACGATTTCACTAAAGCGTTTGGTGAGGTTTCTCATCAATTGATCTTTTTCAAATTGCCTGCTCTCGACTCCAAGTTCATATTTCCCGAATGGGGGTATGCAACGTCGATTCCTCTGATTTGATCGCCGTGATCAGCCCTGCAACGACTCTTTAGTCTTACCTCCCTATCAGCACCGCCTCAAACTTATCAATTTGAATTCCTTAGAAGAATATAGGAATATTGCTGACACTCTTTTCATTCATCGACTGCTCTCAGGTTGCATAAACTCCGCACCCCGTTACAACTCTATTTCCTTCGGCATCAACAACGTAATTTACGTTGTCTTTGAGTGTTCTATCTACCTGTCTACCGTACTTCTTATGGCTCCAAGGAACCAATCTCCCATATGCTCCGACAGGTCGTTTTGGATTTCAACCTGAGCACTCCTCGTCACAAACTAGACCTCCTCCACCAATCCATTGGTTTCTAGCTCTTAGGTCTTCTTGCTAGTTCTTAAGTCCTAGTAGTAAGCCAACTAAGTGGAGGCTTCAGGGTCCATACAATGGTCTTACCAGACATAGGACTACCTTTCTTGACGATGGGGCATATAGAGCTGATAGCCCAGTTATAGGGCATGCTTTCATCCACTGATTCCAAGTTGGTGATTAGGCGCATCTACCCTACGACCTTTCCTTATCACTCTCTATACCTGATGCGCCCATTATGTACTTCCTGAGATTTGGTTTCTTCAGTGTTTCGAAGAGCCTGCGTCATGGATTCGAGGCCAGCTGCCAGGACATCGGGATATTTTTGCCATGGCGCGACTCTCTGATATTCTTGGGCTGGGAGGTTGCGTGAGCCCTTTTCTTTTTACACAGGATCATCTTTTATTTCCTTCTGCTCGCTCGATAACCTTTCATAGCTGATCTTGATTTGCGCTGTAGCAGTTGATGGCATGCATTTTTTGTAATCTTTTTTCGTAGCATGCCGTCATCATCTTACGAGTATGAAGGGCTCTTTTCCGGTGGTGGCTACTACCCTACGGTGGACTTGGCTACTTCTTTCATAATATCGTGATATGATGCCACAAATTATTGACGTTTATGGATTGCGAGTGAATAGGGGAGAGATTGTAGCTTAGGCTCTAGCTACTCAAGTCGCGCTAAGGCTTTCAACGGGGTTGGTTCGCAGCGTTTTCTTGTTGGGTAGCCGATCTCTAAAATTTTTAAATTTGGCTGCAATAAAAGTCGACGTTTGATCCTCTAGATCCCATTCATCCCATTCCACAGACTCGTGTCTCGGAATTATTGGCACGTGTTCGATTTGCTTGGCGGTTCGACTATCTCGAGAGCTCCAGATTGCTGTGTAGATTCGTAGTCTTGGAAGCCTAGCGCTTCCTATAATGCGAGCTGATGCAATTATCTGCTTTCATGTCGTGCAAATGTTTTTGGCTTTGGAGTGCCCGAGTTTGATTTTGACATCACACTCTGTACAGGCTTCGCAAACTGTGTCCAGGTGGCCCCTCCTTGATAGAGTGGCGTATGCACATGTTGTGCTGATGTTTTGGAATGTTATCTTGATGCAGATCACATTCATCCATCAAACTTCTCTCAGCACTATTTATGAAAATTGATTCTCACTTCTTGTCTTTTGCTTTTCAATAGGTTCATTGGTAGCTGGACAACTGGCAGGTAAGTTCGGACGTAAGCGGATGCTGCAGTTAAGTGCTATACTCATGCTGGTTTCGTACATACTTTTGATATTTGCCAGCGAAATCTGGATCATGTACTTGGCACGGATTATTCAGGTAAAAATATTTCTAAAACAAAATTCGATTTCATTGTTTGGTACACCAATTTCAGGGCTTCTCTGGAGGTCTCATCATAGCAGCTCTGCCTATATACAACGGTGAGATAGCCACTGATGATTGTCGAGGAGCGATTGGGTCGCTGATGACGATTTTCATAATCTGTATGTCGTAACTTGATTTTGTACTACTTTTTCAATTAATAGTCCTTCTCTATAGTGGGGATACTCTACGCCTACTTGATAGGTCCTTATGTTAGCTACTTGGCACTACAATTATGCTGCATGGCCCCACCGATATTCTTTCTCATTACATTCTTCTTTATCCCGGAGAGTCCTTACTTCTTGGCTATTAAAAATCGTTCAGGTATCAAATCGCTTCAGTTTCTTCGCGGACAAAGTTCAAAAGCAGTCGAAGAGGAGATGTCCCGAATTCAGAAGAACGTAGATGAGGATATGTCGAATAGTGGCACTCTTGCGGACATATTTCACAGTCGTGGCCACAAAAGAGCGCTTTTGATTAGCTGTGGTCTACTCGTGTTTCAACAACTCTCTGGAACTACTGCTGTAACATTAAACAGTCAATCAATCTTCAGTAGTGCTAAATCATCGTTGGATCCTGCTATTGCAACCATCATGTTAGCCGGGGTTCAACTGGTGTCCAACATAGTTACACCATTCGTTGTGGAGCATATAGGACGAAGGATAATACTCTTAATTTCAGCAATTGGCATGTGCCTGGCATTGCTTGCCCTGGGGACGTTCTTTTATATTCTATCTTTCGGTGATGCATCTGGGATTCTATGGCTTCCCGTACCGGCTTTGATCACTTTCAACATTTTGTATTCCTTTGGATTTGGTCCGATCCCATGGGCGATTTTGGGAGAAATGTTTCCATCGAACATTAAGCCGATAGCAGTGACAATTGCCTGTATGAGCTCTTGGTTGACAGCGTTCTGTGTGACTCGATGGTTTCCAGAACTGAATGCTTTGGGTGCTTACTATTCTTTTTGGATATTTGGATCTTTGTGCATACTGGCATTATTCTTTGTGATCTTCGTTGTAATCGAAACAAAGGGACTGAGTTTTCTGAAAATTCAGGAAAAGCTTCATAAATGAATACAACGGGCAAATGCCTTTCAAAAACTGATCTGATGAACATGTTTACCAAATAAATAAGCTCTCGCACCTCAAAATTAAATTTACTTAAAAGTGTAGGACCAAACAGGTATACTTGAGGCATCCCAAGTACGAATACTGGTGGTCCGGAGACCTATACAGCTGACTTAGCCGTTGACTTGCCAACTTTATATTTAGCTATTCTATAATGTTCATCTTTATTTACTTAATTGGGTTTCCAGATCCCTTTATTTTCTCTAATGCTCGGGGACCGTAAGGTCACAGAGAAATGCCTCTTTCAAATGCAGTTTTTAGCGATAATTTTAAGGTAGATCCTTGCGAAGGTCTTCGTACTCCGTGACTAGCAACTGGGTTCACTACATCCAGGTACAATACTGACAGACTTAGCGTCACTGCGGGAGCCAACATTTCAGGGACCATCTCAGCTTAGGTGCGGTGACAATCCACAGATCTGAGCAAACAACTGAAACAGTGGAGATCTGTGAAAAATGTTTTCATATTCGGAGCGCAGAGGTTTATCGGTAAAAGACAGAGAAATCATATTAACTGGTTCCTGAAGATGGATCGAGAAACATATTCCCTCAAAATTCAGATTGCATCCGCCCTAGCAGTAGAGAAATCTAAACGTGAAAAGAAAAGGAGTACAGCGTAGTGTAAGATGCGACAAGCGCAACCACATCAATGAGCTAGCTCCACAAGCCGAAGGGGCAGCAAACCTGTGCGACGGTAAATACTGTTACCAAGGAGTTTACATAGGGACCCAGCACCAAACAGCTTCCTGTAAGAAATGTAGACGGTTCCCTACTTATCGCGATGGTACTTAATCATACAATATATACGACGGCGCGAGTGTCCTGAACCAAAATGAACCATTTTAAGTAGAAAACTCCCGAACTCGCACTGGTCCAACCGCGATAAAGAAGAACAAAGCGGGGTATTGACAAAATTCCTGTCACCGATCATAGCAAATGCTGGGAAAATAAGCGTTTTCCTGAGGAGTGGAATCAGGGGATTATTGCCAAGTTGCCGACAAAGGTCAGTCTGATGGATTGCGGATATTGGCGGGGTATATGCGTTCAGCCGGCAGCAGCCAAATTAATAGCGAATATAATTCCGAACAGGATCAAAGTACGTTTAAGCTCAACTCTCCATGTCGAGGCTTTCGCTCTGCATCCTCAGATGCACAGATCATATAAACATCTTGCGGATCATCGTAGAGCAATGCGTCGAGTATAGGTTTCCGCTCTACCTACCTGATTTTTATCGATTTCGATAAGGCTTTTGATAGCGTAAACCGGGAGTTTAAATGGAATGCCTTGTGCAGTAGCGGTGTTCCTGCTAAAATCAATGCTGCAAAATTTCATGTTCTGCATAGTTAGTAAGTTATCTGAACCCAAAGCGGAGCTCGGCAGGGTTGTATTTTATCCCAGATTCTTTTCCTAGTGATAATAAGCGATGGGTTTTAGATCTGCACTATATGACTCAGAATGTGGAACTTGAAGCCAGCAGAGTGGGGCTTAAAAAAATGCAACTAAAACCAAAACCCTTGGTCTTTCAAGCTCTTTCTCCCAAATAAACATTGCTAGGCAGGAGCCTTCCCTATTTGGGAAGCACCATCTCGACTGGCGGTGACGCCGAACTCGATGTTAGTAGCAAAATTGGGAAGGCAAAAACTGCTTTCTGAAAAGCAATGTTTACGACAGTAAGACCAAGCTGCCATTCCATTACAAGCAAGCGATGTAATGGAACCCACTTACCTAGTTTGAAGACCTGGAGTGCCTTACAGTGGACACTTCTTAATGTGTGCTAGAGTAAGAATCCAGAAGTTAATCTTCATGTTGGATGAAACTAAATAGCATATATTTGGGGGTCTTAATCTAGGGTTCCAGTGTTGTTATCAGATTTCTTCTAGTTTTTTTTGAGAAGTCGACCGACGCCTGAAAGAGCAGTTCTGCTGAAGAAATATTGTTATGGCCAGTAGGACGTAGCAGGCATACTTCTTAAAAGTTCTCTGGCCCTGCATCGACCAAGTACAAGAGTTGCCAGAAGAACAGTTGGATCCCATTTAGCAACCAAGGATATTCATTCGGACAGAGTGTTTGCGATAAATCGACGCTTTGCAAACTGCATATTCACGACGACCGTTAAATCGATTTTCGAATAGGAGACCAATCAGTTCTTTTTCCAACCACTGAGTATGTATCCATATTGGTGTGCATCGCCCAGCTTTTCCAAGGCTGACTGCTAGGATTTTGGTCAACAAACCTAGTCCTGGCAATACCCAGTACATCTTCGAGTAGGACTTTTTGCAAATCCTTTAGTTGTTAAAAGTCAAATCCTAGAATCAATGGAAAACTATGTTTTCGGATTCCAAAATTCTAAAATTCCAACTCTCTAAGGCTGCTCTGGTCGCCTTATAAGACTAGCGACTCAACCAATAAGCATCTTCAGCTAGGACGACCTCTCACCAGCTGCCCTCAATTCTACCTATCAAATTGGTTTAGGTCCTCTTCATTTGCATGCGCCATCTAAAATGTGGTAGTTCCCTGCTGCCCTGCCTCTCGGGGTTAGACCCTTAGCATCTTTGGGCCCAGTCATTTTAGTCATTGGAATCCTAGACTGTCTTCGTCTTCGCTGTACAGCCTGTAATAAAACGGGGCCTAAAAGCACTAGCAGTATCTTTCTTTCCAATATAACAGCCAGTGGGGACGTTGTGACTAAACCGTCGATGGCGTGCGTCCTTTTCGGATGAAAGCATGAACTTTGTTTTGTACCTCGTTTACCGTCATATCTGTTTTGGCCACTTCTGCCTATTCACGAAGGCTTCGTTGACGAGTCACTCCGTTTGTCCAATCAGATCAATGTCATCTGCTAACGCAAGTAGTTGTGGGTACTTCAAAAAGATCGTGCTCCTGTGTTAATCAGTGAATTTTGCACGATTCTTTTTAGAGCTATGGGATCTTTCGGTTAATTAATTGCCGACCTAAGGTGCCGACCTTATAGCGAAAATTCTCCCCAGCCATCTTGGACAACCAGACGTTGCAGGTATATCAAGAAGCATATGGCGATGTACACGTACAGTTCTTCGTTTTGCTCGCTGTGGTATGCGGCTTTGAAGATGAGATGAGTGTCGACCTAAAATTCCCAGGTCTTTTCCAAGATCTGCAGGCGCGTGAATATTTAAGCGCATAACAATTGTGGACTTTCCCGCCCTGAAGCCGCACTGGTATGGACCAACCGAATTGGTAATGAATGGCTTAGGCGCTAACATAATACGGAACGAATAAACTATACCGAGATGTCGCCGCGTGCAGAAATAGAGCATGCCATGGCCACTGATGGCTGGCAATGCAGAGTAAGAAAAGTTCACCAAGCGATCGACGATAAATTAGAAGCAGGAGTTAAGCTGATTCTAAGGGGGATACTTGGCATAATGGCCAATTCTGGTTGACAGGTCAATCCGCACTGAGTGCCGACTGCGACTCTTCTTTGCAGATTTCTATTCTGGCTTTGTAACCGTTGAAAGGTCGTTCGATTTCCTGATAAAATTTTCGAACGTCATTCCTGGCAGTAAAATCTGTCCATTTACTTTATCGCGGGCTTCTTGTGCATTTTCTTTCTGTTTCCAAAAAGCCTACGGTCTTCCCGTCTTTTCTGCTCGTAGAACTCTCGACGCAAGGCAGTCTTATATGCTTCTTGTTTGGCTGCATATTGCTGGACAAATTCATCGTCAATTGAGAATTTTGTTTGTTGTGACGCCTTGATACCAATCGCAACCGAAAGACCTTCTCTAACGACTTGTTCACAATATAGGGACTAGCACTAGTGGTCTCTTGTGATTGCAGCTTGGCGATCTTACTTTTTTCAGTTGTGCTAGTGGTATTCGTATTTGTACCCTGGCTGTAATAAGGTAATGATCCATGGGCATGTCACCTGAGTTGCGGTCTTACTCTACTACGCTGTCCCTTGGGGGCGGATTCGAGGAAATTTCGGACCGGAGCATTGGTGTTCACCCGCTCTACATGACCTAGCCATCTCAGTCGTTGGATCTTAGCGCTGCTGGCTAAGTCGATGTCGTTGTGCAGCCCGTTGTGCAGCCCGTTGTGCAGCCCGTTGTGCAGCCCGTTGTGCAGCCCGTTGTGCAGCCCGTTGTGCAGCCCGTTGTACAGTTCGTCTTTGCATCCCAACCTCCACTCACCGTCTATGCAGATGGGACCAAAAATCGCCGGAATAATTTTCCTCTCAAAGCAGTCAAGAGTACCCTCATACATTTTTGATAAAATCCATGCCTCTGCGCCATAGAGTAGGACTGGGATTATTAAAGTCTTATATAGAATCACTATAGCTCAAAAAAGCAGCTATTTTCAAGAGCTATTCTTCGTTCTATCTCGGCCCTGATGTCGTTGTCTGAATTGATTGTGGAGCGTAAGTAGACAAAGTCCTTAACTACCTCCGTCAAGCTTTCGAGACGTCGGTGTTGGGGGTTCTTTCTGGTTGACAGCATGTACTTGATTCTGCCCTCATTGACCGTTAAACCCATCTTCGCCGCTTCAGTCTCAAGACTCGCAAAAGCGCCACTGACATCACGCTGCTTTCTTCCGGTTATGTCAATATCATCGGCGTATACGAGTAATAAGGACGGACTTGTACCTCTTGTATTGGCATTCGAGTTCTTTCAAGAATGATGTTAAAGAAATCGCATGGGAGCGCATCGTCTTGTCTAAATCGAGACCGACACATCAGAGATCTCGGTGGGTTTTTTCTCGACCTCGATGGAGCAGCGTACATTCTTCATCGTCATTCTGCACACATGGACGAGTTTGGCATGAATGCCAAAACTACACATTGCTCTGTATAGCAATATAAAATCGAAAAAAAAACGAACGGCTTCAGGCCGCTCTGCCGAACAAGACGGCAGATAGTACCGTGTAGGCGATGTTAAGAAAACTGATGCCTCGTAGTTGGCGCAGTTTAGAGGGTCTCCTTTCTTGAGGATCGGACAAACAATGCTGATGTTCCATTCATCGGGCATATTTTCACCCGATCATATTTTCCAGGTGAGTTGGTGTATGCTTCTTACCAAGTCATTGGCTGTAGCTTTAAAAAGCTCGACAGTCAGGCCGTCCGCTCCAGCAGCTTTCTTCAGTTCATCGAAGTCGGGTGAACGGAATTGTTAGTCTACATCATCCAGTTCATTCTATCTGACAGCGGTATCGCCGTTATACAGTCTATAAAATGCTCTTTCAAAATCCTCAGCATTGACTGCGATTCTGTCACATGTGCCTATGCGCCTTTGTCTGTCACTATAGGCTTCAGTTCGGGGTTTGCATCCCTGCTCTCTCTTTGTAAAACTTCCGAATCTCATTCCTGGAGTAACATTTCCCAATGTCCTCGATCTCGCGCTTCTCATGACCTTTATTTCCTCTTGAGAAGCCGATGTTCCTCTCTCCCCTTTTTTCTCCACCTTCCTTAGCTGCAGATGCTTGCCGGCATGCGTCGTCAAACCAGGGGTTTCTTTGTAGTAGCCGAGTGAAGCCCAGCACATCAGAGACGGCTTTTTAGCAATGTTGCCACTGATCTTCAATACTTGTTGCTGGCAGCATAGGACCTATTAAGAGATTATGGGAGATTCAATTCAAAAAAAAAGGATTTGGCGATCGCTTGCGATTATAGCCATCTTTGCGATATTCGGGATATATACAACCGTACCTTGGACACAACAGGGTGATGGTCGAAGGCGATGTTGGGCCCTCGGAACGTTCGGACATCCATAATACTGGAGGAGTGCCCTGCGTCTATCGCAATGTGCCAGTCTAGCTGACAGTTGATTGATCAGAAGATCAATCCATGGCCGGGAGGTTACTCGGACGGCACCTGGAGGGTAGGTTTAATTATAGATAGCCCTAAGATGAGGGTTCGGTTAGACCGAAACCAGTAGCCCATTGGCCCATGTGACTTGGCCTCGGAAATATTTACCTGCTCCAAGTATGACGAATAAGATCTTACACCCAGTTACCAATTCTAAAAAGCTGAATCAATTGTCTCGAGCCTAGTGTTATGCAGGATGTGTTTGCCGATGACCCGGAGATTTCGTAGAACAAGCTGGAGCACTTTCCATATGATCGGTTTGGAGGTCATAGAATTCGTCTGGTTTATATTTCCGAATTTGCCCTTGATTTGACGTTGATGCTTGATTTTTATGATGCTTTCTCTTATATGCTTTACGACTTTTTGCTTAAAAATTTCAGTGGCAGTAGCCTCGCTGAGGTTATGAAAGCCGACGTTGGTTTCTTGCGCCGTCATTTCTACTCCAGGGTATCAACACAACCAGAGAGCTTCCTTTAGCCAGGGTTCCGAATACCTCGGGCTATATAGGGAGGTGTGCACCAGGTTCCTCTAATTGATTTGAACTACTGAAATTCCTTCACATCCATCCTGTTGAAGGAGAAGTGGCCTAGTCCACATACTATCCCCCTTCCCACTTTCTTACAGCATGGGTTGAGTACCTTACCACTAGCCAAAAGCACAATGCCCCCAGGCTTCACCACGTGGAAATGAAAGCAGGAGTTGATGGGCAGAGGCATAAATGTCGACTCATGAGGCTTCATAAAACTCGTTACCACCATTGAAAACCCGGTCATTGCTATCAGTATTGTGTGTACTATATCTCCGCCTGGAAGAGAAACGCAAATTTTGCTAATGAAGAGTAAAATCAGACGTACTTCAGAAAGAAACCACTGCCGCTTCCTAGATAGGTCTTGGAGCCATACGTGCAAATCCTACCTGCCCTGCCTGGCTCAGATTCTGGCGGAAGCCGTTTAAAGTTATAGAAAAATTCTATTCCGTGTTTAAGCAGAAACAATAGTTAGGTGTCACTGCATTAGGACTCAGAAAACGAAGAATGATTATAGGGATGCACTCTATGATATGAATATCAAGGGAAGGGAGATTTATCAACACTTTTAGAGCTGAATCACGCGTGCTCTTTGGACCCTCGTTAAAACAGCACTGACGTATTTGCATGGAACTATGTATATTTGTAATGTATGTATGGTATGTACATAAGTGTATTATTAATATTCTATTACTCGTATAAGATATGTACGTGAATAGTATTCTATTACCTTGTATGTATGTATGTATGTTCACTATATGGTAATACCTTTTACTCAAATATGTAAGATTAAATCAAACCAGTTGTTGCCTATCGACTTCTAAGAAAACACCTAACTCTGATTGCTCTACACAATATATTTAAATAAGTAGGATATAACATACGAGTAGTTATTTCCTAATAAAGTGAATTAATGGATTAAATAAATTATGATTTAATTGGTACACGAACATTACAATTGGCGACGAGGATTGCTCGAAGAAAATTCCACAGTGCAATAATTGTGTAAAAGTACACGTGCTGTTAAATCCAATAAAATGACCACGTTTGGAGAACTTCCAAAGTTTCATCGTGAAGTGAACGATTTCTCGATATTCAAAGATAAATTGTAACAGTTTTTTTATTGACAATAACATTGTAGCAACAAGTGTAGAGCAAAGGCGAGCTCTTTAACACCCTAAAACTCTTGTGTGACCTCGTGGCTCCGGAGGCAGTCGCCTCAATAGAATATATTGTTTTAATGCAGAAATTGGGTGGTTTGTTCAAGCCAGCTTTTTCTGCTTTTGCGGAGAGGCTGAAATTTTACGAAGCAAAGAAGTTACCGCATGAGACTCTTCGTCAATGGGCAGCACGTGTTCGTTCCTTGGCAGCGAACTGTAAATTTGAGGCACATCTAAACACCACTTTGCGGGACAAATTTATCATGGGATTGGATAAAGGTCCAGAGAAATACAAATTGTTCCTTGAGGATGTGGAAAAATTAACATTTGAAAGGGCTGTGGAAATTTTCCTAGCAGTCGAATGCATCAGGCGCCAATACGAAGCACCTAATGGGGAAGTTAAAACCGAACCAGAAGTTTTCTCTCTCAAGTCACTGAACAAAAAAGCATCGTCATCTACAATACAATATAATTAGACAACACAACAAAGGAAAAGCGTCAGTAACAATAACGCAGCAGAAACCTTGTATCAGATGCGTATTAAAAAATCACGTAGGGGATAATTATCGATTTAAGAACTACGTTTGCCTGAAATGTGGTGAAAAGGGACACCTGAAGAAGATGTGTAGAAGTCATCGAAACAACAATACACAAAACAAAGTTAAACAAACAAACAACAATAATAAGAGCTATAAATGTACTTATTTAGAAGATCAAAGTAATGATTTGTTAATTTTTTATTTCAAAGAACATAGTTCGATAAAGCCAATCACTACAGCAGTTACTATAAATGGAGTTAGCATAAATATGGAAATTGATAGCTGCGCATCAATCTCCGCTATTTCGGAAAACTTTTATCGAAAACATTTCACTGGTGTAAAAGTTACCGAATCAAATATATCTTTGAGGACTTATGATGGATCCATTATTAAACCTGTTGGAGTGTATAAGGTAAATGTTCAATTCAGAAACTGTTGTATTGGCATCACTCACTCTTTTGTAAACTAATAAAATGATTCACTCTTTTCCTGTTCGTAAAACATGGTGGCAGCGGTGAGCAGACAAGCCAAATTTCTAAGGAGGAAAAGTAAGTTTCCAGCGTTTTTTTTCCAAAATTTGAAGTTTTATTATGAAAACATAGTTACAATGCTTTATTCAAAGTATCGTCCATCGGAAGCTACAACTTTCCCCCATCTTTCTGGCAATTTATGAATTCCGGACCAAAAAAATTTCTAGTCTTTCGAGCCCAAGAACGTATCGAGCCAATTTTTGATTTCCTCTACTGAGCTGAAGCGCATTCCCGTAAGAGCGTTCTGCATCGAACGAAACAAGTGGTAGTTAGATGGTGCCAAGTCTGGACTGTAAGGCGGGTGAGGCAGAATTTCCCATCCACTATTTTCCAAATAGTTTTTCACCGAAACCGCAACATGTGGCCGAGCGTTGTCGTGATGAAAAATGACGGACTCATGCCTGGTCTCATATTCTGGCCGTTTTTCTTTTAATGCCCACTTCAAACGAATTAGTTGGGTTCGATATAATGGTCCTTTGATGGTTTCACAACTCGGAAGCAGTTCGTAGTATACGACACCCTTTTGATCCCACCATATGCAGAGCATGACCTTATTCACGTGAGTATTTCGTTTCGGCGTCGATTGGGCGGGCTCGTCGGGCTTTGCATACGATTTTCTGCATTTAGGATTATCATGATAAATCCATTTCTCATCACCAGTGACAATACGATGCAAAAATGATTTATTTTTATACCGCTGCAGTAACATTTCGGACATGCAAAATCGCCGTTCGACGTCTCTTGGCTTCGTAAGGCACCCAATTTCCAACCTTTTGAATGAATCCCAGTGCTTTTAGGAGCAGGGAAACGGCTTGTTGCGTGACGCCCAATGATGCAGCAAGTTCTTCTTGAATCTGACACGGATCCTCATCCAGTAAAGCGTCCAATTCCTCGTCTTCAAAACTTTTCGGCTTTCCGGGGCAATCTTTGTCTTCAACTGCAAAATCACCACTTTTGAATCGTTTGAACCACTCGCGGCACTTCGATTCATCAATACATTCCGCCCCATAAATTTCCGAAAGCAAACGATAGGCCTCAGCCGCACTTTTCTTCATATTAAAGAATAAAAGCAGCGCTTCCCGCAAATGACGTTTATTTGGCTGGAAACTTGCCATGATTTTGATCGATAAAATGTACGACACCGATAGAACTGCGCAAATACGAGGGCGGGTCAATAATTCCGTGCATTTTTGAATTTCTGACCTCTTTACTGAAACAGCAACACTGCTCCTGTCAACAGGCATCTGTCAGTTGACTCCTGTCAAAATTTAAACTTGCTGCGTCAGTTAGTTTGTGTTTGACAGCTATTTTTATCAGACTACTCACTAATTTGAGGAGAAAATGGAAAAAAGTGAATTTCGTGTGCTTATTAAGCATTATTTCTTGCGAAAAAAAACCATTACCGAGACCAAGGCTAAGCTTGATAAATACTATGGGGACTCTGCACCATCGATTTCAATGGTAAAAAAGTGGTTTACTGAATTTCGTTGTGGCCGTACAAGCACTGAAGATGCCGAACGTCCTGGACGCCCAGGACCAGTTGAGGTCTCTACACCCGAAACAATCGAAAAAAACCACGATATGGTGTTGGCCGACCGAAGATTGAAAGTGCGAGAGATTGTGGAAGCCGTAGGGATCTCGCATGGCTCAGTGGTTTCAATTTTGAATGATCACTTGGGCATGAGAAAGCTTTCCGCAAGATGGGTGCCGCGTTTGCTCACAGTCGACCACAAACGCAATCGTGTAACAACTTCACAGGAAGGTTTGGCGTTGTTTAATCGCAATATGGAGGAGTTATTGCGCCGTTTTGTAACCGTGGACGAAACATGGATCCATCACAACACACCAGAGAACAAACAACAGTCAAAACAGTGGGTTTCTAAGGGTGAATCGGCGCCAAAGAAGGCCAAGGTGGGTTTGTCAACCAATAAAGTTATGGCGACTGTTTTTTGGGATGCACGCGGGATAATCCACATTGACTACCTTCAAAAGGGAAGAACAATCAATGGGGAATATTATGCCAACTTATTGGACCGATTCAATGACGATTTGAAAAAAAAAACGACCTCATTTGGCCAAGACAATGCAAGGGTGCACACATGTGCAGTTGCCATGGCAAAAATCCATGAATTGGGCTATGAATTGCTCCCTCATCCACCCTATTCTCCAGATTTGGCTCCGAGCGACTACTTCTTGTGCCCAAACCTGAAGAAATGGTTTGGTGGAAAAAGATTTGACTCCAATGATGAAGTCATCTCGCAAACAAAGGCCTATTTTGAGGACCTCGACAAATCATTTATTTTGGAAGGGATAAAAAAATTGGAGAAGCGTTGGACAAAGTATATAGAGCTCAAGGGAGACTACGTTGAAAAATAAAATTATTTTTTTATCAAAAAATCTGTTTTAATCCAAAAGTCACGGACTTATTGACCCGCCCTCGTATAACGCTGCAAAGTTGTTGAGAGATACAAAACCTACAAATAAAACACATGGGGTCTGACATTTCTGCCCGGGATCCACTGGTTGCGCCATCTCTGACAAACGCTGGAAACTTACTTATAGACCCAATAAATAGAAAAAAAAAGAAAACAAAAAGAAAAAACGAAACTAATCAAGGGAAGGGATTCCACACCACGCGATCAAAAGCATTTTAAGGAAAAGGTAACATCTAGTTCACACATAACACAATAAAAATCAAAGTTGTCCAGAAAACACGTGCTAATATTTCTAAAATACCTATACACATATACGAGGGGCGTTCAATATATTCTCGGTATCGATATGAAGGAAAATGCGAATTCAATTTAAATTGTTTTTATTTTTCAATATGATCTCCCCTAACATCAATGCATTTGTTACATCTTGAGATAAGCTTTTTTAAACCCTCAAAATAATAAATTTCCTCTTTCTCTGCAAAATACCCCTTTATTGCGGACTTGAGTTCTTCATCATCCGAAAATCTTTTTCCACGAAGACATTTTTTCAAATCCGGAAACAGGAAATAATCACTAGGGGCAAGGTCTGGACTATAGGGTGGGTGTTGGATTTCTTCGAAACCACAATCTCGCGCAGCAGCCTTGGAAACTCGCGCCGTGTGAACAGGAGCGTTGTCATGAAGAAGCAACACACCCGCTGCGAGACGGGGTAACCGTCTTTTCTTTTTAATTTCCTCCCGAAAATTATGCAAAGTGGAAGCGTAGGATGTGGCGTTGATGGTTTCACCTATTTTTTTGTACTCAATGAGCAAGATTCCCTTTGAGTCCCAAAAAACTGTGGCCATGAGCTTTCGGGCAGACGGAGTGACTTTGAACTTCTTCGGGGGGTCTGTTCCTTTTTTATGCCACTGCATGGACTCTTGTTTGCTTTCAGGGTCATAGTGGTAGACCCATGTTTCGTCCCCAGTAACAATTCGATCCATAACACCGTCCGCGTTCTCATTACACATCTCCAAAAGCTCTCTACAGCATGCGATTCTCACTTTTTATCTGAGGCGCTGTGAGCATTCGTGGCACCCACCTTGCACTGACCTTTGAAAGGTTAAGATGGTCATGAAGAATGGTGTGAATGGTACCAATTGAAAGCTTGGTGATCTCTGCCATCATTTTCACCTTTATTCGGGCATCCTCAAGAACAAGTTTTTCGACTTCTTTGATGCTTTCTCCCGTACAAGCAGTAGCCGGGGCGCCGGAGCGGGGGTCGTCTTCAATGCTCTCTCTGCCTCTCTTGAACTCACTTGACCACTTTTGCACAGTTGATAATGAAGGTGCGGAACCCTGGTAAACAGCCACCATCTCTTCATGAATAGTTTTTTGACTTTTTCCTTGCTTAGTGAGAAATTTAATTACAGCGCGATGCTCAATTTTCACCATCATCGCCTCAGTTGCCATTATGATTCTGTTTAACTAGAGATAAAACGCGAATTAATAATCACATTTATATGAAATTTTACATGAATGCACTAAAGTAATAGTATTACTTGATAAATAAGTCAATTTATATATACAACCACAGCTTCACCCCGATACCGAGAATATCTTGAACGCCCCTCGTACGAGTAAAACGATGACCACCGAATGAAAAGCAACTACTTCAGGAGGCATCAAGCCCACAGTTCACCAAGCAAAACCAAATATGCAGCTGACCCTAACCGCACCAGAAGAATTTACATTCGTCTCATCAGACTGGGAAAAATGGATTAGGAGATTTGAACGATATAGGGTGGGAAACAGATTACACGAGGCAAACGACAATCCACAGGTAAACATTTTAATTTACTGCATGGGCGAGAAAGCCGAAGATATTTATACTTCATTTACACCTGTACCTGAATTTTATGATGCATGCTTAACTAAATTTGGGGAACATTTTATTTCTAAAAGAAATACAATATACTAGCGAATGGGGTTCTCTGTTAGACGAGATGATTTTATTAACGTTAGTCAACCGGATGAAAGATGAGGGACTAAGTGATAGACTACAGTTGGACCCAAATCTCACCTTGGAGAAGGCAATCACTTCGCTTAGGCAGGTAGAAGAGCATTATCGTCAAAAAAAAGACCTTCATCTGGGATCATCTTCGTCAATATGTAAAGTGGAACGTTTTGCAGAAAAGAAACGCAGATTTGACAAACAAAGACCGCGCTGGAATAGGAAAAAACAGCAGGAACAAACACAAGCAAAAGCATGCATCCGGTGTGGGTTTGAACGATACGATTATGAAAAGTGCCCGGCCAGGAATACAAATTGCAAAAAGTGTAACAAAATCGGACATTTCGCACGAGTTTGCAGATCAAAGGGAGAGACAAGAAAAAGAACAAGAACAGGAGTACTTTGTAGGAGCTGTGTCAGATAAGTGGTCGGTGAATTTGTGACTAGACAACAAAAATATCACATTTATAGTTGACACAGGTGCTGACGTCACATTGGCACCATGGTCAATTGTAGCCGATTTAAGACATTTGACAATTGAGAAGGCGGGAAATAAATTGTACGGGGTGGGACAGCAAATAGACATAATAGGAAAAGCTTTAGTTTAGTTAAGGTACGCACATCAAAAGGTTAAAGAAGTGATTTACATAATAAAAGACACAATGACACCGTTGTTAGGTAAAACAGGTATAGAAAAATTAGGCTTGGCCAAAACCTGTTTTAAAGTTTCTATGAGGAACTGGACAGAGGAATTTAGGGAAATTTTCGAGGGCTTAGGAACATTAAAAGAAACGTACACAATTGAGTTCACCTCAAACGCAGTCTCATTTGCTATATCAACTCCTAGAATAACGCCAGTACATTTGAGTGAAGTTGTTCAGGAAGGTGTGCACCGATGGTTATTGTGCCGAAAAAGGGGAGCGTACGAATTTGTGTGGATCTTGGAATGCTTAACAAGTGCATAAAAAGACAGGTGCATCCAATCCCTGGAATAGACTACTCATTGTCGCAACTCGCGGAAGAAAAGATTTTCACGAAACTGGATGCCAATAGTGGATTTTGGCAAATTCCTCTATTTAAGGAGTCTCAAGACTATACCACTTTTCTCACGCCATTCGGTCGATACAAGTTCCTGAGGCTGCCCTTTGGGATAACATCGGCGCCAGAGTTTTTCCAAAGAAAAATGACGCAACTCTTAGCGGGCATGAGGAACTGTACAGTGCACACGGATGATATCCTAATTTGGGGAAAAACATTGCAGGAGCATGGCGAATGCGTGCAAGCAGTACTTAAAAAAATACGTAGAGCGCGAATCACACTCAACAAAATAAAATCTGAGTTCGCGAAAAGCCAAATAACGTACGAGGGGCGTTCAAGATATTCTCGGTATCGGGGTGAAGCTGTGGTTGCATATATTAATTGACTTATTTATCAAGTAACACTATTATTTTAGTGTATTCATGTAAAATTTCATATAAATGTGATTATTAATTCGCGTTTTATCTCTAGTTAAACAGAATCATAATGGCAACTGAGGCGATGATGGTGAAAATTGAGCATCGCGCTGTAATTAAATTTCTCACTAAGCAAGGAAAAAGTCAAAAAACTATTCATGAAGAGATGGTGGCCGTTTACCACGGTTCCGCACCTTCATTATCAACTGTGCAAAAGTGGTCAAGTGAGTTCAAGAGAGGCAGAGAGAGCATTGAGGACGACCCCCGCTCCGGCGCCCCGGCTACTGCTTGTACGGGAGAAAGCATCAAAGAAGTCGAAAAACTTGTTCTTGAGGATGCCCGAATAAAGGTGAAAATGATGGCAGAGATCACCAAGCTTTCAATTGGTACCATTCACACCATTCTTCATGACCATCTTAACCTTTCAAAGGTCAGTGCAAGGTGGGTGCCACGAATGCTCACAGCGCCTCAGATAAAAAGTGAGAATCGCATGCTGTAGAGAGCTTTTGGAGATGTGTGGTGAGAACGCGGACGGTGTTATGGATCGAATTGTTACTGGGGACGAAACATGGGTCCACCACTATGACCCTGAAAGCAAACAAGAGTCCATGCAGTGGCATAAAAAAGGAACAGACCCCCCGAAGAAGTTCAAAGTCACTCCGTCTGCCCGAAAGCTCATGGCCACAGTTTTTTGGGACTCAAAGGGAATCTTGCTCATTGAGTACAAAAAAAAAGGTGAAACCATCAACGCCACATCCTACGCTTCCACTTTGCATAATTTGCGGGAGGAAATTAAAAAGAAAAGACGGGGTAAACTCGTAGCGGGTGTGTTGCTTCTTCATGACAACGCTCCTGTTCACACGGCGCGAGTTTCCAAGGCTGCTGCGCGAGATTGTGGTTTCGATGAAATCCAACACCCACCCTATAGTCCAGACCTTGCCCCTAGTGATTATTTCCTGTTTCCGGATTTGAAAAAATGTCTTCGTGGAAAAAGATTTTCGGATGATGAAGAACTCAAGTCGGTATTTTGCAGAGAAAGAGGAAATTTATTATTTTGAGGGTTTAAAAAAGCTTATCTCAAGATGTAACAAATGCATTGATGTTAGGGGAGATCATATTGAAAAATAAAAACAATTTAAATTGAATTCGCATTTTCCTTCATATCGATACCGAGAATATATTGAACGCCCCTCGTATTTAGGACACATAATTGTTAAGGGGGATGTTGTATTGGCATCACTCACTCTTTTGTAAACTGTCAATTAGAAATGTCATTAATAAAATGATTCGCCCTTTTCCTGTTCGTAAAACAAAATTAGTAGAAGTATTTATAATAAAAACTGGGGGTCCACCAATAATGGGAAGGAATTGGATGAAAATATTTAACATAGGCCTTAAAAATGTCAATTTTTTAAATAAAACGCAGGAACTACGAGTAGATAGTGATTTAGTTAAAGTTTTAGGCAATTATAAAAATCTCTTCGATGGTAGACTGGGAACATTTAAATATAGCACCGTTTCATTAAAATTCAAAGATGGTGCTACACCGAAGTTTTTTCGCCCAAAAAAATTGCCCTTCGCAATAAAAGACAAGGTAGAGTCTGAAATGGATAGACTGGTTAGTCTTTGGGTTCTCAAACATGTAAATTTTAGTGAGTGAGGCACTCCGATCGTGCCCATTATGAAGAAGGACGGCACAGTGAGAATATGTGGTGACTATCAGGTTACACTAAACCCACACTTAGAGCCCTATCAGTATCATTTTCCGAGGATTGAAGAGCTTTTTGCTAAACTCCCAGGGGGGCAGGAATTCTCAAAAAATTGATTTAGCAATGCCTTATCAACAATTGCCATTAGATGAAGTTTCAAGGAAATTGACCACAATATCTACCACGAAAGGATTATTTGAATATATGAGAATGGTGTTCGGAGTCGCACCGGCGCCAGCAATTTTCCAAGAAAAAATAGAAACTTTATTGAGTGGAATAGATGGGGTTACAATTTTCATGGATGATTTATTAGTTACAGGGAGGAGTAAAAGGGACCATCTCTAAACGTTGTCGTTGGTATTGTCAAAACTTCAAGAAGCAGGTTTAAAAGTGTCTCAACAGAAATGTGAAATTTTCAAAAAGTCGGTTTGTTATGTCGGTCACGTTATAGATAAACACGGGTTACGTAAAGATCCAACTAAGATAAAAGCTGTAATGGCACTGTCGGAACCGAAGAACATAAACGAGTTACAATCCTTTCTCGGTATTATTAATTTTTTACCGTCAGTTTATACCGGATCTAGCGACAGAGGCAGCGCCTCTTTATTGTTTGAGGTAAGCCTCAAAAAGACTCTTTTGAGTTAATTAAGAAAAGCATGGCATCCGATATATGTCTTGCACATTTCGATCCTTCTGAAAAGGTGAAATTAATAGTTAGAGCATCTAAAAGACTGTCGAAAACGGAAATGAACTACTCCCAAATAGAGAGGGAAGCTCTAGCCATTGTTTTTGGTGTAAATAAGTTCCATCAGTATCTGTTTGGCAAAAGATTTATTTTAGTGTCAGACAATAAACCTTTAATATCCATATTCGGAGATAAAAAAGGAATTCCGGTCATGGCGGCAAATAGGCTGCAAAGGTATGCTCTATTTTTGTCCGGATACAATTATACCATTCAATGTGTTAAATCGGAAAATGATATAGCAGATTTTTTCTCTCGGTCAGTTGAAGACGTTGAAGAGACGGAACTAAGCATCCCGGAAGTGATTTCAAACGACGTTTTTATCAATTAATTTTCGAGTAAGGAAAATCCTGTATCTGTCACCTTCTCGGAAGTTCAAAAGGAAACAGATAAAGATGAAATTCTACTTAAGGTTCTGAGTATGAGGCCGAGGCTGAGGTTGAGAGTTTCTGTTGTCTTCTCAGTGTAGGAGACATCCAATTTTCTGAGTGTTCCCAGTCTAGCTGATTTGCCCCGTCCGCACGAGGGTTTTGATGTCCTTTACGTTTCTTTTAGAGGAGCTCTGGGAAATCCGAATTACTTACGTTCAAGCACGAACGTCTTTATATACGTTCACCGTCTCAAAGTCTGGAATGAGTATGTCACACTAAATTGCATATGTGTATATTCGTATCCTTGTTATACTATTGTGAATTATATTTTAACCTTGTACCTTCACTTGGAAAGCAATCCATAGTTCTAACCCATCTAGCTTTTATTTTATTATCTATTTCGCACAAAAATTAAAAAACTAATGTTAGGAATGTAGCTTTTCCTGAATATTTTGCAAACTCAGGCCCTTGGTCTCTATTACAAAAAATATCACAAACACAAACGCCAGGCCATTCAGGAATCCAAATATCCAGAAAGCATAGTACGGCGCCAGAGCATCCAATTCAGGAAACCATCGGGTCACAACAAAACTCAGCAACCAACTAATCATGCAGGATATTGATGTCACATTCGACTTAATGTTTGTCGGTAGTAATTCCCCCACCAATACAAACGGTACCGGTCCGAAGCCAAAGGAAAATATTACATAAAACAAAAGCATGGCAGGTAATGGAAGCCATTGAATCCCTGAAGTATCACCGAATTCTTGAATGTAGAAGAACGTTCCCAATGCGACTGTTGCAAGGCACATCCCAAAAGCGGAGATCAAAAGTATAGGCCTACGTCCTATACGCTCAATAGCCACTGGTGACAGTAGGTTGGATATCAACTGAAACAGAGCCATTACAATACTGGCAACCGAAGGGTTCAAGTTCGTTTTAGCGGAACTAAAGATCGACTGACTGTTGCTTACGATAGCCGACGTCCCTGAAAACTGTTGGAACGACATCAAACAGAAGCATATAATTAGCGCTTTTCTGTATCCATGACTTTGGAATATGTCACAAATGGAGCCCCTATTTACCATATCACTATCAACTGCTGCCTGAATTTGAGTCATCTCCTTCTCAACAGCCTTAGCACTTTGTCCACGAAGAAACTGGAGAGACCTGATTCCATCTTCGGTTCGTCTCTTGATAGCAAAGTAGTAAGGACTTTCTGGCATAAAGATGAATGATACAAAGAAAACTATCGGCACAACAATGCAGCTGCACTGTAGGATCATATAGCTCACATAGGGTCCGATAGCAAAAACATACAAAATTCCAGCTGAAATAGATGGATTTACTTAATTGTTAGGATCTGTTCTTAAGAAAAAGATACTCGCAAATACCTGTGATGTTGAGATTTAACAATGCGCCGACTGCTCCTCGGCAATCGTCAATTGCTATTTCAGTATTGTACATCGGCAAAGCACTCAGCGCGATTCCTCCTGAAAGGCCCTGAAATCAAATGCATGAACTTCGTGGTCGAGAATCGAGGGTATTACGAGTATCTCACCTGAAGTATACGGGCCACACAAATGAGCCATACTGCTTTTCCAACTATTAAGACAACGAATGATGTTGTACAAAGGAATGAGCTTAAGAGTAGAACCGTCTTGCGTCCGAATTTTCCTGCCAGCGGTGCCGCTATGGTAGATACTGTTGGTTAAAGTAAACATGATCTATCGGCTTCACATCGAAATTTATCTAAATCTAAAAATAAGTTGATGTCGCTTGTGGGTGCTCCGAAAGGCCTATAAATTACCTTTGCGACGAAAGCCCATCTTGATTTAGAGACTTCAGTTCACCAAAAACTCAGAGGGAATCGCGGCATCTTCCGTTCCGTAAGAACTCTCATCTTCTGGGCTGAATCAAGGTGTCATCAAATTCGTGCATCTACCCTGTCAGTTACAACTTAGAAAGATGGAAATGGTCTCTGCTCTATGAAGATCACCGATCTTGAGAAAAATATCAAGAGATCTATTTGATTCCAGGAGTAGCTGGAGCATCGTCCTTCTTGTGTTATCACAATGGATTCACAACTGGCCTAAGTGCAAAAATCTACTTGCTGAACATTCCCATAACCTCAAGCCACGAAGAAACCTGTCATCTCTTTCTATCAGCAAGATAGCCAATCATTTCACACATACGAAAACGTCTGATTGTTCCCGAAACTTTAGAAGACAACTTTATGAACTACGCACTTTAGGAGCTACGACTTTTGTTGAGAGAGACTTCCAAAGTTCCACCCCAGACGTACAGACTACACCAAGACAAGGCGAGCAGATTGCACCAGCGAGAAAGAACATCCACGTGAAAACGAAAATGCGGAAAATGCGTCAACCAATTCCTGCAAAGTAAAACCGCAGCCTTTTGACAGCAGCACAGCTAGCTGGCGTGACTGTCGCTTTCAATTCGAGATAGCGGCTAATGCTAACAATTGGAATGATCACCAAAATGTGCAAGTTCTAGCTTCTATGCTTCGTGGAGAAGCCGTTTCCATTTTGTCTAAGCCAAATGCCAATAATCGGGGTGACTATGGAAAACTTACATCTGCCTTGGAACTTAGATTCCTTTCTCAACAAGAGTAGCATCTCCCACTCAACCTTCAGAACCAGACGCCAGCGGTATAAAGAAGACTTGTGCGCTTTCGGTTGTAATACCCAACGGCTGACGTGAAGTGTTTTCAATGACTGCCCACCCGAAGCACGAGACAGAATTTCGTTGATGCAGTTTCCTGATGGAATAGCCGACCGCTATGTACAAGATGCTGATCCAGTAACGCTAGCTGAAGCTATAAATAAGGCGAACACTCAGAGTAGTCATTTAGCACGAATTGCTAGGATGGGAAACCGCATTTTTCATCTTTCCAGTTGGCGAACAAACTCCAAATAACATGCAGCCGGCTTCGGAAAACTTCGAGAAGTCAGCGTCGCGAGGCAGTCGTTGACCCAAACACAAAGGCCTCAAATTTTCCGTACATTCTTCAGTGATCAATCCGGTGGATTCCTGATACCAGTTTGCGTCGGAAATGTCGCCTCTAAATTGTTGATTGTTGGAGTAGAAGACAAAGATCGCCCCGGAAAGCCGAAAAGTTTTGAAGACGAGGAATTGGACGCTTTAATGGATGAGGATCCGTGTCAGATTCAAGAAGAACTTGCTGCATCATTGGGCGTCACGCAACAAGCCGTTTCCCTGCGCCTAAAAGCACTGGGATTCATTCAAAAGGTTGGAAACTGGGTGCTGTACGAATTCAAGCCAAGAGACGTCGAACGGCGGTTTTGCATGTCCGAAATGTTACTGCAGTGCAGTAGAGGAAATCAAAAATTGGCTCGATACGTTCTTGCGCTCGAAAGACGAGAAATTTTTTTGGTCTGGAATTCATAAATTGCCAGAAAGATGGGGGAAAGTTGTAGCTTCCGATGGACGATACTTTGAATAAAGCATTGTAACTATGTTTTCATAATAAAACTTCAAATTTTGGAAAAAAAAAACGCTGGAAACTTACTTGTAGACCCAATACATAGAGTGGATGGTCAACAGCGCTTCAGCTCCTGAAGTTTTCACTTCCATCCCGGAGAAAAATTTCATCTTGAGTATCATAACCAACTTGGTGTTGAGTTGGACGGGAAGCGACCGCAAGACTGTGTTCAATGAAGACACCTGCTCTTTGAGGGTTATGCCACTAGTCAGGCACATGTACGTATACCATGATGAACATCAGCTTCAACTTCCAATAAAATCAACAAAAGCAGAGAGCAGCTATTTTGACCGACAACATAAAACGATGTCTGAGAGGGGATATTTGCGTACGAGTATATGAAACATTGACACAAAACACGCGAACACGCACCACTAACAAGAAGTACGATTCTGAACACACACTGCAATGACCATCATCAATTTGCACTTACCACTTAAACCTGCAAGTGCCAAGAAAGAAATAATCGAACCTTCCTGCTGTTTTGTCAATTCCCAATCCAAGGGACTTTCTGACGACAGATTCCTTAATTTCGGCATAGCAGGTGATGACCAGCCCATGCAAATTCCAAGACAAAATGCCGCTAGATTAGCTGAAAAGATTTGAAATAAGCAGAGGAATTAGAGCCTTTTTAAATGTTTACCCGGAACAGCAGCCAAAAAAATGCGATAACTCCTAATAGGTTCTACAGATAAATCGTCCATCTTCTCAAAAAAAAAAATGCAGTTTTCAGAAAGTCGTCTCTCTACACCTGAAACTGCTCACAACTACTGTTCTAGCTCATCGGCCTTTAACTTGCTGACTGCAACTAATAGATTCGTGCAATTTGTAATTAGAATAATTTTAACAATGTCGAACGATTATCTAAATAGTCTAGTATCTTCCCATGCATCTAACTAGCTGTTTCATCCAATATCATATTTTTCTTGATGTCGTATGATTACTGACCAGATTCCAAAAATGTCGCTTTGGAAGAGCATTTTGATGATGATTTATAGAAAGAAGGGTTTACAGTGTTCTCTTCAGCTCCCTGACTTGGTCCAGAGTCACACTTGAGACCAAGACAACTGTTCGGACTGAATGCATAACAGTGATTTTCGACTGGATATATTACACCCATGATTAAGCCCATTTCACATCACCCAACATCCCTTAACCTTCCATGTACCACGTGGGTAAAAGTTGCATCCTATACCCTAACATCATTCTATCTATATATAGAGAATATCTTTTTAAAGTTTATTTTATACGTATTTATATTGTTTCTGGACTATTAGGAGATAAAAATAAAATAAATTTGTTATATATAAAAAAACATTTTTAATATATATAGGCATTGTAACAAAAATAGTACTTTTTTAATAACTATGTTAAGAAGAGACCATCTTCTTTGGTTTAGCCTTTAAAAAAAAAACGTAACTAAAAACTTCTTATTGGCCTTTATTTCAGGGCCTAATGAGATAAGAAATAAAAATAAAATAAAAATAACTAAACATAATTAGTCTTCTTGAGATCCCAGTTGGTTAAAATCTGCACAATTTTTACAAAAAAAAATATACGTGCTCTAAGCATATAGGTACTTCGCATCGCTCGCAACCGTACTTGGTCTTTCGATCTTTTCTTCTGTCGCAATTCCGAACATCTTGTTACACGTCTAGGCATCTTCTTTGGTGGCTCCACACTAGGTTCACCAAGTAAGACATGTATGCGCTTGAACGATCAAACCGACCTTTTTGACCGTCAACCTCGAATATCTTTTCCTCGTATCAGGAATACGTTTTATTCGGGTTGATTTAAACTATGAGTATATTGAAAATTGTGCAATCCGGAACCGTGACAAAAGAGCAAAACGAGCAAAACCAGCAAAACGAGTGAAAACAAGCGAAACGAGCGATAGCGAACAAATAAAAAGGCGAGGCTTCCACCAGTGTGATTTTACAAAAAAGGAAAAACTCTTTACTTCTACGAGGTTTTTATAGGCTTCTTGAAAAACAGTTTTTATGTGCTTTATTTCGTCAATAATTTTATAATTCAGAAAAATATGGCGATTGGTATAATTTTTGCGGGAAATTTAAAAATTATACCAATTCTGTCTTCTCCCTTGAAATTCGTGGATTATCTTTGCGGTTTCTCAGGTGCTCTTCAATCAAAGCCATTCCCAGATCACGAATAAACTTCCTCCTATTGTTAGATTTTCCTGCTTCAATGCCATTATTGAACATACGAGAACGTACTCGTATGTAGAATCATAGCTTTGATTTCTGCATGATTGAGCATCGAAAAAAATAAAGTGAGAGGCCAGCGTTTGCTGTTGTGAGAAACGTCATATGTTCTGGCAAGTTTATCGACCACATCTACTCCGCTTTTGGTTTCATTATAGAATGTAATCATAGATGACTTATGATGTCTTATATAAACGTACTTTCGAGGATTTGGAACATAAAAAACGAGACTGATATCTTTTTGAAAGCCAAACCGCGATGCATATTCCTCTCGAGATTGTTTGAAACATAATGGAATGTAAGCTTTATTAGCTCTCAAAGTACCAATTATCGTTAATTTATGTTTCTGCAACAAGTTTTCACCAGTTTCATGACTGGTAAAGAAATTGTCCATAGTAATATTTCTTGACGAGCCGGAAACGCAGTTTACCATTCAATTGCCTAAGTCAAATGGCTTATTGCTCAACGCAAACGGACTGTTGTCTGGCTGTTTGCCGCAGTAAATTTCTAAATGTACGGTGTAAAATATTTTAGCGTCGACTAAGGTATATATTTTGATTCCATACTTTGCGGGTTTCGATGGGATATACTGCCGAAATCCGCACCTCCCTCGAAATGCAACCAATTCTTCATCAAGTGTTAGGTATTCGGATGGTGTATACGCATTTTGGCAAAGCTGGACAAAGGTTCCAAATATGTCTCGGATTGGTGCTAAACGATCAGTCTTTATTCTGTTTCATCGTTCATCGAAACATTTCGATTCCAGTACCATCTGAAGCCCAGAGGTCATTGAGGTTTTGTCTCCCAGAACGATACTCGTACAATCTTGCTAAAAATAAAAGCCCAAAAACTGCGTTCATCTCATATGCAGTTGTTTCTTTATAGAGAACATTTAGCGGTTCACCGTCTGGTGGCTGTGGTCTCGAATGACATATCTTTACATTTGTTAGATCAGATGGTAAGCACTTGCTATGGGAGGCATTCGCAGATTGACCGTCGAAGAGACCACATCGGTAGTAGGCAAATAAAGTATAAAGAAAAAAAAACGGTTGCGTATTATTTTTGTATGTTTCACAACCGATTCAAAGGTATATAACTTAATTCGTGCGGTTTTTTTCAAAATTTAAACGTTTATTTAAGAAAAACTTGTACAATAGTATTATTCAAAGTATTGCCCATCTGAAACTATGACTTTTTCCCATCTTTCTGGCAATTTGTAGATCCCATCCTAAAACAACTGCGCCGGCTTGGCAGCCAAGAATGAATCAAGCCAATTTTTGATATTCTGCTCTGATGTGAACCGTATTTCAGTGAGGGCATTCTGCGTCGACCGGAACAAATGGTAGTCAGAAGGGGCAAGGTCTGGGCTATAAGGCGGGTGGGGTAACACCTCCCATCCACTGTTTTCCAAATAGTTCTTAACCGGAATAGCAACGTGGGGCCGAGCGTTGTCATGATGGAAAATTATTCCCTCGTGTCTAGACGCATATTCCGGGCGTTTTTCGGCCACTGCTCTCTTCAAATGAATTAATTGTGTTCGGTAGCGTTGTCCATTGATGGTTTCACCCGGTCTTAGTAGCTCATAATACCTTTGCGCCATGGATATTCGACTTTGCCGTTGATTTGGCTGGTTGGCCGGGTTTCACATATGATTTTTTGCGCTTGGGGTTATCGTAATGGTTCCATTTTTCATCACCAGTAACAATCCGATGCAAAAATGACTTCCTTTTGTGGCGTTCCAGCAGCATTTCGGACATGCAAAACCGCCTTTCGACGTCTCTCGGCTTGAGTTCATGTGGAACACAATTTCCTTACTTTTGAATATATCCAGCTGCTTTTAAACGTTTTGAAATGGCTGCTTGAGTGACACCCAAAGATTCTGCGAGCACGTCTTGTGTTTGGCAACAATCTTCATAGAGTAATGCTTCCAGTTCTTCATCTTCAAACTTTTTTGGCTGCCCAGGACGTTCATCGTCTTCCAAGCCAAAATCACCATTTTTCAATCGTGCAAACCACTTTTGGCACCTTCGCTCAGCTAGCGCATGTTCACCATAAACTTCCACCAAAATACGACGACTTTCGGCAGCAGTTTTCTTCATGAATAAGAGCTCCCCGCAAAAACACTTTTTCAGGCACAAAGTTCGACATATTTGAGTGCAAAAAAAATGATTGTTGTTTACGCTTCAAATGAATGACATATACTGAAATGACGTACAATGACAGTAGCTTTCCAACGCATGTTCCAATGGAATAATAACAATGGAATAATACAAGTTACGCCATCTCTTAGCAACCACGAATTAAGTTATAGACCCAATAGGTAATTGCACTTATCGTTTTTTTTTTGTACAGTTGGCAACAAATGAAAATTAATGAAAGGGGATTGAATGTACTTGGAACTTCCCACATTGTATAGGCGCGATAGACGGAAAGCATATTCAAATTACAAAGCCAGCTAATTCCGGTTCATATTATTTTAATTATAAGAAAACATTTAGTTTTGTTTTACTTGCCCTCGAATTTATTATATAATGCTTGATGTTGGGGCGAACGGCAGAATGTCTGATGCAGGAATTTTTTCAAACACAACATTTTTTAAAAAAATTAGAAAAAGAACAGCCTTCTGTTCCTAAACCGGAAGCTTTGCCTAACACTGACGAAATAATGCCATACGTTATCGTGGATGACGAAACATTTCCACTTATGGAAAATCTAATGAAGCCGTATTCGAGAATCAGTTTGAACACCGAGCAGTTAATTTACAACTATCGCATATCAAGATCTCGGCGTATTGTCGAAAACGCCTACGGAATTTTAGCAGCTAGATTTCGAATCCTATTACACACCATCAATTTAGATCCAAAAAAAGTTGCTGTAATCGTACTAGCTTGTTGCCATTTACGCAATTTCATAAGAGCAAAAAAAAGAGGTTGTTATCAAAGAAGAGAATTTGATTTCGAAGATGTTGTTACTGGAGTTATGACGCAAGGCGATTGGAGATTTGAAACCAACCAACTCGTTAATCTTAAACCTAAAGCCGGATATAATAATTCCAAGTCTTCTACTAAAGAAATAAGAAATAAATTTTGTCATTACTTTAATAACAAGGGTTCTGTACCATGACAATTCAATAGATTCTAATAAAAATGTAATTGATTTAACCCTTTCATTTCCGACTTGATCTGAGTAGTGAAAAATTTGAATTTCATTGAATAATGATTATTTATTGGTCTTGAGTATCATACAAAAGATCTTTTACAGATGAGTACGATGATTCATTTATAACTTCATCTGATATAATTTGAACCTGCTTCCTTGGTTGAGAAATTTCAAAGCTTCTTCCTGCAGCAATATCACTGTATGTGGATAACCGAGAATCAACGAAACGGAAAGATGAAGATGGTAGCGAAGAAGTTGAATTACTAGGCCTTGAAGAAAAATAAAGTATTGATTGTGGTTGTGAGAGTCTCCCCAGCAATCCCCGGTAGAGTATTTCGTCCATCGCCCTTTTAGCATGTATCTGGTGATCTGCGGCAAGTTGTCTAAACTGCGCTGCCCACGCCCTCCCATAAATTTCGGCGTCATCGTTCAAATTTTTTAAATGATCAATGGCAGTTTGTAGAAAGTGGTCGGACTCGTCAGTCTTTTCTTTTTTTACAATATATTTCGAGTTCTTTCTCGAAATCACTTCATGTATTAATAATGTGATGTAAATATTGGGTCTATAGCTATGGTTTCCGGAAACCTGAACGGCGTGCCACCGGGAAGCGATGTGAATCGCGAGCGTGCAAATGTAAAAACGTACTCCTAGCTGGAGCAGGAGCTGTCTGCGTTGCATCGTCAATTAGGGGCGCGTGACAGATCGCCTTCTCGTAGGCAGACAACGGGTAGTTATCCTGTCGTACGTGGTGATGTAGCAAATTGATGTTGGTATCACCGAACTTTCGGTGCTAGAGCCAGGTGTTGCGTTTCGCCCTGCAATTTTTACCGTTCAACTCACAATAGGTCAGAAAACTAATGGCCCGGTCGTTGCGACTTGCGACAGGCCGGTATTACAAAAAGGTAGTTTATTTGTTTATGACCATACAACTCATAGACTCCGGAGCTGATATCTCAGTTTTGCCGGTTCGTCTCGCTAAAGAGAAAGTCGCGATAAGTCAGACTTCTCTGTTCGGGGCTAATGGTTCCTTTATTCGGACGTACGGTACTATACGGCTCACGCTTGCTCTGGGACTCTCATGGAATTTCGTGTGGACATTTGTGTATGCTCACGTCAGTCGGCCAATAATTGGGTCTATATTCATGCGGTTTGCTAAGAGATGGCGTAACTTGTATTATTCCATTGGAACATGCTTTGGAAAGCTACTGTCATTGTACGTCATTTCAGTAATATGTCATTCATTTGAAGCGTAAACAATAATTTTTTTTCACTCAAATATGTCGAACTTTGTGCCTGAAAAAGTGTTTTTGCGGAGAGTTCTTCTTCATGAAGAAAACTGCTGCCGAAAGTCATCGTATTTTGGTGGAAGTTTATGGTGAAGATGCGCTAGCTGAGCGAACGTGCCAAAAGTGGTTTGCACGATTTAAAAGTGGTGATTTTGGCTTGGAAGACGATGAACGTCCTGGGCAGCCAAAAAAGTTTGAAGATGAAGAACTAGAAGCATTACTCTATGAAGATTGTTGCCAAACACAAGAAGAGCTCGCAGAATCTTTGGGTGTCACTCAAGCAGCCATTTCAAAACGTTTAAAAGCAGCTGAATATTGGGTTCCACATGAACTCAAGCCGAGAGACGTCGGCGGTTTTGCATGTCCGAAATGCTGCTGGAACGCCACAAAAGGAAGTCATTTTTGCATCGGATTGTTACTAGTGATGAAAAATGGAACCATTACGATAACCCCAAGCGCAAAAAATCATATGTGAAACCCGGCCAACCAGCCAAATCAACGGCAAAGCCGAATATCCATAGCGCGAAGGTAATGCTCTGTATTTGGTGGGATCAGATGAATGTGCTGTATTATGAGCTGCTAAAACTGGATGAAACCATCAATGGACAATGCTACCGAACACAATTAATCCGTTTGAAGAGAGCAGTGGCCGAAAAACGCCCGGAATATGCGACCAGACACGAGGCAATAATTTTCCATCATGACAACGCTCGGCCCCACGTTGTTATTCCGGTTAAGAACTATTTGGAAAACAGTGGATTGGAAGTCTTACCCCACCCGCCTTATAGCCCAGATCTTGCCCCTTCTGACTACCATTTGTTCCGGTCGATGCAGAACGCCCTCAAATGGGGGCTTTCGCCCCCCCTTTATTCGACTTAACACAAGCTATAACCTAAAATTAAACTTAAACTTAAAACTAAGGTTGGTTAGAGTGGTGAAGGAGAACGGATTTGTGATGGGAAGTGGTGCGGTGGAAGCCAAAAACGCTAGGGTTTAAATTAATTTTTCGTAGCATACGGGAGATTGGTTAGTTCGCGGCATAGGAGGTGTGGTGGGTTGGGAGATAGAAGAGACGAGGGGTACGCAGATTACGAGGGTTAGTGTTGAGGAAAATAGAGTTGTGAAGGGACGCGCATTGAACCCTCGCAGGGGGGTAGGAGCGAGGTGAATCTTGGAAAGATTTGGGTCTTAAATGACCAGTTTGAGTTGGGATGTTGATGGGATAGGGCAGAATTGTGGGTGCTATCTTTTCTTTTATTAGAAAACTTATTATATATCATATCCTTCCGTTGGGTAATGAACATCTCTTCCGAGATTGGTATGCCGTCCGAAGATTTGAACATCCAATCGTATTTAGTGGGTATACGTATTTCAAAACACATGCCGTTTTTGCTCTTCACTTTGCCAACTTGTTTACACTTGATGTTTTGTATACCAAATTTCTTCCTAAAAAGGTCTTTGATGCAGGACGGGCTTGCGTGACGGGGGGCACCTTGAAGAAAGAAAGTAGACAGCTCCGGTTTTTTGGTGGCTTCAAGATTAATTTTATTTAATTTTTGAATTCTGTTGGTCCATTCAGGGAGAGTCCAAGATGTCCCAAAAGCCCTAATTATTGGCAATGGTCTTGGAACGGGATTGGTGATCGAAGTTGCATTTATCGAAGTGGATTGAACGGGGGCTTCGGTGGTAATGGTTATTGAATGAGTTGGGGCTGAAGTGGTTGAGGGTGATGTATATAGATCGTGGTGTAAGGATTTGTTACACGGGCTTACTGCAGATGGAGGTGCATCCGGCTTACTAAAGATGTGCTTTAATTCCTCCAATATCTGCATTGTGGTTGATATAGTGGATGCAGCTTCCTCATTTAGAAAATTGAGGTCATGTTGGATGGATCCGATGTTTTCAGTATGTTCAGCATGCTTGAAATGTAGAAGAGTGGATTGGTCAGTCAACGTTGACATAATTTTTCCCAACTGAACTGAAGTTGACTGAATCGCTGGTAACGCGTTTGAGCAGTGAGACTTATCAGAATCTGCTAATTTACTTATTTTAGACTGCAGGGATTGAACAGCTGATTTTGTGGTGGTTATGCTGTTATCGATCGAACAGTGTAGGTTATCATGGCTCTCGGAAATTAGTTTGGTTACATTTTTGCTATTGAATTGAACTTCGCATTTCAACTCTGCAATCGAGTCTGCAAGCCCAATTAGTTGCTGGTTATTACATTTTATAGCCAGCATTATATGTGCCAGGGAGATGGTCCGGCACTCTACACAGAAGAAACAGAATATGCGCTTATACTCTTCCAGATGAGTTTTAGCGTTTCTGCTTAAACCAATGCATATGGGATGGAATTTCTTTCCACATATCCCATTGCATGTAATCATTTCCACTGTGTTAGTAGGTACAGCGCAGTCAGCAAATCCACAGGAAGACATGGTTAAATTAGATCAGAGTATTAATTATTTTTATATTTTTATATATATGTATTTTTTTTTTTTTTTTTTTTGTTGAAGGCACAAAGTCACTGTATATTGATGACACTGGGAACTTATGGTATAAGCGATTGGGAAGAATGGGGTCACACACGAAAAAAACCAAAAGAAAAAGGAAAAAGGTCAAACAGAAAAACAAATATTCACAAATTATCGCGGAGCGAAATTAAAACACGTCCGAACTCGACGGTGGTAGGATAAGTGTTGAATGGTTGAATGGAAGAGGAAGCTGGAAGAGTAAGTTGCTGAACAGCTCCTGTTTGAGCTGTTGGTAAAATGCGAGCTTGACAGACAGTTGAAGCACAATTTCCTTTTCTTTACAATGTCCTGTCCTTTTTTCGCGTTCAATGCCTTGGCACATTGAGCACTTTGGAATTGTGGCATTGTGTACGCGAATTGTACCTGACGTACCCCTTTTTGCTTTAGCTTGATTGACACCTGGTCGGGCGTGTCCAATTACATCCAAGGCCCTTGATCTCATTAGAATGAAATCATCTAAGACGGTGTATGTTGGATAGTCCAGATGAGTAGAAATGTGGGATTCCCAAAGCCCTCGAGCGGTAAACGGGAGTTTTTGAACAGTGTGAAAAATGAGCACATCTTCCCATGTTTCCACGGACACTCCCAGATTCTTGAGTGATTGCCTTGCCTCGTTCGTAGTATCTAATAATAATTTAAGATCGTCGGACGATTCTTGAGTGAGCTTTGGCTGGTCAAACAGCAATTTGAATTGATTGTCTTTTAACAATCGAATATTTTGATACCGTTTAATCAATAGCGCCCATGCAGCTTCAAAATTGGTATCGGTATTTCGTAGCAGACGAGCTGCTTCACCCTTCAAATATTGCAGCTTGTGTGCATCGGATATTGATGAATTCTTGTTCACTAAACCTTCGAACAATCCCTTGAATTCTGGCCACATTTGTAGCGAACCATCAAAAGTCGGAATTTTCATAGGGGGAAGCTTTAATTCTACCAGTGGTGTCTTTGAACCTGTTACGGAGTTGTTGAAAACACTTTGATTCTCGATAGTTGCTAATTGTTCTTTCAAATCGCATGAATACTTGAAGGAAAGCTCCTTTAATTTATAGAACGTTAACGCTTCCATATATTTCACTTTTGCCTCCTCACTAGGAGCCTCAACAATTTTTTGATGAAGCGCTCTAGCCTCATCAAAGGAAGCCTCCAAATTGGTTAAACGTGCCTCATTCATGTGCACAGATTTCCTTGATGCTCCTAAATCTACATATGCTTTGAAATCAGCATCTACTCGTAAGTCTTGCGAAATAGTTTGAAGCGCATCGATTAAATTTATAAACTTGCTTTTGCTCATACTGAAGCGAAAGAGTTATCTTAATCCGTCGAACATACCACACACGATTTATATTTATTTATTGATTATATTATGATAATAATACAGATTTAAATAAAATGCCACACACCTGTTCTTTAGCGTTGCTCCCTCGCTGCACCAGCTCCTCAAATCCAGATCCTTGTAAAGAATGATGACGAATGAGTTTCGAACGCACTAAATGTCAATTGCACGTCGCACACGGACTATTTTTTGTTTCATAATATTTTGTATTTAAACCCGAACTGTCCATACACATTCACTTCTATCTATTTGATGGTACTTATGTAAAAGAATCTTTTCTTTTTCTTAAACCGATTGCACTGATCACGTATAGAATACTTATATCCGGCTCGAAGGACCATAAAAAAAAACTGATCAAACAAAAAGACAAACTAGTTAGTTTTCTGTAACTTTCTTTATTATTTTAATAGTATTTCACACTCTTGAGTTCGTATTGGGAATGTCCTCTAGTGGTTCTCACTCGTCGAAAGAAACCTCCGCATCAGCTGGTTTCGCCGTTCGCCCACATCTTTCGATGGTTCATCAGATGGTTTGACGTTGACCAAATGTTATAGATCATTGACCCCAACTACCAAGTGAGTGCACGCACACAGATTGTCATCACAGAAATTGTAGCTCAGTGGGTGGAACCAACTGATTATGTGTTTTTCGCCGCGTTAACTCCCGCACATGGATCTTGTGCGTAGTTCAGTTGTATGTGAATGTTCTGCTCCCAATTTTGCAGATCAGTTGGGCATGATGCATTTGTGTTGTCGCCGGCTTTTGTGGTTGACATTGATCTTTGCCGACGGCGAATGCATTGTGAGTATGATGTCCTCGGATTTTTCCGGTGGTTCATGTTGCGTTACAACAATGCTGTTGGTTGTGATGCTGTTGATGGCCTTGTAGTTTAATTGCTCACTTGATGAAAGAACTGCAATAGTTGAGTCTATCGTTTGGTTTTGCGTTGTTGTTATGCTTTTACATTGTTTTTTCGTTTCCAGAAGGGATAACTCGCCAAGAATGTCGAATTTATTGACACAGTTTCTGGTTTCGACGGTATGGGGTGGTTTAACGGTTTTGGTACCGTTACTTAGGTATTGCCGTATGCCAGTCGGATGTTTTAGTGGAGAGTTCCATGAAATCATCCGCCATCTTTTTTTTGCTAGCGTCGTTTTTTGGAGTTGGCGCTGTTTTATGAAACACAGGGCTTGGAATATTTTTATTCTTCAAATTTATTAGATGTTTAGCCGTGCTTACTGCTCTTGGGCTCCTAAAGGCGGAGGCCAGGCTTTAGTTTTAGAGCTGTTATCCAGATGTCGAGGGATAACCCTCATTTGTTGAGCGGTTATCCACTTTTTTTGTTTTTTAATATTCACTTTATATTTTGATTTTTTTATTTGTCTTTGATGTCTTGAATAAATTTTAATTAGTTAATATATATGTGTTTATTTGTCACTAACTGTTATTTAAACTTCTTTTTACTCTCTTTTTTGCTTAACAGAGCACGTCCAATTGCTATCGCGGTTTGCAGAAGAATCTTTCAGTGGTAAACTCTCCACTAAAATGACGATTGAACCATCTCATCCATAAACCATAAACAGCGCCATCTCTATTTCACACGTAATTCATCCTATCCGCTAAGAAGTACACATCGCAGCTCACTGACAATGCCCACAGTAACAACACCTAAACCAGTCCGCTGTCACTCTGACAATTCAGCTGTCATCGACAAACTGAAAATAGAAACAAGAAACACCCCCATGTCCAACTTCAACGCAACAAAACACAAGTCCAACCAAGCAATCGAGTTTACGTTGTTCTCGCGTCTGGTCGACGATGTTTTTTTCCGCAATTCGCCTCTCCTGCACCCAAATTCTCTAAAACGAATTTACAAAACAAAGAAGAATAACTAATTTGACAAAGAAAAGAAATTTACGAAAACCAATCGGAATACTCCCGTGTGTGGAACTATGCCAGGATCATTGCGCGACTCCGGAACGAAATAAAATGCAACATCAACACCAGCAGCGGCAGGTTTTCATTTTATGATTTCTCATTCAACTTGAGTTTTTTGTTTTTAATTTTTCCGTTTAATTTTTCGAAAATATCTGTGTGCGACTTGTTTATACGCGAGAATCAGTCAGACATACGGTAGACGACTTGCAATAGACGGTAGACAGCAGATTCCTTTTCCCCAAAAAAAAAAAACAAAAATCACCAACAAAAGTGCATCCGGAGTCAGAAATCATTCGAAAACGAGAGCCAACTCCACACCGTCAGAGCTCCAAGCAGGAGAAGTCAAGTCAAACGTACCAGCAACGGCAAAGATATCGTCTCTCATGCTGTTTTAGATTCATTCGTGCGCTTCGTGTTCCTTTTTTGTGCTGCCTTTGTGGTATTTTCCTTGTTTTTTTGTATTCATATTCAATCGTTTCCTTCGATTGTTTTCGTTTATTTACAAATTTTCCCTCTCCAATTCGAAATCAATTCGGGAATCGGGAATCGAGATTCGAGATTCGTGCTCTGTTGTTGTTTTCGTAGCGAGAGAAGGGAAAAAGTGCATCCCAACGTGCGTGAGTTGGTTTTCGAGTGCAGTGGCCAGTGCGTGTGGTTATGGGTTTGATGGAGATTCAAGAAAATCATCCCAAAAGTCGTGAGAATGCAGCTTGTCTTGGTTGTGAATTGAGCCCGGTGGCCATTGATGGTTGCCAATGCGGAGTGAGAAAAGTTCACCAAGCGATCGACGATAGATTGGAAGCAGAAGTTAAGCTGATCCCAATGGGGATTCGTGGGAATATGGCCAGTTTGTGGTTGACAGGTCTGTTGGCATTGAGTGCCGTTGCAGTGGATTTAGTCGAGGCCCATGGCCGTTGGAGTACGAAGGAGGGACAAGTTGAATTTAAAGGTAAGTGCACTGAATGTTGAGAGTGTTTTTTTTCTGTTTTGCGTCTTGGGGGACAGTTTGTTTTCTGTTTTATGTTTTCTTTAACTCGAATTGGATCTTGAGAGGGCTTAGGTCTTCTCTAGAAAGTCGAATAAATGCTGTGAACGTGATGATGTTGACGTTTGTTACCATTAGACACAAGGCCAGTGCACGAATGTGTTCTAAACTTAATTACTTACTAAGGTGGTTCTGTCTTACGAGGTCGCATTCTGATGTTTCCTAAGTCCAAAGTACAATAACAGCGATTGGTCAGAGTAATTCTGCATCTGGTTTTTGCGCTGAGCTGCACCAACGGCACTGCTTGTAACTGCAGAGCCAAGGTAGAAGAAGTCCTTAACTGTCTTGATGTTATAACCTGCTAATTGTGACATTCTGGTCAAGCCGTCGGTGGTGTGCTTCATTTTCGGATGAGATATTGTCACGAAGCTTCATTGACGGCTCACTCTGTCCAATCACATTAATAGCATCCGCGAACGCAAGTATTGTATTTGTGCGTACTTCAGAAAGATCGTGTCTCTTTGTTAATCAGTGAATTTTGCACGGTTCTTTCTAGAGCGATTTTCACATTGAAGGTTTCAGGTAATTCATTGCCGACATTATAGCGAGAATTCTCCACAGTCAACCCTACAACCTGACGAATTGGGCAGGAATATGGACACTAGGCACGGCGTTGCATAACGTGTCCATGTGATATGCGGCTTTCAATTCGACAAATAGATGGTGAGTGTCGATCCAAAGTTCCCCGGTCTATTTCAAGAACTGTCGTAGTATAAATATTTGATCGGTGGTGGGCATTCCTGTTCTGAAACCGCACTGATATGCACCTACCAGGTTCGGACGCTCGAATAACACCACAGAAATGATCTTATAGGCGATGTTTGGGAGACTAATCCCTCTATAGTGTCCAAAGGGATTTATTTGTTGTGGATCAAACAAACGATGTTGAGATTCCATGCTTCGGGCATGCTTTCCTCTGGCAATATTTTAGAGATGAGCTAGTTCATACTCACAAGCAGGGTATCGTCAGCTTTATTAGACTTTAGCTTCGATATTGCTTCCTTAACTTTGTCTAGGTCAAGGGGACGGAACTCTCTGTGGTCTTCGTCCAGGGTGAATGGACAGTGTTATCATAGCCATCATCCATTAAACAGTCTGCAGAAGTAGCCTTTTTGGTTTCTCAACACCGATTGCGACTTTACAACAAGTTGTCCATATTCATCTTCGTAGGCTTCCATTCTCGGTTTGAAGGCCTCATATGTTCATTTTATTCTCTGACGAAACTCTCCCATGTCATTTCCCATCTATTGATTGCCTCGATGGCGCGCTTCTCATGCTCATCCTGTGCTTTCCTTTCTTTGTACTCAACTAACAACTCTCCATTTAACACGACCTTGCACTAATCACCTGCGGTTTTGTATACTAAATTGTCCTGTAACTCACTCGCACTTGGAGTTTTGACAGATTCCTTTGTACGTCTAAAGTTATGGCTTCCATTTTGCTGCACTGCTCCTCGGATAGTGATGAGAGTGAATATCTTAGTAATAGCTCACTGATTTCTTCAAATAATGCCAATATCTTCTGCTCATTGGGGTAACTGCGCTGTTGTGGAACAGGTTATGACGCTGTTAGAGAGAGTTAGAGAAAAATCTTAGAGCAGCAAAAGACCCTGGAGTAGCGGACTATTTAAGCGGGCATTCCTCGTTCTTATTTTACAGAAGCGGACAAGTTTCGCCAGGACACCGCTACTAGGCATAATAGATAGTAACCATATGAATTGCAGGCCCAATGGTGCATAGATCTTGCCAGGAAACTTATTCAAGTTGTCTGGCAAGCAACGGGAGTCAGAAGGCATTGGAATGAGTTTGGAAATTCTCATGTCAGCAGCGATGAAGAAAGATTAGACTTCACTAAAACGGGATTTATAGCGTTAATCGTTAAGATAACGATGATTGGCCCAAGACGACTACCCTGAGGAACACCAGATTTTGCGTCTACGGAAACGGGAGTGAATATTTATCGAAGGATTTTCCCTCGACCGACTGAGGATGCCTTCATCCGCTTTCGTTAGAGTCCATGTTTCAGCGCCATAAAGTAGGACTGGGATGATCAAGGTCTTATGCAGAGTTTTTTAGTTTATTTCTGCTTCTGTTGTTGGCAGAATTTATGTCAGATCCAAGGTTAACAAAGTCCTTTTCTACCTCGAAATTAAAGCTGCCCATTGCGACGTTCTGTAGAATTCGTCGATGTTGTGTGTCCCTTCTTGTTGACATCATATACTTGGTTTTGGCCTCAACGCACCTATGACAGCCCGCTGCGTTCTCCCAATTATGCCTCCAGTGTTCGCTTGTGAGTTCCACACAATTCTTTCACATGAAAGCGAAAACCTTCTTTGAAATCAGAAGTCGCGGTTAAATCGTTAATGACCTTGACGGAGCAGCGAGCGATCTCCACGGACTGCACGGACGGACGAGTTTTTGCAGGGATGCCAAGAGTAGATATGGCTCTATATAGGTCGTCTGTATAAGTGCTGCATATGCGGCATTAAAATGAAGATATGATGCGTATCGATTAGCACTTGAGTTTTTCCCAGGATCGGCCGGAGTGTGAAGATTTGGTAGATTGTGGACTTCCCTGGTCTGAAACCGCACTGCTAGATGTCAATCAAGTTATTGGCGAAGGGTTTCAGACGTCTACACAATATGGCGGATAAAATCTTGAGGAGACTTATGCCTCTTCAGCTGGCATTTCAGATCTGAAAAATTAGTTAGTGCACTCGTATGCCCTCCACAGAGTCATTTCCAGCAGCTTTGAGTACTACCTCGGCTGGTAAGCCATCAGGTCCAGCTGCTTTGTTGGATTTCAGCTTCGATATACAGATTCAATGTGAAATATAACACTTGCAACTAATGTTAATGTCTATGACATTAGCCTTGTTTAATAGATAATTTTATGCCATTAGGGTTTGAATGTGATATCGGGCATACGCGCACCGCGGCTAGCCTAAATGACGCACAACCGTGAAGTCCGATTTTCGACAACTTTATCGAGCAACTGCGGCTGTATATCAGCAATAACAACGCGAATGATGACTTTTAAATCGTCCAACGTCTCTGGTTTATCGTCATAGACTGGTGACTTCACATACCCCCAAAGAAAGTAATCTAAACGTGTGAGATCACAGGATCGTGGAAGCCAGCTCACAGGCGCATTACGCGAAATTATGCGCTCAGTAAATGTTTCCCGCAATAAATTGACGGTGTCGCGCTCCGTGTGGCATGTTGCGCCATCTTGTTGAAACTAAATCTCCGTCACGTGTCAACTGAGGAACGAAGAAGTCAGAAATCATGTTTCTATAGCGCCTCCATTGACGGTAACATTCTGGCCGGCATCGTCCTTAAAGACATACGGGCCAATGATCCACCAGCCCATAAAGCACACGAAACAGTGAGCTTTGATGGTTGTGGGCATCTCGACAAAGGCTTCTGGGTTTTCTCCACTACAAATTCGGCAATTTTGCTTGCTTACATATCCATTTAACCAACAATGGACCTTATCGGAGAACAAAATTTTGCGGTGAAAATGAGGATCAAGCTGAATCATGTTTTCGAGTATAATGGTCACTCGGTTTCCACTCTTGCACAAGCTGGATCTTGTAAGTTTTCAAGCCAAGATATTTCCGTAAAGTCTTCCACAAAGTGGATGGGCATAGCTCCAATTGCTGTGCACGATAGCGAATCGACTCATTCGGATTCTCCTCAACACTGCGCTCCACAGCGGCAATAACTTCTTCTGTTTGCACCCTTTGTTGTCCTTTGGGATGCGTATTATCCACTAGAGTGTACGTAGTGCGAAAATGGTTCATCGTGTTCCGAATAACTTGCTCAGATGGACGATTATGTCGACCGTAAAATGGACGTAGCGCACGATAAGTTTGGCGAACCGAATCATGGTTTTCAAAATAAGTTTGCACAATTTGCACGCGTTGTTCTGGCGTTAATCTATTCCTCGTAAAATGGCAAAACGTCCTAATCACAAATCAACTTTCAACTGTCTAATTGACAATCTGTAGATACAGTTGTTCTTTCTTTAAACTATCAATATACCGAGTGAAATGACCGATTTAGCGACTGTTCTTTCAGGAGGGTATCAAAATAAGAACTCCTCTTAGTCGTTACTTCCCTGAGGGTCTTATTTCCTATATAAATCGAAGGAGGTTGTTAAAATAATTTACTAATTATTATCGATTTAATACTTACGTTTTTAAACTCCACCTCCTACCAGTGAACAGTCAATCAATGACGAATACCAAATGCCGCCAAAACGTCCCCGTGGTAAAGTAGACAAAAAATGGCTTCCATCGCAATCGCCACCAGGGTGCGGTCGCTTCGGGTGAGTATGACACTTGGTAGGAGTGTGTTTAGCAGCGTTTATAAAAAAGGGGGCACACAAAACGACTTTAAATCTTCGTAACAACAGTGTTGCCAGTTTAAATACCCCTTATAAGGTTTCCTTCTTCATCTCTACAGTTTTGTCTACATTTCTTCTTGGCTTGACGCGTTCTTTATACCTATTGGTAAAATTTCCACCGTACGTTCATGCTGGCATACGACCTCTCAATATCTTCCGGAAAAACCGATGTTCTTCCCGTCTCTTCTGGACGTAGGGCTTACGAGCAGGTCTCGTCCTTCGTTGGAGCACCGCTTTGTGCGCTTCTTATTCAGCTGCATGTGTTTACCAACATTCTTCATCAAACCAGGGATTTCTTAGTGGTGGACAGGTGAAACCAAGCCCATCAGTTGCGGCAACTCTGATGGCACGCTGGCAGCATTCGAAAGATATTCGTGGTCTCTTTCGATTGCAGCTTTTCTACGTTATCTCTTCTCACAGTTGGTCTTCTTTGTTGAGGAGATCCGCATTAGTACCTTTAATGCAACAAGGTGGTGATCCGAGTCAACCAATTTGATTTAGCGTTTGATGATCCCGTGACTGCCATGTCCCCTGTGTATACATATACAGATGAGGAAACCGTGTGCTTGCTATAGTGATATTTCGTCCCGCCGCAAAGTCAATAAGCCAAAGGCCGCTGCTAGACGTGGTGTAATGTAAATCATACTCACCAGCTATCCTACCAAAGATGTCCTTCTTTTCTGGCGTTAAAATCGTACGTCATATTTCGGACATACATTCTTTCGTAGAAACATTCTTTGGTGGCGTCGTCCTTGTATTATTGGGTATATAACTTAATTCGTGCAGTTTTTTTTCAAAATTTGAACGTTTATTTAAGAAAAACATGTACAATAGTATTATTCAAAGTATTGCCCATCTGAAGCTATGACTTTTTCCCATCTTTCTGGCAATTTGTGGATCCCATCCCAAAAGAACTGCGCCGGCTTGGCAGCCAAGAATGAATCAAGCCAATTTTTGATATTCTTCTCTGATGTGAACCGTATTCCAGTGAGGGCGTTCTGCATCGACCGGAACAAATGGTAGTCAGAAGGGGCAAGGTCTGGGCTATAAGGCGGATGGGGTAAGACTTCCCATCCACTGTTTTCCAAATAGTTCTTAACCGGAATAGCAACGTGGGGCCGAGCGTTGTCATGATGGAAAATTATTGCCTCGTGTCTGGTCGCATATTCCGGGCGTTTTTCGGCCACTGCTCTCTTCAAACGGATTAATTGTGTTCGATGGTGTTGTCCATTGATGGTTTCACCCGGTTTTAGCAGCTCATAATACAGCACACCCATCTGATCCTACCAAATACAGAGCATTACTTTCGCGCCATGGCTATTCGGCTTTGCCGTTGATATGGCTGGTTGGCCGGGTTTCACATATGATTTTTAGCGCTTGGGGTTGTCGTAATGGATCCATTTTTCATCACCAGTAACAATCCGATGCAAAAACGACTTCCTTTTGTGGCGTTCCAGCAGCATTTCGGACATGCAAAACCGCCTTTCGACGTATCTCGGCTTGAGTTCATATGGAACCCAATTTCCATGCTTTTGAATACATCCAGCTGCTTTTAAACATTTTGAAATGGCTGCTTGAGAGACACCCAAAGATTTTGCGAGTTCTTCTTGTGTTTGGCAACAATCTTCATAGAGTAATGCTTCCAGTTCTTCATCTTCAAACTTTTGTGGCTGCCCAGGACGTTCATCGTCTTCCAAGCCAAAATTACCACTTTTAAATCGTGCAAACCACTTTTGACACGTTCGCTCAGCTAGCGCATGTTCACCATAAACTTCGACCAAAATAGGATGACTTTTGGCAGCAGTTTTCTTCATATTAAAGTAATGAAGAAGAACTATCCGCAAAAACACTTTTTCAGGCACAAAGTTCGACATATTTGAGTGAAAAAAAATTATTATATAACGCATGTTCCAATGGAATAATAACAATGGAATAATACCATCTCTTAGCAAACCGCTATATTTATTTATTGCACATGTAAGGCATATGCTAGAAAATTGATTGTCATAAAACGCTCGCTCACATGACGGAACCTTAAGACTTCTTGCCTTAGTCTGCGGATCCGGATAAGCGCTGTTTCTTTTCTTATTACTCGTATATATCACAGTTTTTCATGTCCGGCCCATCCTATCGAACTTCTCGGATGGCGGTGATATCTACGTGATAGCAGTCAAAGGCCTCTGCTAATTGTTCGGCTTCACGTGCAGATCGTATGGTCGTCGTCCTTTAATAAACATTTGGCCACATTAACAGGTCCAGTTTGTCAAGTTGAATCTGTCTATCAATTGTCTCGAATGCCCGTTTGAATCTTAGAAAGATTGCAATCACTTTCTTGCCGACGTCAATAGATTTTTTCCAACTGCTGTTCTACAGGAATGACCTTTTCTAAACCCAGAGTGCTGTTTAATTACAATGTTATAGGTTCCAATATTTTCTCTAGTGTCGGTAACATGTTTATGGGTCTGAACTCCGTGGCAACTTTTGGGTGTTCGGTGTTTGTCACTGGAACTATAATTGGTTTCGGAAATACCCCATATATAAGGAGGTTGTCACTAAAAATGCTGGGGATTGTGAAATCTATTGTTAATATTTCTTAGTTCCCGTTTAAAGTACGAAGCACTATTTCTTGTTTTTTCCGAAACTGGTTTTCATACATTTTACCTTCTATTCTATTACCAAGTTTGTTCATTAACATCTCTTCGAATTGTGTTTTCTTTTAGAATTGTTGATGGATTTGGATAAGTGGAATTTGCCTATAATAATCAGAGAAAGTAAAACACGACCGATCAACGTTTCGATTTTGTAGAATGTCAAGTTGATAAATGACATTTAATGTTCAATTACCTTTCCAGCATTCTCTCGTAATTAAAATACAACTTAACTGCACTAAGGTTGTCGCAAAGCAGTTCGATTGACCCGGGTGAATTTATGAAAAGTTCGTTTTCAAGCTTTTTGAGCCAAACGCATTCCTGTACTGCTGCCATCATAGATGGTTTTTTGTCGTATGGTGCACCACGAAATCGCAACACCTTGCATGGTGAACAAATAACCAGTAGTAGACCGCCGCTCGTCCTCATCACTGGCTTAATCAGCATCGCAATAACCTTTAAATAGTGTCTGAGAGTTATTGTAACATATGTATCTTTGTATCAACTTTTCCTTTTGAAATACGCTTCGCGGGACTCCGGTGTGCTCTCCTAGGATCATTATAGTATCGATTTAGTACGTGGACCAGAAAATATTACAGAGCCCCAACCAGTTGTCGATACGGCACATCCGTCATATGATTTCTTTGGATCGTTGGACTTCAATCGCTCATATTAAACCGAGATAAAATGTTTTTTATGTATTGAGTTTGATCAAGGGTTTCCCTATTTCTTGTTACTCGAACTCTTAAAACGGATGATATCTCTCCCATGTCCTTCAACTTAAACCGCTTGAAGAGAACATCAGTGAGTTTCTGTTTCAGTCTGCGTCATTGCTGAATATTAGAATATCATCCACGTAAATGGCTACGATGGCATTGGTCTGTCGACGAACACTTAAGTCCAAAATCCAAAAGCACTTGGCTCAGAGTACTGTTCCAAACACGACTCGATTGCTCTAGTCCGTAAATTGATTTGACCAACTAATAACATCGGTCTGTTCCATTAGAAAGTCCTTCAGGTTGCGACATAAATGTCTCTTCGTCCAGCTTGCCATGGAGAAAGGCTGTCACAACATCCAATTGACGAATGTTCAAGTCAAATTTAGCTGTTATCGCCATCAAATATCGAATTGCTGTAAAGCGAACTACCGGGGAAAATGTCTCGTAATAGTCCACACCTTCAACTTATGTAAAGCCCTTGGCCGCCAAAAACTTTTCCTTGGCTGTCATGTTACGTTTTGCATCTCATCGGCGATTTTCCAGCGGATAACTCCGCTAAGTTACCTGTTTTATTTTGCACCTCCACGAGTCCGCATTCTCACTCGAAATGGCTTGTTTGAAGGTAAAAGCGAAATTAGCGTAATCTGGTTTCGGCTTCCCTTGATTCCGAGGAGATTTCTGGCGAGGTTGCAGCATTTCTTCTTCATCATCTAAATCGCTTGGTTGCCGTTGCTGTCATCGGTGAGTGAAGTAAACGAATCATCGACTGCTTGTTGATTTGATGAATTTACAGCTTTCAAATCACTCCGGTTTGCAGGTAGACTTGATGTTTGCGAATCACTCATTGAATTGAGGTCATTAGAAGGCACATACTCGTCTGATTCGCAAAATTTTCCTTATTCACCTTCGGAATAATCCAACAAAAAACGATCAGTTTGAGGTTCAAAATCAATTACCTGATTGATGTCACTCCAAGAAGGTTACGTCTCTACTTATAACAACTAAGTTCGACCGGGTGTTGTAGGGCCTGTATGCTTTTGCATCTGAAGCATATCCAATGAAAATGCATTCTATGGATTTGCTGTCTAGTTTTTGTCGCTTCGGAGAAGGCACGTATGCAAAAGCACGACATCCAAAAACTTTAAGTATCCGGTAAATTCGGTCTTTGATTTGTCCAGATCTCTTCAGGTGACTTCTCTTTCGGGTTCCTTTACAAGGGATTCGATTTATGAGATAAACCGCCGTCATTGAAGCTTCTGCCCAAAATGACTTTGGGAGTCCTGAATTAATCAACATGCAGCGCACTTTGTCCATCATCGTACTGTTCATGCCGTATATAACCACCTTCCTTGAAAAATCATCGATGAATGCACACAAAATGCCGAAAACCACTTATTGATTCCACCGACGAAGCTTGACAAACATCACTATGCGCCAATTCAAGTAATTTCGGTTGGTCGGTTGCCTTCGTCTTTAAAGGGAAGCTGAACTTGACCGATGGAATGGGTTCTGTTGGATTTAAGGGTCGCTGTGGTTTGTGGCTGCATAGGCCTGCAGCCCCACCCCACAAGAAAAAATCTAACGGGGTCAAATCGCACGATCTCGGTGGCCAGTTCACATCATCTCCATATGAGATGACCATGCCCTCGAATCGCTCGTGCAGAATTTCCAATGTGGCGTGAGCTGTGTCGCACGTAGCGGCGTCCTGTTGAAACCCCATGTCGTTGGTGTCCATATCATCCAATTCAGGCCAACAAAAGTTGATAATCATCGACCAATAGCGCTCGCTGTTGACGGTGATGGCCAAAATTCACACCAAACAGTGACTTCTTCGGGATGCATTGGACGCTCTTGGATCTCATGTGGATGGGTATCGTCCCAAATTCGACAATTTTGTTTGTTGACGTACCCATTCATCCAGAAATGGGCCTCATCGCTGAAAATCAGGGTCAGTTTCTAATTGCTTCAGAGCCCTTTCAGGAAACACACGTCGTTGTCTATGATCGTTTACTTTCAGCTCCTGGGTCAGTTGAATTTTGAACGGGTGCAGACCCAAGTCATTACGCAAAATTCGCCAAGTTGTGGTTTGCGAAAGGCCAAGTTCCTGTGAACGACGCGAAATCGACTGCCCCGCGATATTTTCGGCAGATCTTGCGTTTCGTCGACGTACGGGTGTTGGTTTATCGTTTACTGAACCAGGGGACTCAAATTTATCCACCACACTGCGAATAGTCCTCTCGGAGGAGGACGATAATTGCGACCGTAAAATGGACGAAGCGTGAGGAACGCTGCCCGAACAGAACACCCATTTCGATAAAACAATTTTATCATTTGCACGTGTTGCCGAACGCTATGTCCGTCCATGGGGATTTGGCAAAACAGACTGAATAAATGACAGCCAATTTGACAGATGTAGCTTCAACAATATGGCCGCTATCAACTGTCAAAGTTCGGAAGTCCCTTTTGGAAGATCCTGTAGCAAACAACGTTCGTCGAAACTATTAGGAATTCTGCCTCATCCTCCATCCCAACGCTCATTTACAATGACATTCCGTCTGTCAGCTGTTTGGATCTGCTATTGGCCAATCTGCTTGCTGCACATTCTGCGGCCAGCTCACCTCTTTCAGATTGTGGGTTGTCCCCGCCTCCACTTCAGTGCGTCGAATCTTCAATGGGGACGTATCCACTTAAAGATTTTAATTTACCCAAATCCGCTTGTCCAGATGGTATATCTCCCCTTATTATGAAGAGGTGTTCTTCCACGCTGGCAAAACCACTGCGTTCGTCTAAAAAAGGCGAATCTTTTTCTCTCGTCCTACAGAACCATTGCACTTACGTCCCTTCTTTCCAAGGCCAGCTCATGAAATATCTCCAAACGCGAAAACTTCTCAATGACCGCCAGTACGATTTTCGTAGCAACAGGTCCCCCCTCTTCTTCAATGGATTCGAAATTAATTTTCGGAACGTTCAATTCAAGTTATCCTGGTGTGCCTCAGGCCTCCAATTTGTCACCGACACTATTTTTAATCTTCACCAATGATCTATTGGCTGCTACTTCTAATCCTCAGTTCCCTGCTTTTCGGCTGTAGAACGGGAACGGCAGCGTACGCTAAGCTCATTAAATTCCGATGTAAACAGCATTACTAAATGAGGAAGCAATCAACACAGTGGAGTTTAAGACTTCCAAAGTACAATACAGCGTTGTCTGCTGTCGTTAAAGTGAAATTTAAATACCCAGCCATTATGCATGAATGGTGTCAATTACGAGTACAACCCATGTCGGAGTGACCACATATTTGATATCGCCAAAAAGGCTACGAAATGTCTAGCTTTCTTCAAGCGATGTAAGAAATATCTCATCCCCTCTGATCTGGCCGCAATCTAATTATAAGGCGTTCATCCGCCAAAAATTAGAGTACAATGCCCACATCTAGTCAGGTGCTCCTATAACATCTCTGCAGCTGCAAGATATCACTCAGTCAATTAACACCCTCGAACACGGCCGTAATGTCTCCTGCCTCACCTTGTTCTATCGCTATTTGCACCAGCAGTGTTCAATTGAAATTGCCAATAGCATTCGGCCCCTTCAACACATCAATGTACCTTCAAGCCCACTTTCGGACGTACTCTGAAATATTGTGATTCGTCCCTATGCCGTACCACTCGCTTATCTTCGGGTTGTGAAGTACGAGTATCAGTCAAAAAATCAGCTGAGTGAGCTATAGGTCAATAGGACACAATTGGTTCAGAGGGGTGAATGTAACAACGAAGTACGTAAAGGCTGTGTTTGGGGAGAGTAATGTTGACACACACTATCTCCAAATTGTCAGTATGAGAAATATCAACAGTAGTTGTATGAAAACGGTTATGGATTACTTGCAATGGGGATTATTAGCTCAAAAACCTCATGGTTTCCAATGTCAGGAATTCGACTTGCTTCAAAGAGGTCATAGAGCAGGAGATTTTTGAGCAAAGAGTTGGTAGCGAATGAAAATTTACATCAATTCGTTTGGCTTGATAGGAGGCCTTCTCGTTGAATCGAAGCCAGAATATTGGTTTTGGTTATTCCATCGATGCAAACGGAGATGGGTTTGTCGTGCAATAAATGCAGCGCTCTCGCAGCACTGCAGATGATGGTCAGACTTAATCCCTTTCTCGTCCTTTGCGTCCAGCATGAAAGCAATAGCACAGTGCCTTGTAATGATATTAGGGACGAGTGTGTAACCTCTTCTTATTATACTATATGTCGACCAAAGTGTTCTTGCTATTGCATGGCGCATCCTAAATGCTTTTATTTACCGCACTCAATGGAACTTTGACGGGGAGGAGGGCATGTGAATTATAAAGCGTCGCCTCCTTTCTCGCGACCCGCTTTCTCGTCAATTCACTAGGCCTCTCGTTGTCTGGGTATCGATGTGCCATGGTATCCATAATAGAATTATTGTATTACCTTTCGAAATCTCTTTCAGGAGATTCTTGCAGGTTTCTACGATCTTTGACCTTTTAAACGGTGAGTCCGCAGTCTGCATATAGGTGCGGACAGCGATTGATTTCCCAGCGATAATATTTCTATTAGTTGTTACTGGATTTTTCGGCCCGCGAGCAGTGACGGTAGAAAGCCACTTCATCGTTGATTCTGATAGAGAATCTCCTGTCGAAGAGCAGCCTTGCAACGGTGGGATCACTTTTTGACAAGTTTGCTGCAATCTCCAAACAGGAGAGTTTGAAGTTGTGTCCCTAGTTGACTAGAGAGCTCTCTCTCTTAGTCATTAACCCATTTTAGCCGTCGAATTACTGCAGTAAAATGAGGATCAGCATGATCTCCCATGTCGCCATAGATATTGCCCTATTTGATTCCACAATTCTGATGCAGATTGTCGTTTGTATTTGAGTAAAATTCGAGAGCTGGTGGTGCTTCTCCAAGGGCTTCCTTAAGATTAGCAAAACGTATATCAGGATAGGGCTCATAATGTACCACAGCCGGTTTGAAATCCGACGCAACGCAAACGTCTTTTTATCAGAGTAAAGGGCGTTTGCAATATTTTTTGGTGTTCGCTATTAGCTTTACAAACTTTACAAGTTCTCCCTTGTTGGTTCAGCAGCGGCTTCGCTATTCCGGCCAAAATCCAAACGACCCAATCGGTGGTCTAAGTGGATCAGTGGCGAATCAATCAGTTACGAGATGATTAGTCACACTGCACTTGTGAACTTGTACCCTTCATGCTTCTTCAGAAATTCGATGGATTTCGAAAGAAATGATCATCGCTTCATATAAAAAATGGACCCTCGTAATTTGTGTTGCTCGTGACATACTATACTACCAGGGAGTTTTTGTTTATTGATATTTGAGACGCGATTTTCTGCCATAAGGCCGCGGGATCCAATGCACCAAGAGACGCATTTTTCCACTCTTTTGAGCGAAATTTGACGAAGCTCATATCTGCAATTTCGGACTGTGGGCACAAGGATCAATTAGAAGGTCGTCAAGGACTTCATCATCATCTTGTGACAATCTCTTATTGATTTTGCAATCACCAACAATCCAAGCGCACAAAGTGATTTGATTACACTGATTCCTATACCAAATGTGTTGTACTCTGTCTATGTTATCTTTGCCTAGCTTGAAGATCTGGTGCATTTGTTGTTCTCCTGAATTCTGAACTCTGTCCAGAATGACTAACGCTGTGTGTCAGGACTTTTTTGAAAGTCTTTTCCTAGATTTATGGATATGATTTGCTTCTTGTGATGTATGAATATCCATCAATATCCGTAAACTAGTTGCATGTCCTGAAACTTAGCTCTACTGCATTACCAAACTCGCTTGTAGTTGTTACAGTTTTTCGTGACGCTTTTCCTTTTTATTGCGCAATTGATGACGAAAGGTTAATGTACGGCTACTTCTTTTTATTGGAATACTGTTTTCATTTCTTGTGAATGTCTGCATGTTTCATAGATACGTTGGTACCTATAACTAACTGAATCTGTTTAGAGTCCAGTAGTTGAAACATTGGTGTTACTTCTCTTTCGAAACTCATCGTCTTTAAGTCAATTGCAAGGGAATGTTGGAAACCCTTTACTAGTTTCAGGCGTTTTCCAACTCCCGTTTTCTTTGCTTTTTTGCACTTTGTTATCAAATTCAAAACACGTTTCATCAATTTCGTTGTACATAGGCTTGCCTTTTTGACGCGCTTTCCGAGGCTGGTCTTTTTAAAAAGCCAGCAAATGATACCACTGCTCATCCACTTGTTCTTCGAAACATTTTCACATACTTTGCGTGCTAAATTCGTTCGTTTGGTTCAAGATATTATTTGCGGAGGATCTCCCGAAATTTACATTCCAGAACTAGCTTTTTCCTTCCAAGTACAGCTTACCTAGATACACTTTCCATTTTGTGTGCTATTTCTATAAGAAATATCTCCTCATAAACGGGTAAGCTCGCTGAGCCGGTACAGGCACTGGGAGCTCTTCAAAATGCTTTACTACAAAAATGTTTCAATCTCGAGACGGAAATTGCCAGTTGGTCTTTCCGCAATGCCCTGGTGGATGTGCTATAGCTTCCTGTAAATGTAATTTCTTCTAACCGCCCTTAGTTATAGAATTCCTATCGAAGTCAGGGCCATGCGGTAATACAACACGACACATCAATGTTTATGAATACGCAGGAAAAAGCCTGCGCGGATGAAGTCGACGTCTAAGGATGTTGGGTTCGTAGAGGAAATAAGGCGGATATTTGCATTATTCGTCAGATTGTACCAATTTGTAGGACAATAGCTCTAAATCATGGTGTGTAAATAAATTCTAATCTGGGCCACAGAGACTTAGAAAAAGTTATAAGCCTTTGAATAAATTTGGCGGCGACAATAAAGTACCCCTGAACATAGAGTAGAGGGTTGTCTGCGGACCTCTCCTATAAGTATTTCCGCTCTGGACACTAAGACTGTCTGTTATTTTATTTGGTCCATTCGCTAGGGAAGCTACCTGATATCCACAATAGTTTGACCCCTAAAATGGCGGTTAAATCTATCCGGTCTTCACATCTTGCCCTTCGTTTTATCTTTATTTTTGGACAAACAAAATTCAACTTCTAGTCGAATCTCCTCGATGAAAATAACCTCGCCCCGAATTCTAAGAAACCCAAAGTGCCACAGATCACCGACAATGGGACAATGGGTAAATGTTTGTCAAGACAGAATTGTATCTTGTAGATTTTTCAACACCTCATTGTAAGGTTTGCCTTGAATTCCAATCAGTTTACATTTCACACCTGTCTTCCTCATATTTATCTGGCAATTTTATGGCCTTCATTCTCAAGTGTGAAACTCTTTTGAGATTGTAAACCAAACAATAGAGTGTGACGGGACTGTTTTCAGGTATGCCGTCCTTCCAGAGTTCACCCATAGCATCCGTGCAAATATAATACTTGCCACGACCACCGGTTGTGAGAAGGAGTCTAGGACACCTTCGGGCAGGTAGATAGCTAGACGGTAGCATTGTCGGATAATAAAAACAAATAATTATAATGAAGGGACACTCGAGAAGGTGCTTGAAGACGACCTGTGAACCCTATTAAAACGGACCACACCGCAAGTCAGCTTGAGTTCGGATACCTGAACCCCTGGACGGCACCCTTGATACAAGAGTGCGTACTTACTTTTTACCCTTATCACATTGGTCAATCAAATTAAATGTCAATCTTGTAGTAGGGATGCAGTTGTAAAAGGTTGCTGGTGAGACTAACTATGATTCTACTTCTACAGGTCATCCATGGAATTCAAAGGGATTTTTTGGCACCCCATTGCGTCTACTCAATTCTCTCCCCAGACACTGCTGCATTGGCCCAAGTCCACTGGGATTAGGGTAAAATAACTATCAAGGTCATCATTGCCACGCTTAAATCACATTTGCTTCGCTTAGTTAACATAAGAAGGCAGTCACCACCATTTGCTAGGCACTCTTGTGGGGCCTCCTAATTCGCAACTCCGTGACTATGCCAAAGTTGAATCGATTTGTTTTTTTGTTTTTTTTTTTTCGTTTTTGTTTTTGTATCTTTCAGTCCTCTTCTGGCGCCAGAATTTCCTAGTAAAACGAGGACACAAAATTGATTTTCTTGGATTTGCCAAGAAGAAACAATTTGTGCGACTAGAACTGGTGTTGGGTGGGGTGCTTGCCGACATTACAACATCGTGAGTTTACTGCCCTTGGTTGGATTACTTGAAAATTAACGAAATCCTATTGAAACATCAGCAAAAATAAATAAAAAGGAAGAGAGGGACCCTGAAGATATGAGTAAGTGTGAAGTTGAAATAAAATGTGAACAAAAGGACACTTAGAGGACAACGAAGTGAAAAGTTGTTGTGATGATGATGAGAGCTGACTGAAGTTTGCTGGTGAATGTATCCTGTGCAATTGGTGCATCAAAGACTATCACATCCATTGGTTGGTCGAGACTTTGGAGTAACTACCTCGGAGGCATCAAATAATCTGATATTTAAGTTAGAATCCCTGACAGAGGCAACAGCGAAGAACCCCTCAAAGGGGGTGGAAGATTGTGAAATGAATTCCGAATCTTAGAAATAGGAAACCATTTGTTTTGTGGTTGCCTTGATATTTCGAGATAGTAAGGGACTTTGTCCACCTTGGCTCTGTTGTCAATTTTGCCAACAACACCGCAGTAGAAATAAAAAGGAGAATCACTCGTGCCAATTACTGTTTCTTTGGGCTAAGGAGGCAATTGTGTATTAAGGCTCAATCTCGAGAAAGTAAGGACCTTCATCATTCCAGCTCTACCTTATGTCGCTGAAGCATGGACTCTATCGAAAGGGGATTAAGATTTGCGAGAGAAAAATTCTTCGTAAAATACTTGGCCCCCCATAGATGGCTAGGACATGTAGAGGGAAAGACGCCACCCCGAAGAATCTAAGTAAGACCTTACCTTAGGTGGCTTACATGGCTTAACCGACTTGAAGTGCACAACTAGAGGCTGTTAGCCAACTGGAGAGGCTTGTTAGTTGAGGCCCAGCTTCACCCCGAACTGTAGTGTCATATAGCAATCACGTCAGTTCTAAGCACTGTTATTCTTTTTATTTGGCATAATGTTGAGCTACTTAAAATGTTTACGATGAAATATGACACTGCCTGAAAGGCTATCTAACTGATCCTTAGACGAAGCAGCTTTGCCTTTCTTTCTGCTGCCAAACATCAGTATCGTAAGGTAGAACTAGCTGGTTCAGGGATATGCACAGATGTCTCTGGTTTTTAAAGTGCACTCCTGTAGTGTAGGCTTAATTCCACTGAATGCCCATACATTTATGGGAGCCTTGCCATCGCTCTCCGTCAATTCACTTTGATACCAAAATGGAACTTGTGTTGGAAGCACAAGTTTCACCCTTGGCATGAGTCGAGCCCGATCGCAAAACCTCTTGCTGACCTGAGTCTCTGAGTCTCAGTACCCAGTACCTATTGCAACTCTACATTGGGTCTAAACCAACAGGAGGACCCTTCCCGCGATTGTGCGTTTAAACCATAGCCACCATGACGGTCTCACAAGGGGCCCTACCTCTACAGGTCAGACGAAGACCGACATCCGGTGGGCTCCTGACTCCCTTTGGACCGTGATTTAAGTCCTGGCAGGGACTACCGCTGGTCTATCGGACTAACGGTCAACGGAGCAGCGCTTGATTTATCGTCGATTTGCCAGTCCGTAAGTCGTACTAGTACATATTGGTAGAGTCTGCTGCTGGAGGGTTTGAGTGAAGACCCCGTGACCCATGAATATGGCCACGGTTTCACTCCAAAGAGTGGACAACTCTTGACACGGACGAACGTTGACGTCGTCCTTAGTTCTTCATCGAAGGGAATATCTTATGTCATAATTTGAACAGCCAACATCAATGCTCATTGCGTTGAATTCCGTCCTAGCCTTTGATTTCTTGCTTATACAATCCAATCCCTTGGAATTCTAATCAAATTCGTCGTCCAAATACTGCATCGACAACGTTGACCAATGCTATCCACAACGGCGCGGATTCCCCTTGTCCGTTTATAGTCCTAAGTTGTACTAAAAGTCTTGCATAACAACAATTGTCATCAAGGAATGCACGTCGACAGATTACGTAATTGACCAGTTATGAGGAAGATGTAATGGGATTCTCGTACCAGATATCGCTGCTCTCCGGAATGGATTTGGGCTTAAACCAATAAGCCCTTAAGGTGCGTGCTTTCTTAGGCCAAATGCATGCAGTGGCCTCCAAATTTCTTTTTTAATGGATTAGAAATTACATTGCGGAACATTCAATTGGATGGTTTCACGTCTGATATTCACCAAAAAAATGGTGGTATGCCCCAGGGCTCCGTTCTGTCTCCGACACTTTTTAATTTTCATCAACGATCTCTTGTCTGCTACTTCTAATCCAATATATTCTTTTGCTGACGACAAGTACTGCTCTGCTTTTGATATTCGTTCCCGAACTTACGTCTCTACTCTGCGGCTGTAGAACCGGAACGGCAGCGTATGCTAAGCTCATTAAATTCCGATATAAACAGCATTACTACACTAAATGGAGAACCATCAAGGGAGTGGAACTTAATGCTTCAAAAACACAATGTTGCGAAATTTACACACCCACCCATCATCCATCGTCGAAACTGAAAAACTTTCCATTCTCGGTATGTGAGGCGATATCCTCCTCTTCTTGTTCCAGTAATTTTAGGTGATTGATGCGCCGTTTCTCACCAGGGCGATGTTGCTGTACAAGTCGTAGGGCGCCTCGTTCAATCTACTTCTACTACTAACTCTGTATAGAGGTCGTCTCTGTAAATGCAGTCATATGCGGCCTTGAAATCGACAAGGGGGTGGTGAATATCGATCTGGACTTCTTGGGTTACCTTAAGGACCTATCGTGTGCGAATACTTGATCAACTGGCACTGATACAAGCCAATCAGTTCCCTAGCGAAGAGTTTCAGGCGTTCACACACTGCGGCAGACAAGATCTTTTATGCGATGTTAGGGAGACTTATCTGTAGTTGTGGAGTAAGCAAACGAAGCTGAGTTTAGTTGTTTAGTGTATGCTCTCTATTGAGTCATCTCCCGTTGCCTGAAATACACCGACAGATAGATCGTCCCATTCGGCAGCTTTGTCGTACTATGCTTTGGTGGCATAGGTGGAAGTCTTGGCTTTCATCGCCCAAGCTGAATAGTTCATTCTGATTGACAAGGAGACTTCGGTCATCCTCGCTGTTTAATAATAATCTGTAGAAGCCGACATGTTCTCCATATTCTCAACATCAACTATGCTACTTTGAGATTTCCTTGCACATTTCTTCAGGTTTCTGTTCGGATCTTGACGTTCTTCATCTCCCTATTTCCACGATTAGGCTCTTCTCTTTCCTCCAGAGAAGCCGATGTTTTTCCCTCCTGTAGTGGAGCTGTTTAGCTACATGCATTGTCCGGATTTTCGTGGGGTTGGCCGGATGAAACACATGTTACGCCATTTCTGAAGTCATTGATCTTCAACACTTGATTAAGGATGCATATGACTTTCTGATAGATTGGGGAATACGCGATAGCCAAAGGCTCTTGATTTTAGACTGAAATATCCGTATACTGGGCCGCTGAAAAGTGTGGGCATATGAAATGTTGGAGGAGTTCCTTGTGTGAGTCGCAGCATGATCTGGGGGACTGTTAGTCAAGGTCATGATCCTCTGTTCAATGTCAATGGGCAAACCGTATGCTCTATTCCTATTTCCGGATTAAAATAGCCTAAAACAACTTTAAAGTGGTACCAGCCAAATGCCAGTGGTACCAGTGATGCATTTACAAAAAATCCGCATCAAGCAGCGTCTACGTCTAGCATGTATACGAATTCATGTGAATATGTCGCCGTTTTTAATGCTGCTTCTATACGGCCCATCACACTGCATTTACTGGATGGCGGTGATATCTGCGTTGTAGTAGTCTACTACAGGGCCTTTATCTGCGCATGACTTCCTCTACATTCCATATGAAGATCCTGTCGTAATTGTCCTCTGTTCGTTCTGCAGGGACATCAACATTGAATCCATCCTTATGCGAGGCTAATTTAAAGCAGCTAAATTGCAAGATTTGGTAGGACTTGAAGATACCAATTAAGCTACCCCTGTGCAGTAAACAATATCAACTTTCCTTGAATGGTTGACAATACCGAGTAGAGACTGCATTCACTTGAAAAGGAGACACTAGATATCCTATACCACTTTTGAGAATAATGTCTTTGTCACCAGCAAACTCCAGTTAAAAATTTGTCACAGCTTAGCCTGACGTAACGTTGTCAGATTTAGATGACGGGGCAGACTCAAAATTCGGTTTCGGTATATCTGCTCCGCTGATAAGGATGCCGTTGAATTTACACATAAGTCAATTCACAACCGTGTCCAACTTTAAGACTCCAAGAAATCTTGGGCAACATCAACGATACTCCAAAGAAAACAGTGGTCTTGCATCCATCGGCGATGAAGACCATTCTGTTCTGGTAGACCATCGACATCAACAATTGAGGAATACGCTGATGAAATCAAAGATTTACTGGTCCTAAACTTCAAGTTGACCATCAGAGAGTTAGCAAAGGAAACCAACATGTCGACTAGATCCGTTGGCGGTATTTTAACGAATCAATTGGGCTTGACATGTGTCACGGAAAAGCTAGTACCGAATTCCCAGCAAAGACGAAAAAAAGTTGCAAAAGACATGCTTTACGAGGTTGATTCCGACCAGTGGATTTACATATGAGTGTGACACGCCACCCGGATTTCAAGCGAGCAAAAGGGCCAGGATCAAAGAAACCACTTCGTTTCCAGTCGAAATAGAAGCCACATAGCAAAAGGTATCAATCTAATTAGTAGCTTATCGCAGCTCTAGTGCAAGACGAATGGCATTGAGATCGTTTTTTCGGGATTCCATCATCCAATGCTTCCTTGCACAAACTCTTAGGACATAAATTTGACTGCAATCGGCGTCAGTTACTTAGTAGGTCTATGAATGGTGCCATTCATCTTTGACTGTTCATTGGCCTTCTCTATTGCAAAACCTAAAAAAAAAAATTCAAAAATCGTGGTGCTTACCAGGCAAGCTAGAGGAATTTAACGTGGCCGTCTCTTTTGGAAAGAGGCTCTTGCCAGACTATTGGAGAACTTCTTCCAACGATAACAAGTACACTACTTTGGCAATGTTGTTTCCAACAAACATTGTATCATAGTAAAAGCAACAACGATCATTTCAGAACCATATCAATTTACAATTTTTGCAAATGACGGAGTCGTTGTTTAAATATTTATCGAAATTTCTAACTTAAGGCACACTTGTGGCCTTGAAATGGCAAAACTTCTAATTACCATCCAATCCTAACGTTCCGCCAATATCTCAGAGAACAGACTTTCTGTCAATTGAAACTGAGTTAAGTACAGCATGGTATCGGGTCATCGGATTCCGTGATATACTCTTACGTATGTACATAGCTGCAGAATTTTGTTTCAGATATCACTAGCGCAGAACTTCGACAAACTTCTATTAGAAAACAACAAAAGAGCAGCAAAATAGCGATTACGTAAGCTATGGTAGCTCTGACCATCGACTCGAAATAAAAATACAAATATTTGGTCATCAAGAATGGATTCCAACTAACCGCAAGATATCTGAGAACCCCGGCATCGAACGAAATACGTAAGCGTATTAGAAAATTATTAAATTTAGAGGCGCAACCCAAAAGATACTTTTGAACATTGCGAAATGCTCAGATTAGCCGCAAATTCAAATTTCTTTAACGTTCCCTTGTCTGTCATTAAGTGTCAGCGCCCGTTTGCTTTGCATTGAAGGACCCATTTTTTTTTTTTTTTAACTAAGTTCCAGGTGAATTCGAACCTAAGCACCAGAATTAGTCAGGTCCCCATATGTAGCTAGTTGTTGCAGGCCTCTTTAATAGAGGCAAGAAGTTAAGAAGATCAAGGAGATCTTTACTGAACTTGGTTACCTGATCTTGTCCTATCCAAATTGATGGAGAAGTGAGCATTAATGCTTAGCCGGTCAATCGAATATTAAGGAGCCGACCATAAAATGATCGACAGTTCAGATTGCCACAGTCAACACATATTTAAGAGCTCTTTTGGCCTATGTGACTCATATATCTCTTCTTAAATCATCTGAGCTCCCGTGGGACGTAAGATGTCCAAAACGTCTGCGGGCCATGCTGTTCGGCATGCTGTTTGCTTAACTCAAACCCCTGGAGCTAGACTTTTCTTCGACGTTCCTCCTGCATGTGTGTTTAGGCTGCGTGCTAGGCTGTTTAATTTGGCAGTGGCGTAAGGTCTGAGAAATCTATAACACTTTATCCTTGGCATTTTGATGTCCTGCTTTCGTAAGACATTTCGGTCAATTTCCAAGTACGGCATCCATATAGCAGAATTGATTCGACGTTACGGAACAGTCTCATTCGTTCTGCAACGTGTTTAACACCATATCCATGACAGTCTTGCTTTGCGTTTTCTGCTGTCTAGTTATTACTTTACCGACTATCTCTTTGAACAGCTCATCTGGCGCGAGGCAAAGGAAATTTATCCTGTGACACCAAGTGGCCACCTGGTTGAGGCTGGTATATTCATATGAAACTCTTTAATATTCTTGAAGCAAGAAGTTTTTTAGTGGCATTCGTAGTAGTGAGATCACAGAATCGTGGGGGCCAGTTCGCAGTTATGCGCTCAGCAAATGTTTCCCGCAATAAATTGATGGTGGTGCGCGCCGTGTGGCATGTTACGCCATGTTGTTGAAACCAAAGCTCTGTCACGTCAATGCTATTCAACTGAGGAACGAAGAAGTCAGAAATCATGTTTCTATAGCGCTCTCCATTGAGGGTATCATTCTGGCTGGCATCGTCCTTAAAGAAATATGAGCCAATAATTCCATCAGCCCATTAAGCACGCCAAACAGTGAGCTTTAATGGTTGTGGGCGTCTCAAGAAAGGCTTCTGGGTTTTCTTCAGTACAAATTCGGCAATTTTGCTTGTTTACATATCCATTTAACCAAAAATGGGCCAGCAAAATTTAGCGTTGAAAATGAGGATCAAGCTGAAATGTTTTCGGCCATTCACCGAACCCACGTCGCGTACGAGTATAATGGTCATCTTACAAACTTATAAGCCAAGATCTTTCCGTAAAATCTTGTGCAAAGTGGATGGGCATAGCTCCAATTGCTGTGCACGATGGCAATCGACTCATTCGGATTCTCCTCAACACTGCGCTCCACAACGGCAATAACTTCTTCTGTTTGTACCGTTTGTCGTCTTTTGGGATGCGTATTATCCACTAGAGTGTACATAGTGCGAAAACGATTCATCGCGTTCCGAATAACTTGCTCAGATGGACGATTATGTCGACGTAAAATGAACGTAGCACGATAAGTTTGGCGAACCGAATCATGGTTTTCAAAATAAGTTTGCACAATTTGCACGCGTTGTTCTGGCGTTAATCTATTTATCTATTTATAAGCCCGTCACATCAACGCTCGTACCTGTACCCTTAACCGAGGGCACGGAAAAAGTCTTAGAGGAAATATCCCGTGTGGCAGTACTTGACAGCCATACCGGTATAGATACGCCAAATCTGACGTCAGCACCGTAAAGTGTGACGTTTTTAATGGTACACATGCTCAGAACGTTTTGTCGTACGAAGACCACCATGTGACTTATCATGAAATTGAAGTATTCTTGGGCATTAGTTCTACTCGCATGCATTTAATATTGCACGAACGTTTGGCCGTCAAAAAGATTTCTTCGCGTCGGATGCCGTATCGCTCAAAAAAAGACTTGCGTTGATTGATCCAATGAAATGTTGAAAAAATTCGATCAAGGTGCTTCAAAAGACGTCTATTAGATCGTGACAAAGCACGAACCATGGGTCTATGTATGCACATGTGCGCGAAACTAAATAGCAGTCGACTGTATGGGTCTTCCAAAACGAGCCAAATCCAACAAAATTTGGCACGAAAATGGTCGCCTGTTTCTTAGAAAAAATTGGATATGTCCCCCCCATTAGAGCAACGTACAAAGGTCAATTCGGAATGGTGCAACATCATTTGTTTGTCAGATGTGTTTGGAAAACTAAGGAAAAGCAACCGGCAAACATGGATCATTCTCCACCACGACAAATGGAGTTCTCACAGATCGGCTCAAGCAAGTGACTTTTTGAGCACTCAAAACATCGTATTGTGGGTCATCCGCCATACGGCCCATGACCCGGTACTCAATGAGCTCTTTTTATTTCCGCACATCAAAAATAAATTGCGAGGTGAACGTTCTTCGACGCCTGAAGAAGCGGTTGATGCGTTTAAAACGAATGTTTTGGAGTTGCCTCGTTTGGAATGGAAAAAGTCCTTCGAAAATTGATTCAAACGCATACAAAAGTGTATTGATCTTCAGGGAGAGTATTTTGAAAAACAACAAAGCCATTTTTGATGATTTTTTTTAGGAACTATACATTTTCTTTTAATGTGAATGCCGCTTATGTCATTACTACTTTACTTGTCAATGTCTACCATTTAGTTTCATTTAGGTTCTGTACTCGAATGAGCAACGTTTACAAATTATTAGAATTCATTTCCAAAATTCGGAGTCGGCGGCCTCAACTTTAAGACCGCTAACGCCAATTTTCGTAATTTGGTTCAAAAATGTTGACTCCACATATTCGCTGCGTAATGTTCCGGTGCCAGTGAAAGAAAGGAATGCAAGGAGTACTGAAAATATTCCGCCCGTATGTGCATCTGTTGAACGTGACCCAAATCAACCCATTCCACCCCGTTCGCAGGAATTGGGCATGGCGTAAACGACATTGACTCACGAACTAAAGCCAAATTGGTCTCTGGAAATAGCTACAACTGATTCGGAATTTCATCCTAACAACATCTTCAGCTCATTTCTAGTTAAATGGGCTACAAACCCACATGGGCTTCATGAGACGCCACTATATCCACAAAAATTGGTGTGGTTTTCATGCCGGCGGCGTGATTAGGCCATATTTTCCGATTGGTGATGACATCCGCCACGTTACAGTTATGGGGAATCACTGTTGGGACGTGTTGGAACATTGATGAGGCGGCACCACTTGCAACACACAAATAATCGAACTATAGTAGTCAAAGTTTAGTGAACGTGTTATCTCAAGAAACAGACCAGTCAATTGGCCTACTCGCTCGTGCGATTTGACACTTCTGGACCTTTTCCTTTAGGGCTGCATCAAGTTATTGGTCTATGCCAACAAGCCAGAGACGGTAGTTTATCAAAACGTTGTGTTATTAAATAAACAAAAATCCGATATTTGTTTTTACTTGTTTTTCTCAAAACTTAAGTAGCAACCTACGTATGCCCAACAATTAGCGTCGTTAACGCATCACTAAGTAGCTTGCAATCAACGCCTTCTGTCCTAAAAGACAGTAATAATACTTTTGGCTTTTTGGAGACGTCGCGAAGCAATTACGTAATTGTTCTGTTTGAATCACAAGGGTCATGGGATTTTCATGAGAAACCCATTTGTCGCTTAAAGAACCGACTAAGGGCGTTGGTGTCCTAAAGTTGATCTCCTCTCAGCCTTGTTGAACAAGTTTTCTGCGGTTCTGTCATGACAAAATTCGATAAACACATCCTCCCAGGTGAAATACACTGAAACTACAGTGGTTTGAGAAATGTCTTAAACGCAAGTAGGATACAGTGGAAGACGGTCCTATGTTTACCCACTGAAGCCGAGGGTTGTCGATTTCCTGTGCTTTGTCATTTATAGGGTAGCATCAGTCTTCAGATTGTGACTCAATCAAGTTCGGAGTACAGAGTAACTTGGTATCGTAATTTCGCAGGAACTATAATATTGGTTCTCCGCCTAAATGATGATTCCTCCTGTCGAGGCATCCTACTGGCGATCCACAAGAGCCTTAACTCTTTTCCCATTACCATTTCTGCATCCTCTAAAGTCGACTTTGTCGCAATAAAAATATCACTCCCTTTCAAGTCCCTTTACGTTATATGTTGGTATATCCTACCAGCTCAACCTATTTAATCCTACTAACTTGCTATCCATGCGATCGGCCAGTTAATTGACCTGTCTGACTCTATTGACGATATCCTTATTTTCGACGTCTTTGATCTACCTCAGCTACATTGGACTCCATCAGATAATCAATCGTTTTTCAGGAATGTCTCTTCTTACATCGGTTAACAGACTCAAGTCTATGCCAGGTCAGCGGTATATCCAAATACATGGACAGGCAATTAGACTTTATTCTCAAAACAGATTCAATTAACTCCTTAGTGTCACTTTGTCTGCTGTCTCTCTCCTTCCCTCTCTTTCGACAACAAGTCATCAACCGCGATCCACTCACCATTGCCAAGATATTTGTCACCTTTTTCAACAATCCAACGACTCCTTTGTACTGGATCCATCCTATTTTAATTACCTACTGAATTTCTCCAATGGCCCACTACTCTCTCACATCCTGGAGCCGTCTTATATCGAATAGGTATAAGCTACACCAACTTAATGACGAATTCACAACCGACCCAGATGGCCTCCCTGCCATATTCTTTAAAAAATGTTCTTCCTCTCTTTCCCTTGCCCTTTCTATAATCCCTTCCGTCTATCCCTTTCACAAGGAGAATGCCCTCAGGCTTGGAAAATCTGCTTCATAACCCCGATTGACAAAAAAGTATCAAAGAACGAAATAAAAAACAACCGCCCAATCGCCAAACTCTCCCATATACCCAAACTCTTCGAAAGTATTTTGTATAAAGCTCTAAACTTCCAATGCAAATCACTTATTTCCCCTAGATAACATGGCTTCTCGACGGGTAGGTCAACCACCACAAATCTCGTTGAATTCGTATCCTTTGCAGCCGATTTAAGCCATGGCCTCGATAAAAACTCTCATCGATTAATACTCTTCAAATTGAGTGCCCTTGGCCTTGAACCCATACTCTTGAAATGGATATCCTCTTACCTCGAAAACCGTTTTTACAGTGTTCGTTTTAGGTCAGCCCACTCGGCTCCATTTTTGGCCACCTCTGGAGTTCCACAAGGCAGCCATCTCGGTCCTCTTCTTGTTGTATTAAACAAAAATGATCTCGATAGGATCATCAAAAACGCGTCTGTCTCAATTTACGACGACGATACTAAATTTTTCAAAACCATTAACTTTGTTTGCCCCCTCCTAGAGTACGCCCGTAAAGTGTGGTCCCCATAACATCGTGCTCATATCTCGAGAATCGAAAGCATCCAGCACCGTTTTCTTCGATTTGCTCTTCGAGGTATGCCCTGGGACGATACTTTTATTCTGCTCACCTATCAAAACCGTCTCAACCTTATCAACATAAATACCCTTAAAGAACGCAGAGATGCAGCTTTTTAGGTCACGTTGAATGGGCACCCCTTCACAACGGGAAGGCCCTTCTATCTACCAACCCACCACACCTCCTATGGCGCGAACGAACCAATCTCCCGTATGCTGCGAAAAATCAATTCAAACCCTACCGTCTTTGACTTCCATCGCAACACTCCCTATCACAAATCCGTTCTCCTTTACCACTTCAACCAATCTTAGTTTTAAGTTTAAGTTTAATTTTAAGTTATAGCTTGTATTAAGGCCGAATAAATGGGGCCTTCGCCCCCACCAAAATCAAAATCAATTCCCAATGTCAAGAAAACTGACAGCTTTGACATACGAAGTCGAAAGTGCTTTACTATTCAAGCTAACAGATATTTACCTTCGTCGAAGGAACGAACAGTGACGTCTTTCAGCAAGTTCAGGGTAAATTATTCTGCTTTGAGAGGATTGATCGAAAGTCTATTTCAAGTTCACAAATCGTCCATAGGCAAGCCGTTACAAAGTATTATCCGTGGCAATTAGCAGCGTCCAAGCATAGATCATCAACCAGAAAGTTGACACTCGACAGCAGTTTGGATAGGAGCCCATCGCCATAAACAAAATTTCGAAATAAAACCGCTCAAGACCCTCAGCTTCACATCAGGAAGGAAGTCAGACAAATCGGTGCGAAGGTCTTGGCGAGTGAGTTGTCATCACTAGAGGTTCGGTATATCGTATAACACTTACAGGAAAGGGATTAAGGTTGCCTTCAGACTTTAAGTCAGGGATATACCATCGATATTAGAAGACTCGAAACCTTCAAAGTCGCTACGGCTCAAACAATACCATGGAGCAGCAACGACGGTATTAATTTTTTTTGAAAAAGATTCTATGTATATGATTACCTATCTTGATGCCCACTTTCATATCGGTGTGGATACGATCAGGTTTTCCAGTTGATTGTTGCCTGCTGGCTTTTATCGTTTTCATCCATTCGCAAAAGAATTTGTCGAAAACACTTGTCACAAGCGTATTGGCCCCCAAAAGGGCTAGAATGTTCCTTTTTGTTGAATGCCATTGAAACCCTTTGAAGCTATACCTCTGTATTGTTTTTTTTTGGATACGGATACTTGAATGATTTCTTTAGACTACGTTGTCCCAAATTCTATGAGTTCACTGATTGTTCGAGAACAGTTTCATCTGGAAAACCATGCCATAACTTCTATTTAGAGTTTGACATAACTGTACTCCACAAAAAACCCTAGCTAAGGTGTTCAAACCAATTTACATTTCCAAAGTTTGGGATATCTTTTGGAATCTCTTTAAACTGCGCATAATGTTCTTAACCTGTTTATGCCGTACAAGTATCTCAGTATCTCATCCTGTTAGTTAAATCAACTGACAACATCGGTACTAATGAATGATTGAGTTGACATGCTACCTTTATCTGCTACACATTTTGACCGAAAGAAAGTGGGATACACACTTGCTTGCCCATCACAAGATACTTAACATATTTAAGTAAAAGTGGACAAATTGGTTCCTTTTGAATGCTCAATCTGATTATGTTAATGCGCCTATAACGAGCCTTTATTAGACACGCGCCGGTTCACAAGAGCGTTCAAAATAAATTGATTCCAGAGTGCAATTTAAATTTCAATTTGTTAATGGATTAGGCTTCTTCATGCCACAAATAAACCGAATGCTGAGTATTGTGTTGAGATTTAATCGTCGAAGACATCTTCCAAACGTGTAATATGCTTGAATTGGAACTAGAGGTACCAGTGTCCCGTGAAGTTACCAACTGGGATTTCTAATTGATTTTCACCATTTCTTTTGAACATTAAAGGTTCCAATGTGTTGCCACTAATTGTTGCTTTCTAACGGAACCCAAAAATTTATTTCAAAGCCGCATGTGAGAGCTTCTGTAGAGACAAGCCATGTCTCTTCAGATTTTGCAGAATGACGATGAAGAATGCTCGCTGTTCCTTAATGATGGCAAGCCCTACCGACAGATGAGGAAATGTGCATGCATTTAACTCTTAACTACATAATTGGTTGTACCCCTGTCAAGAAGAAGGGTGCGCAACATCAATGAAACGGGCAGAACGTCTCAACGAAGACAGCTTTTCAAGAAATACGAAGGAGATTCTACATATATAAGGCTGCCATCATCCAAGTCCTGCTCTATAGCGCAGAAACATGAACGTATCGAAGGTGATGAGGATGTACTTGGTTATTTTGATTTTGGACGTTCTTTGGATGAGGAGATATAAGAACATGCTCTACAAGGTCATCGATCTGGTCAACACAGCGCACATACATAAGACGCCGGAGACATGTAGAATAAATAAATATTAACTCTCCGGCCAGCAGAATATACCGACCGAGTCCCATTTGTAGTGAGGTATTCATACCGGCAAAAAACACCCCTACCTGAACAGACTGATTTGCCACCTCACGGTACCAATGAAAGGCATTACTTTGCGAGTCTCGGCTTAAAGACTTAGCTTACTCTATACGTTGACGCTCTAACCAAGACCAAGGTCGCTGAGTATATTCACTGCTATATTGCTAACACTAGTTCAGTTATCGATATTATCGCGAGTGGGAAACTTTCGAAATTGACCCCGTAGGGCTATACTTTCGTTTTCGTATCGCGGACAAGGAAAAATACTCATTTCGACAGTTTGGGATGTTTTTCGTATTTCGTCAAGAACTGAGACAAATAGAAGTTTGTTTCGCCATCATTGGTGTTAGAAAATGTGTCCATCTTTATTTATTGTTGTTGCCAGGTTGCGATAATACGGTTCTGTTTCTATTTTCTTTTCACGTCGTCTACCCGGCCAGTTTGGAGGGATTCGCTTTTTAGTCCTGCCATTTCTTCAACAAGTATTGAAGACACGGCGAAACTGTTCGAAACGACTATTAGTACGCTAAAGCGGAGGGCGGATTTGACTTGCCGCACTCGATCATATTTTCGCTGCACCTCCAGCAAGGAGCCATTTATTCTGCTTTAGGCCTCGGTACCTATAAGTGCGTTTACAGATTTCAATAATTCCTCGCGATATATGCTCTAACTGCATACCCTCCAACTATAACCGTTATCGTTTAGCGAATTTTCCTACTCGTCATAAGCACAACTTCAATTTTATGAGTATGATCGGCGAGTTACAAGTCGGAGCCAGTTAACCAGCAACGTAAAGTTGCAATTGTTGCAACTTCTTCAAGGATTTTTGCTAAGACCATCACGACAGTATCATCAGCAATTCCGATAAGCAGAAAATTTCATCATATAAAGTGTTCCATAGTAGGGGCCCTAAGACCGATCCTTGAGGCACACCGCTAATAAATTCATACTCTTTTTCTTAGTACCTCCTTTCAAGAGCCTGTTGTGTTAGCGTCTCGAGCTCTAGATATCACCAACTTAACTGCATTCCTTATCTTGCGAAAATGGTATTGCTGTTTCAATTGCTGTCAAGATTCTATTGTAAATTATCCCCCCAAGAATATTGTCGACCGTGTTAAGGAAACAAATGGCAAAAGCACGGATATGGTCACTTCCAAGGCTAAGAAAAAACGCCTTCTCGAAGAAACATTTCGGCAAATAAGTCTGGCCGTGTCTTAATAGCGATCTTTAAGGCTTTATTTGGATTACCAACCTTACTTACTTACTTACTTAGGGTGGCGCTACAGTCTGGGGTAGACCTGGGCCTCAACCAACAATCGTGTCCAGCGACCTCGATCTTTAGCCTTAACATCCACTTGCGTGCGCCACCTGAGTTGCGGTCTTCCTCCACTGTGTTGTCTCTTGGGGGCGGATTCGAAGACTTTTTGGGACGGGAGCATTGATCGCTCTACATGACCCAACCATCACAGTCGTTGTATCTCCTCCTCCACTCACCGTCTATGCAGATGGGACCGAAAATCATTCGAACCATATCAGCCAACAGCACCTTTGTCCATTTTTGATAAAGTCCATGGACCGGGATTATTAAGGTCTTGCGTTGGCTCACTTTTGTTGTTCGAGAGATGGCTTTGCTAGTCAATTGCATTCTTAGCAAAAAGCTCTCAAAGAAGCAGCGATTGACAAGAGTTATTCTTCGTTTGATCTCAGTGCTGGTGTCGTTGTCTGAATTGATAGCGGAGCTTAAGTAGGCAACGTCGGTGGTGGATGTCCTTTCTGGTTGACAACATATACCTGGTCTTGCCCTAGTTGACCGTTGAACCCATCTTCGCCGCTTCCGTCTCAATACTCGCGAAAGCTCCGCTGACATCAAGTCAATATCGTCGGCGTATGCGAATAATTGCACAGATCAGGTGGATGGAATTGTTAGTCTACGTCGTCCAAATTGAAAGGTTCGTTCTGTCTGACAACGGTATTTGGTTCGTCATCATCATTATACAGTTTACAGAAATGCTCTTTCCAAATCTTCAGCATTGACTGCGACTCTACTACGATGTTCCCTTGTTCGTCTTTACAGGCTTCGGTTCGGGGTTTGTATCTGTTTTTTACCTTTTGGTAAAACTTCGGAATCTCATTCCTGGAGTAGGATCTCTAAATTTCTTCGACCGCGCCCTTCTCATGTTTTATGCAGCGCCGCTTTGTGCGCATTTTGTTTAGCTGGGGGTTTTGCTGTGGTGGCCGAGTGAAATCTAGGACCTCGTAAGAGATTAAGGAAGACTCGATCGGAAAAGGATTTGGCGATCTCTTGCGATTGTAGCCGTCCGACATCGAACTTCCTCACAGTATTAGCTTGTCTTTGCGATGTTCGAAATATCCGCAACTGTACCGTGGCTACAACAAGATAGTGGTCCGAGTCGATGTTGGCCCCTGGGAACGTTCAGGCATCCATAATACTGGAGGAGTGCCTTGCGTCAATCGCAAGTTTTTCAAGTCCACTTGTGAATATCGAGGTATGGGAATCGCGTGCTAGCTACGACAATTGTTCGTTCCCCGGCAAAGTCGAGTAGCCTGAATCAACACTACTACCAAAGATGCACTCTCTTCCTAGCTTTGCATTAAAATCACCGACGACCATTTTAATGTCAAAGCTAGGGCACTGCTCGTACTGTACTGCTCTTATCCAAGAGCTTGGTGAAGCCATCTTTGGTGTCGTCGTCTTTCACCTCAATGGCGTCGTGCGAGCATATGAAGTTAATAGTGGCACATTTTGCCTTAGTAATACGGATTGTTGCAAGACGCTCGTTCACATGCCGAAAATTTAAGACTTCTTGTCTAAATCTGCCTCTAACAACGAATCCACATCCAAATAAGTGCTGCTTTTGCCGTCGATAACAACCGTCGGAGTAAATGTCGCAGTTTTTCATCGTCTTTTTGTCCGGCACATCCCATCGCATTTTTTTGGATAGTGGTAATATCTGCTTTACAGCAGTTCAGGGGCTCCGCTAGTTGCTCAGGACCTAACATTCCACTTGCAGATCCAAAGTTCTTTGTACTTGTTTCGTTTGCAGGGGTATCCGAGGCTTGTTGTTGCTTCGTAACTACATATTCTTTCCATGACCGGGCAGGTACCCCGACTGCACAAACTACAACCTGGAGGACTAGTTTCATCATACCTGATACCCCTAGGACGAGGGTTCGGTTAGACCGAACATATCGTTCGGGGATGTGAGCGCTGTCGTTCGTCTATTTAGGGCTCACACGCCACCATCTCTTTTCCAAGACCCTGACTTAGTCTCAGAAATCCTTACCGGTCTGAGCTCCAAAAATGTCGGAGTAGCCCGGATAAGTCTTATTTGCTTTATACCACCGTTGATTCCATCTGGGGAATTTATCTGATGTCCCGTTTATATTGCTGCTATTTTTGTCTGCTGGTCAGCACTCGCGCTTATAATTTGTCAAGTCGAGTCCTGATAGACATCGACTAGTACCCGATGGTTACCACTTCGAAGTAAAATAAGCCCAATTGATGTGTAGAAAGAGTTGCAACACTGGTTATCGCCAGGTTGACACCTCTCGGTGACTATTAATTTTGGGGGGGCGAAGGCCCCCATTTATTCGGCTTAATACAAGCTACTCGTATAACTCAAAATTAAACTTAAACTTAAAACTAAGGTTGGTTGGAGTGGTACAGGAGAACGGATTTGAGGTAGGGAGTGTTGCGGTGGTAGCCAAAGACGGTACGGTTCGAATGGGTTTTTCGCAACACACGGGAGATTGATTCGTTGGCGCCATAGGAGGTGTAGCGGGTTGGTGGATAGAAGGGACGAGGGGTACGTAGATTTCGAGGGTTAGTGTTGAGGAAAATAGAGTTGTGATGCGCATTCAACGTGACCTAAAAGTAGTCGATGAATGAAGAGACAATCGGCTGCAATTGTGCGTTCCTCAAAGGTGTTGAAGTTGATAAGATTGAGACGGTTTTGATAGGGGGGGCAGAATAAAAGGATCGTCCCAGGGCATACCTTGAAGAGCAAATCAAAGAAAACGGCGCTGGATGCTTTCGATTCTAGAGATATGAGCACGATGATATGGGGACCACACTTGACCGGCGTATTCTAGGAGGGGGCGAACAAAGGTAATATAGAAGGACCTGGCTACGTATGGATTGGTGAATTCCTTGGAGCACCATTTTAGAAAACCTAGTCCAGAGTTGGCTTTAAGGATTGTCCCATCCCATTGAACGGAGGAGATCTCTTGGTTGTTGAGAAGTTAGAGTCGGGGAGGAGGTTGGTGGCGCCTTTGTGAAAAGGCGATGGATTGGTATTTGGTGATATTAAGTTCCAAACAATTTTTGAGGCACCAGATTGAAAACCCATCAAGGTCTTGTTGAAGGAGAAGGAGTCATGGGGGGAGGAAATGGTTTTGATAAATTTAGTATCGCCGTCGTAAAGTGAGACAGACGAGTGTTTGATGACCCCATCGAGATCATTTATGGTTAATATAAAAAGAAGAGGACCGAGATGGCTGCCTTGAGGAACTCCAGAAGTGGCCAAAAATGGAGCCGAGTGGACTGACCTAAAGCGAACACTGTAAAAACGATTTTCGAGGTAAGAGGATATCCATTTTAACTACCCTATTCCCACAGCAGCCAACCATCCAGTTGATTTTTTGCCGCGCATCTTTTATCATATTTCGAGGAAATAGACTCGAAACTATTGCTGTAATAATACTGGTCATGTTGGCGTTAGCATGTGTTGGCTTAATAGCCTCATTTATACAATTTGAAAAGCTTTACATCGAATTCGTCAACATTAGTAAGTTTTCCTTGTACTGTGGCAGACCGTCCTAAGTTCTGCTATTTCTGTATACAGGCGATCGGTGATGAAGTAGTTTATTCGTTAAATTACATGTCCACTCATACTGTCATCTAATTGTTATAGTTATTGTCACAACCTGACTGAATACTCATTTGTGTAGAAACCGTCACTCCACTTGAATACGAAACTTCTAATGTCAAAGAAGAAACGACTTTCTGGACGGCCTTTTAGTTCACTGTGAGGACTATACTTGTTAACTTGCTCTCATGAAAATATTGCGACTATGGTTCGCCTGAAACCTACAAAATCTAAGTATAAACAATTGCCGACGCAAAATCTGAGAGAGATTAAAATATAAAAGTGTGGTACCTAGGTTGGAACCCTGAAGCATGCCGTTTCGTCTTTTGGCGAAACGGTCAAGCCAACATTTGTTTTTTTGAAAGAAACTTACATTTGAGGGTTGAAAGGAAAGACATTTTTTATGGTTCCTTTTTTGGGTTTGCAACTGTGCTGGATCACAAAACGAAGGAATTTTCTTTCAGAAATCGCAAAATTATCGCTTACCCGACGGTTTTTGAAATTATATTTTCTTTTTTCCGTTCGTAAACAAAGCAACCGCTGTACGTCAACTTTTCATCTTCAAGATTTACATTAAGTCAGGAACATTTTTATGCTCAAATGCAACCGGTTTTCCATTCTATAAGTATCTCACCACACCACAAAGAATCCATAAACTGAAAAATTTTGTTTTTTTATCAAAAAGCACATCAGCCAAAGCAGACAATATTTTTATATTTTTTTTTTTTGTGAAGAAATTCCACGCAGCACACAGTAAACTTGTTATCTTTTGAATTTTGACGCTCTGACGGTATTTTTAACAGTTTTCCCTCTCTCACTTGTCTTATTCATTTTCATCGATCTAATCTTGCTATGAGTATGCCTCGGAATTAACACATTTTCGTGTCTGTGACGGCATCGTTGGGTTGATTAAAAAACCGAAAATTGCGTAGTTAAGTGAATTTCAGGGGAATTTATTTGTATTAAATACTTTTTCCCTTTTTTTTTTTTAGTAGGGCTTTCAGTGGGGGTTTCACTAACCTAACCGCACACAAATACAAAAAAAAAAAATACCAATACTCGTACTTTCAATAGGAATTTCATCACTGCAGAAGCGATTAAACAAAACAAACGAGAAAAAAAAACACTTTAGATACAATATACTCGTATCTGCAAAACTGTATCACTCTAGCTAAACGTATCGGCGAAAGTTTGCTTTATCAATTAATTAAACGAATTTGGTAGAGCGCTTAAAGAGCTTCTCCTGAAGATCACATTCAATTAAAAGTGACTGTTGCTTAAGCATTAGTTAGTCTCGGTGGACTCTTTAAATGGAAGGCCATATATCTGCTCGTGCATATGTATTTCAACTCGTAACCCATTAGACAAAGATACAAAGATACAAAACGTAACAAATGCGAAATATGGTACTCGTATACAGACGTATTTGCCACAGAAATCAACAAGTTGTTGGTGTTCGAAGCCGAGAGCAAATTAATTGTTTTTGAAAGCGAGTGAGAGGCATTTAATTGGGTTAGCTCTTCGCATTCGTAAATTCGTAAACTGTTTAATCATTTTCCATTATTGCGTCGTTCCAAAGATTCGATTCGATTTCGCCAATCGAAAATGATTGAGTGATAACCGCTCGGAGGAGTACTCGTATCTGGTTCAATGAGAAATCGACTACACTTCTGGCAATCAGTGGAAGAGTGTGTAATTTTTGTTCAATGACCTCGTAGGTCAGTGAACAGTTTATTAAGTAAGCTTTTGTTGTAGTGAAAGATGTCATCACACAATAGCTAACTTGTTTCTGTTTAGCGACTTTTATTTGAGACGTTTCCTGCACATGTCATCTTAGTTAGTCACTTCTGTTAGATCACACAACATACATTCTTAGTTGGCTTTACAAGCCAACTCACAACTGACGTTTTTGAAAACATTTAGTAAAATTTCGGCGCAAGTCATCCTTGAAAACCATTGTATTGAGGAGTTCTTGGTATATGCACCACACATTTGAAGTTAATAGAGTGTGTGCAAAAAAATTGATGGTTGGGTCGTTTTTTACGCGACGTGAGTTTCAAAAGAGCAATTTAGAAAACGCTCGATGATAAACAAGAAGGCCTCTGGAAGCATTTAAATATAGACATTGCCTCGCTAGATGTACTCAATGAACTATGTATAACAACTTGAATTTATTATCGCTATTCCCAATGACGTGTTTCTCGAAAATTTTATTAGAGAGCAGCATATTTGGCTTTTCCTCGGCTGTGAATTTCTATTGAAAACCCAAGAGACTTTATCACTAAGTCGAAGAAAGAAACCGCAAAGTAAATCTCTGTAGATTTGCAGGGAACACCCTGCAAAGAAGCCCGACAGAACGATCTGATCATGAGATTGTGCTTTGTCACCGCCTACACTTGAGTCCGTCGAACCTTCAGTGGGACAAATCCACTTTCGCACTCGTGTAGTAGCAAGAGTTCTTAAAGACGTTAACATTCACAAATCCGCTGGTCCAGATGGTATATCTCCCCTCCTTCTGAAAAGGTGTACTTCCTCGCCGGCAAAACTACTGCGTAAGCTTTTTCATCAATCCTACTCTTTAGGACTCTTTCCGAGCAGATGGAAACAGCATTTCTCCAGCCCGTCCCTAAAAAAAAGGGAACTTCCTCCCCTCTCCTCCTACAGACCCACTGCACTTACGTTCCTTCTTTCCAAGCTCATGGAAACGCTGATAAACCGTCAGCTCATGAAATATCTCGGAACGCGAAAACTTCTCAATGACCGGCAGTATGGTTTCCGTAGCAACAGGTCCACTGGTGATCTAATGGCATGTCTCACCGAAAAGTGGAACCAAAGCGTAAATCAATCTGGCAACAACAAAATAGTTGCACTTGATATTTCTAAGGCATTTGACAGAGTTTGGCATCAGACACTTTTGACGAAAATGCGTGCTTTTGGGATCGACGACTCGCTTCTTCAATGGATCAGAAATTACCTTTCGGAACGTCCAATTCAACTTGTCTTGGATGGCTCCAAGTCTGATATCCAGAAAATAAATACTGGCGTGCCCCAGGGCTCCGTTCTGTCTCCGACACTCTTTTTAATTTTCATGAACGATCTCTTGTCTGCTACTTCTAATTCAATATAGTCCTTTGCCGACGACAATACTCTCTGCTTTTCATATTCGCTCCTGGACTCACCCTCCTGCTTTTCGGCTGTAGAACGGGAACGACAGCGTATGTTAAGCTCATTAAATTCCGATATTAACAGCATAACCAATTGGAGAACTATCAACCGAGTGGAATTTAATGCTTCCAAAACTCAATGCTGTCTGCTGTCATTAAAGCGAAATCTAAATACCCAGCCATTATCCATGAATGGCACTTACATCGTCGAAACCTAAAAACTTTCCATCCTCGGTATGTGTGTCAATGACAACTTACGTTGGAATGACCACATATTCGATGTCGTCAAAAATGCTGCGAAATGTCTTGATTATCCTGCTATTTAGCATAAGACTGATCAGCTCCCCAAGTGAGTCGTCAGCGCAGTCGTGATTGCGGATGTGTTGGCGTTGTTAAAGGCGCCCTCTATGTTCAGGAAAGCAACCATTGTGTACTCTCCATATTGTAGGGATCGTTCGATGTGGCTAGTCAGTGAATGCAGCGCCATTTCCACCGAGTTTCCTTTACAGTAGGCATATTGAGCCGTTGCCAGAAGTCTTGGAACAATTTTAGCTCGTATTTGGATATCAATCTGTCGTTCTAGAGTTTTCAGAAGGAAAGATGATAGACTATAGGTTTGAGGTCCTTTGGGATAACATGAGAGCATTTTTCGGTTTTGGGAATGAAAGCTGCATTGACTTCTCTCCATGACAGTGGAATGTGGATCAGTTCTATGTGCACAGCTCCTCAAAATATTTTCTAGCGAAGGCAGAATAATATCTGGCGACAGGTATGATACCGTCCGGACCAGCAGACTTGTATGGTTTGAAGCTATGCAGCGCCCAGGGAAGTTTGTATCTTGTAATCAGACCATGACTTTTGGTCCCGGTTGAGTGATTCATCACTTGAGGTTGCCCAAGAGCCATCGGTTTTTTTCAAACAGCTAGCCATCATAGGATTTGTAGAGAGGATTTTTCTTAGCCGCGATGTCTCAGAGGCTTCTTTTATTTTGTATTTTAAGAGATTCCTTGTATGAGTCACAGTCTGTCATCTCTCTTGTGCTGTTTGCTTGGATTAAAAGTTTTCTGCAAGCATTTGTAAGCGGTTTCAATGCTGATGCCCACCAGTGAGACATTTTCTTGCCTCTAGGTTGAATAAGAGGGCAGGAAGCGGCCCTAGCTTGATTGAGAGCCAGGGTGAATTCTTTGACTTTCATGGCATGCTCATTGGTGTCACGTGAGGGACTTGAGAGTTCAGAGGATAGCGTTTCTGACAGTATTCCTCTGTATTTTGGCCAATGAGTTTTCCGATAATTCCGGATTGCTGGTTGGCTGGAAGGAGCACCACTCAGGTTGAATTGGATGTATCTGCGATCAGTGTTCAGTACCATCCAGTTTGTTAGCATTTGAGTGATGCTGTCTGAGACAAGAGTGATAGCTAGCACTTCCTGTCGGATTCTTGTTATAAAATAATCAAAAAGTGGCTCACCTCTATCGTTGATGTCGGTAGTGCCCCATACCGTGTGATGAGCGTTAGCGTTGTTAGGCCAGTTTTTTGCCTTCCAGCTTCCAGTACCACCCTTTCTAGGTTATAACCAGTGAGAGGGCCCACATTATCGTGGCCAAGGTATGCCGATGCTAGCCAGTAGGAGCCTTTGGCAGTTTCTAGCTTGGCAAGTTTTAAGTCGGGGTCGCTGAGGTTAGGAAGTAAAAATGCAATAAGGCTACGTTTCACAAATTTACAAGTTCAAGTCTTGGCTTTGTCTCTTGTACAGGGCGGAGCGCATACAGGTGTCCTAACTCCCCGAACTACGCCTTCTACAATCCATGGTTCCTGGATTAGGATATTGTCTTCTGCGTTTTTGGAGAGACGAAGAATGAGTGCGGCCGAAGCTTTTTTTGAGTGGTGGAGATTAATCTGGAGAAACCGTATCATTGCTAAAGTTTGCCAGAGTTGCCTCCACCACGGTGTTGTTGAAGTTCTCCGATTCTGAAGATGTTCTCAAGAGCTCATCTCCTTCCTCTGATCGTATAGAACCTCTTTTTGCTTCGTCATCAGTTTGCATTTCCGACAGGAAGTCAGAAGAGGAGACCGACGGCTTAATTGTCGCCTCGGATAAATTGGAGTCGTCGACGATCCAAGTTCTAAGGTTGTATTTGGTGGTGTCTCCGTAAAAAGAGGAGGAAGTTGCTTATCAGCATTCAGGACATCCTTTTTATAGACCCTTAGGTGTATTGACTCGAAGAAAAACCGCGCTAGAGCATTTAGGGATTCCTTATTGATCACGATAAGAGCCCTTTAGTTCCTCCAGCTTCGCAACTTTCCAGTCATGAAGTAGAAGGGTCGGGTTGCTGAGCCTGATGATTTCCAGAATGCTTTCTGGGGAAGAGGGTTCGGCTGGGATCCAGGTGCTAGTTCGAGGTCTGCTAGGGATGTCTTCCTTAGACACGGCCTCGATTTTAGCACATGACCAAATCTCTCCTAAACTACCTATGGCTTTGGTGAAGAGACCAAGAGATCTCTGATTGGCACATGCGATAAGCTTGACTTGGCTTTGGTGCCACGTCGCTTGTAATGAGAGGTTGTCCGGGGTTTTCCCGCATGATGGCCAAGAAGTCGGTCGAAAGCTTTACCTTGACCAACTCCACCGTTCAGGTGTTATTGATCCATCGGTGTCCTTCCTGTCGATTAGCGTGATCATTATTGCGTCCTTCGCTGAAAGACCTCAGAGATGTGCTGTTGGATGGCCCAGGAATTTTGGTATTATAAGCTTTGGGCCTTTTGGGAATCGGCACGGTTTCCTCCAACAATCTCTGACGCTTGGAAGTGTCTTTTGGTGTTTTGGGAGCCGTGGAAGCAGTGGGTAGTCCGTCTTTTAGGATGTTGTTAGCCTACTCAATCTTGCTCTTTATATCCGCACTTCTCTCAACCTCCGGAATGGATCCGAAGGTCTTAATGATTCGTAAAGCATTTCGGCGTATTAGGTAGAGCGCCTTAGAGTTCGCTAACTCAATTTTGCAACCCTTATATGACCTTCTCGAATATACCAGCAAAGTTTGGCTCCCCCTTTCAGAGAGTTCATACCATATATCCCGAATCGAGAACATTTATCGTCATTTTCTTCGATTTGCCCTTCGTGGACTACCCTGTTATGATCCCTTTAGTTACCTCCCTACCGTGACCGCCTCAAGCTCCTGAATCTCTATACACTCGAAAAACGTAGAGATGTAGCTGACATTCTCTTCATTCAATGGCTGCTCGCTGGTTCTGCCGATTGCGCTGCCCTTTACAATTTCATTTCTTTCAACACAAATCCTCGTAACTAATGTCGGCCCGAAGTTTTTTTTAAGGATTCAGCAAAAACTGCTGAAATAATAGGCTTAGACCCGAAACTGGTCAAAGGCTTTTTAGTTTTTTTTAATGACATTAACTTCAGGTTTGAAAATCGATACAATAAATTCCGTTTGGGCACAGCAAAATTATTTGTTTCCAAATATAATTGGTACAAAATGCTTGTAAGCGTCCACAAAAGTCTGTTGCACGGTTCTGACATCATTGAAAGTTGTCCAATCCCTATCGGACAGCGCGTTTTCAAGAAAGCTGTCCCGAATCGCAAAAAATACTGTGCTCCATACCATGTTGATATCTTATGATCCAAAGATAACCGAATTGCGACATCTACCAACCCGACAACACAAGATACCACCCCCTGAAGTCATGTAAATCAAACATAATTAATAAATTAAATCCGAATTATGTCCAGCTAATGACTCTAAATCGACCACTGTGCGACGGTGTTTTTGTTCCATTGTGAGTAATCGCCGCACCCATCTTGCGCTCGGCTTTCTCATGTCCAATTTTTCAGTCAACGTGCGAGGTACAGCGCTTTTTGAAATGCCTACAAAAAGTTAGTTCACGCACTTTCAACCGACGCACAGTGCGTTGACTAGTGGACAAAAATAAAAAAATCGAATGTGCTATAAAGAGATGTAATGCTGCGGAACTCAATTGGCATATATCTAATTGCAGCATATATCTATCAGAAGGTAGGGCAATTTTAGCTTTAGTTTTGGTTTGCAATCAGTTTTCGCTGTGTGGTTATTTAGCCTTCCAATTCCAAAAGTTTTATCAATTTTTTTTTTTTGAACTATAATTATGGATACCTCTCGGGCTGGTATGTGTACTTTTTTAATTATTTTGGAGTGAAATTCATTTTTAAACTAATAAATCAAAAAAGGTTTTTATTTTTTGAGCACCAAAAATTCACTAAAGTGTAAATTTGAATTAGAACGTAGCTAGCTGTAGCAAAATCTTTTATCTCATTAACTTCCTCCATTCTTATGCTGTACAAAAGTAAAAAGTTTTCTTGCTAATAATTGCTAACCTTGAAAAAATTCGACTTTTTGTAGGACCAATTCCAATTATAAAAAACGAACAAATTTTTGGAAAAATGGGTTTCGATTATAAAAGGTTCAAAGATTGAGGAATTAAAGGATTATGTTTTGAGTTTACTAAGAATAAACAATTGCTCAAAGAGGATTGAAAGTGATTTGACCCAAAAAATTAAAGAATGTGACTGCAATATTGCCAGGCGATGGAAACAATGTTTCCGAAACCGCGCTATGTTTGTTAAGCGTCACGATGTGTGGTTAAAAAGCGAGTTTATACTTCCTCAGAGTATCATTAATATAACGCATAAAACCACCTCTTTTGATCTTCCGGGAACTAGTCGTGGAAGACCCCAAAAGCCATTTAAAGAAGCTTCCAACAAAACCAAAAATCTCAGAGTAGAGGATCTATTGATCTCAAAAACAAGTGAGGACTTAAAATACGCAGCAGAACTGTCTGGTCACTTATCAACTGTCGGAAGCAAATCAGTTTTATCAACCCAGGAAGCCTTAGCATTATATGTTATTTAGAATTAGACCTATCAGAAAGAAGGTATAACATACTACGAGGGGCGTTCAATATATTCTCGGTATCGATATGAAGGAAAATGCGAATTCAATTTAAATTGTCTTTATTTTTCAATATGATCTCCCCTAACATCAATGCATTTGTTACATCTTGAGATAAGCTTTTTTAAACCCTCAAAATAATAAATTTCCTCTTTCTCTGCAAAATACCGACTTGAGTTCTTCATCATCCGAAAATCTTTTTCCACGAAGACATTTTTTCAAATCCGGAAACAGGAAATAATCACTAGGGGCAAGGTCTGGACTATAGGGTGGGTGTTGGATTTCATCGAAACCACAATCTCGCGCAGCAGCCTTGGAAACTCGCGCCGTGTGAACAGGAGCGTTGTCATGAAGAAGCAACACACCCGCTGCGAGTTTACCCCGTCTTTTCTTTTTAATTTCCTCCCGCAAATTATGCAAAGTGGAAGCGTAGGATGTGGCGTTGATGGTTTCACCTTTTTTTTTGTACTCAATGAGCAAAATTCCCTTTGAGTCCCAAAAAACTGTGGCCATGAGCTTCCCGGCAGACGGAGTGACTTTGAACTTCTTCTGGGGGTCTGTTCCTTTTTTATGCCACTGCATGGACTCTTGTTTGCTTTCAGGGTCATAGTGGTGGACCCATGTTTCGTCCCCGGTAACAATTCGATCCATAACACCGTCCGCGTTCTCACTACACTTTCACTTCTACAGCATGCGATTCTCACTTTTTTCTGAGGCGCTGTGAGCATTCGTGGCACCCACCTTGCACTGACCTTTGAAAGGTTAAGATGGTCATGAAGAATGGTGTGAATGGTACCAATTGAAAGCTTGGTGATCTCTGCCATCATTTTCACCTTTATTCGGGCATCCTCAAGAACAAGTTTTTCGACTTCTTTGATGCTTTCTCCCGTACAAGCAGTAGCCGGGGCGCCGGAGCGGGGGTCGTCCTCAATGCTCTCTCTGCCTCTATTGAACTCACTTGACCACTTTTGCACAGTTGATAATGAAGGTGCGGAACCCTGGTAAACAGCCACCATCTCTTCATGAATAGTTTTTTGACTTTTTCCTTGCTTAGTGAGAAATTTAATTACAGCGCGATGCTCAATTTTCACCATCATCGCCTCAGTTGCCATTATGATTCTGTTTAACTAGAGATAAAACGCGAATTAATAATCACATTTATATGAAATTTTACATGAATGCACTAAAATAATAGTATTACTTGATAAATAAGTCAATTTATATATACAACCACAGCTTCACCCCGATACCGAGAATATCTTGAACGCCCCTCGTAAGAACAATTGTTAATGCTTTGCACAAGGATTGCTTTCCGAGCTTATATAAAATAAAAAAAAACTTAAAAAAACAAATGCTTCCTATCAATAGAGAGGCTGAATTGCTGAGTAGGACTGGAGAAAGTATAGCTGAAATTGCTCATATAGAGCAAAACACAACTGCAACGTTAGTATGTAAGTGGGGCTTTGACGGAAGTTTCGGACATAGTCAGTTCAAACAACTGTTTGCTGATTCAGAAAGCACAGACGAATTTTTATTTTTGATTGCGTTTTGTCCCCTTAAGTTGATCGAGGATAGTACCGGTATGGAGCTGTGGAAAAATCCTCGTTCTTCTTCAACTATGTACTGCAGGCCAATTAATTTTTATACAGGGTGAGTTTTTTAACATCCAAATTACTCGAAAAATACGCGATATGGCGAAAAATGTTTCAAACAAAAGTCACAAGGTTCTGAAGGGGACATAAGATGGTGACCACGAGTTTGACCTTGAGACTAATTTTCAAGGTCAAACGAAGGTCACTTTTGATTTTTCAAATGATAATTCCTAATTTTCATTGCTCAGTCGTATTCCAACTTTGTCTCAAAGGTCTTATTCATTCAGTGCTAGATCCCACTGCACTCGCACGCCTGAATCATTAATCGGTTTCCAACGTTGTTAGGGTGTTAGAAGTTCGATATTTGTTTTGAGGAACTGATTATTATTAGTAACGTTTTCCAGATTAATAATGCAGGCTATTTCAATTCAAGAGAAAATTGAAATGGTATTGATTTATGAAGAAAGTGGAAGGAACATCGATGGTGCTGTTGGTCTTTGCGCCCAATGTTTCCCAGACCAGATACGATCGCGCGCTTCCTTTTATCGGGTCATCCAACAATTCACTGGTGAAGAAAGTGTGCAACCAAAGAAAAGGAATCGGTCAGATAGGGTGGCTGTTGAGGACAATGAAATAGCAGTGTTAACTGCCGTTGCACTCGCCAAATAAGTCGTGAATCAGGAATTTCAAGCGACTGTCTGTAAGATATTACATCGGCATAAACACCATCCTTATCATGTTTCAATGCATCAAGAACTTTCTAGTGAGGATTTTCGCAACCGGGTTTCCTTTTGTCAATGGGCACTTCAGCAAATTGAACGAGACCCCCTTTTCTTCGACTCTTCTCTGATGAGTCGACTTTCACCAATCACGGTACGGTCAATCGATATAATATGCATTACTGGGCTAACGAAAGCCCTTTTTGGTTACGACAAGTTGAACGCCAGCACCTTTGGAATGTTAATGTTTGGGCGGGAATTATTGGGAATAAATTAATAGGTCCATATTTTATTAAGGCAACTTGAATGGCGAAAAGTATGCAAACTTCTTGCGGGACCATCTTCCAGTATTACTAGAAGAACTGCCATTGGAGTTGTGGCAAACAATGTGGTTTCAACATGATGGTTGTGCAGCCCTTTATTCCCAAGTAGCCCGGGGCGTATTAAACAATGTTTACCATCAACGATGGATCGGACGAGGGGGTCCGAGGCAATGGCCTGCTAGATCACCTGATCTTACGTCACTTGATTTTTTCTTGTGGGGCTACTTAAAAAGTGAGGTTTACAGAAAAAAGCCAACAACACGTGAGGACATGAAAAGACGAATAACTGAAGCTTGCCGGAAGATTACGCCAGAAATACTTCTCAGTTCTGTTGGTTCATTTAGAGCGCGGATAGACAAGTGTATTGAAGTGAATGGTCACATTTTCGAGCATTTGTTGAAATAGTCTCGGGAAATAAAGAATTCAATGATTCAACAGTGGGAGGCAAGGGAACCCACTCTAATTAATCACCCCAAAGGAAACAAAATACTGCTACGTCCACGTCGTTGTTTCTGGGTTATGCTAAACGCACTATGTAAAAACAAATGACAAGCCTATGAGCAATACGACTGAGCAATGAAAATCAGGAATTATCATTTGAAAAATCAAAAGTGACCTTCGTTTGACCTTGAAAATGGGGCTCAAGGTCAAACTCGTGGTCACCATCTTATGTCCCCTTCAGAACCTTGTGACTTTTGTCTGAAACATTTTTCGCCATATCGCGTATTTTTCGAGTAATTTGGATGTCTCAAGTTAAAAAACTCACCCTGTATATGAAAGAAAATGCATTTTATCAAGAACAAATGCTGCATCAAAGTGTTACATTTGCGGTGCGACAACGAGATGAATTTGATAGCAGTCAATGAAAAGCTCCCGAATGAAGAAAACTACCGTTTTGGTTTATCCACCCTACATTCTTGGATAAGGTGCTTTGAATGTTTGTTACACATTTCCTATAGGCTTCCTTTTAAAACTTAGCAAGTGCGTCAATCGGAGAACAAAATAACGTTTACAATTAGAAAAAAAAAAGAAGTTCAAAACTCTTTTAAAACTAGGATGGGCAAACCAAAGCCAGGATTCAGATCAACTAATGATGGAAACACTGCAATCCAAAGATAACTGCAGAAATAACTGGGGTTGATGAATGCCTAATACAAAAGTTGTCTGTTATTTTAACGGTCGTAGCTTGTGGAAAAAATTATAAATCTGCCGAAGTTTTGCGAATTGCTCACGAAAGAGCTATACCTGGAACTTTATAGTTGGTATTATATGCCAAGCAGCGTTCACAAGCTCTTAATTCACGGAGCAGATATTATTTCATTTTTTAAAATGCCTATTGATCAGCTCTCAGAAGAAGCCTTATAAGCAAGTCATGAAGAGTTTCGAAAGCATCGTCTCGCTCGCACTAGGAAACGAAGACCTTATGACCGTGTTACTACTTAGATCTGATCCTGTAATTTCTGAATATAGGAATACAATTTCAAAAAAAAAGTTAAGGGAGGACGATGATGACCTCAAACAATACCTAACATTACCAGAAAATATGGAATCATTATTGCGAATACGTAGTAATATAGACAGTGAAGACTCCGATTGGTCTGATTAGATGTATCTAATAACACTGGGCAACAATGAAAAATACTCGGACATACTGAATAGTGTTTGCTCAGGTCATGTACAGTAACCTAACGGCACACACTTTTACATCTTTATCGAACGAGGTCAGTTCTAATAGAATCGCACATCGTTTAAATCGGTTTTTCTGTTAGTAATTTAAAAAAATAAACTAATTTGCGTAAGAAGAATATTAGAAGTGCATTAAGGTGATAAAATGCCACGATCTTGTGTTGATTGTCCAGATTTATTCTGCTATATTTGTGGAGAATTTACACCACCTTTCCGAAAAAAGAAAATAACACCATTTATTGAAAAGTTTTACTTTTCTTATTTTAAATTTAAAATAAACCATCAGGATAAACTCTGGGCACCACACATTTGCTGCCTTAGGTGTCACCGACAGCTAACTGGTTGGTTTAACGGGTCATTTTCTGCAATGCCTTTTGGAATGCCTATGATATGGAGAGAGCCCCAGAGTCATACAGATTGTTACTTTTGTTGCAACAATGTGAAGGGATTTTCTCGAAGATCAAAGCATTCTATAAAATATGCAGATGTCTCTTCTGTAATAAGACCAGCACCTCATACAGAAATTCTGCCAGTTCCAAAGCCACCTTCTGGACGCCTTTCGGATACAGAAATAAGTTCGTCATATTGTTCAGAAGAAATCATGGATGATCCAGAATTTGAGCTCCCTACATCTTCTGATGCACTACATCTCATCAGTCAGATTGAGCTTAATGACCTCGTCAGAGACTTGGATTTGTCAAAACAAAAGTCTGAAATACTGAGCTCAAGGTTAAAGCAGTGGAATCTGCTCAAGCCTGATGTAAAAATTGCAGAGTACCGTACGCGACAAAGTGAATTTGTTCCTTATTTTTCGAAAGCCGATAACTTAAAGTATTATAATGATATTAATGGCTTAATGCTGTCGCTGGGTTATGAGCATAAAACCGAAGAATGTCGGCTATTCATCGACGCATCAAAGGCTAGCTTGAAAGCTGTATTGCTTCATAATGGTAATAAGTTTCCTTCAATACCTCTAGCGCATGGTGTGGATTTAAAAGAAACCTACGATGTTATGAAATTTATATTGGAAAAAATTGAATATAAAAAATATAACTTGTCGATATGTTCGGATTTAAAAGTTGTTGCTCTACTTCTTGGACTACAACTAGGTTACACCAAATTTTGCTGTTTTTTATGTGAGTGGAGATAGTAGAGCACGATCGGAGCACTTTGTGAGAGTAGATTGGCCTATAAGAACAAACTTTATTTGTGGAGAAAAAAATATAAGGAATAATTCATTGATCGAACCACAACGTGTTATTCTACCACCTTTACATATCAAATTGGGTCTTATAAAAAACTTTGTAAAGGCGATGAAGAAAGACCAACCTGGTTTCAATTTTTTGAAACAAAAGTTCCCATCACTAAGCGAAGCAAAAATTAAAGAAGGTATTTTTGTGGGTCCAGACATTAGAAAGCTTATAAAAGATCCAGCTTTCATTCCTACTCTGGATTCATTAGAAAAACAGGCCTGGTGTAAAGAAAATGCTGGATGCTTATCATAAAATGGGATGCAACATTTCGCTAAAACTTCATTTTTTGCATTCTCATCTCAATTTCCTTCCTGAAAATATGGGTGATGTAAGCGATGAGCACGGCGAGAGATTCCACCAAGACATTGCTGCAATAGAGCAACGATGCCAAGGAAAATGGGAGCCATCAATGTTGGCAGATTACTGCTGGTCGCTTATAAGAGAAAGTCCGAGGTGTTCTTATAAACGGAATGCAGATGCTTCCAAAAAAAACAACAAAATTTTACAAGAAACAACTTTTTTCGGTCAATATTTTTGGTTAAATTCTTAAATTCAAAAAAGTGTTTTCTCACAATATCCCGATGTGACCTGGCTATTTTATATAGTTTTCCTGATTCTATAAACTCCAACGATTACGAATCACATAATTTTATCTCCGAGTAAAAAATAAATTAAGTGTAATTTACCATTTATCAATTATGTTAATTTTTTTTTAAGAACATTGAATTTTTTTATGCTTTGAAAAAGAAAATTAATCATGCAAAATATGTTTCTTAATACTCGTATGTCAATAAAAGTTAAAAATTAAAACACAAGTAAACACTTATATTTGTTTTTACTTGATACGTCCTCTTTGAGCTGTTTGCCCTCATTAAACCGAATTGTAAGTATCATATGTCTTTCAAATAATAAAACTTGGCCCCCTTTTCAATTTTAATAGCTCATTTAAAAAAAAAAAAAAACCAAATCAGTTGAAATTCAGATTTTTGTCCACCATCCTCATACATTCAACGCACTGTGCGACGGTCATCCAATACCATTTATACCATTTTGTGGATTTTTTTCAACATTTCTGGAGAGCTCGTCTCATTTGGTCGACTACTGCGATGTTCGTTTTGGCGACTAGTACGGCTTCGCTTAAACTCTGCCACCCAATATTTTATTGTTGTAAACGATGGGGCAGACTCCCCTTCCAGAGTAGAATCCTGTTCCGTTTTAATGTTGATTGGATTGAGGTCTTTCAAAGAAAAGTATTGTGTCACATGACGATGAACAATTTTTTTCCATACTTAAAAATTTATTGAGAGCGTTCTAAACAACATAGCGTCGTCAAACTTCAAATTTAAGCTTTATAAAGTTGGTACTTTCTACAATTGTCAAACAACAAATGCCAGCTCAAGTACTTCTGGGACTACCTTCATTGATTTATTGAGATCAAAGTTTGATGAAAGAGCGATTTCAAGATTGGAAGCAGTAAACTGGCCACCAAGATATTGCCATCTAATACCCTTCGATTTTTTTCCCTTAAGGGTACAGTCATGATGATAACACCAGACAGTTTGTTTGTTTGTCTATCATAACCATTCAGTCAGCATGATATCTCTGGAGTGTCATATTGCCGACTGAGCGTGTGAAAATAATTGCGTTGTATACAATATTTTGTAAATTGTATAGTTGGCATTATTTTAGTATTTGTGAGACACTAAAAAATAATAAACGAACCAGTTAACTTGAACCAAGCAGCAAAGACAATACCTTTTCTTTTATTATAGACTTCCCCCCACCAGTGGTAAGGATTCTTTAGTAACAGCTTTTTTAGCTGTTTTAACAGTACATAAAATTGCTTGTTAACGTAACATAGATAAACTAGCAACAATTGGAGCTTTGAAAAAAAATAGAAAAATTATAATACTCCACCTATGGAGCTGGTCTTTAATTCTTGTCCTTATAATTGGTTCGTCAAATTTCACAGATTTCTTCTATCGTTTCATCTGTCCTCCCAAAGACTTGGTATCAGTTAGAACTGAAGTCAATGTCTCCTCCGCCATTATCATTGACAATTTATGATCTTATACCATTCCTCCAACATAGACTAGTCATAACGTGCGCTTCCCGCCTTGTTTATCTGCAATCAACATGTTTAGTTGCATTGTTGGTCCGAAGAAATCTCCAATCAAGCACTCTCTTGACGATCCATCTTTACCTAGATTTAGTTGGTACAGTCTTTCGTTAACTCTGTTGACTCCTTGTTACCTATTGTCATCCGTCACCTGTTTGTTGTTTGCCATTTATCATTTCCTTCCCTAGAAACTTTCAATTCCAAGAAAAACATATTTTATCTTTCCTCAGATGGTGGTACTGGTACAGGTACTGGTACTGGTACTGGTATTATACTAAGATACACTCGTACGAATATGTGAATATTAGATTACAGGTTTTCCTTATGAGGGAATTACTGCAATTCAATGATCTCTGGACTCTGACTACACATTTGTTCTTTCAGGAAGGGAACAACAAAATGCCTACGGCGGATATACATAATAATCGCAGCACGTTCCCTCTGTAGAGTCTTTATTCAGCTGCCTAATAACAGCTTCAGCGGGCCCAGGTGTTTTCCTTTCTTCAACATCTCGAGCATCGTGTTCGTACCTACATTTGGAAAAAAAAAAAAAAAAAAAAAACAAAAAGCAAAAGAATCTTTTGGATGAATCAGAATTCAATGAGATCTTTGTGTTCGTTGTTTGTAGAAAGTCATACGCAAAGCCCGCACAAAGGAATGCAATCGCGCAACAATTTTTGTCTTAATTGGCCTTTTGAGAAGAGGAAAATCGTTGAACGCAAAAGTATTTATTTGTTTGTTGAATCGAATGAATGTCTTTAGAGAATTGTTTTTATTTATATGTTTGCAAACAAATGCGTCAGAAGCTTCATTCATAAGAATTTGTTGGAATCGCATTTGGGATTTTCAGATTTTGCAGACTTTGCATCTTGAAGTTTAAGAGAGTCGGCTGGGTTACTCAATCGACTTGAATGGTTCAATCGATAACGACTGCTTAAGTGGATAATGGAAACCCTGTACCTCTAGAAGGTCTACGAGTCATCTTGTGTTTTGTTTTCGATATTTAGTAACTTCATGGATAGATATTGTGTATGACTGATTCAGTCAATTTGTGTTTGTTTTTTTTATAAGCAATGCTTAATAGACACTTCAGGACGATAAGCGGATATGGCTCTGCACTCACCGAAAACATTGAAATAGTCCAACATAGAGAACCTTCGAATTATGGCCTAAAGAACGTCACATCCATTGGCTAATGTATACTTTCTGGTCATCTTGTTCTTAGGTCTTCTGAATCCTATTGGGGCGTAGGGCATCAAGAACACCTGCGTGTCATCATGTCCAAAGCTCTGCAAACCGCTTGAATCCCCTCCAAGTTAACCCCAAACCTTGGGATTCCTCCTCGACTGTCCTTCTACATGTCGGCTTATGGCTGCCCGCAGAATTGTGAATTTTTTTTTTTTATAATGAGCGCGCGCTCAAGCGATTTGTGGACCCGTAAAATGTTTGTATACAGCGCGGGCGAAGGAAATAAATTTAAGGAGGAAGAATAGAGTGGTACCGACGTACATTGGTTTTAAATGTTTGCAAGTTATAACGACCAGGAAATAAAGAGCTCGGCAGGGCATTCCATAAGCGAGTTTTATGGCTTAGAAAGGCATCACGATATTTTAGAGTACATCTGATAATGGCCTTGAGGGTATACTAATGAGTATTCCTAGCGAGACGGATGTTGTGGTTGAAAGTTTGAATGGGCGGAATGCTACTGGCGATTTCAATGGAGTACTGGTGGTGGAAATAGCGATAAAACAAAGTGTGACACGAGACATTACGTCGGTGTTCGAGGGTGTTAATTGATTGACTGATATTAGTATCACCTATAAGTTCTATCGCACGGTTTCGAATCCCATCTAGCAGGTGCAGAGATGTTTTAGGAGCACTTGACCAGATGTGGACATTGTATTCCAATTTTGGGCGGATGAAGGCCTTATAGAGGGTGTTTTTTTTTTAGAGGTATACAAATTCAATATGAAATAAAACAGTTGAAGCTAAGGTTAATGTCTATAATATTAGCTTTATCTAATAGATAACTTTATGCCATTAGTGCTTACATATGATATCGGGCCGTATATCAGCAATATCACGGCGAATGTTGACTTCCAAATCGTCCAACGCCCCTGATTTATCGTCATAGACTAGTGACTTCACGTACCCCCAATGAAAGTAATCTAAAGCTGTGAGATCACAGGATCGTGGAGGCAAATTCACAGGTCCATTACGCAAAATTATGTGCTCTGAAAATATCTCTCGCAATAAATTGATGGTGTGGCGCACCGTATGGCATGTTGCGCCATCTTGTTGAAACCAAAGCTCTGTCACATTAATGCTATTCAACTGATGAACGAAGAAGTCAGAAATCATGTTTCTATAGCGCTATCCGTTGACGGTAACATTCTAGCCGGCATCGTCCTTAAAGAAATATGGACCGACGATTCCATAAGCCGCTTGATTACATATCCCTTTAACTAAAAATGAATCATGTTTTCGGCGCATTCACCGAACCTAAAGCATGAATTAGTATAGTGGCCACCCGGTTTCAACTTTTGCACAAACTGGATCTTACAAACTTTTAAGCCAAGATCTTTCCGTAAAATCTTCCACAAAGTGGATGGGCATAGCTCCAATTGCTGTGAACGATGGCGAATCGACTCATTCGGATTCACCTCAACACTGTGCTCCACAACGGAAACAACTTCTTCTGTTCGCACTGTTTGTCGTCTTTGGGGATGCGTATTGTCCACTAGAGTGTACGTAGTGTGAAAACGGTTCATCGTGTTCCGAATAACTTGCTCAGATGGACGATTATGTCGACGTAAAATGAACGTAGCGCACGATAAGTTTGGCGAACCGAACCATGGTTTTCAAAATAAGCTTGCACAATTTGCATGCGTTGTTCAGGCGTTAATCTATTCATCGTATAACGGCAAAACGTTCTAACAACAAATCAACTCACAACTGTCAAATTGACAATCTGTAAAAGCAGTGTTGCCAGTTTAAAAGCGAAACCTCTAAAAAAAACACCCTTTATATTGTGGGTAGATCAGAGAGGGTGAAATATTTCTTGCTTGAGGAAACCTAGATATTTCGCAGTATTTTGACGACACCGAATATGTGGTCATTCCAACGTAAGTTGTCACTGACACACATACCGAGAATGGAAAGTTTATCGGTTTCGACGATGCAAGTGCCATTCATGGATAACGACTGAGTGCTTAAATTTCGCTTTAATGACAGCAGACAGCATTGAGTTTTGGAAGCATTAAATTCCACTCTGTTGATAGTTTCCAAATTGGTTATGCTGTTGATATCGGAATTTAATGATAATTTAATCATACGCTTCCGTTCCCGTTCTACAGCCGAAGGGCAGGCGTGTGAGTCCCGGAACGAATATGAAAAGCAGAGAGTACTGTCATCAACAAAGGAATATGGTATATTGGATTAGAAGTAGCAGACAAGGGATCGTTGATGAAAATTTGATGAAAGAGTGTCGGAGACAAAGCGGAGCCCTGGGGCACACCAGCATTTATTTTGTGAATATCAGACTTGAAACCGTCGAATACAACTTGAATTGAACGTTCCGAAAGGTAATTTCTAATCCATTGAAGAAGAGAGTCGTCGATCCCAGAAGCACGAATTTTCGACAAAAAAGCCTGATGCCAAACTCTGTCAAATGCCTTAGAAATATCAAGTTCAACTACCTTGCTTTCACCAGGTTAATGGACGCTTTGGTTTCACTTTTCGGTGAGACATGCCATCAGATCACCAGTGGACCTGTTGCTACGAAAACCGCACTGCCGGTCATTAAGAAGAAGAAGAAGAAGCTGACGGTTTATCAGCGTTTCCATGGACCTGGGAGATGAGTCATCAGTGCAATGGTTCTGTAGGACGGGCTGGACAAATTCTGTTTTCCATCTGCTCGAAAAGAGTCCTAAAGAGGAGGTTTGATGAAAAAGCTTACGCATTGGTTTTTCCAGCGTGGAAGAACACCTCTTCAGAAGGAGGGGAGTGGAGGGGAGCGGATTTGTGAATGTTAAGATCTTTAAGTACTCTTGCTACTACACGAGTGCGAAAGTGGATTTGTCCCAGTGAAGATTTGACGCACTCAGGTGTAGGCAGGGACAAAGCACAATCTGGGAGTGATATCAGAAATAAATGCTTGAACTGTATTAAGCTTCTGTGTCAGAAGTTAAAAACTGACATTCCACTATGCTGAGATGCTTATTATATAGGTAGGAACAGATTAGTTCAAAATAATGGAAATTTTAAGTGTTCATGTCATTACTTTAAATAATAATAAGTACAACTGTATCTGAACCTGTTGCTAATTTATTTAGCGATTTTTTCGCGAACATTAAAAATTATCTTGCAGATTTTCGGAATATTAACAACTCGTTCTGTAATTGCGATATGACGACTATCTTAGCACTATCACCCAGAAATCTCTGTGTTTAGAAATTTTACTGCTCTAGCAATTCATGAGGTCATAATGTCACTGAAAACTTCGACTTTTTCGTCTTATGATAGAATCTCTAGTAAAGTTCTGAGAAATTTATCTTTTTTTCTTTCAGATGTATTATATTATATTTCATTTTCATTAAAACCAGCAGTTATAGTACCATTACATAAAAACGGTAACTTTAAGCAACTACCGCTCTATCTTACTCCTTTGCGTCTTCTCAAAGGTTTCTGAAAAAGGTCTTAAAGTCGGAATGATATCCGTCTTATTGTATTATTGTATTATTGGCAGAAATTTATTAACATTGGCGTCCCACAGGGCTCAGTACTGGGTTCAATCTTATTTCTTATTTTTGTGAAGTCTGTATCAATACCACAATTTAAAGATGAAATTACAGCATTCGCTGATGACAACGCATTAATCTACTCTAATTACCTTCTTTACATCGAAACAGTGATTTGGACATTCTGCAAAAATGGTTTAAACTGCATAGATTACGAGTATGAGCTAGGTCTGTATTGCTATCAATCAATTCCAATGTTGGCATACTATGCCCTGTGTCCAAGCCTCAATATGGTATATCTTATTGGGGTGTAATCGTAGAGCTCACGGTTTCGAACTATTCATATGCCTTAAGCGGGGGCTAAGGTTAATTCGTACAAAAAAAGGCATGTTTTTGTGAATTTTTTGTGTTGTAAAATCTCTTTATTAAAACCAATAGTACATTAAAGTATGACATTCGAAGAATATTGTATAAAATTTTCACGAAGAAAGATTAAAAAATACGGCAATGGCAGCAATTATTCGGACGTGTCTCGAAAAAAAGGAGAATTGCGATGCCCCTCATAACTTGGTTCTGGATCATTTGAAATCACAAAATCAAAGTTCATTCGTTAGATAATAGTTTTCCCTAGGTAGCGCTGGAAGGGTTTTTCGAAATTTTGCGAAAAAATCGGCTAATTTGTTATTGTACAATAAAATAAAAATTATTAACAAATTTGAAAAAAAAAGAACTCTCCAGCGTTACCTCGTAAATTATGTACAGAAATAGTGTTCAAAATTTCAAAAGGATCGGTGCAGTATAGTAGTTTTGCAGTTATGAGGGGCACCGACTTTGAAAACGTGAGTTGTGGGGAAAATGCTTTAAAGTTTTGAACACTAATAAATCTAGTATAAAACGTTCATAAGCAAATTTTATCGGCTTACGAGTACCTCACACTGAGTCACCAATGCCAGGTCCATAAAGGATGTTGCTATCATCCATGATGTTTAAAGTACCTTTTTGCTCCTGCCTACGACGAATCCTACCTTCTTTAGTTTGTCTTTCAGCTTCCTGCTCTGCTCGGCTTATACGTATGGAGTTAGTCATGAGCACTTGATCCACTACTGATTCCCATGTCTTGCATGAAGGTTAGCAAAGCAAAAGAACCTTCATTGAAGACACTGGCTGCCACATAAGCTGCAATTTCAACGATGACAGAGGTTCCACGCAAGTGCTTTGGTGAGTGAGTGAGTGAGAAATCAATTATCGTATAAAGTTTTTCAAGGTCCTCCATAACATGATCTTCAACGGTCACTTTTATTTTTTTAATTACGAGTAACTTCGCCAATTTTGCTCCAATCGACTTGCAATTTTGACACAATATTCTTAAGATATTATGCATTCAATTAAAAAAATACCTTAATACCTTACCCCCCCCACACTTAAATTACTTCCTTTAAAGCCTCTATATTTTTTGATTTACATTTTTTCAGAAATCTGGGTACTACGCAATCAGTACTGGTGTAGCTGGTGATTCAATGTTCGATTCGTTTTGACAAGAAAATCATTAAGATATTGAAAAAGGTTTGCAGTTTTCTGGTGACGATGTTGATCATTCAGAAGATACTGCATCCATGCTTATAAAGTAGCTCTGCTTCCAAGTTTGATTGGAAGAGTCAAGCGGAGTATATACTTTGCGAGTTCTGCTGTCCACATCTAGTTGGGTACCACCATCTTCAGAGATTATGGCAAGCTGTTCACTTTCTCGAATTACTGCTTGCCAATGTTGAGTTGAGCAGTATTTACTTGGAGCACTATTTTGTTTGCCTCTGATATGGGTCAATATGTCATCAGCATAGCCAAGATGTTATGTCTCAGCAGCAGTCAAAGTTACCAATGACGTCCAGCTGCCAAAATATTCAGTAAGGTTTTGCCGTTTCATCATCCAATTCCGGCTCAGTTGTAAATACGCAACGTGAATGTCGTCGTGAAGACGGCCGTCATCATGGCAATTCGCAATTCAGTGTGCTGGCAATTCGTCGCACCGTGGAAAAGTTTGAGCGTGAGTACACTCTTTTGGATTTTAAGCCACCAACCAGACAGAGATTGGTGCGAAATGAAGAAAACATAGCCGCCGTAGTGGCCAGTATCGAAGAAGACCCGGCATATTTTCTGGATGAATTTCGGCCTTCATCCATATAATATCCCGCTAACGCAAGAATTGAATCCGGACGACCATAGACAACGCCGTGAGTTCGCTAACTGGGCGCTGGAAATCTTCTCGGACGCGGCCCATTTTTGGCTCAGCGGCTGTGCCAACAAGCAAAATTCCCGTTATTAAGGCGAACGCAATTCTCAAGTGTTCGGTTTCGGTGCGGTTTATGGCATGACGTCATCATCGGACCTTATTCCGTTCGAAATGAGGAAGGGAAGACCGTTACAGTCAATGGTCTCAGGAATAGAGCGAGGTTAACCGGCTTTCTGTGGTCAGAGCTCGACGAGCTGTGGTTCCAACAAGACGACGCTGCATGCCATCAAATCGACGCAACGCTCGAAGTTGTGAAGGAGAAATTTGGCGACTGGGTCAGCTCATGGCGAGCGTTCATCAAATGATCGCCAAATCATGCGATTTGACGCCACTCGATTTTTTTCTCTGGGGCTACGTCAAGTCCTAAGTCTAACAAGCCAGCCACTTTAAACGAGCTCGAGGCCAACATTTAACGCGCTATTATCGGAATAACGCAGCACACATTGGACGGGTCATCAAAAATTGGACCGACCGCTTGAAGTACTGCCAGCGAAACCGAGGCGGCCATTTGGATGATGTGCTATTCCACACATAATGGCATGAACGTGACTTCAAAGTTAAGCCAGAATCAATCGCACCGTTGTTGTTTTATTTAATTTTTTTTTCCTTTCGTTCTTATCTGGTTACCGTTTATATATGACGTTTCATTTAAAGATACTCGTATTCTACAGGGTGTTGATGTTCCTGTCTGTTCGAAGTTTTTTCACTCTTTGTTCTATTGTAGCAACTTAACATATCTAGCAACAGCCGAAAGAAAGCATATACGTCTTTCTCTTCTTCGAGAGCCTAAGAACTATTCTCCTTTTCCCGGAGAAGGCTTCCGTTTCACAAGTTTACTGTGTGATTGGAAGAGTTCTGTCGGTAAGCTGTTCCGCCTCGTTTTTCTTAGGTGTCTTCTCGCCGAAGTTATTTCAGCGTTACTTCGAAAATGAGGTGCGAATACGGATATTTGTCTGTTGCCTACACATTTCTATCTCATCCTTTTACTAAATATACTTTGCAACTTTCCTGGTTGTCAGTTCCTTAGTAATACCATAAACGGTTCTACTGTCGCAGGTATATGGGCTCCTGAGCAATTATCAAAGCTATGTCCATCAGTGACAGTCTACTATAATAATAAATAGGAATAGAGTAATATTTGTCTTGTCGTTAACGCTTTCAGATTGACGCCATCGGTAGTCCTCACCGGGACTTAAAAGTCGGTACCATGAGAGTCAGAGCCCCCTCCTCGGATTTCGATCGGAGCTTGACTTGAAAGAGGTAGGCCACCTAGTAGGGGCGTCATGGTAGCTGTGGTTTAAACTGCAACCATTGTGAAGTTGCATATAAGTGATGGGTGCCCTGACTCTAAGATCGGCAAGAAGTTTTAGGTCGGCCTCGACTCACTATTACCGAAAAATGGTGAGCACTGGCCAGGCGTATCCAGGCGCCCATGGTTGTATAGCCACCCCGTGAACTTGAGGTGGTCACGTGCCGCTTTTTCAGTGGCTAGTAGGTTGATTTATCATACTTTCGCAATGCAATGAGTAGACCGTCACTTTTCATTGATTTTCGGGTGACACCAGCCTCGAAAATGAACGTTCTTCAAATAGGATTCTAAATCCAAAGTGTGCACGGACTATGATCTAAGAGTGTGCAACTGCAGCATAGACACACTAAACCTATATACCCTGATCCTATGCAAGGTTAGGTTAGGTTAGAGCACAGTGGCTGTTGGAGACACCAACCCACTTCACTTCGGTCTATTGGCGCATTATGATGCCACGTGGATCTGTGGTCCTCCTACTTTTGAATTTGGGGTTATGATAAAGCGTTTGGAGATTGTTAACGTCTATATTGTCCAGATCGCTCAGGTCCATGTAGCAGAAAAAAAATCCTAGAGGAGTTTCCATCTTTGGGAGAGAGCTGGGCATGTACAGAGTAGGTGGAGGAGTGTCTCCTCCGTCATAGACGAATTCTTTTTACTGACGAGAAAATTTCCACTTCAAGAAACAGGACGACAGAGCGTATGCTCAGTCATCACGACATGCGTCTGAACCAGCTTCTGTGATGGTTTGGTTGGGAGTCACCTACGGTGTGATCACCGAGCTCCATTTCTGCGAGAAAGGTGTGAAAAAATCGACGAAAGTATATCATCAAACTGACGTTTTAGAACAGAATACTATTCACAGATATACCGTGGATCTTTGACCGACTTAACAATGGCTCAAAAACTACGTTCAGAACTGGTAGCCCAGACCTCTATCCATTGGACTACATGACTGCGGTCCGTTCTGGAGACTATGGCTTGCACTACTCGACATCCAAGTATTGAGTCTTTGAAGCGAGCCCAAAATGGATAAGGAAAATATTTTTGACACCTCGCTTATCTAACACGACATATAGTCGTTTCTTATACCAGTCAAATGCAAGAGTTTAATCCAACGTGTATAAGTACGTACTACAGAAGCAGCGAATACCTTGAAGGCAGAAATTCGAAATTGAGTCTTTCAGCACAATAAATGTAACCAAAGCCAACAGAGATCTACTGCTTAAAAGTAGCGCAGCGTAGATACAGTACCGATCCAGAAGTAGGAAATCACCTAGCCTGAGGAAAGGCAAAAATCCACCGTAGAAAGTGTCCAGGCCCCCTTCTTTCAAACTTGAGAAAGTCAAATAGCTGGCAATTGGCTTCAGGCTCGGAACGTCCGTTCCGTAGGTAAAGAAAATTTAGTCATAACGAGAGAGTGATACGAGTAGGTCAGAGATCGGTCAGCCCAGCTTTTCAAAAATAAATCCAATGTTTAGATGGAGTTTTGATAGAACTGTTTCCAGGTTTCTTGCGAACTGGCGCTCACACTCGCCAGATGGTCTGTCACTTCTGAGCCCCTTCACAGTCACAGTTAAGCGATTTTTCTCGAAATAAGTATGAGTTACCAGAGCCAGTTCTTATTCACTGCTGAAAGATAAAGAATTTAATTTCCATAGCACTAATCTTAGTCATGAAGGAAACCTAATAACCGTTTTACTAATAACCGCTTAACCCTCAATTAAGACCTCTGCTAATGACTAACGACTAACGACAGCAAACCGCAACTACAAACGGGGGTCACTTTCGCAATCACCTTTTCCTATGACTAATTCCATTCACGTTTCATTCAGCTTCATTCAATCGAGAAACAATAACAAAACGACAATGAACTCCTCACAATTTACTTGCATAATTAAAAGCTCAAAAACCAATTAACCCCTCGAAGGTTTAAAAGAGATTTACCCTACCGAAGATGACCAACCGTAGTCTGTCGTTTGCCAAAAGAGCAGATGTCAGGTCATTGGGATTAATTTTGCAATGGATAACCTCACAAGAGTCACCCTGTGACTGTTGGATGCTGCACTGCCTAAGCAGAAATCATGACGAACGCTTGAGTATTTGGATGTAGGGGGGCAAATTATGTGGAAAGACGATTACGTCTTGTTGAAGTGAGTGCCTTCGCATAGGGTCAGGAGTTTAGTAGGCTCTAACTCGGGTTTAAGTGTTTTTCTCTTTCATTTTTGTACAACAAAAGCGAGCTGGATTGTACAGGAAATGATGCGAAATGAAACGAAATTGCTGTCGTTTCGATGGACAAAGGGACATGGGAGACTAAGGGTCGAGATTTGAAAGTACCGCAGTTCTATAAGAGCAATGTTGATGTTGTAAAATGGATCAGGATTACTATTTTGTTTACCTTTGATGGTCTGCTTCGGCACTTAATTACTTCAATAGAAAAAAACTCGATGAAATAAATTCAGTGAAAGCTAATAGTTAAAGTACAAACATCAAAGTGCATGCGGGCAGAAATTTACGGCTACTTAAAAGATAGTTTTCCATTCAACGAAGTGAGCATGATGTCGACACCATGCTGTTTGTGGAGAACTGGTGAAGAACTCGAACACCTCGGTTATTGGTAATGAGGTGAGAAAATGCTGTGCTTTGATAGGATGCATCTAAGAACTACGAAAGATACGAATGCTATACAAGTCGAATAGCATCGAATAGCAAGACGATCATCGTTAACATATCAAATTTTCCCGACTTGGACGAGATTTTATGAAAGTCATGGTTGAGTGTGAATGCCACAACCGCTGCATGAATCAATCTCATATTTCTTTATAACGTGTTTAGGTCTTGTATTCGACATAAGCCGTAGTGCCATCATGTGTACTTACTTACTTACCTAACGGTCGCCTGAGGCACTGAAGCCTTCCACTCTCTTCGATCCCGGGCACGCTGTTCCATATGGTATGTCCAAACCAAGCGAAGATTTGGTCTTCTCGAACCTGCTAACTGTGATTTGAAGATTTTTTTGCTGGAGTGTTGTGTAGTCCATGTATTTTGGCCTTCTGAATGATTTCACATTCACATTTTGATACAGCCAAAGAGTTCGCGGTTGTATCTTTGTATCTTCCGTTCGCCTTTCTCGTATACGAGGCCAAATATTTGAGGAAGAATTTTTCTCTCGAAAGTGTTATGGTCCAGCACTCGGCTCCATTGAGTAGAACTGGGGGGATCAATGTTTTGTAGTCAAGAGTTTTGAGTCGGGTAAGTCTTCGCCGAATCTCCACTACAGTGTTATTCTTGCAGCAGATTTTTAGGTAAACTCGACAACCACTTCGAAGTTACTATGCATTGTGAACAGTGATGTTTTGTCCTCGGCTCCTTTGCTTGTTTACTAGCTTTTGTCCTTATTTTTCTTAAAGCCAACTCGTTTTGCCTGTTCTTTGATTGCCGCAAAAGCCTCTGTGATGTCGCACTCAGAGCGATCGATATTCCCTGAGGACTATCTGTTCCATCACTTCATTGAAGAAATCACATGAAAGTGCATCTTGTTGCCGAAATCCGGCGCACGCATGTAATAGTTCGCAGGAACTGCTTTCAAATCGCCTGCTTTACAGCGTCATGCGCCACAGCTGGATTGCTTTTGTTGGGTTCACGGTCAATGTTATCATATGCGTCTTTGAAGTCAATGAAGAGATGGTGAGTTGATGACATGACGACCTGATATTCGTTGATGTTTTCCAGGATTTGCCGTTGTATAAAAATTTAGCTGACCGTCCATCTGCTGGTCCGGAAGCCACATTGGTACGTGTCGATTATTATATTACAGAAGAACGTAAAACGTTCACACTATACGTTGGATAGGATCTGAAAACAAGGACCGCCTTTTCGGGAGATGGAATGTATAGACTTGACAATCCAGTCATCGGGCATTCACCCATACCTGGTTGATAATTTAATGCATGCTATCAAAACATCGTTTCAGTGTTAAAAAATCTTCTTGACATCGGAGCCGGGGACCATGTTGTTTGTCAGCGCCCTTTTTCTGGCTCGATATACTTGTTTTGCGCTGCAGCGCTTTGGTCACCTTTTTTCATCATGCGCTCTCATCATCATACCGAAGGCTCTTTTTCTGTGATGGTTGGTAGCAGACGGCGATCTCCGTTATGATGTCGCTGTACAGATTCGATAGATGTTTAGCATTTGTGAGTGGTGAATGCACCTTCCGATAGAGAGTCTCTTGCTCAGGCGCTCTACCATAGGCTCTGGGTACTCCAGTTCTGCTTGGACCTATAATGTTGAATTTCTTTCTTTGAATGATTTGCAACGAGCTCTGAATTTGGTTGCAACAAGGAAGTGATCAGCGTCGACGTGATCGATTTGTTTGGCAGGTCGGTCATCTGAAAGTTGCTGTGTAGATTCGTAGTCTTGCAAACCTAGTGCTACTCGGTAGTACGAGCTGCGGCAATATTAGCCAGAAGCAACTATCGAGGAGGCTATCCTGTGCTGTGGACTTATCCATCGAAGATGCTTTCCTTACCGATTTTGGAATTGAAGTTTCTGTGTACGATTTTGAAATCATATTCCGGACAGGCTCAGCCATGGAGGTTATGGAACTCCTCCTTGATAGAGTCTTCAGCTACGTCGAAAGGGGTCGTTTGCACGGTGATGTTTTGGAAAGTTGCCTTGATGCGGATCACATCTCGTTTTTGTCCATCTGGCCCTTTGCATCATATCAGACGCAGATTTTCAGCACCACCAGGGTACACAGTGTATGTACGTTCCAGGTGGTTGGTTACCATCGGCGGAAGAGAACAATTGCCATGACCAAGAATGTTGCTACGCCACGGAGGAAAAGACTCACACATATTAAGCCACAATGCAGGCGATGGCATGGCGTGCTCTCCATACATAGTCCATGGACGTTCCGGATTGAGATCTTAGATGTCCTAGACTTGTATCTCTCTATGGCTCCTGAAGAGAACGTACAAGCAGTGCTCTAGGTGTAACGCATCTAGGAAGGATGGGTTTCTTTGATGGTACTGTAGGAAAGTATAGGCTGCACGGCACCACCTCTGACAACGGATTCAGTCTAGTCTATTAGACTTATCTCAAAATTTAAAAAGGGATATGGAGGGCACCCGGAAAACCAGCTACCAATCATTGCAATCAACCCGATATTCTCCTCCACTGTGATGGATGTCCAATCGTTTTGAACAGTGCACATTGACTTGGACCACTATCTTGTTGTAGCCAGGATAAGGTTACGGTCCAAAAAGCGGCTGCAGCTCATAGAGTATCCGCCGACTTCTACGGAGCGGGAAGGGTCTTTATTTAAAACTTACCTGCGAAATATGGTCGAACAGAAATATGCTGGATGAATGGAGCCCCAGTATTGTTTGCCAGCGTTTGATAGGGTTTATAGAGAAGAGCTATACGCAGCAGTATCTGATTTTGGAATTCCTGCCAAATTCATCCGATTGTACAGGATGACAATGAACACTAGCCTCATCAAGGTTTCGTAAAAACCTCACCGAAATCTCTTATATCAAAAACGCAAAAAACGCGCTATCATGCGATTTCTTTAGCAACGTTCTTAGATTGTGCATAACTCACAGACTGACACCAGAAACACAACTTTTCCATTACTCGAATCAGCTGACGACACTCGGGCGCCGCGGGAGTATCGCATCAGTAGCGGCGAAGGCTAGTCTAGCGATGTATGAGACCAAAACGAAGACGAACATTGAACACAAACATTTAGAACAAAAACTCACTTCAGACACATATGACTTTGAGATAGTTAGGGGCTTTGTCTACCTAAGATTTGCTTTTAAATTCTGACAAGGGCATCATCGCTGAAATTAGGCGAAGAATAACTCTCGCCAATCGCTGTTGTGTTGACTGAATTGAATAGCAAAGTGACTTTGTAGGTGGCGCAAAAGTTGTCGCCCGATGTTCTTTGGCTTTATTTTTTTTTTATGAATGAAAAACTTTAGTTCCGTTTTTGGATTATGTTTGTCTGATATCTTACATTTTTTTCCGCCAGAATTGATAACCATTTGGGCCCGATTTGTGGCATTTTCGATTACTCTTGCCAGGACTCGCATTCTTGACGGATATTCTCTTTGAGGGCTTGAAGAGTCTGAGGCTTGTTAACATAGACTTGTGACTTCAAAAAATCCCACAAAAAGAGGTCTGGAACGGTTAAATCAGGTGATCTTGCCGGCCAGAGAATGCCTCTGTAGCGCTCGTCGTTTGGCCTCGTTTTCGAAAAAATAAGGCCCGATGACGCCTCCTGGGTAAACAGCACACCATGCAGTAACCTTGAGTGTAATGGCTTTTCGTGGGTTATACGCGGATTTTCGGTGCCCCAGACGCGATAATTTTGCTTATTCACGTATTCGCAGAAATGGAAATGGGCCTCGTCGGTCATGAAGATTTTCGATGAAATGTTGTCTCCCTCGTGCTCAAGATTCAGGGTAGCTTGAGCGTTGGTTACACGAGCTTGGCGGTCAACAGCTGATGCACTATCTGCACTTTGTAAGGGAATATCTTACAGTCTTTCACCATAATTCTCTGTAAATACCGCCGATTGATGCCCAATTGCGTGGCTCATCGTCTGGTCTATATCTCCAGGGTCCTCTGCGACACCTTCATCCACAGCTGCGATATTCTCAGCAGAACGGCTGCTCTGGGGCCGGCCAGACCTGGCAGCATTTTGTGTTGCCCCATACTCTTCTAGACGAGTGGCTAAACATCGTAGTGTTTGCTCAGTTGGTGTCGGACGACCGCGAAATCTGCGGCGAAATTCACGCTGCGCTAACACCACCGACGAATTATTCCGCGTTTTTTAGGATTATAGCGATTCATGTCTTGTTGACGTGTATTTTGTATCTGCTTACTTCACAAATGTCAAAGTTGAATTCACATTTGCCGCCATTTTCACAAAATAAAGCATCTTCCGTTGATGACTTTTGCGCCAGCTAGTGTAAGTCCCCAATCATCCCGCGCTGATTTAACGGGTGGACAAGATAGTAATGATAGTTTTTCCAATTATTATGTTTCAGCAGCTGTCAAAATATTCAGTAAGGTTTACCATTCCATCATGGAACATGTACAGTAGGTATTGTTGGTGAAACGCAATGTTTTCTCGTTTTAAGTTGCCAAATCACAAGAAAAAATTGAAAATTTTCAATTCAACTTAGCGGATTCACTACCAAACAACGCTAAACCAATACCGCAATGTCCAATTTGAAGTGCTTCGATGATGAGGAGAAGGAGCCCATCTATGGACGTGTCTTTGCCGTATCCAGTCCCGTCGTAACAGCAGAATGCATGTCTGGATCAGCTATATATGAGTCGGCTACTTCGAGCTAGTGGGTGAAATCATTCGTCTCGAAGGTGGGATGGCCACTATTCAGGTATACGATGAAACATCCGGCGTCACTGTCGGAGATCCAGTGTTGCGTACTAGCAAGCCACTTTCTGTTGAATTAGGTCCCGGTATTATGGGCAGCATTTTCGACGGTATCCAACGTCCATTGAAAAACATCAACGAGCTGACCAACTCCATTTACATTCCAAAGGGTGTTAATGTGCCCGCTCTATCCCGTACGATTGCATGGGAATTCAATCCATTCAACGTTAAAGTTGGATCACACATTACTGGAGATGACTTGTACAGTTTGGACCTCGCGCAAAGGGTACAGCTCGTTATATTGCATCAGCTGGCAACTACCATGCCGAGGATGTTGTCTTGGAAACTGAATTCGATGGAGAGATCAGCAAACACAGAATGTTACAAGTATGGCCTGTACGTCAACAACGTCCAGTTACTGAGAAGTTGTCAGAGAATCATCCACTTCTGACCGGTCAACGTGTATTGGATTCGTTATTCCCTTGTGTCCAAGGTGGTAGCACTGCCATTCCCGGAGCTTTCGGTTGTGGTAAAACTGTCATCTCACAAGTCTTGTTCAAGTACTCCAATTCGGATGTCATCGTGTACGTCGGTTGCGGAGAACGTGGTAACGAAATGTCTGAAGTACTTCGTGATTTCCCCGAGTTGTCAGTTGAAATTGATGGTGTCACCGAATCCATCATGAAACGTTCCGCTCTTGTTGCCAACACATCCAACATGCCTGTCGCTGCTCGTGAAGCTTCCATCTACACTGGTATCACTTTGTCTGAATACTTCCGTGATATGGGTTACAACGTATCCATGATGTCTGATTCTACCTCTCGTTGGGCTGAGGTTCTTCGTGAAATTTCAGGTCGTCTCGCTGAAATGCCTGCCGATTCTGGTTACCCAGCCTACTTGGGTGCTCATTTGGCCTCCTTCTACGAACGTGCCGGTCGTGTAAAGTGTTTGGATAACCCAGAACGTGAGGATTCCGTTTCCATTGTCGGTGCTGTATCACCTCTTAGTGGTGTTCAGGTGTTCTGGGGTTTGGATAAAAAACTGTCCCAACGCAAACATTTCCCCTCCATCAATTGGCTTATTTCGTACAGTAAATCCATGCGTGCCCTAGATGATTTCTATGACAAGAACTTTGTCGAATTCGTGCCACTTAGGACCCAGGTCAAGGAAATCCTACAAGAGGAAGAAGATCTTTCAGAAATTGTACAACTCGTCGGTAAGGCTTCATTGGCTGAGACCGATAAGATTACTTTCGAGCTTCCCAAGCTGCTCAAGGACGATTTCCTACAACAGAACTCCTACTCTTCATACGATCATTTTTGCCCATTTTACAAGACAGTCGGTATGTTGAGGAACATATATGGCCCGTCATTCAGTTGAATCCACCGCTCAGTCCGACAACAAGATCACGTGGAACGTGATCAGGGTGTCCATGGGCAACATTATGTACTAACTGTCTTCTATGAAGTTCCTATGAAGTTCAAGGACCCCGTCAAGGATGGTGAAGCTAAAATCAAGGCCGATTTCGATCAACTGTACGAGGACTTACAACAAGTCTTCAGGAAACTGGAACACTAAATCACTTCAAGCCTTTGTTATTTATACATAGTGTTAAATAGTAGTTAAACTTTTAAAAAACGAAAAAAAAAATTGCCTAAGTCCTTACATTGTAAATGAAATACCCAAAATATCCTTTTTGTTCCCCAATCCGTTTATTTGCACTTAAGCAGCAACAACAACTTATTTTCTTCTTTTATGTGTTTACACGCACATTATTCTCGTCCGTCACAAAAATGTCCTTTCAAACGAAGAGAGCATAAGAAATCTTAAAACGTATGTTGCTCAGTATTAAACGCACCGAGGAGTGATATTATTTTAATTATGATTCTTGTACTTTGAAAAAAAAAAAAAATAAGTGAAAAACTTAACATGCGGAAATTATTCAAAAATATTATCGAAACTCCGGCTCAGTTGTAAATACGCAACGTGAACTTCCTCGTGAGGTCGGTCATCATCATGGCTTCAGTGTGCAGGCAATTCGTTGCACCGTGGAAAAGTTTAAGCGTGAGTACACTCTTTTGGATCTTAAGCCACCAACCAGACGGCGATTGGTGTGAAATGAAGAAAACATAGCCGCAGTAGCGGCCAGTATCGAATAAGACCCAGAAATGTCCATTCGGCGCCAATCAGCTGGATTGGGCATCGCTAATGAGTCAACCCGGCTAATTTTGCCGCTGGATTTGGGCCTACTTCCGTATAAGATTGTGCTGATCCAAGAATTGAAGCCGAACGACCATATACAACGTTGGAAATGTTGGCCGGAGATCCGAATTTTGGCCAAAAAATTATCTTTTAGGACGAGGCCCAGTTTTAGCTCAGCGACAATGTCAACAACCAAAATTGCCGTTATTGGAGCGATCACAATCCACAAGTGTTCGACCAAGCATCAATGCATCCACAAAGATTGACTGTTTGGTGCGGTGTATAGCATGGCGGCATCATCGGACCTTAACACAATTTAACAATTTAACAAAATTTAACTTTATTTATTAATATAGTTGCCTTCGAGGGCGATACACTGATTGAAACGATTTTTCAATCTTTCGATACCAGTTTTGTAGAACGATTTCGGTTTAGCCTCAAAATAGGCCTCTGTTTCGGCGATTCGGTCTTAAATCTCTTTCCGTCGAGCATTCTTTTGAGGTCTGCGAACAGGAAATAGTCGCTGGGGGCCAAATCTGGAGAATACGGTGGGTGGGGAAGCAATTCGTAGCCGAATTCTTTCAATTTTACCATCGTTTTCATCGACTTGTGAGTCGGTGCATTGTCTTGATGAAACAGCACTTTTTTTTTCTTCAAATGCGGCCGTTTTTCTGCGATTTCGTCCTTCAAACGCTCCAACAACGCAATGTAATAGTGGCTGTTGATAGTCTGCCCCTTTTGGAGATAGTCGATGAAAATTATTCCAAGTGCGTCCCAAAATATGGATGCCATAACCTTGCCAGCCGAGGACGAGGTTCGTCGCCTGCTCGCCACTCAGCTGACTGCCGACTTGATTCTGGTGTGAAGTGATGGAGCCAAGTTTCATCCATTGTCACATACCGACACAAAAATTCGGCTTTATTGCGGTTGAACAGCTTTAAACACTCCACTGAATCATCAACACGTTGTTGTTTTTGGTCGACTGTGAGCAAACGCGGCACCCACTTTGAACAGAGCTTTCGCATGTCCAAATATTCGAGTATGATATATCCAACACGCTCTTTTGATATCTTCAGAGCCTCAGCTATCTTGATCAACTTCACTTTACGGTCATTCGTAATCATTTTGTGGACCTTTTTGCTGTTTTCATCTGAAACATCATCTTCGGTGCATGTATGACCACTTTTAAATTTTTCAATCCACTTGCGAATGGTTCGTTCGGCTTGTGCAGGTAACACTTGTCCTGGTAACACTTATCAAGCCATTTCTTTGCATCGGCTGCATTTTTCCCATCAAAAAGCAATGATAAATCAACACACGAAATTGCTTTGAATCCATTTTTTTTCACATTAACAAAAGTTGCTTCACTCATAACGCTATATCTCGAGAACTGATCGTCTGACAGCTGTCAAATTTATACACGTATCTTTTGAAGGTTGGTACTAACTGAAAATGGTATGGATTTAATTCATGTGGTGCCCTCTTTTAGAAACAGCACGGACTTTCTTTTGAAATGAGGAAGGAGACACCGTACCGTCAGTGGTCTCACATATAGAGCGATGTTAACCGACTTCCTGTGGTCAGAGCTCGACAACATCTATATATCCGAGCTGTGATTCGAACAAGATGGCGCTACATGCCATCCAAGGGACGCAACGTTTGGATTGGTCGCTAAATCATGCGATTTGACTCCATTCGTTTTTTTTTTCTCTGGGGCTACGTGAAGTCCTTAGTCTACGCTAACAAGCAAACCATTTTAGACGAATAACGCCTCACACATTGGCCGAGTCATCAAAAATTTGACCGGCCGCTTGAAGGACTGCCACCGAAACCGAGGGGGCCATTTGGATGATGTGCTATTCCACACATAATGGCATGAACGTGCCTTCAAAATAAAGCAAGAATCAATTTTATATCTCACACCGTTGTTGTTTTATTTTAATTTTTTTCCCTATAGTTCTTATCTGGTCACTCTTTCTAACGCAGAAGCATGGGCTTTGTTAAAAATTGATGTGACCGCTATCGGTTGTGTCGGGAGAAAAACTCTTCGGGTAACTTTCTGTCACGTTTGGTATGCATAACTGGTGAACAGTTGGTGGTGAAGGCATTCTATACGGAAGTGTATTGGAATCTGGTTAACCAGTCCGGCAGAAGACTCCTTAACCAAACCCTATGAAGAATGAGTCGAGATTGGACGAAATAAGCTTGGTTTTGTCCTCTTTTCATATTAGGGCTGGCTTAACCGAGATGTATGACAACACATCCTCTCATCTCTAACCTGCAAGGTCATAGACAGTTGAGGTACTTTGTTTTTTCTTTTTCACTAGGTGGTGATGGCTATGTTATATACAAATATATGTCTGTATTATAGAAGCGATGAAACTCTCCTCTTCGGCTACCGTCCGCCGATATCGTCACAAAAAAAATCATTTAAAATTCATTTCCCAAAACGAAAGCCAGCCTCGAATAACGACAAAACACCAGCTATCTCACTTGAAACTAAATCACCTAAAACGTATTTCATCTGTGTTTAACCGAACAGAATCTAGAACGAACAAACAAAGGGAGTCGCTTCTAAATCCAACAAAAGAAAACAAAACAAAGTATGTACACACAGGTCCGCCATTTGATGCCAGCTAATGGACAATAATTATCGTGCTAAACAAATTTCTCGACATCGCTTTAATTGATAAAACTCGTACTTCAACTCTTCGCAGTGCATCAACAGGCTACACTAGCACTCGTGTATCTCTATCTGTAAACACAAAGAACTCAAAACATGCATCCAAACGATATCACCACCGGAGGAGAGTGTGGTGAACACTCGTGTACGAGTATATGCTTCTATTTGAAGCGCGTAAACGCGCCCGCAAACAAGTTATCGAATTCGAAAAAGTGTGTCGCAACGCGCTTAAAAATTTCCACATACGCCACATACGCGTACTTCATAAGCGGTGGTGGTAATAAATGACGAAAAGATAAACATTATCGCATCGAAAAGATACGGATACTCCCGAAATTGCATCATATTCACAGTGTTGTTTTTTTTTTGGAATTTTTTTTTTTTTTATCTTTGGCATAATGCCGACTGTCAAATGTCAGGCCACGTAACGTAACATGAAGTACCAGTATTCTTAAAGTCGAGCTCGTATCATTATCGTTATTGTAACTCATCATTAGCTCGTTTGTGCATCGAACGGATGCGAGTATGTGTTCGTACAGCGAAGATATTAAATTCTCGTTCCAAGTTTCAGCTCTGTATCATGTGGATGTGTGAACGTAATGTGAATGTTAGTTCAGCGACCTTTCCAAATCCATGACTTGGTTCCGTCTCTTTTCGCAATCGAATTTATCTTCACACCTCGGTGATTTTAAGGCTCTGCTTCGTTGGTCATATTCCAATAATGGTGTTCGTTGAAGGTTTCCAAAATGCTGCCAGGGGTTAGATACGAGAACAATTCAATTTAATTCAACTAAATGGAACGATACCCCTTCTGCATAGTAACCTCTGGCTTACAGAGTTGTCTATTCCTTCGGAAAAATCAATGAATGGTACGAAACGATAGAACGACTACACACATTTATACTCGTATCTACGAGTAACAGAAAATGGGCAATGACAACGAGTCGGGAAAATTGCATGAGTCATGAGGCAACAGAGAAATAAAAAGGAAATGAACTTCGAATGGCAAAAAATTGGAAAATGTGTCGGGCGTCACTCTAGATGGCTTGCACGAGTAGTCATAGTCACAGTCGCAATCGCAGTCGCAGTCGTATGTGTTCACTCGTGGTGTAACTCCCTTTTGAATCTTTCATTTCTGTATTAGTTTGGATGTATCTGTGAGGAGGATGCCGGCAAATTTTTGATTCATGACAAAAGCGACGACTAAAAGCGTGGGCGGAGAGAATAGTGAATGGCAATAGTACTCACAACAGGGTGTGATTGTGTTTCACTATTCTTATGCGGGTGAGATGTATGTTATGATCGTTGACAGGTCTTTTAGACAGGCTACAAGATACTTCTAAGGAGTATTGAAATTTGCGCAATGAAATTTTAAAAAATAAGAAAATCATTTCGTACCTCGAATCTACGATATCTTTGTAGGTAGACTCATATCTTTGTATGTCAGACACTGAAAACTGAACTAACTTACTAACGAATGCAATAGTCATCTGTCATTGTGACATTTCGATTCAAGAAGTTTGGTCAACTAAAGACTGACGTTTGTTATTTATTTGTCACTTAAAAGTGACTCAAGAAAAACAACAAATTGTTCTATCACTGTGACAATCGGAATGAAACGAAAGCTGTCATTTTAAGTGATCAACCAGACAAATGATCGATCAAACTGTCACGATTCGGTTTCCATTAAAATGGGAAAATACCCGAGGGTTGAGAGTACAGGCCGCTTTATCTTACTATTCAAACTAAATACACTGTGCTGGTACTTGCCTATGATTCTGGCAAAATGCGCTGCCATGTGACTCCGTCAATCTCGTGGGATTATCATTATGAAAATTGGAATCTACTCCAAAACCATTCAAACGATATGGAAGGATCTTTTCTGTTGACTGTATGACGATGATACAAATGAAGCATTCAATTTGGGTGATAATAATCAACAAACAGCCATTTCGTAAGTCCTACGGCTTATCCGCCGAGCCATTTAAAGGAGCTGGGGATGACTTGTTAAAGAGCATACAACAATACAACAATACCTGCTTAAACAGAGATAATCCCGGTTAATGGATTATTGTTTGCTAAATCCTTACGAAAGGAAGCGCTTTAAACTGTGGCAACTATAGAGGTATAAGTCTCCTCAATATTGCCTATAGGATCCTATCTGCTACACGGTATGAGCGCATAAAGCTTGGTCTCTATCAATGTGGCTTTAGCAAATTTTCTCACTACGGCAGTTCATTGAATTTCAGTTCACTTTCAGAATACCAACTTTTCGTTGAAGGCCGCGCATAGAAGCCTTTAAGGAGCTGAGCTCTGTATAGAAATGCGTTATTTGAGCAACCCAAACTCGTCTTGTTTTTTTGTGGGATGTGGATAAAGAATGTACTCTGCTCCCTCAAAGGCGATAAGAATCTTACCGTGACCTTGGGTGTCAATTAAACGAAGAAGGCCCGGTGTTATGGACTTCTTTAACATCGTTATTCAAAAACAAAAAAAAAAGAAATAACACGTCAACACTAGGGGCAAAATGTTTTAAAAGTCAGCTCAACTGCGAAACCAAGCAATAAAAGTTGTAATTTGAGATCGAACTTCTAAGATCGAATGACCAAAATTGGCCATGGCAGTCAGTAATCAAGTTGACAATACCCAACAAATAGTATGGATTGAAGGGTTACGTCAGATGTGACACTTTCAGACCACCAATGTGTGCCATGACGAATACGACAAACCGGTGTTGAACTAAAGAAAAAATCACAGTGAAAACATACTGAAAACGATTCGGGGGAAATGCTGCAATTAACACACTGATCTGTAATTGTTACAGTTTCGCGTGTCGTTTTTGCCTTTATACAGTGTAATATGAGAGCTTTCCCTACATTGGGTAGGCATTTGATCGCCTTTCATCATTTTATTCAGCAAAACTGCGTGGCATTTAAATTCATTATAATATCTACACAATTATCGGCTGATTCTAGCTCTAGGTACCCCTTTCTACCCATCTTTTTGCACCATTTGTAGTCTAGCTTAAGAGCACTTGGGCAAGGAGCTAAGTCATATACCATTATACTCCTGGTATATGACTTTTACTTAAATCTCTCAGCCTTTTGAAGAAATATGAGTAAGCGCTTTATCGTTGGATAAAGTTCCCACAGTACCGGCACCCATCACATTATCGCCGAGTACCTGCAGCCTAATACGAGTGTAACCCGGACACTCATAGCGGTAGTGCTCCACGGTGTCGTCATAACTCTTATATTAAGCGTCGCAGTGGGTTGTGTCACTTACAGTTAACTGTCTACAGTCTTTTTCAGGAAAGTCGCTGACCTTTTAGAGATGTCGGGTACCATGGAGAGTCATGTCATCTGCATGCGCCCATGTGAAACCCAACTATCAATAGAAGCCCTAACCGAAGACGCAGGCAGTCTTTACGTAGGCTCAGATCCTAAAAAAACAGTTCCTCGGCGATTCTATTTCCTGTGATCTTATTATGACGTGGAATCCAAACAAGACTCAGCTGACTTAGCCTTCCAATTGCATTCAAAGCATCATTCTCGAACTAGCTTGGTAAGTAGTCATGCGAGGGGCTAGCAAGACCCTAAGCGCAACTAGGTGGTCTCTACAGATGCATCGTCCCCTCCACGAATATTTCTTTTTTAACGGAAGATGGCTTTGAGAGTGCAGCCCATGATTTAAGTATATGTAAATCAGTGCGTCCAGAACCGGGGTGTTAGGGAAAGCCCTCTTGAAGCCGAGGCAGAGCTTTCTATGGAGTCTGGTCAACACAGCAGTGATGTATTCTCGTGAAAGTTTGTTTCACTAGACAATCGACGTATAGGCCGCATAGTCCTTATCATATGCGTGTAGATCCAGAAGACCGTTCTTGTTGGCAAACCCCTGGTCTTGCCGAAAACTCCTTTGCTCTGCTAGAAGGCGAACAGCGCCTTATATTAAATATTGAATTCCTTGGAGAAAGGGATGGCGATGCCTTCAAGCACTAGATGAGTCAGACCAGTCGGAAGTTGTTCTTGAGAAGATTAACTGAAAGCCTATTTCTAGTGCACTAATCGTCGGTCACGGGTAGTGCTGCCTGGGTTTTCGAGCAGGCAGTCGCTACGCATGATCCAACATCTGCACGCGCCTGAGCATGGACATCAGAACTATTGAGAGCGCTTAACAGTGAATCGACCTACATGCGGCATAGCAGTGAGACATAATGTTTACCCTCGGAATCACATATTGGCCGCAGTCAGCGTCCTTTGCACCAGCATTGTTTTTATCCACATAACTAGTGATTCGTATACACTGTGTGTACACATGCGTTAAAAGTTGCGTTGTCAAAATCACCCCTTAAGTCGATGAAAATTTCCAACTCGTGCGTCTTCAATTCTGCCTACCGTTGGTAGTCATGCTGCATCTTAGACAGAAGATGCATACACATGGTAGTTTTGCGTGAAGCTCGACCATTCTATCCATGGTCGTCAACATCAAGGAGGTCAGACTGATTGGTCTCAAGCTTTTGGCCAGCGTGTAGTCTACTTTCGCTATTCCCCAGAGTTTCGGTATGTATGCCAGTGCAGTTTCAGGCTAGCTGTGAAGATTCTCTTCAGAGTTGCCAGCAGCAGGTCTATATGTTGTTATAGCTCAACTGGATGAGCGCCATCGGTGGCAGGTGACTTTAAGTCATCAACGGAAGAAACGACGTGTTGGATCTGCTGTAAATAGTTCACGTTTGAAGGGCTTGTCTTTTGCTCTTTATCGCCATTTTCATCGTTTCACTATCATGTTTCTTTATCTATGTGGTGTCGTTTCTTTGAAACACCGAGCACTACTTCGCACTTCTTTTATATATTTCATCGAAGTTGTTCCAGATTTTTAACGCTACTTCACAAAAAATTCTCTCAGCTAACTGAGATTAGTGTTCACCCAAGAGCATTTTAGAATTTCCCACTTTCGCTGGTTCATATTATTCCAGCACATACGGTGATACCTCGCGTATCGCAGTGGTTTAGTTCGTTGACTACCATGCAATAGAGTCTGCGTTCAAATCTCGGCCGGTACCAAGAGACAGAAAAAAGTAATCGTCAGCGTTATTGGGTGCATCTCGTAGGTCCCGTCTTGCTGTGTACAAAATGGCGACTATAGACACAATGAGCTATGTAGCGAAATATTTTTTTAATTATTAAGGCAACCTACCTCTATTTGATATCCTTCGCTGTTGTATGAAATTAAGTGTCGTTCTAGCTTATTTTTGGTTGCAGGTTTAAGCAGCCCTATTTCCGTTTAAGTTGGCATAATAATATATTGTACGTTTTCTAGTTCGCAGCTTTTCTCCTTGACAGTGCTAACCTTCAGTTTGCGATACATAATCTGTGTTCTGAAATCATCATCTCACTCGCACCCGGAAAACGCCGTGCTCTGGCATGGATACGAGTATTTCTATACGTCCTGGGATCACTTCTCTGAATAATGGATAGTGTAGTCATATATACGAGTGCGTTGGCTTCCATCAAGCTTTTCTTTCGTATTATTCTTCTTCTTCTATCCGAGTGGTTCTGGTATCCGTGAATTTCCCGAAACAGTCTACGAGTAGTCCCATTAGACTATCTTGAAAATAAGGGAATTTGTCGAACGCAGTATTCTTTTGGAATCAATGGAAAATAAACTCCGGCGAACAAGGACTGTCCGAGTTTGTGGCTGGTCTATGGTCTTTCATTTCTTGAAGGTATAGTCGCCAAAATTTCCATAGCATGGGTATCTTAGGACTAGAACAGTGAACTTTATTGACTCGGGATCAACAAATGATGTGGTTAAAGATGATCACTGAATGTAACAGATAGACTTCACTATCTGGAAGGGGTTAATGAGACTGAAGCAAATATTGTTCCTTCCCAGTTCGTAAATTAAACAAAAACACAAATTTACAACAAAACAAATTACTTTCATATGTATAGTCTTTCGTAAATCAAAATTAGAACACTTACACTGATGCAATATATTTTGCAGTCACTTTAAGTAAATAAAAGTGTCAACTTAATGTAATTTACGGCTCTTGCGGGCAAGTTACGACAACCTTTTTTCGATTTCTTATCTAAATCTTAAAACTATATAAATGATTAATTAATTTTGTATTTTTTCTATTTTTTTTTTAGGTAAGTCTCATCAACTATTCGGAATTTACAAGTTGTGATAAGTCGAACGTGAGTATTATCATCTTTATCCCCTCTGTCTATCTACTTATGTAGTTGTGTTGCCTATCAGACGGTGTTAATTCTTTGGCCTGTGCTGGGCGCCTACTTCCATTCTTAATCGGTCCCTACCCTTCTCATTGTTAACTTTTTTGTTTCAGTTAAAAATTACTGCTGCACCTACAATTCATTTAATTATTCACCAAACACCCAAATTATCTGAATCAAATGATCAACTGCTTCAAATTCAGTTGTGAACCCTGAGTTCCACCTCCAACACCAGTCCCACTGCCATCCATTAATTTCAAACTTAAAAGACCGTTAAAGTGCCAAAGGTAATGCCAACCATGTAAAGGTGATACCAACTCCAACTGGAGGGTAAACAACTTTCCTTACCCACTCATGTGCATCTTCAAGTCAGATTCATCTGAAGCGCCCCAAACCTGGTCTTTACCAATTTCTGAGTGAGGTTAAGTTACTACGAGTATTCGTATTTATCGTCGACCGACTAGGGAATAACCATAAGGGGAACACTGCTAAGCGCATTTAAGTGGAATTGCGGTTCAAGTTTCTTGGCTAGATGTTTATCCGCCTCTTGATTGTTTCCTTTTTCAGTTAGCCTGCCAATTTTAATTTATTTAGATTCGAGACAGACACTGAATCATCCATCTACCATCGGTAAGGCCATATTGAGCTACTTCAGCTTCGGCTACAGCAATGGCCGTTGCTGTTGGTTAATTGAAAATTCACATTCAATGGATTCGAGTTGATTGTTATTTTTATTTTTGTGCTCTGTCTCTTCCTCTTGCCTTTGTTTCTATTTTTTTTTTTTTACTTTTTGGTGTAGAATGGGTGTATGGGAAATGATAGAAAGTACACCGGAAATTGAATTTCTGCAAAAGATACTCGTATCTGCGAGTGGTGGATAGGATTTGAACTGAAGTGCGAATTTTCTCGTTGTGGAATTGATGCAATGGATTTGATTAGCTAAGAGTGATCAGATCTAAATTTTAGGGCTTTAGGGTTTTAAGAACACAAGTCGTAGGCTCTCTTGATTGAGAGGTCCAAGATGAGACCCTTTCGGCATACCAACATGACATTTTTGTAGATATGCCCTGTCGGTTTCCTTCCCTATGTCAGCATTTTTCTGACTGACTATCGAAAGAAATTTGTTTTGTTCAATGCATTTCGGCTGAATCACTGTATTCAGTGGCATAGTACATAGATTAGGCAACTGTAATTTCTTGTTAATCATATCACTGTGCAACTCAGACTCCCCAACTGTCCCTTTGGACACACTCCTAATTCACAACCCAGTTGCTTTGGATAACAAATCATTTAACTCAGCAACACTCCTTTTGAAGTGTGGTTCGGCCTCAAATAAATCAAAACAGTTTAGCCCAGCTCTTTAGACTACTACACCCTTAGGTGTGCCCTTGTTAACATAAATTCTCACCGTAGCAACACCCAGTAATGCTGATATGAAGAAAACACGAAGAGTGCATAAATGATGTTTTAGGTTGTAAATTGCTTTTTTTTTCCCCCACCAAAGTGTACATTTTGAACTCTTTTTGAGTTCAAATTCCATTCTTTCAAGTTGACATTACCCATTTGTTGTCGATGTTTTACTCCTGGTATCGGTTTGTTCAAAAAGTCATAGCGTTTTTTTGCATTTGGTTTTGAGTTGCGTTTATTTAATCTCTCGGGCAACTTCATAATACCGCGTTCATAAAACTATCTTTCTCTGCAAGAAACTTGTCAAGGTGCTGTTTGATGAGGTCTTCAATTCATAAGGAAACGTTCTAGCATTCAAGAATTCAAGAAGTTTTGCAAAGAGCGAAATAAGTGTAAGTCTGATGGCGTGATATCTGGCCTATACGGTGCAACGATTTTTGTCGAGTGACCAAGCTTGGGTGTAGTTTCGCATTGTCACGGCGAAAGACCTGACGAAACGCGGTCGATCAGAACCGGACGTTTCCGTTTCCATTTCTATAGCTGCTCACAGTAGACATCGGAATTAAGCGTTTGGTTCTTCAGAAGCAGTTCATAGAAAACTGGTCCATTCCAATCCGACCAGATGGACAGTATCACCTACTTTTGGTGGATGTCCGCTTTTGCCTGCCATTTTTTCATTTTTCGACGCCCGTGATCGTCTTCGCTTCGAGAATGGATCATTCTCTTCGCGTTTGCTGAGCTGATCGCAGATGTTCATGCGCTTCGTTTTCGAGTCTTCCAATGGATACTTTTAGAACGGTAGCAAATTCCCGTTGAATGCTTATTTGCTTGTCCCAGTGCTTTGATTTTATCAGGCTTTTGAAAGGCTTGCCGGCCTTCTGGAGCCTTTAACTGAAAAATCACCATTCCGGTATCGGGCGAACCAGTTCTGGCACTGGCGTTTTTCGATGACATTTTGCCGTAAACCTTACGCAATTTTTCCCTTGATTCAGATGCTTTCTTCCCTTTTTTGAAATAATGAAGCACAATATGGCGAATATGCTCTTCAACATTCTCCATGTTCGAATCACAATTACAAGCACAAACTCGATCGGATCACACCAATTTTTTTTTTTTAAATTTAAGTGTCAACAACAAAACTCGCGTAAACATTTGACATAAATGTCAAGCTCAAATACAGATAAATGCGGGCAAAGCCATTTTTTGCAAAACGACTTTTTGGAAAACCCAATATATTCTGAAGACGTCAGGCATATCAAATTCCCAGCACGTAAAAGAAGGTGTACGCAAACTGCTCACCCTGATAAGTACTCCGTTGATGTGCTATCCCCTCTAGGCTCGTCGGACCATTGTGTCAGCTAATTTCTCGTACACCCATTACACAGTTAGAGAAAGATTCCTAAACAAATCGTATGGCAATACGAGAAAGCCAATTGGATCGAACTTAACAACTTCTTTAGGAATTTTAGCTGGTCGCTACGTTTCCTCGATAACGACGTGGATGCCGCTGCTGATAAGATCACAGAAAATATTCTCTTTGGAATGAGATGCTTTATCCCCCATCGGATGAAGAGTATCAAGCCAAAAGAAAAGGCATGGTACGACTCGAACTGTAAAGAGGCTGTCAGAGTTATAGAAACGTTTTTTCGGTCCTACAAGACCAACCCGACAGAGGAAAATCGAAAAAAGTTCAAACGAGCCAGAAATGACTGCAACGCCTTTCTTAAACCTGTAAAATTCCAATACGACCAAAAACTGAGGCAAAAAATACTACAATGCCCCAAAGTTAGTAAAAATCTTTTGTCATTCGTCAAAAATATTAGAAATTATGCGCCAGCCTCCATCCCAACGCTTATTTACAATGACATTGCAGCTGTCAGCTCTTTGGACAATACCAATCTACTTCCTGCCACTTTGCGGCTAGCTCAACACTCCCTGATTGTGCTTTATCCTCGCCTAAACTCGAGTGCGTCGAGTCTTCAATGGAACGAATCCATTTTTGCACTCGTGTAGTAGCAAGAGTACTTAAAGACCTTAATATACACAAATCCGCCCTTCTGTCTTACTGCGTAAGCTTTTTCATCAACCCTTCTCTTTAAGACTCTTCCCGAGCAGATGGAAAATAGCATATGTCCCTAAAAAAGGCGAATCTTCTTCTCCTTCCTCTTATAGACCCATCGCACTTACGTCCCTTCTTTCCAAGGTCATCGAAACGCTACTAAACCATCATCTCATGAAATATCTCGAAACACGAAATCTTCTTAATGACCGACAGTATGGTTTTCGTAGCAACAGGTCCACGGGTGATCTGATGGCATGTCTCACCGAAAAGTGGAACAAAAGCGTACATCAATCTGGCGAAAGTAAGATAGTTACACTTGATATTTCTAAGGCATTTGACAGAGTTTGGCATCAGGCTCTTTTGTCGAAAATACGTGCTTTTGGGATCGATGACTCTCTCTTTCAATGGAATAGAAATTACTTTTCGGAACGTTCAATTCAAGTTGTCTTCGATGGTTTCAAGTCTGATACTCACAAAATAAATGCTGGTGTGCCCCAGGGTTCCGCTCTGTCTCCGACACTCTTTTTAATTTTCATCAGCTTCTAATCCAATTAGAATGCAAACGTTTTAGAAACTATTTAAACAAAAGAATACAACAGAAAAAATCAAGTTTTTATAAAAAGAAATTCAATGATACACGGTTGGACCCACGCAAAACATGGAATCTGATTAACGAGATTATGGGTAGGAAAAAAGCCAGCATTGATGAAGTCATTGTTAAAAATTGTCTTTCTAATAAATGTTTAAGTGTATTAACACATGAATTTGCTGAACATTTCGCAGAACAAACAATTCGGGTTTTGCAAAACTGTGACGCAACTACCTCAGATCATGTTGCCGCCACGAAACCTAACTCTATTTACGTAGAGGATGCAAACTCTGTGGAGGTATTCAAGTTTTTGAGACATCTTGATATTAATTCGAAATTTATAAACCTGAGTTTACATCAAGGGAAGATTCCTGTTGCTCTTAAGATTGCTGTAGTGCGTCCTAGTTACAAATGTGGTTCGAAAAAGGATATAGGCAACTACAGGCCAATTTCGATCTTTCCCGCAATTGAAAAATGTATGGAGGAAGTACTAACAAGACGTCTGGCAAGCTTTATAGAACGTAACACCTTTCTACATAAAAAACAATACGGCTTTCAAGAAAACAAAAGTACTGGGAAGCTTCTTGTTGAATTCGCTAATACAATTCATGAAAGCCTAAGCAAAAATCACCAAATACTGGTGTTATTAAGCCTTTGATACCCTTAATCATAAAAAATTTAGGGCAGAACTGGAGAAAATGGGTATTCAAGGTAAATTGGATAACTGGCTAGACTAGACTACCTAAGCGTAAGAACTTTTCATGTGAAAATTGAAAATGAGTACAGCAGTAAAAAGGAAGTGAAGTACGGAGTTCCCCAGGGATCCAAATTGGACCCGATACCTTTTGTTCTTTACTCAAATGAGCTACTTCGTGTATTTAAGAACGCTATCCCATTTGCTTATGCAGACGACACAGCCATTGTTGTACGACACAGATGTTTGAAGACGGCGGCGCATATAGTGCAAAGGGAGTTTTCGAAAGCCGTGCAGTGGTGCCACGACAACGGATTAATAATAAATTCATTAAAAAACCAAATGATGCATATTCGTGGATCACATCATGCTGTTACTTCAGATATATCGTCCTTGAGAACGGTAAGGGTCCCGGCTCATCTTCGAGACAGCGAATAGATATCGTTGAAAATTACAAATACTTGGGTGCAATTATTGACAGCCATTTCAACTGGGTTAACCATATCGACAGCTTACAGTCGGACTTAAGAAGAGCTCTTTATGGATTATCTCATCTGCGCTATTACACATCACCGGGTATATTAAAACAAGTCTACTACGCACTAATTCAATCAAAGTTGAGGTATAGTATACTTGCATGGGATAATGCTTCAAACACTCATCTCCAAAAAACTACAACGGCTCCAAAATATAGCTTTAAAGCAAATTAGATTGGAGAATCCGCGTTCCTTGTCCGATCAAAATGTAGTTATCAATGTCCAGAACATTTTTAAGATGTCAGTGTTGCTAGAATACAGCGATGATTTAAAACCATTAACCACGAGCAGAACACCAGAAGGCGGGCCCAGAAACTACTGCAAGTTCCAAGTTGTTATAACACATACGGTAGAAGACAACTTATGTGCAGATTCCCGACATTCTTCAATGAACTTCCGGCTAACCTGAGATGCATCACAAATTTTAAAACAAGAAAAAAAAATGTTAAAAGATTTCTTTTTGCTTCAAACTTAAATCCAAAAATTGTTCAAGTCCAAAATTGTTAAATTTAAATTAAGTTAAATTGGTAAAGTAAATCAAAAAATTTAAAATCACATCCTAAACTACATTTGAAACTTAACCTTCTCCAGAAAGGCCAATAAGGCTTCGCGGGAAAAACAAACATTTATAATATTTCATTCATTCATTATACACCCTGAATGACTCGAACTGCAACCAACTTCAGACTGCTATAATTTCCAAACCGTTCATGACAGTGAGCTCAAATTTTGACACATGACAGATAATTTTATTATTTACAAGCCTTTTAAACGATTTGCGTCTCAGTTGTGTTGAAAAATTTTTACCCACGATGGAATTCAAACGTGATAGTGTGATTGATTAATATTTGGCTGGAAAACCACAAGTAGCTATCGTTAGAGCCCTCCAGCACCTCAACGTGAATAAATCATTTGTGTCTCGAACCATAGCTCGCTACCGTGATACTGGCAGCGTTGCAAAACGCCATGGAGGTGGTCATAAAGAAACAGCAACATCGGCAGAAATGCTTCGGAAAGTGAAGGCTTGAATTGAGCGAAATCCGCGTCGAAGTGGAAGAAAAATGGCTCGTGAGCTCAATATATCGTTGGAACGCATACTGAAAAATGAGCTTGGGCTCAAGCTATTGAAGTTCCAAAAAGCACACGATCTTACACCGCAACAGAAAAAAGTTTGAGTCGAAAGAGCAAAGGAGTTGCTACGATTGCACGGAAGTGGTGAGTTGCCGAATTTGGCTTTTTTCGATGAGTCGCCAGCAATATATCAACAAATAAAATGACCGGGTTTACTTGCCAGAGAGGCCCTTCGAAAATTTAAACCTTCGGACGGCCACCAGAAAGCAGGCAGCACCGATGGTGATGGTTTGGGCCGCCATAGCCGCCGATGGTCGCTCTCCGCTCGTATTTTTGGACCGTGGCGTCAAAATTAATGCAATCGTATACCGTGAATCTGTCTTAGAGGCAGTATTGAAGCCTTGGACAAACAATCATTTCGGTCGGAGACCGTGGACATTTCAACAACACTCGGCACCGGTTCACAAAGCGCGCCTCAACCAAGATTGGTTAAAAAACAAAGTTCCACACTTCATTTCTTCGACACAATGGATTGCAAATTCTCCGGATGCAAATCCGTTGGATTTCTCTGTCTGGGGTATTTTGAAGGCGAAGGTTGGCACTAAAAAATACCAAAGTTTGGACCATCTCAAACAAGCACTTCGGCGGGAATGGGCCAAAATACCGCAGAGCTACTTGCGTGCAGCGTGCGATGCTTTCTTCCGCCGTCTCAAGGTCATTATTCGCGCCAAAGGTGGACATATTGAAAACTCCTGATACAACTTGAAAATTGATGTATTTTCCAACATTTTTTGCTTTGGCACAATAAAATTTATCAAAAAATAAAAAAAATATAGCATTTTGAAAAGTTATAGTTCGAGTAAGTCACCCTATATACTCGTATATTCCTTTGCTGATGACAGTACTCTCTGCTTTTCATATTCGTTTCCGAACGCATCCCCCTGCTCTTTGGCTGTAGAATGAGAACGTCAACGTATGTTAAGCTCATAAAATTCTGATATTTACAGCATAACCAATGTTCCCCAATTAACAGAGTGGAATTTAATGCTTCTAAAACACAATGCTGTCTGCAGTCGTTAATGCGAAATTTAAATACCCAGCCATTATCCATGAATGGCACTCGCATCGTCGAATCCGATAAACTCTCCCTTCTCGGTATGTGTGTTAAAGACAACTTACGCTGGAATGACCACATATTCGGTGTCGTCAAAAATGCAACGAAATGTCTATGTTTCCTCATACGATGTAAGAAGTACTTTTCCCCGTCTGATCTGGCCTTAGTATATGTATAAGGTAATGGACACCCTCGAACACCGATGAAATGTTTTATCATTATTTCCGCCACCAGCAGTCCATAGAAATTGCCAGTAGCATTCCGCCCCTTTAAACTTTTAACCGTAACACCGGTCTCGCTATAAACGCTCATCAGTATAGCCTCAAGCCCACTTTCGGACGTACTCTAAAATATCGTGATACATCGATAAGCCGTACAATTCGCTTATGGAATACGCTGCCGATTGCTGTACTTCCTGGTCGTTATAGCTTACAAACATTTAAGAACAATGTACATCGGTACCTCTCTTTTCTTCCTCTCTAAATTTCCTTCGCCCGCCGTGTATACGAACATTTTAAGGGTACACACACCCCTTGAGCGTGCGCTTTTTTATTACTCATCCTATCTTCTTTAGTAGGGACTACTTGACTCACGAGAACAGGGTGACTTTTTTAAAATTCCATCTTTTAAAATTCTTTGTGGTATCTGAGAGAGCATTGTTGGAAGGAGAATTCTTTGGAGAATAACATCAAAATTCACACTGGACTACTTAGATTAAATTTACAAGAGTAGTCTCTTAAATTTGCTCTCACAAAAATTTAAATTTTGCAAAAAAAAAGTGAACTTTACAACACGAAGTATACGAAAATGATCGCTGAAAGAGAAAAAAAAATGGAAGAGGAAGTGAAGACCCATGTGCTTTCATTCTCTTCCTCTCTCTTCGCATGTGGCCGTTGGCCAACTGTTTTGAACAGCACTATACTTTTTAGTCACTTAACCGTTTAGGGGACTTTCTGAGTTGATACCGGGATCTGTTTCAGAAATAGGTACCAAAGGATGTATAATACATATATTCAGATCCAATGTACTCTTAATATAGGGTGACCAGATAAAAACAAAAGGAAAAAAAAATTAAGTAAAACAACAACGGTATGAGATACAAAATTGATTCTGGCTTTATTTTGAAACCACTTTCATGCCATTATGTGTGGAATAGCACATCATTCAAACGGCCGCCCTCGACATCGCTGGCGATGCTTCAATTGGTCGGTCCAATTTTTGCCAATGTTGGCCTCGAGCTCGTTCAAAGTGGTTGGCTTGTTAGCGTAGAATAAAGACTTGACGTAGCCCCAGAGAAAATAATATCTCGAAACCCAGCATTTTTAATCTGCCGCAGTAGAATTTCATCATTTACCATGTCAAATGATTTGGTAATATCGACGAATAGACCTACTGTCCAATTTGTGTCATCCAAGCTCTTGAGGGTTTGTGAACAGCAATGCAATAGTGGATCTTCCAAACATTTACCCTTTTGAAATCCAAATGGAAATAAGCTGAAGAAACAAGTTTTATTCAGAAAGCTAACGACGCTATTTTTTTATAACTTTTTCAAAGACTTTTCTAATCGAAGGAAGAAGCCTATAATTTGTAACGTCAGTAGCGGCGAGCTTTTTAAAAGGGTACCCCATCCGCACATACAATGGCTTTGGGGAAGACCCCAGATAAAACACTTTTATTAAAAATCCTTCAGCAGGCAGTTTGAAATGCCATCAAGACCACAGGAATTTGAAATTTTTAGAGTGCCTATAATTTCTAACAGCTCTAAGCCTGTAATGGCTTTTAAGAAATTGAATTCCGACAGGACGTTGGTAAAGTAATTATTGAAAATGTCAGCAACTTCAAGTTCATTGATCGTTAAAGCGAATCGTTGTAAATTTATTCGAGGAAAGAGGCTTATGGGAATGTTGTTGACTAGTTTCCATCCCTCTAGTTTCGTTAATTTTATTTTTGTAACAGTTATGCCGGCATTTTGGAACGTTATACTTTTTTTCTAAGCAGTTTATGTATTTTTTAAATTAACATTCATGGGATTTCTGATACATTTCAGGCGGAGTTTATTTTTTTGTTTACTAATTGGGAGCACTACGTCCAAGATTAACCTTTTCGAAGATTTTTTAAAACTCAAAAATATTTTATAAAAAAGATCATAGGAAATGAAAAGATTAGATTTAGGTTAGATTCAGACTAGACGTGCTTTAAGCTGCAGATTAGAGTCGGTGGGAGACCTATTCATTGCCAGAAGTGCTGTTTCCATGAAAATTAGGTCACCAACACAATGGCTGAGGTCTTATTGCTTGGATTATCGATCCTCACTTACAACTTAGATAGACGTTCTACGATGTAATCCTCCTTCGTCGTACAGTCATTTTTGGTTCCTACTGTGCTAGATTATGGCCGCATTTCAGACAGTCCCGAAAAGATACGCCGCAATAAGTTGTACCACCTTGATCAAAAAGTTCCCGGGGGACACCACCGTGTGGCGCTTCCATTGTTCCGATTTGAGTTTTGTTAAGTTGGTAAATCTGTTGTTGACATTTCCTCTAAATCTTAGCGTCATAGCTTGACGTTTGCAAAAGTTACGTAGCCAAGAGTGCATCTATCTCTGTGTGTGTTGGCGATTTTTTACAATTTTAGAAATGGATTTCAATTTGCAACAACGGACTTGTATTAGATTTTGCGTAAAAAACGGATTTAATGGTGCGCGAACGTTGGAAATGTTGGCAAAATGTTTCGGCAACGATTCTCTAAAGAAAACAGTCGTTTACTAGTGGCACGAGCGGTTCAAAAGTGGTCGTAGTCAATCGAAGATGATGAACGCAGTGGCAGACCATCGACATCGAAAACCGACGAAAACATTGATGAAGTACGAGTAAAAGAAATGTTGGTCAATAACCGCAAATTTACCATCAGAGAGATAGCGGAGGACTTGAACATTGCCTATGGATCCGTCCAAGACGGATTGGGTAATGATTTGGGTTTCCGTCGTGTAGTAGCAAAGTTGGTGCCAAAAGACCTCAATTTCATGCAAAATAAAGACCGTGTTGACGTCGCAAAAAAGATGATTTGCGAGGCTGTATCCGATCCCACATTCATCAAAACGATCATTACTGGAGGCGAGACGTGGGTTTATGAGTACGACACGCAATCCAGACATCAGGCAAGTAAATGGCGTTCACCAAATGAGCCGAGACCAAAAAAACCACGTCGTTTCCAGTCAAAAAAGAAGGCAATGCTCACGGTTTTCATGGATTACAACGGTGTAGTGCATCATGAATTTTTGCCAGAAGGTCAGACAGTAAGCAAAGAGTACGAGTATTATTTGGGCGTTATGAGACGTTTGCGTGAAGCAATTCGCCGAAAGAGACCAGAATAGTGGGCAGAAAATTCGTGGATTTTGCACCATGATAACGCACCGTCGTACAGTGCCATCGTAATTTTTTGAAGAGGAATGCAACAAATACCATCCAACAGCCACCGAATTCACCTGACTTGGCTCCCTGTGACTTCTTTCTGTCCAATCGAGAGTTAAAAAACCACTACGGGGAACGCGTTTCAGCAGCCGGGAGGAAGTAATGGAAAAATCACAGGAAGCACCGATGAACATACGGAAAACCGAATATAAAAAATGTTTCGAGGATTGGATCAAGCGCTGGCAAAAGTGTGTTGGAGTCGATGGGTATTACTTTGAGGGGGAAACTTGTATTTCCAATTTTCTGAATGCATTCCGGAAACTTTTTGATCAAGGTAGTATCACAAAATTAAATTGACACTGCTCTTGTAGAAATGTCAAAAATATTTATCCGATCTACTCTTAATCTTTAAAAAAGCCCATTCGTCCATGAAACATCGAATTGTGGATGTGCAGGCTCTAATTATCGAGATTTTCAAATTAAAGACTTTAAATCCTCTACGTGGTTCATTCTTCGTCAGAAATTTTTAAAATCAAACTCGAGTGTCGCACTTTTTACCAAACTATCTCACACATACCCTACATCAAAAGAGAACCCGTAAAAGGCAATCCATAATCGGCTCCGTTTTGAGGTTGAGCCAGATGAAAAAGAAGTTAAAGAGGTAACTGCGACTGTGACTGTGTCGGTTCTTAAATTGGATTTCTTTCAAACGAGTGGAAATACTTAAAAAGAAAAAAAAAGGCTGAACAAATTCATTAGGTCAAGAGTAGAGTAGACGTGAAAGACCGACCCATTTGGTGAAAATCCTCTCAGACTCGCCCAAGCCATGATGGAAGATGAGTGAATTTGCACTGAAGTAACCTTCACCGGATGACAGATGGTACATACGAGTATGTACTCGAACATACATAGATGACGTAGTTTTCTACCCACTGAGTATCTGAGAGATGTAAATTTCTTCGAAAAACATGGTCAATTCGGATAATTGACCTTCCCCCACTGCTGATCATCATCATCTTTTAAGTTGGAAGCGACTTACTTTTATCGATTCATCGGAATCGTATGAATCTTTCAAATTTGATTCATCACTACGAAGATAGTAACAGACAAAAGCATCATCTGTCAGAACTGGAGGTGATTCACTTGTACGAGGAGACAATTTCAACGAAGTGACAGTCACAGATTGAATCTGGAAACCGGTCAGCTTAACATGAAATCCGCTCTAGTCGTCATTAGTGGTATGGCAATGAGATTTCTAATTACGGTGTCTTAGGAGGGGGAGAAGGAGACCAGCTAGAGCTATCGGATTTGGTTCATATTTCCAACGTCATTGGGCAGGTTCCGAAGCAGTGGCATATGCTTGCGAAGGTCTTAATTGTCGTTCGATGCTTTCAATTGACCGATGTATGAGTATTCGTATCTTTTGTTTCTTTGTTGCTGTTTTGGATGGAAAGGTTTTATTTTAGTTTTTTTTTTTTTTTATATTTTTTGTATTATTATTATTTGAAAGATAGAAAGTGCGGCTTGTGAAAGTAGCTTTTGTGCTCTTGGATAGTGGCAAACAATTACAGTAGATTTGATTTGATTCCGGTGAACATTGGTCGAGTGTGTCGAGGTGTTTCGGAAGGAAGTGAATGAGGATTTACCTGAGGGCCGTACCTAGAGTTGTCGATTGTTCTTTGAGTTGGTTTGCACGTGTTATGCAATTAAATTGAATGGTTCAATTGTATCTACTGGATACTGGTACATACATGTAAACGTTTTTTTTTTTTATAAGAAATAATGGCGGCGTACCTAAACAGAATGGGAGTCAGTTAGAACTGGTCATGAAAATGGTTTTCCACCATCGTACTTGTGACTTTTAATGTCAAAATCATGGAAAAACAGTGACAAAATGGCCACAAAATTTTATGACATGAACAGATTTCTGTATGAACAAAAGGTTCGCAGTGCAAAAGATCCATCCAGATGGAAGAATTATTACTCCATGAGCCATATGCTGATTGACAAAAATCACCTGCGAGCAGAAAATGTCGGTCCTGGCCAATTTTTTTCACTAATCCAATCACAATCCAAAAATCGACTGTCATGAAGCTGTGAATACTCTTCAGTGCCTCACTCAAATGGTTGCAGACAATGTCTGACGTAAAATTGTCTGGTGGCTCCCAATCAGTTGATCAGTGATGTGTGATACGAGGATAGAAGTTTCGCCTTTTAGTTTGCAGTATTTACGGTCCATTTTGTTTAAGCTGTGGGACAGGACTGGTTTAAAAAGTAACTTTTTTCGAAGTCTAATACTCATATACATAGTTCTACTTCATTTCTGAGATTTTGGGAATATTTGTTGCATGAACTCTTCTCTGGTAGATGGTGGGACTGCCCTTCTTTTTGGTGGTTATGGTGGATCACAAGTGAAGAAAATTGATGGTATTTTCAAGAATGATAAAATAACAGTGGCATGTAGTGAATGGCAACTGACATTTGATATCGCTTGAGGTGGTACCGATTGCTTGTGTATTGCGACCACTAACGTTCGAAGGAAATACTTGTAAACAGTGTGCCCACGCCTCTTTATCCTGTGAATCTAGTGAAACATTTTTCTTTGACACCAAATTTTAAAACTACAGCATACAAGTCGTCATTTAGGGCTGTTCGGCTCGTAGATACCTAATTTATCGTAGATCTGCAAGGTTACGAATTGGCTTTTAGTATTTTAAATGTCACGCTTGATAAGATCTTGCACGTTATATTGGTGAGGTTAAGTCCATATGACATTGAGATTTAAATCACTGGGCATACTGCATATCTTCCATGATAAGAAATCCTTATAAAACTCTTCCTCTTGTCTTAACAAAATATTTCAATATTTCAATATTTTGTCAATTGTTAAACTTATTCCTATGCTTCTCTGTGAGCTTGAATCTTTTAGATGTGTAGCTCGGGCAACTGATTACCGATTTCTCTGAACAGAAAGCCAACCTGCAATCCGTTGTTCCACTCCTCGATGTAGCAAATATTTCTTCTAATTGAGAACTGACACCTTACCAGGGTAGCATCTATGTTGAACCATATGCATATACAACTACGGAGAAGATTGAGAAAACTCTTCAATCAAGCACCGGTTCATGGAACACTTACAGGGCCACCTGGATAAAAAACAAACTTCGAAAGACTGGAAGAGCTCAACCAGCATAGATTTTTTACTCAAATCAGATAGTACGTTTACATCTAGTCGCGAAGGCAAACCACGCTCGACTCCAATTCAATTTACACAAATTCTAATTCTGATCCTAGTATCTATCATAACGATAGCAGAACCAAAAGGGGGTCTGGAAAAATGTTTAGCCAAGGCAAAGTTAAATGGGCCATAATCTACTCGTAATTTAAACCTTTCAAGTCACCGGGAACCGACGGGTTTTTTCCAGATCTGATTCAAAAAGGTCAAGTTCTAGAATTAGAACTATGGTTGCTCCTAAATAGGTCCAGCTTCAATCTGGGATATACGAGGGGCGTTCAATATATTCTCGGTATCGATATGAAAGAAAATGCGAATTCAATTTAAATTGTTTTTATTTTTCAATACAATCTCCCCTAACATCAATGCATTTGTTACATCTTGAGATAAGCTTTTTTAAACCCTCAAAAAAATAAATTTCCTCTTTCTCTGCAAAATACCCATTTATTGCCGACTTGAGTTCTTCATCATCCGAAAATCTTTTTCCACGAAGACATTTTTTCAAATCCGGAAACAGGAAATAATCACTAGGGGCAAGGTCTGGACTGTAGGGTGGGTGTTGGATTTCTTCGAAACCACAATCTCGCGCAGCAGCCTTGGAAACTCGCGCCGTGTGAACAGGAGCGTTGTCATGAAGAAGCAACACACCCGCTGCGAGTTTACCCCGTCTTTTCTTTTTAATTTCCTCCCGCAAATTATGCAAAGTGGAAGCGTAGGATGTGGCGTTGATGGTTTCACCTTTTTTTTTGTACTCAATGAGCAAGATTCCCTTTGAGTCCCAAAAAACTGTGGCCACGAGCTTCCCGGCAGACGGAGTGACTTTGAACTTCTTCTGGGGGTCTGTTCCTTTTTTATGCCACTGCATGGACTCTTGTTTGCTTTCAGGGTCATAGTGGTGGACCCATGTTTCGTCCCCGGTAACAATTCGATCCATAACACCGTCCGCGTTCTCACTACACACATCTCCAAAAGCTCTCTACAGCATGCGATTCTCACTTTTTTCTGAGGCGCTGTGAGCATTCGTGGCACCCACCTTGCACTGACCTTTGAAAGGTTAAGATGGTCATGAAGAATGGTGTGAATGGTACCAATTGAAAGCTTGGTGATCTCTGCCATCATTTTCACCTTTATTCGGGCATCCTCAAGAACAAGTTTTTCGACTTCTTTGATGCTTTCTCCCGTACAAGCAGTAGCCGGGGCGCCGGAGCGGAGGTCGTCTTCAATGCTCTCTCTGCCTCTCTGGAACTCACTTGACCACTTTTGCACAGTTGATAATGAAGGTGCGGAACCCTGGTAAACAGCCACCATCTCTTCATGAATAGTTTTTTGACTTTTTCCTTGCTTAGTGAGAAATTTAATTACAGCGCGATGCTCAATTTTCACCATCATCGTCTCAGTTGCCATTATGATTCTGTTTAACTAGAGATAAAACGCGAATTAATAATCACATTTATATGAAATTTTACATGAATGCACTAAAATAATAGTATTACTTGATAAATAAAACAATTTATATATACAACCACAGCTTCACCCCGATACCGAGAATATGTTGAACGCCCCTCGTATACAATACTGGTCAGACCGATCACATCTCCCGCTCGTCAGTAATATGGGCAGCAAGACAAAAGAAAATACCACCACATCAAAGCTGTTACGTCTTCAGAGACTCGCGTGCATAGGTATCTTCGGTGTTATGGGAACCTGCCCCGCAATTGCTTTAATTGACCTCACTCCAGTTCACATTAAAAGGCTGGCAACTGACAATACAGCCACTACAAACAGGAGAGACGAAACAAGCAGTGCAACCGGGTTTCGCAAGCTTCGCCTGAGAGATTCCTGCACTCGACAGGATCTGTGCGGTAGACGGCCGCATGCCAGAAATTGTATGCTTCGACAGGAGGTTCAACATAGTGATCCCAACAAGTGATATACGATGAAGCCAAAATGGAGACCAAAACGTTGCAAGACCAATGGGTCGCAGACTCTTTTAATCTGAGCTTCATGCAATTGAAGAAAGAGCCAGTGTTATACTTCGAACGGGAATCAAGCAGAACTGAAAGTACTTGCTTGAATCCAAATGCTGCTACGCCGCTTCAATACCTTGCAGGACTTATCAAAAAGCAACAAAGCCAAGCCCTGGTGGGTGCCAGGGCACAAGGGTGTTAAAGAAATTGAAAAAGCCGATGAACTAGACCGAAAAGGTTTAGTTGATCCATTCGATGACCCAGAGCCTTTCTGGCTTCAGATCTGCGGTATGCCGTACTCAGTCTTTAACAGACTAAAAAAGCTATGAAACTCTTCCGAAATAAATCCAAACTATCTCTTAACTTCAAGAGGGATGATATCGTAAAACTCGTCGGTTTTCTCAAGGGACATTGGTAGCTTAGATATCACTTGTCAGGAAGTCGACGCAGATTGCATACTACGTACCATACGTAGACACTACTTTCTCATAGAAATCTTAGCAAAATATCTCCACCAGAGTGATTGCTAAGTTGACTCTGCTTTTGGTCAACGAGGATATACGAGTAGCTGACCTAAAAGCGATTCAGAAAGCAATTGGTTTACCTAATCTTAGTTACCACGATTTTCATGGAGTCAGAGATGCTATTCTGACCTCGAACATTGAGAAGAATTCGGCTTGAATTCAGCGAAAATTTGTACGCTATTTTTGAAGTTGTTGAATGCTCGACGTAGGTCTACGTCGCAAATTGACTGTCGCATGCACAGATACATTGTCCTTCCACCTGATCCTCACAACATATGTAGCTGTCCATTAGAGTAGTGTGTCCTTGCAAAACTGTAAGTTCTCATTCTCTAAGCTTCTTTGCATAGATTCTGGCTCGTACCAGTTATAGGAAGAAGGAAAGTCAGAAGTCATTACGATCGCAGAAGTCGGAGTTCTGTTTTCTGTCAATAGAATCAGAGCTAAGCAACGGGCGATACGTAAGGTCATAGAAACTCGATCCCGAGAAATTTGTTTGTCAAATTTGTTGTCACAAATAGTGACATCTTTTAGAACTGACTAACTCAAGACCAGTTAGCTTCCTCATTCTTGTGAAGAAACCAACCTCAGTTTGGATATCATTGGCTGAAAGCTCTTTTGTAGTGTACCAGTTAACGAATTTAGGACAGATAGTGGTTAGTCGTGATCCAATTAATAGTACTGCGATACAATTTCCATACGTCCTTTCGACAGAGGAAGGAGTCGTCGTGTTGAAATTTTGGGCTCATGAAGCTTACACATTATCTCCGTTTTCTTCATCAAGAGAGAAGTCAGAAACATGACTCTGACAGTGTTGTCGAATGAGTACCTAGTCTGTACCTTTTCCCAAAAAGCTTGAGATGTGTATGCCATCGATACCAGGTTGAAGACATCAAAGGCCGCGGATTTTTATTAAGTTTTATACGTCACCACAATTTATGATAGGAACTGATTGTGAGTCAGCCTGATTGATTTGGCCCCTTTAACCAGCCTCCTAGTGTCGTTCGTCGGCTTCTTTGCCAGAAGTTCGGGTTCGAATCCAGTCGGTATACTGAAAAACAAATAAATAACCTCAGGCGACACCATCCCTTCATTAAACCAAGATCTTTGTTTATGATAAAGCCTCTTATCCTCTCGCCATCCAAAATTGGCCATAAAGACCGTAGGTTCGTCTCTTTCAGCATAAAAATCCAACCAAACAACACAGTGATTGGAGAAGTTTGGGTTTGATCCACACCGAATTGTCGGCGTCATCAGTTCGTACACCTTCAACACTGTATTGGAATGCTTTGAATAGTCAACATTCTGGTCTGCTGTGTGTGACCTGTTTATAACTTGTCTGAGTTCCTTACGAGATTGCTCCAGATCTGTCACCAGATTTCTCTACAATCTTCTTTTCTAACTATTGACAGACCTACCCAGCTAGCTACTCCTGGTGGTTTTTCATGAACGTCTTCTCTTTATTTAGGTCGTAACTTCACAATAGAAGTTAGCCACCTATCAACGGTGCTCATGATAATCCAATTCAAGCACCATTTTGTCACCGGACTGTCAAAACACTTCCTCAAACATATCACACCCTAGTGTCACGTTCTAATGTCATTGATTTACCATTCCAATCAAATCACATTCTAAATTTACTTCTCCAAATCGGTGAAGTACGAGAATTTATGGTGGTCATGTCGTCCCCATGTACTTGTCATCGAATAATTTATAGGCCTGGCGCCCTCTTACAGATATGACTCAGAGTCATACACAACAAATATATCAATTTCCGGTTTGACCTAGACTGCTAAATCAATAAACAATTAAACCTGCACCCAGAAGCCAGTGATAGTATTCATTCACTGTTCACGTATCCGAGGAAGGTGTTAATTGAATTTGAACCTTAACGCTCCTGCATGCCCTGAGAATGTTATTGGTGAAAGCCTCTTACTTGACCGGTTTAAGTAGATCGGTCAATCAGAAATTTAGTTAACAAATCACAGGGCACAGTTAAATTCCTTCCGATTTGTCCTGGTTTGGGACCGACAAGATGTCATTTCAATTTCCAATTCGTACAATAATAAAAATCAGTCAATAGGCTGGGATGGCCGGACATGGCCTGGCTTGTTCGACATCAAATGAAGCGACTGTAGGGCCATTGGCTATTAATTTTTAATCAATCAGGATGCCCCACTTGATCTATCGGTTTTCATCATTCGGACGCATATCCGAATGTCCATGGTCCATTCACAAGTAGGAGTAGGGAAGCCTATTCTATCCATCCTTAAAGCAAAACTTATTGACACACTCAGGACACACGTACTTCCGTGTTTGTGTGCGGTTCAGGATTTAATGTGGCCTTCGAATTCATTCTCATAAGGGTTCGTGAAGCCTGTGAGCCATGTTCGAGAGCTATTTTGAGCGGTATTCCTACTTTCTAGTCATCCCCTTCTAGATAGTGTCACCCAATAAGGGTGAAAAATCGGTACAAGGGGTGGTTCACCTTGTGTGTATGTTACATGAGGATTGGTGTTTTGCTTTGGATAATGTTTTATAGAAATTTTATTATTTTTTATTTTATCCTCTGCTTTGTCGACATAATGACATAATAGACGAAGGACAATGGCTGTTGGGCTGGATAGAGAACAGAAAAGGACGTTGTTTTGAATTTTTTTTTCTTTTTTCTTCCAGCCAACCCCAGTCGTAAAAGGGGTTCAGAAGCATAGGGGTCGGATATGAGGGTTCCGGATGGTTGATGGACGATGATGTTTTCATTTTTCTTCCTAAGCATTCTTTTTTCCTGTTGGTGGATGACATAATAGGAGTGGAATAAGTCTCGTATGGCGGATTATTCATTCTGATTAAATTCGACTAAAGGCGACAAAAATGTTGGTGTCTTGTTAGAAGGGCACATGTGCAGAGGGTTGGTTATTGGCAGTGAGTCATGTGAATGATGGTAGTGGTGCTAATAGATTTATGACGGTAAATATATTTTTAATCAGTTTCTTGTCGACTGTAGAGGTGCGGTTCCAATTTAACTGATTCATACTCGTATGCTAATTTGTTGAGCGACTCAAGAAGCCCTTATTAAGTTGAGAGAATTTTGATTATGCAGGTCATCAACCAGTTGCCATGACAGTAGACACCTCCAAAACTCAAACTTTTTTTTAGAAGTTTACTGGGATGGACAATTAAAATGGGTAAATGGAACTCTGAGAGGTCGGTCGATAGGTCGGTAGGTCTATAAGAAAGTCAAGAACGGAACTATTGTATCCAACAAGGATAAACTTGCTCGCAAAACATGCTTAACAGCTGAATCATCTTGAAATCTTTTTCGGTTTTGCAGAAGGATCACATAAAGTACCAACAAGTGGTTTGCCTTCTTTGTTTTGAGAGAGTCTGCTTCCAGTTGTTCAGGCGAAGACTTGTGCGATCTACAAAAACATTTGACTGTCTCCAGTTTTGTACCCCCAGTTGATTGAAGTCTTCGATGACGCATGTCCACATTTGACCGTTCGTCTTTCTTATTCTTGTCTGTTTGATATTAAATTTTTAACCGACTATAAAACAGAATTGAACATCGACCTTACGTGTAAAAAATAAGCATGTACTTCCAGGGTTAGTCGCCCTGATGAACCGAATGATTTGTATGAGTTTAGTCCGAGTCGATACGGATGAGTCGATAAACCAGCTCTGAATTTTTACTTCACAGTTGTGCTTAGCAACGTCGGTGTTTGTGTTGTTTGTGTTTGTTTTTCTAAAAAATAATCACGTTTCTGCGTACGTCCACGCCTGTAAATATAGACCAGCTGTTTTGGAACTTAGTGAAACACAGGCAGATCCCCGGCCATAGCTACGAACTAGTACGATTATTCGTCTCTCACCGCGGTCTCACCATTTATGTGCCTAGTAATGTAGCTAGCCAAACTGCACCACAATATAGTCCCTGTTCCTTTCCGGAACTCTATTTAATGTGGTTAAAATTCCATCTCCGTAAGGAAATTATCCACTGCTGCTTTATTTACAGAAGCCCCAAACTGAACAGCAATTCGACCTCTAACGAGTGTGATGCGCTCTCTGACTATATACAAAGAATTTTTTCCCTGTATCCCTATCCTGAAATCGTTATTACTGGCGATTCCAATTTACACAATTATTGGTGGCTTCGACATTGTGGACAGACAACACCCGAAGGCGGGTGTGTTGAGATTTTCGCTGCGGAAAATAATTTAACCCAGCTTGTAAATGAGCTCACACGAATACCAGACGTTGATAGTCATGCCGCCAACACCCTGGACTTGTTTTTACTTTCTCACCCTGATAAGTACACCGTAGGTATGCTCTCCCCTCTAGGCTCATCGGACCATTGTGTCATATCAGCTAATTTCTCGTACACCGACTACACAGTTAGAGAAAAGATTCCTAAAAGAATCGTATGGCAATACGAGAAAGCCAATTGGAGCGGACTTAACAACTTCTTTAGGAATTTTAACTAGTCGTTATGTTTCCTCGATAACCACGAGGATGCCGCAGCTGATATGATCACAAAAACTATTCTCTTTACAATGAGATCCTTTATCCCTCATCGGATGGAGAGCATCAAACCAAAAGAAAAGGCATGGTACGACTCGAGCTGCAAAGAGGCCGTCAGGGTTAGAGAAATATTTTTTCGGTCCTTCAAAACCAACCCAACAGAGGAAAACCGAAAAAAGTTTAAATGAGCCAGGAATGACTGCAACGTCTTTCTTAAGCTTGTGAAATTTCAATACGACCAAAAGCATTTGGTCGTTTGTCAAAAACATCATAAATTTTTCCTCATCCTCCATACCAACGCTCATTTGCAATGACATTCCAGCGGTCAGCTCTTTGGACAAGACTAATCTGCTTGCTGCATACCTTGCGTCCAACTCAACGCTTCCAGATTGTGCTTTGTCTCCGCCTACACTTGAGTGCATCGGATCTTCAATCTGACAAGTCCACTTTCGCACTCGTGTAGTAGGCAAGAGTTCTTAAAGACGTTAACATTCACAAATCTGCTGGTCCAGATTGTATATCTTCTGAAGAGGTGTTCTTGCTCGCTGTCAAAACCACTGCGTAAGCTTTTTCATCACTCCTACTCTTTAGGACTCTTTCCGAGCTGATGGAAAACAGCGTTTGTCCAGCCCGTTCCTAAGAAAGGCTAATCTTCCTCTCTCTCCTCCTACAGACCCATTGCATTTATGTCCCTTCTTTCCAAGATCATGGAAACGCTAATAAACCGTCAGCTGATGAAATATCTCGAAACACGAAAACTTCTCAATGACCGGCAATATGGTTTTCGTAGCAACAGGTCCACTGGTGATTTGATGGCATGTCTCACCGAAAAGTGAAACCAAAACGTACATCCATCTGGCGAAAGCAAGATAGTTGCACTTGATATTTCTAAGGCATCTGACAGAGTTTGGCATCAGGCTCTTTTGTCGAAGATGCGTGCTATCGGAATGGACGACTCTCTTCGTCAATGGATTAGAAATTACCTTTCGGAACGTTCAATTCAAGTTGTCTTGGATGGCTCCAAGTCTGATATTCACAAAATAAATGGTGGTGTGCCCCAGGGCTCCGTTTTATTTCCGATACTCTTTTTAATTTTTATCAATGATCTCTTGTCTGCCACTTCTAATTCAATATATTCCTTTGCTGACGACAGTACTCTTTGCTTTTCATATTCGTTCCCGGACTCACGTCCCTGCTCTTCGGCTGTAGAACGGGAACGGCAGCGTATGTTAAGCTTTCCTTGCCTTAAACCGCAGTAGCTGACCAACATGAATGGTCTCAGACGCTCACATCGTACACAACCGAGAAGACCTTATAGGCGGTGTTTAGGAGACTTATTGCTCTCTAGTTAGCGCAGCCAAAAGGGTGTCCGTTCTTGTGGATTGAACAAACGATGCTGACTTTACTTGCATCGAGAATGTTTTCCTCTGACCATATCTTACAGATGAGCCGATGCCTGTTCCCAACCAGGTCATCTCCAGCTGCTTTAAATAACCCAGCAGGGAGTCCGTCTGCTGTACGAGGGTTGTCTGAAAAGTACAAGACATTTTTTCTTAAAATTTTTTTTCTACATAGTCTTCTTGTAACTCTACACACCTCTCCCAGCGATGCTCCCATCCCTCTAACCCGTCCAAATAGTACTTGGCGTTTTTCTCTGCAAAATAATTGTTCACGAAGGTGATTGCCACCTCATTTGACGAAAATCTCTGTCCTCCGAGCGCAGTTTTCAGATGAGGGAACAAAAAGAAGTCGCTTGGGGCTAGATCTGATGAATAAGGCGGATTGTCAAGCAGTTCAAACCGTAATTCATGGATTTTCGCCATGGCAACCGCTGAGATGTGAGACGGCGCGTTGTCTTGGTGAAACAGGATTTTCTTTTCTGCAAATGTGTCCGTTTTTCCGCAATTTCTGCCTTCAACTTGTCAAGTAATGATGCGTAGTATGCTCCTGTAATGTTTTTCCTTTTTGAAGATAATCGATTAAGATAACTCCTTTACTATCCCAAAAAAACAGTCGCCATAACTTTCCCAGCCGAAAAAACAGTTTTTGCTTTTTTCCTGGAGCCGGCTCGCCCTTTGGAGTCCACTGTTTTGACTGAAATTTTTGTTTCGGGCGTATAATGGTGTATCCAAGTTTCATATACAGTAATTAATCGGCGCCAAAACTCGGATTTATTGCGCCTAAACTGCTCCAACAGAGCGTTGAAAATGCTCATTCGAACACGTTTTTGGTCTAACGTAAGCAAACACGGCACCCAACGCGCGTACAGCTTTCTCATGCCTCAATCTTGATTTAATATGTAACCAACACGTTCTTTGGACATTTTCATAACCTCTACTATCTCTCTCACCTTAATTCGGCGGTCGTCTAACACCATTTGGTGAACTTTAGCAATGTTATCGTCAGTGGTTGCAGTTTTTGGACGTCCCGAACGTTCATCATCTCCCAAGCTCTTACGGCCACGTTTAAATTCAGCTGCCCAAAATTTCACTGTGGTAAATGATGGTGCAGAGTCCCCATACACAGAGTTCAACTCATTTTTGATTTGCCTAGGCGTTTGCCTTTCAAAAACAAGAATTTAATAACAGCTCGATACTCAATTGTTTCCATTTTCACAAAAAACAGTCACATCGACTCACTCACATCGACTCACTCAAACGACTGTCAACTAAAAACTGCGCGTCCAAAATGACTCAAACTTTGGTAAGTAACTGTCAAAAGATGGACAACTAGCATTCACTAGCTTTTATTGACGAGTCCCGCTATCTTTACGCTGCGGTCGGAAACTTTTCGTATTTGAATGACAGGTTGAATGACTCGAACTCCAACTTTTTAAAATGCTATAATTTTTTTATTTTTTGATAAATTTTATTGTGCAAAATATATTGGAAAATACATCAATTTTCAAATTGTATCAGTAGTTTTCAATATGTCCACCTTTGGCGCGAATAATGGCCTTGAGACGGCCGAAGAAAGCATCGCAAGCTGCACGCAAGTGACTCTGCGGTAATTTGGCCCATTCCCGACGAAGTGCTTGTGTGAGGTGGTCCAAACTTTGGTATTTTTTAGTGCCAACCTTCGCCTCCAAAATACCCCAGACAGGGAAATCCAACGGATTTTCATCCGGAGAATTTGCAATCCATTGTGTCGAAGAAATGAAGTATGGAACATTGTTTTTTAACCAATCTTGGTTGACGCGCGCTTTGTGAGCCGGTGCCGAGTGTTGTTGAAATGTCCACGGTCTCCGACCGAAATGATTGTTTGCCCAAGGCTTCAATACTGCCTCTAAGACAGTTTCACGGTATACGATTGCATTAATTTTGACACCACGGTCCAAAAATACGAGCGGAGAGCGACCATCGGCGGCTATGGCGGCCCCAAACTTCACCATCGGTGCTGTCTGCTTTCTGGTGGCCGTCCGAAGGTGTAAATTTTCGAAGGACCTCTCTGGCAAGTAAACTCGGTAATTTTGTTTGTTGACATATTGCTCGATAACAAATGGCTACTCATCGGAAAAAACCAAATTCGGTAACTCACCACTTTCGTGCAAGCGTAGCAACTCTTTCGCTCTTTCGACTCTAACTTTTTTCTGTTGCTGTGTAAGATCGTGTGCTTTTTGGAACTTCAATGGCTTGAGCCCAAGCTCATTTTTCAGTATGTGTTGCATCCGTTCCAACGATATGTTGAGCTCACGAGCCATTTTTCTTCCACTTCGATGCGGATTTCTCTCAATTCGAGCCTTCACTTTCCGAAGCATTTCTGCCGATGTTGCTGTTTCTTTATGACCACCTCCATGGCGTTTTTCAACGCTGCCAGTATCACGGTAGCGAGCTATGGTTCGAGACACAAATGATTTATTCACGTTGAGGTGCTGGAGGGCTCTAACGATAGCTACTTGCGGTTTTCCAGCCAAAAATAAAGCAATCACATTATCACGTTTGAATTCCATCGTGGGTAAAATTTCCAAATTTTTGTTGTTGTCTTGTAAATAATGAAATTATCTGTCATGTGTCAAAATTTGAGCTCACTGTCATGAACAGTTTGGAAATTATAGCAGTCTGAAGTTGGTTGCAGTTCGAGTCATTCAGGGTGTATAAAAGAGTGTATGAACGGAGTTCGGCGGAAGCTACATTGATCAGCTGGAAAACATAAATAACAATTAATTGCTCTAACCCCAACCTACCTTAAAAAAAACGACATCGAAACAACAAAGTAAAGACGAATTGCCGACACTACAGAGTAGGGTAGAGTAAATCTCGCGCTGTGTTTGCTTTAGTTTTTTAGTTTGTTTATTTTCTACCACTCTTCCGAACACGGTATTATGTAAACTCTTTTATGTTGGCCCGAATGCTCTTTTTGTTTATTTTTTCCATTCCACATCTTTTTATTTTTTTTTTTTTGTATTTCACACCACTTTGGTAATTTTTCCTTTGTTCAATCTGTAAAATTGCATTTTGCCCATTGAGTTGGGAGGACTTGAAGAGGAAGTGTTTAAACATTTTGAAACTATGAATTATAGCAACTGAAAGTGGACTTAACCTGGATGCAAGAGTTTAGAAAAGAGGTGCATGCACCTTTATTTTACACTTTTTTTCATTGCAACTTGGTTTATATTCACCCCTGTTACGAAGTCTGTTGGGTGTACGAGTAGATGCCTATCAACAGAGGCTAAACCGATCGATTTTACTGGCGATATTCACGGATACGTGAAGTACTTATCCGTACAATTGGGTAGTACTTGTATGTTATGCGTGTCTTTTAAGCAGGTTGACTCCGACACTTGAGTAACTTCTTGCATAGTTGACGTCTGTAATTAGTCACTGAAAAGTTATTCTCCTTACTGTGTGTCTTAATCTTCGTAGCAATGCAATTCATCATTGAGGAAATCTACTGAAACAGTGATTGATATTTCGTAGTTACTTTGTAATTATCATTGGCCAAAACGTCTATTTTACAAATCCACTTTCGGTAGTTAAACAGCTTATATCACGCAAACTATACGGACTGTTGCTTATCAAGTTCATACGCCAAGATTTGGTCAATTAGGTAACTGATGTCATATACCCGTAAGAGTTCATTGTTGCACCATATCCAGCGCTTAAGGAAATCATCTTGAACGAAAAATTCAATGAGGAAGCAATGCAAGACGCCGATCGCTCGCTTAGTCACTTTCCTCATTGGTAGTGGTAAATTATACTCTTATCTAGCAAACTTTTCCCATGAAAAGTATCTTTTGATCGGCTTTGGAAATCCTAGATACCACTCATCCAATAATTTATTAACAGGGCCCTATCCGCTGATTCTGAAATAAGGCTTATCTAACTTTGGAGGTACTGGGCAATCAGCATGTCTATCCGGGCAGCTGGATAGGTAATTGCGCACACTGGATTGGTTGGGGTCTCCTTCCAATTGTGTCTGTCAACTTAGGTAAGGTCTTTCACTACTATATATTGGGTCTACAAGTAAGTTTCCAGCGTTTGTCAGAGGTGGCGCCACCAGTGGATCCCGGGCAGGAATGTCAGACCCCATGTGTTTTATTTGTAGGTTTTGTATCTGTCAACAATTTTGCAGCGTTATATTTGAGCAGTTCTATCGGTGTCGTACATTTTATCGAGCAAAATCATGGCAAGTTTCCAGCCAAATAAACGTCGTTTGCGGGAAGCGCTGCTTTTATTCTTTAATATGAAGAAAAGTGCGGCTGAGGCCTATCGTTTGCTTTCGGAAACTTATGGGGCGGAATGTATTGGTGAATCGACGTGCCGCGAGTGGTTCAAACGGTTCAAAAGTGGTGATTTTGGAGTTGAAAACAAAGATCGCCCCGGAAAGCCGAAAAGTTTTGAAGACGAGGAATTGGACGCTTTACTGGATGAGGATCCGTGTCAGATTCAAGAAGAACTTGCTGCATCATTGGGCGTCACGCAACAAGCCGTTTCCCTGCGCCTAAAAGGACTGGGATTCATTCAAAAGGTTGGAAACTGGGTGCCGTACGAATTGAAGCCAAGAGACGTCGAACGGCGATTTTGCATGTCCGAAATGTTACTGCAGCGGTATAAAAATAAATCATTTTTGCATCGTATTGTCACTGGTGATGAGAAATGGATTTATTATGATAATCCTAAACGCAGAAAATCGTATACAAAGCCCGGCGAGCCCGCCCAATCGACGCCGAAACGAAATATTCACGTGAATAAGGTCATGCTCTGCATATGGTGGGATCAAAAGAGCGTCGTATACTACGAACTGCTTCCGAGTGGTGAAACCATCAAAGGACCATTATATCGAACCCAACTAATTCGTTTGAAGCGGGCATTAAAAGAAAAACGGCCAGAATATGAGACCAGGCATGAGTCCGTCATTTTTCATCACGACAACACTGGGCCACATGTTGCGGTTTCGGTGAAAAACTATTTGGACAATAGTGGATGGGAAATTCTGCCACACCCGCCTTACAGTCCAGTCTTGGCACCATCTGACTACCACTTGTTTCGTTCGATGCAGAACGCTCTTACGGGAATACGCTTCAGCTCAGTAGAGGAAATCAAAAATTGGCTCGATACGTTCTTGGGCTCGAAAGACGAGAAATTTTTTTGGTCCGGAATTCATAAATTGCCAGAAAGATGGGGGAAAGTTGTAGCTTCCGATGGACGATACTTTGAATAAAGCATTGTAACTATGTTTTCATAATAAAACTTCAAATTTTGGAAAAAAAACGCTGGAAACTTACTTGTAGACCCAATATATATTCCAAGATTTACGCTCTACTTGAACTAGCCCTCTAATCCGATGCACGGCACTGTACACCCGATGTGTATTGTTCTTCGTTATTCCTTCTTCATCATCCTCCGCCAAAAGCAGCTAAGATAGCTTTTTTCCCCAATCTTGATGGTGTCCATGCCTTTGCGCGCTATGAAAGGGCACCAACAATAGCTGTGTTTTATTATCACCATGATCTGATCCAGATCAACGAAAAATTTAAGTTCTGTGTTGTGGTAATAGTTTGACATTCAGAGTTCAGACCTTTCAAAATATGACGTTTAAATAAAAGCAAAAGCAAAAACGGAAGCAGTCGCAATTGAGGTAAATATGGTATATTGGCTTTTATTACTTAATTTAAGCTTTATTTGTTTATTCCATAGTTCTTTTTTGAAAGCGAAGTCGACAGTGATGAAAGTAGCTCATCAGGATTTTCATTGTTTAATACTGTAAGCACGGAATCCTCGTTTAATAGCGAACATTTTCCCGCAAACCATCAAAAAATCAAATATTTCGGGGAAGTTATCAATAGTTACAGCAATTTGGACTTTAAAAAGCATTTCAGACTACATCGCTCAACTACCCAAATTTTAGTAGGTAGGTACGTAAAATCCTGGGTTACAACAATCAAATATGTATATACTCGTACATATATTGCAACTACAAGCTATCAGAGCGGTCCCGAATCACAAAAAAGAGAGGACTACCAAAAACTTTACCAGAAATTGAAATATGGTATCTGCATCTGCATCTGTGGTATATGGCAAATACAAATACTTTCCGAGAAATCTCGAATTTGTTTGGCATTTCATGTTCTACAGGATGGAATATTGTCAAGAGGGTAACATCTTGGGTCATATCCATCGGCCACGAATACCTTGATCAAAAAATTTTCGGAATTTATTCAGAAAATTAAAGATACAAGTTTATCCATCTAAATCTATATTGTCCCCTTCAAAGTAATCCCCATCGACTGCAACACACTTATGCCAGCGCTTGATCCAATCCTCAAAACATTTTTTATATTCGGTTTTCGATATGTCCATCAGTGCTTCCTGCGATTTTTCCATTACTTCCTGTCGGCTGCTGAAACGCGTTCCCCGTAGTAGTTTTTTAACTCGATTGAACAGAAAGAAGTCACAGGGAGCCAAGTCAGGTGAATTCGGTGGCTGTTGGATGGTATTTGTTGCATTGTTCGTCAAAAAATTACGAATAATGATGGCACTGTGCGACGGTGCGTTATCATGGTGCAAAATCCACGAGTTTTCTGCCCACAATTCTGGTCTCTTTCGGCGAATTGCTTCACGCAAACGTCTTATAACGCCCAAATAATACTCTTTGTTTACTGTCTGGCCTTCTGGCAAAAATTCATGATGCACTACACCGTTGTAATCCATGAAAACTGTGAGCATTGCCTTCTTTTTTGACTGAAAACAACGTGGCTTTTTTTGGTCTCGGCTCATTTGGTGAACGCCATTCACTTGCCTGATGTCTGGATTGCGTGTCGTACTCATAAACCCACGTCTCGTCTTCAGTAATGATCCTTTTGATGAATGTGGGATCGGATTCAGCCTCGCAAATCATTTCTTTTGCGACGTCAACACGGTCTGTGTTTTGCATGAAATTAAGGTCTTTGGCACCAACTTTGCTGCTACACGACGGAAACCCAAATCATTAACCAAAATGTCTTGGACGGATCCATAGGCAATGTTCAAGTCCTCCGCTATCTCTCTGATGGTCGGTTATTGACCAACATTTCTTTCATTCGTACTTCATCAATGTTTTCGTCGGTTTTCGATGTCGATGGTCTGACACTGCGTTCATCATTTTCGATTGACTCACGACCACTTTTGAAACGCTCGTGCCACTGGTAAACGACCGTTTTCTTTAGAGAATCGTTGCCGAAACATTTTTCCAACATTTCCAACGTTCGTGCATTAAATCCGTTTTTTACCCAAAGTTTACGAGTAATACAAGTTCGTTGTTGCAAATTGAAATCGATTTCTAAAATTGTAAAAAATCGCCAACACACACAGAGATAGATGCACTCTTGGCTACGTAACTTTTGCAAACGTCAAGCTATGACGCTAAGATTTAGAGGGAATGTCAACAACAGATTTACCAACTTAACAAAGAAAAAAACAGAACACAAATCGGAACAATGGCAGCGGCACACGGTGGTGTGGTGCGGGAAGTTTTTGATCAATGTGGTATGTTAAATGGCCAAATGCAAGTGAAGCCGTACCAAATGCAGATTTAATGGAAGCAAAAACAAAGATTCCAGGAATTGTGGGAGGTATCGACGGTTCCCACATAAGAATCAAATCACCCGCTTCTAACAAACAAAGCTATTTCAACAGAAAACGCTATTATCGCATTTCCATACAAGTTGTAATGGATGCCGAGAAATCAACATCTTCTGTGGAGAACCAGGTAGCTTGCACGACAGCCAAATTCTACGAAGATCTGATCTTTACAGAGATGCATGGGAAAATATGAGTGAAATTTTTCGAAACAACACTTTTTTGCTCGGAGATTCTGCGTATCCATCTCCTGACTGGTTGATTCCACCCTTTAAAGACAATGGATTAATGACGAATGCCCAAAGGAGATTTAGTGATCACCATTCTTCTGTCTGGGTCATAGTAGAACATTCATTTGGTCTACTGAAGACTCGTTTCCGAAGATTGCTACATTTTACTGAGCAAACGAACATAAATTTGGTGTTAAATTTGGTGGTATGTGGGTGTATATTGCACAACATGTGTACAGATAACAACGAGGAAATACGAGTAATTGAAGAATATGACCCAGAAAATTATCCGATTGTTGAAGTCAGCCAAGAAGTAAGCAGCACCAGGCGACAGCGTTTATTAAACGATTTGATTAATAGAAACGTAATAAACGTATAGAATTCGATCCATATTTTTAATACATATAAAAACGTAAATATTCGTATTGTAGGTAATTCATTGTAATTGTAACAGAAACTTTAAGAAAAGGAAAGGAGTTCATAAATGAGCACTTTATAATTTTTTGGAAAAACTCCCTTAAGAGTGCCTCCTTTTTTAGACAACGGGCTTCTTTCCCTTTCTCTGCCTCATAAATTTTTTTTATTTTTTCTTCAACATATGTCAGCCAAAATCTTGCTTTAGGTCCATCTCTTCCTGTCAGCGCTTTTTAATATATGTCATCTTTCTCCCTGTTGATGAAGATGATGCTGCATGGCATCCAAAGACTTCTTTTGGAGCTTCAGATGTTGAGGGAGATGGACTTTCCGACTCTAATAGAGGTGCATACTAAGATGAAGATTAAAAACGTAATCAGTGTTTCATAGCATGTATAGATACCAGAAAAACTGCTCTCTGATGCTAAAGAATTGACGTCTTTGGTGGTCACCGACATTGGCAATGCATCTATGGCCTTTCCCGACAAATTGACAGTTTCTTAGTTTCTTATCTCAGGCCGGGTGCCAAATATCTCCTCCTCAAAGGGAGCTTTGCTGGCCGACTCTCCCGTTCTTTTATTACTCTCCGACGTCGCCTTAAATGCTCTTAACAAGTTCTTCAGCTTTATTTAGAGCATTTCGACTGTAGTCGCCTGACTCTATAAAAAAACATAAATACAGGTAAAGCAGTAGAATGAAATTAAAGTCTAAATACAAGAACTCCCTGCGCAAAAAGATCTTCCAATACATTCGCCATTGCGACTTTTTTGCCTTTGTATTGGGTATATAACTTAATTCGTGCGGTTTTTCTCAAAATTTGAACGTTTATTTCAGAACAACATGTACAATAGTATTATTCAAAGTATTGCCCATCTGAAGCTATGACTTTTTCCCATCTTTCTGCAAATTTGTGGATCCCATCCCAAAAGAACTGCGCCGGCTTGGCAGTCAAGAATGAATCAAGCCAATTTTTGATATTCTGCTCTGATGTGAACCGTATTTCAGTGAGGGCGTTCTGCATCGACCGGAACAAATGGTAGTCAGAAGGGGCAAGGTCTGGGCTATAAGGCGGGTGGGGTAAGACTTCCCATCCACTGTTTTCCAAATAGTTCTTAACCGGAATAGCAACATAGGCCCGAGCGTTGTCATGATGGAAAATTATTGCCTCGTGTCTGGTCGCATATTCCGGGCGTTTTTCGGTCACTGCTCTTTTTTTTTTTTTTTTATAATCGGCGCGCGCTCAAGGGCTTTTTGTACCCTTAAAATGTTCATACACAGCGCGGGCGAAGGAAATTTAGGGAGGAAGAAAAGACAGGTACCGATGTACATTGTTTTTAAATGTTTGCAAGTTATAACGACCAGGAAACACAGAGGTCGGCAGGGCATTCCATAAGCGAGTTGTACGGCTTAGGAAAGAATCACGATATTTTAGAGTACGTCCGAAAATGGGCTTGAGGGTAAACTGATGAGCATTCATAGCGAGACTGGTGTTACGGTTGAAAGTTTGAATGGGCGGAATGCTACTGGCGATTTCAATGGAGCACTGATGGTGGAAATAGCGATAAACGGATTAATTGTGTTCGGTAGCGTTGTCCATTGATGGTTTCACCCGGTTTTAGCAGCTCATAATACAGCACACCCATCTGATCCCACCACATACAGAGCATTACCTTCGCGCCATGGATATTCGGCTTTGCCGTTAATTTGGCTGGTTGGCCAGGTTTCACATATGATTTTTTGCGCTTGGGGTTGTCGTAATGGATCCGTTTTTCATCACCAGTAACAATCCGATGCAAAAATGACTTCCTTTTGCGGCTTTCCAGCAGCATTTCGGACATGCAAAACCGCCTTTCGACGTCTCTCGGCTTGAGTTCATGTGGAACCCAATTTCCTTGCTTTTGAATATTGTATATCCAGCTGCTTTTAAACGTTTTGAAATGGCTACTTGAGTGACACCCAAAGATTCTGCGAGCTCTTCTTGTGTTTGGCAACAATCTTCATAGAGTAATGCTTCCTGTTCTTCTGGCTGCCCAGGACGTTAATCGTCTCCCAAGCCAAAATCACCATTTTTCAATCGTGCAAACCACTTTTGGCACGTTCGCTCAGCTAGCGCATGCTCACCATAAACTTCCACCAAAATACGATGAGTTACGGCAGCAGTTTTCTTCGTATTAAAGTAATGAAGAAGAACTCCCCGCAAAAACACTTTTTCAGGCACAAAGTTCGACATATTTGAGTGAGAAAAAATTATTGTTGTTTACGCTTCAAATGAATGACATATACTGAGATGACGTACAATGACAGTAGCTTTCCAACGTATGTTCCAATGGAATAATACAAGTTACGCCATCTCTTAGCAAACCGCACAAATTAAGTTATAGACCCAATATTTTGAAACTCCCACTGTCTGTTGCTGTATTCATCCAGAAAAGCTTTGGTTTCTTCCGACGTCCAACTTCTTCTTGGGCTTGAAGATAAAATTAAGGTGAAATTATTAATATTTACATTAAATAATTAGTTGTTGCAATTACTTACGATTTGTTATTGTCTTTCTCCATTACAATTACGCAGCTGATTTCCTTTGTGACGTTGCCATGCAACCGAATATTTTTTTGAAAATGAAAATTTTCTGCACCCGTTTTTTTTTGTTTTAAGGAGGAAATTGTTAGTACTCGTATTTATACCAAATACCAAATGAGAATAACATTTTGTAGCCTACATTTCACTATCAAATCGCTACCACTATGAGCAGAATATTAATTTATTCAAACATAACAATTATTTAATAATATTTGGTTTATAATTATTATTATTATTATTATTATTATCAAGGGAACGATACAAATGAATTTGTAGGGTCCGGGATTTAACGCCGGGTACTATGCCCATGTGGCGCGTTTATAAATAATTCAAATGTGGCAACATGGACCCTCGACAATCGTTGACAATTATACAAACTTTTAGGAACAAAAATGTAACCTAGTGAGAAATAGCGCGAACTAATTTTTGGATCACGGGTGATAATAAATTGCGGCCAATGATGGTCTTGTATTGCAACTCCTTTCGTTGCTTCAAGATAGAGCTTTGCTGATCGAGCGCCTTCTTAGCCCATAGAAACAGCGGTTTGCAAGAATTATTATCCGCTTGATCTCCGACCGATGGTGTATCGACACTTCGAACAATTAAAATATTTTGGTATGATTGCTACGACCATACATGGCTTTGTATAGCTGGTCCCTATAGACGCTATCGTGAGCAATCTTAAAATTGATGAAAAGGTATTGAGTATTTGCAGGGTCTGATTCTTGAGTCTCCTTTCTTTCTTTCTTTAAAACCGGACAGACGATGCTGAGATTCACTCTTCAGGAATGCGTTTCTCTGACTAAATCTTACTTATGACTTGGTGCATGCCCTTTGGCAGATCAGTTATCAGATATCCTTCAGCTGTGAAAATTTGGGCGGCCATCGGCATCTGCGAAACTGCTACTTTTAATCAGGTGGACAATAGGTTTTATTGTTTTCTTCCGGATGGAGTGGTGTATTCTGCATGGCCCTGGCGTTTTTTGTCGTCTTCACCGTTTAACAATCCATGGAAGTGACTCTTCCTTCCCCATCCACCATGTGATTATTTTAGAAATACTTTTTTCAAACAAGAAATTTGAAATACAAAAGAACGGTTCTCTTAATAAATTTGTTGAAGATTATTTCTTTCAAATGTTGGCCGTGTAACTGGAGCTAACATGGTTCATTCTAAAGCTCAAATTTTCGATGACGCGTTCGAGCATTACGAGTGGTGTAATTCGAGTAATGTTGACCTCCAATTCCTCAATCGTAGCCGGCTTATCCATGTAGACTTTGGGCTTTACGTAGCCCGAAAGAAAAAAGTCTCGAGGTATGATGTTACATGATCTTGGTGACCAATTCATCGGTCAAGTGGCGCCGTCTTGTTGAAACCATATCCTCGAGACTACGGGCTTTAATTTCAGGCAGGAAATAGTTCGCTATCATGGCGCGATAACGGGCCGGCCTGAAGAAATGTGGACCGATGATTCCATCAGCCAATAAACCACACCAAACCTTTGTTTTGTCTGGATGTATTATTGACCCGGGTCTACCCCGGACAACTTTATTAAGCATACTCGTATTAACAAGCAAAAACTTAAAGCTAGACTTAAAACTAACAGAGATATTCTTAACCTAATGGGGCGAGGAGAAATGGTGGACGAGGGAGATGTTTAGGAAATGGCATATTGAGCAGTGCTTTTCTTATTTAGGTCAAAGACTTCGGCGTATGGGTTCAAAGTGACTGTAGTTGGTGCGGTGAGTTCGGATCAGGAAGAGTGGGACAGATCTTAAGTTACGGGGATTGGGAGTGAATGCAATATTTTGCGTTATTCTCGAGCACTCGATGTTTCCAATCAGTAACTGGTGGATAAAAAGTACATTAGCGACTTCACGACGTTTTTTTAGGGTATGCATGCTAATTCGTAGGGGGGTAATCCATATGGGTCGGTTGAATGTGGATTAGTTTATAGGGTGACCATACTTGGCTGCAATATTGGAGAAGGGGCCTTACAAGAGTAATGTATAGTACAGGGGCTTTGTAACGTAAGGGTTGGAAAATTCTTTTGACCAAGTGCAGAGTTAGGTTTATTTATAATGCTGTCAATATGTGAGTCGAAATTCAATTCTCTGTCAGAAATTATTCCTACTCGTAGATCCCGTACTTGGGTAGTGGAAGGAATAGGCTCATCGCAGATGAAGTAATTTCTTGGAAGGGGAGGTAAACGTTTGTGAGAATAGGTTATCGCTTGGCATTTGCTGACATTAAGCTCCAAAAAGTTTTGCTTGCACCATACCGAAAACTTATTTAAGTCATCTTGCAGGCAATGGGAGTCAGAAGGCAATGAAATGACTTTGGAAATTCTCATGTCATCAGCGAAAATAGAAAGATTACAATTCGTTAAAATTAGATTTATGTCGTTAATCGTTAGGATAAAGATGATTGGTCCAAGGTGACTACCCTGAGGGACACCAGCTGTTGCTTTAACAGGGTCGGATATTTGAAGATCTGAAGATGACCCTGTATTCTCGGTCTTCTAAATAGGATTTGGTCCATGCCACAAAATTAGGGGAAAAGCCAAGTTTTTTTTAATTTAAAAATGATAAGTTGGTGAGAAATTTTATCGAATGCCTTGCTGAAATCAGTGGAAATTGAATCGACTTCATCACCGTCTTCTAAAGCATGAAGCGTCCTAGAGATGAACTCTGTTAGGTTAGTGGTCGTTGATTTATAACTCATGAAACCGTGCTGAATTGTACAGATAGTAGGCCTACAGTACGGAAGCAGTTGTTGATAGACTATGCTTTCAAAAAGTTTGGGTATGCAAAAGAGGTATGCTATGGGCCTATAATTATCGACTTCGGCCTTACTTCATTTTTTATGAATAGGGATGATGTAAGATTCCTTCCATAGGAAAAGGAAAGTACCTGTTGAGACAGACAAGTTAAATAGGGCAGGAGGGTCGAGATGGTTAACACACTCTTTTATTACAATAGCCGGAAGGCGATCAGGGCCGGACGAAAAATTATCTTTAAGTTTAGTAATGTTTTCAGATACCAAAGATGTTGTTATACTTAACGAAATGGATGATGTCTCAGGATAGTTTCTCATGCAGCTAAAGTAACTAGGATCGGGTTCAGCAAAGGAATATATTTGATTAGAAGCAACAGACAAGAGATCGCTGATGAAAATTAAAAAGAGTGTCGGAGACAGAACGGAGCCCTGGGGCACACCAGCATTTATTTTGTGAATATCACACTTGAAACCATCCAAGACAACTTGAATTGAACGTCCCGAAAGGTAATTTCTAATCCATAGAAGCAGAGAGTCATCGATCCCTAAAGTACGCATCTTCGACAAAAGGAGCCTGATGCCAAACTCTGTCAAATGCCGTAGTAATGTCAAGTGCAACTATCTTGCTTTCGACAGATTGATTTGGTTCCACTTTTCGGTGAGGTCAGATCATCATCTGTTGCTACGAAAACCGTACTACCGGTCATTAAGAAGTTTCCGTGTTTTGAAATATTTCATGAGCTGACGGTTGATCAACTTTTTCATGATCTTGGAAAGAAGGGACGTAAGTGCAATGGGTCTGTAGGAGGAGAGAGAGGAAGATTCGCCTTTTTTTTTGAGACGGGCTGAACAAATGCTGTTTTCCATCAGCTCGGAAAGAGTCCTAAAGAGTAGGATTGATGAAAACGCTTACGCAGTGGTGTTGACAGCGAGGAAGAACACCTGTTCAGAAGAATCTGGACCAGCGGATTTGTGAATGTTAACGTCTTTAAGAACTTTTGCCTACTACACGAGTGCGAAAGTGGACTTGTCAGATTGAAGATCCGATGCACTCAAGTGTAGGCGGGGACAAAGCACAATCTGGAATCGTTGAGTTGGACGCGAAGTATGCAGCAAGCAGATTAGATTTGTCCAAAGAGCTGACCTCTGGAATGTCATTGCAAAGGAGCGTCGATACGGAGGATGAGGCAGAATTTCTGATGTTTTTGACAAGAAAGAAAGATGTTGCAGTCATTCCTGGCTCATTTATACCTTTTTTCTGTTTTCCTCTGTTGGATTGGTCTTGAAGGACCGAAAAAAAAATTTTCTAACCTTGACAGCCTCTTTACAGTTCGAGTCGTACCATGCCTTTTCTCCGATGAGGGATAAAGGATCTCATTGTAAAGTATCCGAGTATTTTTAGGCCGGTGCGATGCACCATTCCCTTAATTTGTCAAGGATAAGTTGAATGCCTATGCGGTCGAAAGCTTTTTCAAAATCTAAGGCCAGCATGGTGATGTGGTTTCGTACTGAGATCGTTTTTGTGACAACGTAGGGCATCTATACATCCTCTTTTTGGCTTGAAAGCGACTTGATTAGTACTTGGGAGCTTTTTAGACTCAGGAAATCATAAAATCCTGTTGGCAATAATTTTGTCGAGAATTTTTGATAAACAAGATAGCAAAGAGATTGGGCGATGACACTTAATACTCGTATTTGTGACATCCTTCTTAGATTTGGCTTTGGAAGTATTGTAGCTATTTTCCAGCTTTGAGGTGTGATACCGGCTGACAATATTATTGTACAACGCTATAAGCCTTTGTTTTGCTGAATCAGGGGGTTTTTTTTATCATATGGTAGGAAATCCTATCTCGACCTGGCGTTCTTCCGCTTAATTTACATAAGCTGCTTTCAAACTCAAGGGTACCTACTGATATCAGTTTCAATACGTTGTGCTACTGCATTCATTGCAGGTTGTAGAATTTGTATTCAGAGATTCCTGTTGAATTATATGAATTGAAAGATCAGGCATGGGCGAAAAAGTTGCGGGTTTCGTAAGGATAAGTTACCGAACCAGTTGGTGTGTTGAAACATAAGATTTGTTTATCTATCGCGTTTCCCGAAGAGTCCTTATGCGTGGATAAGTTTGAATCAATACTTTCTGTAAACTCCTTAAAACTTTTAAGTTTGCTGATTTTTAGGTGCCTTCTAAAAAGAGTATTCGCTTTTTTTGTAGGCTAATAAGCTATCTTGAGTAGGTTTTTTCTTGAAAGTCCTCCAAGTCATGGGCTTTTCGGTTCTAAGGCAAGCTAGACTAGGGTTCCACCAGGGCACAATTGCTTAAATGTTGTTGGAGATGATTGAGGGATGGAATTATTTACAGCTTTTCGAATCGTTTTAAGGAAAATGGCAGCTTCCCTGTTCATACAAGCAGGAGCTGAATTTGCTTTTGAAAGGCACGGTTTAATTTCAGCTTTAAATGAGATCCAATTAGGCAGATCTTGGGATATTTTTGAAAATAGTGTGTGCCGGTGTCAAAAGTAGAGAAATTGATATTGGGAAATGGTCGCTATACTGCATACTGGACTTACTTTTCATTTTGATGGGTAACATATCTTTGTTTTGTATAAATTTGGGACAATCTTTTGAAAAGTATGGATGTTTTCCTAAACAATTAGCACACACCACTCTTGTACAGGATTCAGACTCATGAGGTGGGAGACTGCAGTTGACACGGCCTCTGCTTTTTGTGCACCTTTTAGTTGTGTGATCGAGTAGTTGAGAGTTACGGCATCTCATAGGCGAAGGAATATATTCTTTATCCTTAACTTTATTCCAACCAATTTCAGCAGTTTGTCTAATTTGATAAAGGTCAAAAGTCATTAATTTTCCTTGTGAATTGGTATCCCTCGGTTACACCTTGAGGTCTCAGTTCCGCGACAATCTCGGATCCATGTACATTTTTTAGCCATGGTGCATACAATATACGATGAACTTAGAGGGATTAAGTTGTTCATGGAGGCTGACTTTTACAGGGAATGGATTAGCTAAGTAACTCGTTTTAGTGAATTTATCAGAAATTTGTTGGAACACTATAGACATAGTGTCGTACTCATTACTATTGTAATAGCATCAATTGATTTTCTTAAGACGAAGATACTTGCAGACGAGATGGGCTTGTCTTCGTATTTGGCTGATATTACAACAAATTTAGGGTTTTTGGTTTTGCGAACAACGGCAGCTCTGGAAAATCGAGATCTGACGCATTTATTTTTCTTTGCCATGGGTTGTTCAAGAGATTCCCGAACTCGGTTTTCGGTCCCGGTGGGCCCATGTCGTATTTAGCCTCCAAAAGGAAGGGAATTTGCTTAATCACGAGTTATTATGTTGAACCGTAACAAGAGTGAAAAGTGAGAGAAGAAACTTTCTCAAAAGGGAGAACACAACGTATAGTATAAGAAGCTGGCGTTCACGCTACGAAAGCTAGACGATATACTGCGTCAAAAAGTAATAAATTAGTCTTGGGCGGTCTCTGGTGCCAAACAGAGTGGCGTTAGTATGCATACAAACCATCCTACAATCAATTGTTTGTGCTCTACGTTCATTAATAATGTAATCAGCTGTTTTGATAATGTTGCTCGGCTTCTGTGAAACTGCGATTTGACGCCATTAAATTGTCGTTTAGCACGAAGCATAAATCACCAATGTTATGCAGACAATCCAGAAAAGATTGATTGAGCTATTCGTGAATATAGTCTCTAAGTATCAAAAATTTACGGTCAGCTGAGTCGGCCATTTATTATTTTCAATAAAGTTGGCCAGATGGTTCACCCCATCATGATATCGTGGGAGATCGTGGCGCTTTAGTTAGCATGTGCAAGTGGAAGTTGACCTCAGGCACCTTAAAGGGACAATCGAAGGGACTTGCTACTCTGGGTTAGTTATGGAATGTTGATTGTCGTCAGGTTCGTCGCGAATTGTACTGCCATTTAAGCCAAAAAAATAAGTAAACCGCGTCCATAAACAGAATAGCCGTTTAAAAGTGATGTTTAAAAAAACATTGAGCCATTCTGATCTTTGCTCCGTACTTCACTCAATCATGCAATCCGTCATCAGACTATTAACTATCCAGTTCCGCCAATTTTATTCAAATTTCAAATCACTTGCATGATTGACACGAGCAACACCTTGCGCGACACGGATAACCTTGTGCCAAGCACATTCGTATTCTCTTCGTTCATGCTGCTGATTGCTTCGGTTCGAATTCGAAATTCAAATAACAACATATGGCTCACAGTAATCGCTGGAAACAGCAATAATCACCAATTTCGTTGTCAAAGTCGCATTACCTCTAACACACTTGACGCATCCGTGACGTTGTTCAGTCCGCCACTCATCAATAAATTGCCTACCTCAGCTGGCTACACTAAAATGACATCTACACGTTCCTGTCGTAAACAAATTAAGTGTCAAATTTAAAACGTGGTTTGTTGCATTACTCAGTACTCGTAACAATGCGTACAAACACTTGTACGGGTATACTGAGATTGCATTTTCGAAAACAAAAAAAAAAGATACAGCAACAATGGCCAGGGAACGCGTGTGCTCAAGCGTATCTATCTTGTGTAGTGTGTGTGTGCTCATTTCTCATGATGTCTCTTATCTCATTGCATTTCCCGGAAATTAAGTGACAAATGCGAGTTTCAAGTTGTACTCAGTCTGTTTGGAGGAGCTTTTCAAAACGACACATTACAAATGCTACTTGGGTGCATTTTGTGCTGAGAGTTCATTAGATTGTTAGTCTGTCTCCGTCAGTCACTTAATTTTTGAGACAAGACGAATGTATGTATGGTCGAAGCGCCCTTTGTGCTGCTGGGCACCAAACGTATCCGTAAATAGCATTTCGACGAGCATTTAGCATTTTAATTGCATTTCCGAGCATAAAAGCAGCACACTTACATTCAGAATAGGAAAACGAACAAGGAAAACTGAACAACAACAACAAGAACAAGACTAAAGTTTGTACACAACAGCTGGACCGAGCATAATTGAGTTTGCATTTGCATTTTGAATACGAGCATAGGGTGGCTGCAGATAGTATAGAAGCAAAACGAACTATCTGCCGTCTGGCGACGAACTTACAGTCTGTTAAGGAGGGTGTGAATCCAGGAGATTCGTTAAAGTCTATGGCACTTGAACACACTGTTCTCATTTAGCTGAAATAACTTCTCCCTTCTGACAGTCTAAAATGATCAGTTCATCGAGATTAGAGTACAGGAAAATCGAGAAGCTAATGCCTTAGTCAACATGTTTATGCTTTTTCATGAAGAACATTGGTCTAAACAAGCAACCTTGCGGAACTCCTTTCAATTTGTTAAAAATTGAATACCTACATAGTCTCTGGTTTTTAACGTAAACACCTAAGGTGTAGACTTAAGTTTACAGGATGTCCGTACATCCATGGGAGCAAGGATACGCCTTGCCATCACTCTCCGTCAATCCTTTGGTACCAATTCGAAACTATGTTGGAGGCAGAAGTTCCACCCTTGGTATGAGTCGAGGCCGACCTAAAACCTCTTACTGTTCTTAGGGTCACAGCAACCAGTACTTATTGCAACTCTACATTGGGTCAAACCAACAGGAAGACCCTTCCGGCGACGTCAGGTTTAAACCACAGCCACCAAGACGCTCCCGCAAGGGGACCTACCTCAACAAGTCAGGCCCAGACCGAAATCTAGGGGGGCTCCTAACTCCTACGATTTAAGTCCTGGTAGGGACTACCGCCCTCAAGACCTATGCCAACTTTTAACTTGTAGCAACCTTTGGTGGCTTCGTCTGAAGATGTTTACGATAAGACCAGTAATATGCTCTGCCCCCGCTTTTTATTAGACAACGTCATTGATGGGCGAAGCCTTGATAATTGGTCGGGGGCCCTTGAATACCTACAGCATGCGCTGTATTCTCCAGTCCTTGTTCTAGTTTGATACGTTTCTAAGGAAACATTCTATATTCAGAGATTTCGCCATTAAAGGAATGTTTTTTTTTTCGTTTGGCCTACTCTGTGTACTCGTATGACAACTTCTACTGGTTTATCTCAACATCAAGCCATGTCGATTCGTTTAAGTTGTTCTCGGCTTCAAGTAGCTTAGAGAGAGCGTAAACAACTTGAACTGATGAAAGGCTTTTAAGGGTGTTATCGAGCCAGTTGCTAGATGGACTTTATGCTCTATACTATGCCAATGTCCTCGTACATAGAATGAGTGATTCGTAGAACGTTATTCTGACCTTCTGTGACCGAAGTAACATCGATTTAAGAATTTTGTCTTGGCCTCGCATGATGTGATAGATTTTCAAGTCTGGAAAATGTTGCTCTGACAGTGTATATGTTGGTGTCCAATTTATAAAAAATAATGCTGGCAAGGGCGATATCTGGAGTGCGAATCTTCATGAAGCACGTACATGAAGCTACCTTCGTCTAACATCGCTAGGGGAAATCTTATCACCTCAGACTTCGCTGCAGACATTGGTCAGTGTGGGCTTTACAGGAAAGTCGAGTTCGGACATTGAACTACAAGTGATCCCTTACTATACTGCTATTTTCAGGTCTTTTTAAAGATTTGGGCCACGTGAATATCTGGTGAATAGTGGACAGTCCTGGTTTGAAACTTTGATGTAACTTAAGTCATCTTTTTGAGGGTAGATTGAAGTCTTTCATCTCCACTACAACCTTACTATAAGCGGCTCTGAGAAGGCTTACCCCTTCAAGTAGTTGGAGCAGAGCATTCTGAGATTCCCGACGTTGGCAGGTCTTCATCCGATGATGCACATGCATGCACCTTATTAAGTAATCGCCGTCTTTGCTGGACAATGCTGCCGGAAGTTGGCCAGTTGTGGCTTTGTTGCTTCTTACTTATCTTTACCCATGTAATACGAAGTTGAACTATTCGTCCACTAGAACATCTAAACAGAGATTAATGGCTGGCTATAAATCAGGTGTTCTTCTAGAGTACGAGTACGTAGTTTCGAGAAGTGTTCCCTCAATATTAGCAGCATGTTCTAGACATCTGTCACCAGGACTCTGGTTTTGTTTTTGCAGGAAAGGCCCTGGATTATACGTCAAGAGTAAGGCTTTTAGTGAATTTGCGGTTCTAGTGCTTGTCCTCAAACGACCTCTTCGAAATTGTTCTTCTTCACCTACCGAATCTTGCTCATGATGATGTTGACACTGTGAATCTTAAGATCTTCCTAAATACTGGAAGCGTGCCTTCCGTTTCTTAAACGTGATCAATTTAGACAGCCAGGTGGCTGAAGTGCTACTACTACTCGTAACTATTATGTTGTCAGAGGACTGACTGTCTGGTTAAAGATGCTCTTATTGCTTATCATAGGGTGATATCCGTTCCACGGTTGCTCTATAAACACGCTGGAGTCAGCGTTCTTCTAATCCGTTGAAGTCTGGACACGAATGAGTGTCTTATTAATAAATGGTGACAAGGCGTTCGTTTACCAGGGTGGGTAAACCGAGAGACAGCTATCGCGATGCCAACTTTTCCGGTAGATCTGCTTCGTCCATTGTATATTCTTTAAGGCCGCGGAGTCAAGTTTTTGTTTTACGAGGACGTCTTCTAGCTTGATAGCGACTTCTTCTGTATTAACCGTCCAGCTACTCCTGGCGCATATCCCTCATCGACGTGGTTTGAGAAATGACAATGATCCGACCATCCGCATATATTTTATCCTGATCTGGTAAGTTTAAGGGTGGAGTCTCACAAGGCATTTTATGTTCGAGGCATTGGATTTCTTACAGGGACTATTTGGTGTCTTTTAATTCTGCTTTGTTTGAAGAGGAACATGTGAACCGCCTTTCGGAATCACTCTTTCTTGGTCGAATTGAAATCAGTCATTTATTCGACTTTAATAGCACTTGTGGTCTCTTCGATGCATCCCTAGGACCACTGTTATGAGAGCCAACTCGTTTGCCAGCTTGGTAAATGCATTCCGTTGCATGATATTTTAAGGCCATGGAATGTGATCGATCCATAGGTGTAGTGATATTCACAGGTTTTCAGGCCGTTCTGTTTCAGTTTATCATTGAACATACGCACGTTTAAAAGAAAAAAAGGATTGCAACTTGAAAGCGATGCTAATTTAATGTTTGAACAGTTTGTCATGTTGGTCTTGTGTCTTTTGATAGAATTACAAATGCAGCTTTCCACGTACGGATGCAGCCGCCTGAATTCGTAGCGCCCATCATCTTTTTCCATCTACTGTCCATTTATGTTCATAACGTCCATAAAATAGGGAGTCTAGCCTCTCTATAATCATTGCTTAGATGAGCTCAGATCACTCTAAGCAACATACTCGTTGACTGCAGCTTTTGACTTTTTCCAACAATTCTGCCTGATCCAGCGTTATGTTTTGTATGCTTGTTCAGTAGGAAATGTTCGTGTACTACACTTCTGAAACCAGGTATTTCTTGAACCATCGGCGCCCTGAAAGGACCCTTAAGCTGTCGGCAATATTTGACAGCTCTTCGTTGGTTTTAGCCATAAGACCCAACTGATCTTTAACTGGCCAGTGTCTAACTGACTGCAGGGTACTATACAGTTGCGTGGTAGCAGCTTTGGCTATCTCTTACGACATACGTGATCTGTCCTTCTGTGGGGCTTGTTGCCACTGCGTTTTTAAAACTCTCCATACCCTTAAGAGTGCGCAGCTATTCCATCTCTTACGTGGGGTTTTGCCCTCCTTATAGTGATGGCTACTCTTTGTTGTTGCTGACGGTATAGCACACGAGTATGTATGTTAGTACTTATTGGGTGGCAGTAGCTGGTTGCCTCAGATTTAGCTTGAAATAAAAGCACAAATTCAATCACCGTGCGTTCACAAAGTAGCATTTCAGTAACTTGATAATAAAAAAACGACGCATGGCACTCCTCCGAGCAATTCAAAAGCCCAATGTAAGCACATACCGCTACCTACTTGCAGCCTACAAGAACAGAGATTTTATGTCGAACGGCTGGAATCGTAGAAAACCGCTAAAATCTTTACCAATCGCCAACTCCTGTGCAAGCTGCATTGGCTGCTGAAGATCAGTAGCATTGGTGCGAAGTAACCGTCAGAAATGCCGTAATTGATCCTGGGTTTTACCCGACCACGCCTGGTCTCCAGAGGAAAAGGAAGACCCTGAAAAAAGATACAAAGGAGTTGTCAAGCCAATAAAACCGAAACAGAGATTTACAAGTTTGAATTTCAGAATATTTAAGGGCGAGGATGAAACAAAATCCGCTGACAGCGAAACCAACCATTCCACTTTAGCAACGAAAGCCCGGGCTTACTCGGCCAAAATGAAATGAGAAATAGTACAACAGGATTGCCATATCGGACGGAACACCAGTGGAGCTTTTTAAGGCAGTGATAAATGATTTGATGGAGAGCATATGGTATACCAACTCATTGGTGAATGAAACCTCAGCATTCTTTGTCCGATCCACAATAAATGGGGCCTTCTCAACGACGCCAACTAATATGTCAACGATCTGAATTGCACCCCTATCTGTGCGTTCTAAAATCCAATACGTCCCAAATTGAACAAATATTCACCCAACGGCAGATCCTGGAGAAAACGCGGCCCATATCGCTTTCAAGGCCGAATATGACAACATCTATAGCGACGAGCTATACCGAATGCTAATGGAGATCGGTGATGACATCGATATCGTTGGCAGAGCGCAGCGAATTGTCACCTGAAACACGGTCGGCAAAATTAGGTTTGGCTGCGTGTGAGGCCAAGACCCACTATACTAGTACATATGCTGTTATTGACGACTCAGACCATCTGTCACAAAGATAGCCATATAGTCTACCTCGGCTCCGCTATTACCTCTGGTAATGACACCTCATCCGAAATCAGCGAAGAGTGCCATTCGACAATCTATGTTTTCCTAGATCAAAAAGTTAATTGAGCAACAAAAGGCCGTTGTTAATAGCTAACCATACCAGTCCTGATCAATGACACGGAAGCAATAACACGGAAGATTCCCTTGATCGTTTTGAATGCAAAATTCTTCGAGTGTTTAGAAGGAGACATAAAGAAACCTCTACGAGCTGTATAACAACAACGGGCTGGTCAAAAAAAACACGCATCTGTTACTCGTACCTCAGATGGTCCAGCGAATGGAAATTAACTTGTTTTCGATTCCTATCCGGAGGGACAACGCAGTAGAGGAAGATCTCGCCTTATGTGGCTGTGGCACACTCAACTGGAATGGGACTTCAACCAACTTGTGCGTAACTGGAGGCAGTTAACCAAACACCCCGTTAACTAAATAGGCCTATTGTTTGAGAACCAGCTGCTTCTCGGACTGCAGCAAAGGTCCTAACTCATAGAATCCGTCAATCCGTTGCTCCGTCGTTTCGTTAACGGCGTTGATGTATTGCCGGAAAGAAGAGTCGGTCGGTCGAGTTTTCAGATGTTTTGCGCGATTTGGAACGTAGGGAAAAAGAAAAGCAAAGAGAAATAGACCTGATTCGACAGGAAAGTGCAAAGAATTTGGCCACAAAGCGCCTAACTGCTCACTTAGGAGGCAGACGAAGCGCAACAAAAATTGTTCATGTCAATGAAGCACTAGAAGTACTAATCGATACGGGGAGTGGTATCACGATGTTGCGGAGCAACGTGTATATCCGAATTGGTGCTCCTACAGTTGAACCCGAATCCTTGATGGTACACGGTCTCTCTACAGAATTGGTCGAAGCCCTGGGGCATTTCGAAGCTGAGATCAGAATATATAATTGTTGTACCAAAGCCAACGTTTACGTGATTTCGGAATCTGCATAGTTGGCAGAAATGTCTTAGTAGGCAAAAATATCAAACTCTTGCCCGAAGAAGTGATTGTCTCAACGATGGAAGAAGTTTTGACTCAGGCATCCGATGTCTATACGGCAGACTGTCGAAAAGAGAGTTTAAATATTGGAAGTTTACGTTTTAAAGAACGTATTGAGGATTTGGTAGCGAACTACAATCCCAGGGAAGAGAAATCCACTTCTGTAGCAACGAAAATAATCTTAAAATCCGACGAACCTATTTCTCAGCCACCAAGAAGACTAGTTTCCCTCGAAAAGAAAATTGTAGATGACCAAGTGACACAGTAGATTTCGGAAGGAATTGTACGACCCAGTCATCTGAATATGCGAGTCCAATAGTTTTGGCTAACAAAAAAGGCGGAAGCAAGCGACTGTGTGTCGACTATAGGCACTTAAATAAATTCATCATACGGGATCATTATCCGTTGCCCCTAATCGAAAACTAGGTCGATGCATTGAGTAAGGCTAGATTTTTTACTATTCTGGGCTTGGGAAATGGCTTTACAAATTTGTCACCCCTTCCGGGCAGTGGGAGTTTTTACGTGTCCCGTTTGGAATGTACACGTCACCCACAATCTTCCAGAAGTTTATGAACCGTGTATTCAAACCATTCAAAGGATTTCTCCTTATCTATATCGATGATTTAGTTATTTTAGGTAACAGCGAAGAACAGTGTTTCGAACGACTTAAGGAAGTTCTCGAGTTAGCCGAAAGCTATGGACTCAAAATAAAATGGACGGAATGCCAATTTTTATGCAAATCAATTGAGTATTTGGGATTCGAAATCTCAAATGGCACTGTGCCCATAAAACAAAGGTTGTAGGAAACTTCCTAGAACCCAATTGCATTAAGAAAATCCAAAGTCTCACCGAATATTTTCGCAAAATTGTGAAAGATTATTGAAAAAAGATGAACCGTTTAGGTTTGGAGCAACCCAAAAACTCGCTTTTGATGAGCTCATAAAACAACTCTCGTCAAAACCTGTCCTGAACCTCTACGTCCAGAAAGCCGAAGCGGAACTGCATACGGACGCGTCCAAATGGGGTTACGGGGCGATGTTGCTTCAGAAGGCAGATGATGGGAAATTCCACGCCGTATACTTCTACAGCAAGAAGTCAAGTCCAGCGGAAGAAAGATATCGTTCGCCATCGTGAAAGCGCTAAAGTTGCTGAGGGTCTATCTATCTGGATTGAGTGACTGACTGCGCCGCCTTCAAATCAACGATGGAGAAGAAGCAAATTTTACCAAGAGTTGCGGGTTGGGCTCTGGCTCTGCAAGATTACGATTATGTGTTGGAACACCGCCCGGGAACTAGCATGAAACACTTAGACACCCTCAGTAGCAACCCAACCTGTATGATAGTGACCAACGAACTTGTCCATCGGATAAGGACAGCAGACCTATAAAGAATACCCTAAAAGGCGGACCATACAAGGATTACTTCATCGAGCACGACGTCCTCTATAAAGATGATGGAAAAGGTAACAAACTCCTGTATATACCAAGTTGTCTAGCGAAAGATATAATAAAGTCAGCACATGAACGGGGTCATTTCGGGACCAGAAAGCCTGAGCAGCTCCTGTGTAGAGAATATTTCATCCAGAAATTACGAACGAAAATTGAGCAGAATTGCACCCAATGTATTTTAAGCGAAAAAAAAAGCTGGAAAATAGGAGGGGTATCTTCATCCAATCCCTAAGCATGAGTTACCACTCGACACCTATCACGTAGACCACTGTCGCCAACCAACAAAAACTATGGTTTCATATTCAGCGTAGTGGATGCATTATGAATTTATCCATGCAAATCCACCTCAACATCAGAAGCTATCAGCAAACTGGAAATTCAAAAAGCAGTCTTCGGGAATCCAGGAAGGATTATTTCTGATCGCGGTTCGGCCTTTACTTCGAATGGTTTCAAGGAATATTGTGAGTTGGAAGGCATACAACATTTGCTAATTACAACAGCTGTCCCCCGCGCCAACGGACAGGTTGAACGAATTAATCGCACAATAAAATTTGTGCTGACGAAGCTCTCTTTAGAAGATCCTAGTAAACGAGATCGCTACATTCCTAAACTCCAGATGTTGTTAAACTCGACCTACCAACGCAGCATACGAAGAAGCCCGTTCGAAGTCTTAGTAGAGTTAAAGATGAAAACCAATCAGGATGTCATTTTGGCTGATGTAATTGACGAAGAGGTAAGAAATGTCTTCGAAGACGAAAGGGATAAAATCAGAGAGGAGTCTCGTGAAAGTATCACCAAAATTCAAAAAGACTACACTGCAATGTACAAGAAGAAAAAAAAGACACGACTAATTACCGACTTAGTAGCAATAAAACGCACACAGTGCAGAACAACAATTAAGCTACATCCTAAATACCTTGGCCCATACAAAGTTAACAAAATATGCCTCAAGGTCGGCGGGCAAAAAGGCCTCCGAACAACCAAGACCAGATGTGACCATGAAACCAGAACCTGCTAAGACGAAGGAAATAATCTGAAGTGACCATACGAGGGCGGGTCAATAAGTCCGTGACTTTTGGATTAAAACACAGATTTTTTGATAAAAAAATAATTTTATTTTTCAACGTAGTCTCCCTTGAGCTCTATACACTTTGTCCAACGCTTCTCCAATTTTTTTATCCCTTCCAAAAAAAATGATTTGTCGAGGTCCTCAAAATAGGCCTTTGTTTGCGAGATGACTTCATCATTGGAGTCAAATCTTTTTCCACCAAGCCATTTCTTCAGGTTTGGGAACAAGAAGTAGTCGCTCGGAGCCAAATCTGGAGAATAGGGTGGATGAGGGAGCAATTCATAGCCCAATTCATGGATTTTTGCCATGGCAACTGCACATGTGTGCACCCTTGCATTGTCTTGGTGGAAAAGAACTTTTTTCTTGGCCAAATGAGGTCGTTTTTTTTTCAAATCGTCATTGAATCGGTCCAATAAGTTGGCATAATATTCCCCATTGATTGTTCTTCCCTTTTGAAGGTAGTCAATGTGGATTATCCCGCGTGCATCCCAAAAAACAGTCGCCATAACTTTATTGGCTGACAAACCCACCTTGGCCTTCTTTGGCGCCGATTCACCCTTAGAAACCCACTGTTTTGACTGTTGTTTGTTCGTCCACGGTTACAAAACGGCGCAAAAACTCCTCCATATTGCGATTAAACAACGCCAAACCTTCCTGTGAAGTTGTTACACGATTGCGTTTGTGGTCGACTGTGAGCAAACGCGGCACCCATCTTGCGGAAAGCTTTCTCATGCCCAAGTGATCATTCAAAATTGAAACCACTGAGCCATGCGAGATCCCTACGGCTTCCACAATCTCTCGCACTTTCAATCTTCGGTCGGCCAACACCATATCGTGAATTTTTTCGATTGTTTCGGGTGTAGAGACCTCAACTGGGCGTCCAGGACGTTCGGCATCTTCAGTGCTTGTACGGCCACAACGAAATTCAGTAAAACACTTTTTTACCATTGAGTCCCCATAGTATTTATCAAGCTTAGCCTTGGTCTCGGTCATGGTTTTTTTTCGCAAGAAATAATGCTTAATAAGCACACGAAATTCACTTTTTTCCATTTTCTCCTCAAATTAGTGAGTAGTCTGATAAAAATAGCTGTCAAACACAAACTAACTGACGCAGCAAGTTTAAATTTTGACAGGAGTCAACTGACAAATGCCTGTTGACAGGAGCAGTGTTGCTGTTTCAATAAAGACTTATTGACCCGCCCTAGTACAAGCATCGAATCGGTTAATTTTAGAAGGCGTGACTAGATAAGGCAATGAAAACAGAGTTTAATTGGCATACGATGATAAAACCTTTATGAAGGCAGAAACATAAAGACGACCCAACCAGCTAGTAAAGAGAAAATTATGAAACAAAAAGACGATCAAATTACATGATAGAAGAGGATAAAATCACAAAGACGATCCCTACTCACTATAATACAAAATGATGAATCCAAAAAGACGGGTAAATCAACTAGCAACTTAAGACGACGCTGACTGCAGCTTCTGTTCCCTCGAGGTCGACGGAAGAATACAGGACGGCCGAAGTTTTAGGATCACCCTTAAGGAGTACTGATGGCAGATGACACACGTCAGAGAGAGGTTTCTTTTTCCGGCGACTTAGTCCAATTTAATCTTGAAGACAATTAACTGTTTAACTTAATTTTATTATCTTGAATGTATTTTTACTTTTTTCAAATTGTTTGAACTATCCATGGCTTATGGACCTCCTTCCATAAAAAAGCTTATATTCTATTCAGCTGTCAGTTGAATACGTCGACGCCACGGATTCTATGGGACGGGTCCTTAAAGCAGTTGATGTCATCGAAAAAAGACCACTCTATAAGCTCAAGACACTGCAGAAAGACTCGATGTAAAGAACAGGTCACCTGGTATTCGAAATTCCCATACCAGTGACTTATCGTCCTCTTAGGCACACATTTATCGGCATCTGCCGTTCTGCCTTGGAATTAAGGCGATAAAAGGAAAAGTAAGTGTTTTATTGATACAGTTCAGATGGTGATCGCTTGTTAGTTTGTTAGCTTATAGTTCAACTCTTTGCTTGGCTCTATTGAGAAACGATTTCACAATCCGGTAACCAATCTCTACCCGTTTTGATTACCAAGGATTGTCAGTTATACGAATCAGAGCGATATTGATATCCGATTGCGTCTTATCAGGCCACAGACCAGCAGACATTTATTATTCAACATTCACCCCAATTCAGACTATTACCAAAAAGAGCTTGGACTTTTGGGTACAGCTATCTGCATCTGCAAATACATTTTTCTCGCTTTTTACCGAAACAACATGCTGCTCCCAGGTGTCCACTATTCTAGTTTTAGACTTTAAACTTTCATTGTCATCATGTCCTCAGGGACATTCGCCCATGTTCCCAACTACTCCCTTACCTTATCCCTACGTCCGGTAGATACTCGAACTGGGAAAAACTTTGCCACTCCAACTTCGCATACACAATGATTCCTTTCATCAAAATTAGTACCTCGTGACAGCTTTCATGTCATCCTATCCGTATACATTCTTGTCATACAAACTGTCACCCATTTAAAGCAATTTATCACAACTAGTGCAACAACATGCATAGGCAAACTTTATACAAGCACTGTGCAGCAGATAGGGCAAGAGATTTTCCTCCAACAAAACAGTGTTCGGTCATTGTGTTCGAAACAGTGCACCGCACTGGACATCATTTAATTAACTTGGCTAATGTTCAACTTTTACTACACAATAAAACGGAACACAATTACTAAAAAATAAAAATTAAAAGAACCGACGCAATACTGTAATGTTAACATGTTTGCTAGAAGTAGCAATTCAACTTTAGCACATGTTTCCTCTTTGCAAAAAAATTAAAATAAAAAAGCCAAAGAGTGAGAGGAAGAGAAACAGAAAACAGAAAACAGAAAACGAGTCTCATAAAAGATGAAAGATAAAACTGTTCCGAGTCTTGTGTCTTCCATTCGGATATTAGTCATTCTCGAGTTATAAACTGCTCGCGATTGTCCCCTCCGAGCGTCTTCCCATTTCCCACTGCCAGTATTTGCTAAAGAATTCGGAAAGTCGAATTCCTCATCTCCCATATGCGTCGCCTTCTTTTTTTTTTTTTTTTTTTGTTTTTGAATAAAATTTTCATTGTCAGCTACGAGTATGTTTGATTGTTGAATTTGTTCTCTGCACGTGTGCCCCGGATATGTTTTGACAGATGGAGACTAGTGCCTCCAGAAGGCTATGCACTTTGACATCTTTCCGCTGACAGGATTTGATTAAGAAGAAACGAAAAAACTTGGATAGCTCTAATCACCCTTTCTCAATTAGGATTACTAAGACCGAGCAAATGAGAAGCAACAACTGACAGTTGACAGTTCATAGTTGACATTTGACAGTTTAAGAAGAAGACATCATGATGTAGTTGTATTTATAAATCGGGTGTCATATCTCTATCCATCATCAAGTGTCATTTTGAATTTGAGTTTGTTCAAAGTCTAGACTCAAGTCTAGCTTCGCATCGGCCATTTTAATTGAGTGAGTATTATTCGTTTTCGTATTTTTCCACTCCAGTGTGACCTCAAAAAAAAAAAAGAAAAAGAAAAAAAACGAGTCGAGTGTACGACTAGATGCAGGAAACGTGTTTGTTTGATTGCGCGCATTGGAATGCTTTTGATTACCATGGAGATCTATGACTGTCTCAAGAACGCGCGCCCTCTATGTTAAAGACATTCATCATATTGTCACATCCGTTAGATACATAAATTCAAGTTTAGTAACACTTGGAGTTCATATTGCTTGTGTCAAGTTGTCAAGTGTTTGGCTTAAATGATTTATGAAATTTCATTTTGGAAAGTTGCAAGTTTAAACGTTCCACAAGCCCGGTTGACGTATGTATTTGTATGTGACAGCTGCTGAAGTGCTGGCTAATGAAAATGCATTCTAGGGAATGCATTAATTCAAGACAAATTTCTGTTGATTGCAATTAATGCGATAATTCTCTAATTAGCTTCGGTTACTGTATTTATGAATTTGAAAATGAACTGGAAATTAATTTAGAAAGGAATAAATATGTTTGTTATTGTTAAGAACACGGGCTACAGCCATATAATGACTATGACGATGACAGAATGTTGTTGACTTATCGCCAACAGTAGCCAGACGTAGAGGAGGACGTTCCAGCAGCGCTCAAACACTTGAACGTTAATTAAATTTAATTTGCTAGTTTCGGATACATGTGCAGGTTGCGTGATTCACTGCTTAATTACGGTATCAAGGCTTGTTTTTTGGGGGATTTTTTTTTTTGTGTATTGTTTTTTGTCCAACACAAACCCCCAAAGACAATGAAACTTTTGGTGTCGACTTTTGCCTGTAGAGATTATCGTGCGTGCCTGAAGTCGTTGAACTATTTATTCGTGGCTAATTAAGGTGATTACAGTGTCTGCTTACTTGAGACGGGTGTGTAGAAGTAAGTGGCAACTTTGTAAGGTGAACACTGACAAGAGATGTTAGATAATGTGATCTAATGTCCTCGGTTTAAATGCAATCGGGTGTAACAAATCCATGTCTACGAAAGTTGACTGAAAAGTTTCCGACCGAACAATGTGCAAATCATTTTTTCTCAAATTTTTTTTTTTATTTTTCTACATAGTCACTCTGTAACTCTACACACTTCTCCCAGCGATGCTCCCATCTCTCTAACCCGTCCAAATAGTAATTGGATAATTTCACGAAAATCTCTGTCCTCCGAGCGCAGTTTTTAGATGAGGGAACAAAAAGAAGTCGCTTGAGCCTAGATCTGGTGGATAAGGCAGATGGTCAAGCAGTTCAAACCGTAATTCATGGGTTTTAACCATGGCAACCGCTGAGGTGTGAGATAGGATTTTCTTTTTCTTCAAATTTGGCCTGTGGCCGTTTTTCCGCAATTTCTGCCTTCAGCTTGGCAAGTAATAATGCGTAGTATGCTCCTGTAATGTTTTTCCTTTTTGAAGATAATCGATTAAGATAACTCCTTTACTATTCCAAAAAACAGTCGCCATCACTTTCCCAGCCGAAAAAACGGTTTTTGTTTTTTTTGCACCCGGCTCGCCCTTTGCACTCCACTGTTTTGACTGACATTTTTGTTTCAGGCGTATAATGGTGTATCCAAGCTTCATCTCGGCGCCAAAAGCCGGATTTATTGCGCCTAAACTGCGCCAACAGAGCGTTGCAAATGTTCATTCGAACACGTTTTTGGTCTAACGTAAGCAAACGCGGCACCCTACACGCGGACAGCTTTCTCATGCCTCATTCTTGATTTAATATGTAACCAACACGTTCTTTGGACATTTTCATAACCTCTACTATCTCTCTCACCTTAATTCGGCGGTCGTCTAACACCATTGCTAAAGTTAGCAATGTTATCGTCAGTGGTTGCAGTTTTCGGACGTTCCGAACGTTCATCATCTCCCAAGCTCTTACGGGCACGTGTAAATTCAGCTGCCCAAAATATCAATGTGGTGAATGATGGTGCAGAGTCCCCATACGCAGAGTCCAACTCATTTTTGATTTGCGTAGGCGTATTGCCTTTCAAAAACAAGAATTTAATAACTGCTCGATGCTCAATTTTTTCCATTTTCACAAAAAACGCTCACATCGACTCACTCAAACGACTGTCAACTAAAAACTGCGCGCCCAAAATGACAAACTTCGGTAAGTAACTGTCCAAAGATGCACAACTAGCATTCACTAGCTTTTATTGACGAGTACCGCTATCTTTACGGAAACTTTTCAGACAACCCTCCTATGTAGAGGGAGTACTACTTCTATACACCCTGAATGACTCGAACTGCGACCAACTTCAGACTGCTATAATTTCCAAACCGTTCATGACAGTGAGCTCAAATTTTTGCACATGACAGATAATTTTATTATTTACAAGCCTTTTAAACGATTTGCGTCTCAGTTGGGTTGAAAAATTTTTATCCGCGATGGAATTCAAACGTGATAGTGTGATTGCTTTATATTGGGCTGGGAAACCACAAGTAGCTATCGTTAGAGCCCTCCAGCACCTCAACGTGAATAAATCATTTGTATCTCGAACCATAGCTCGTTACCTTGATACTGGCAGCGTTGCAAAATGCCATGGAGGTGGTCATAAAAAAACAGCAACATCGGCAGAAATGGTTCGGAAAGTGAAGGCTCGAATTGTGCGAAATCCGCGTCGAAGTGGAAGAAAAATGGCGCGTGGGCTCAACATATCGTTGGAACGGATGCAACACATACTGAAAAATGCGCTTTTGCTCAAGCCCAAAATGACCGAGTTTACTTGCCAGAGAGGTCCTTCGAAAATTTACACCTTCGGACGGCCACTAGAAAGCAGGTAGCACCGGTGGTGATGGTTTGAGCCTCCATAACCGCCGATGGTCGCTTTCCGCTTGTATTTTTGGACCGTGGCGTCAAAATTAATGCAATTGTATACCTGTCTTAGAGGCAGTATTGAAGCCTTGGGCAAACAAATGGGCCAAAATACCGCAGGGCCACTTACGTGCAGCGTGCAATGCTTTCTTCGGCCGTCTCAAGGCCATTATTCTCGCCAAAGGCGGACATATTGAAAACTCCTGATACAATTTGAAAATTGATGTATTTTCCAATATTTTTTGCACAATAAAATTTATTAAAAAATAAAAAAATTATAGCATTTTAAAAAGTTGGGGTTCGAGTCATTCATCCTGTAGATGGTTTCTGATCATAAAGCGACTTTTCTTTTAGAGGTTTGATTTTTAAACTGGCAACACTATTTCTACAGATTGTCAATATGACAGTTGAAAGTTGATTTGTGGTTAGAACGTTTTGCCATTTTAAGAGGAATAGATTAACGCCAGAACAACGCGTGTAAATTGTGCAAACTTATTTTGAAAACCATGGTTCGGTCCGCTAAACATATCTTGCGCTACGTCCATTTTACGGTCGACATAATCGTCCATCTGAGCAAGTTATCCGGAACACAATGTATCGTTTTCGCATCACGTACACTCTAGTGGATAATACGCATCCCCAAAGACGACAAACAGTGCGAACAGAAGAAGTTATTGCCGTTGTGGAGCGCAGTGTTGAGGAGAATCCGAATGAATCGATTCGCCATCGTGTACAGCAATTGGAGCTATGCCCATCCACTTTGTGCAAGATTTTACGGAAAGTTTTTGGCTTAAAAGCTTATAAGATCCAGCTTTTGCAAGAGTTGAAACCGCGTGACCATTATCTGTGCGCGTCGTAGGTTCAGTGAATGGGCCGAAAACATGATTCAGCTTGATCCTCATTTTCAGCGCAAAATTCTGTTCTCGGATGAGGCCCATTTTTGGTTAAATGGATATGCAGACAAGCCAAATTACCCAATTTGGAGTGGAGAAAACCCAGAAGCCTTTGTCGAGACGCCCTTACAACCATTAAAACTGTTTGATGTACTTTATGGGCTGGTGAAATCATCAGCCCATATTTCTTTAAGGGCGACACCATCAATTTATTGCTTTCTCGTATTGCCAGACGGTTCTCTAAGGAATCTTTTCGCTAACTGTGTGGTCGGTGTACCAGAAATTAGCTGATATGATACAATGGTCCGACGAGCCTAGAGGGGAGAGCACATCAACGGTGTACTTATCAGGGTGAGAAATTAAAAACAAGTCCAGGGTGTTGGCGGTATGACTTTCAACGTCTGGTATTTGTGTGGGCTCATTTACAAGCTGGGTTAAGTTATTTTCCGCAGCGAAGATCTCAACACATCGTCCTTATATAGCAACGGCAGTTACCGAGTGCAAGCAACAGTAAGACCAAGGGCAGGAAGGTTGGGATGTCCGGACTTTGAATGTTGATTGCGGTTTCACTGCACTCGCGCATTGATGTTGTGTTTTTTTTTTTCTCCACGCACGGAGCGAATTTCACAGCACGGCGCGCACTTGTCGATGGTCAGCTCGGTATCAGTGTATTGGTCTAGTACCAATATTTACAAATCACTTTTCTCTTATCCCTGCTAATCCGGCTCGAAGGACAATATACGAGTAAACTCTACTACAATATTTTGAATTTTTATCATTTAAAAATTTCAACTGGACACTATCCACTCTGGAACCGTTTTCGCAGTACTTCAGTGTGGTGTCGTTTTCTGTCCCACTTTTGGGCCAGTTTTTCATATTGCTCTTCTTGTGCGGGTTTATCCTGTCTTGCTCTCTCCTTTTTGCCCTGAGTGTGACTTCTATGAAGAAACAAGTGTGACTCTAGTTCTAACCGCTCGTCAGTATTTTTTCGACCATTTTTTCTTGATTACGCCGACGCTGCTTTCCAGCTCCCGTCGTTGACTCTCATACCTCCTGCAAATGAAAAAAGTGTGGTTTGCATCGTCTACTGGAGAATCCCCATACTGGTAGGCTGAAGTGTTTGCTTTGCCGATCTTGTGAAGAAAGGCATTGAAATATCCTTGTCCGGTGAGGAACTGGGTGGCGTAGTAGTTAACATCACCATGTTTCCGTCCATTTCATTTAGGCACGTCCTTCATCAGCTTCGCAGTCCATCGTTCTCTGTCGAGCTTCCTTGCCACCTGCACTCCAATTTCGGCCTTTTTGTGGTAGGCGGAGTTCCTTTCTGCCGCTCAGAGATCGATAGGATCACTTCTGTGACCGACACCTTTCTGTATGAGCTTGCCACGCGTAGAGCTCCACATATCTGCACTGCTGCCATCTCTTGTACTTCGAAGTGCGTATGCCCAGATCTCACAGCCATATAGAAGAATGGCGTGTGTAATTGGTATTAGTACCCTTCGCTTGCTGCCCGTGGGACATTCCCTACGTTTGCCATCAGTCTGCTTAGTGACATGGTGATCTTCGACGCTCGATACAGACTTTATCTGTCGCCAGGACGTGGGTTTCGTATTAATAGTCAGCCCCAAGTATTTCACTGCTTCCTTGCTTGTTATAACTTCTGGTCCGGTTTCGAGGTTAACGATGGTCGGGATCCTCATCTTGGGGAGAAGGACTATCTCGGTTTTTTCCGTAGCCAGGCTAAGATCGTGCTTATCCATTCATGAGTTCACCCGTCTTATAAATTGGTTCAGTTTCATTTGCGCGTACCCTACCAGGAAGGCATCTTTACGCATCTCCATACGAAGTATGCCATCGTATTAGATGTTCCAGAGTTCCAGTTGAAAGTAGAAAAGTTCAAACCCATTTAAGTCCTTTCCCTGCCCTCTCACCGCTCCAAAACTGGATAATTCGAACATTCAACGCTTCTCTGAATGCAGTCCGACGGCTGAATTCACTGATAATGGCAACATTGGAAATGAGATTGCCGATTAACGCGCTAGACAAGGCTTAGGTCAGGGTTTCTTAGAACCCGAACCTACGTTTGGTCTGTTTGCGTCCTTGAATGGGGTTTCCATTGACAGTTCGGTTTTGTATGAATGTAACTGCAGACCTATAGACTGTAAACCGTAGAAACATTGGCGATTGGTAAACGATTGGCGTTGTAACAGGTTACTGCTATCGTTGGCATAATCTACACAACATTTCGCGACGCTAGTTGTAAGTGTGATGACATCATGAGCACTATCTCTGTCAGTGTCCGTCCCAGGGTCGCATTAGGCTGCAGGTTATCGGCACTGGTACTTCAGGTACTTATCATTGACGCGTTTACTCATGTTTCTTGGAAAAACTGAAAAATTTCAACAAAAGCGACCTACAAGGAGTAGATTGGACTAGTTCTTTGTCTGATTCGATAGAAAAAAAGATCGCTTCTTGGATATGCGAGTTTTAGTTGATCAATTAAGGATTCAGCCGTTAACATCTCCATTTCAGCACGCTAACTAGTCGTGAAAACATCATTTCCTAACCTAAATATACGTTAAAGGAGATCATATAAGGAATCTGCGTTACAGGCTATTTACATCATGTGAACTCGTTCCCCAAGCTTCCTCCTTCTAAGTCTAAGTCATTTCTGACCGGATGTTGTTTCTTTGTTTCGCTCTTATAAATTAGGTTTACGACGAGCAGGAAAATAAGCACAATTGATGTGTACATAGCTACAGTACTGAGAAACACCAGGGTGACGCTGCTCATTGTCTGCCCCAATTTTACAACACTCAGCTACCAGCTCGCTTCTTTCGTAGTGTAATGCGAGTCTCCAGTCCGCCAATATAAAGAATTCTTAGATTAAGCCATCTTCGTGGAACATGTCTTGAAAAAAGCAGTGGTCCCTACCCACATTTGGCATATTTGGCATAAATCCTGAGCCGTCTCTATTGAATATAGTTAGGAACGAGCAACCACTTTCTCATCAACGCTCAGTCGACAGCGTCATGTTAACATCTCAGCCCTTAGATGGTGGTCTTGGAATGGAAAGGCATTTTTTGAAATCTCTTTTTGTTTTTTTCAATTGCTGGTTACAAAATTGGAAAATTTCTATTCAATCGATGAAGCAAGTAAGTGAATTTGACACGGAATTAGAGCTTGAAGAGTCGTTTCACTGATTGCGTTATCGTTATCAACGTAATCACAAATAAATACTCGTATGGAACACAGTTCCAATGATTCAAAAGTATACCACCGTCTTAACTATGTATGACTTCACCGTTATTTATTCGACATAATGCACATAAGCTGGATTTTAAGAACTACCAAAAATTGGCACGCCGTTCCTTAACCGTCCACAATTTTGTCAACAAAAACAAAAGAAGATAAATCTGTGTCCATGGCCGTTTTTTATTCGACGTTCATTTTACTGGCACCCCCGTACCATATGGTGGTTAATGAACCAACCATGGAAGCATTGAAAATCTCCAAATCTCCCCCTGCAGATGGGCGCGTAATAATTTTCCAAATGAGAACATAAAATTTCATAACCAGCGGCTAGAAGGAGGAACCCCCCAAAAATGGCTAAATCCACCACTCGACGACCGCGAGTATCTGGTTATCCATTTATGGGAAGTGGCACACTCGTATTTCAATTTAAGATTTCCAATCTGGCACAGTTTGTGGTTGAATTTTTGCAAGCGCTGAGACTGTATAATCGATTTGACATTGAAGTAGACAGTACGAATACATGTATCTGTAACTAAGTAGCGCGTTCGGCGGATACCTTTCGGGAACTAGTGACATAACATGAATCGGCAATGATGGATTTTTAATTAGCGCTCTTTAGCAGATGATGTTGAAAGTTGATTGCATAAAAATCCGGTCATCAAACATCAAGATAGAGGGGGTAAGCCTGTCAAAGTATCGGTTCGTCACCACCGGTTGATTAGAGATATGAAATAGGGGTCCATTCATGGCATGCCTAAGTGTCAATATTGACAAATGCACTTGAAGAACACAACATGGGGCTTATCGTGAAACTGAGGTTAGAGCTTAAGGTTATCGGTGATATGAGAACTTGTAATCAAGGCTGCGGCGGTGCAGGCGCTTAAATCGTTAAATCGAGTGTCGGTTTGAAAACAAATGAACTTTTCAATGTCACGTTGGACGCATTGTCGCTTGGACTGGGGCAGAGAATTGGAGACAAACCTCAAAACCAAATTGAATTGAGGGTCGCTTTATGTTCTTTTTTTTTGATACGAGTAACCGCATAGTGGTGATTACACTGTGATTATGGACAGTTCTATTCCCACGCTGTCAATGAAGAAGGCAGAGCAAGGGCTTGGTCCGTTTCGACTGAAGTATTAGCCCGCAGACCGCCATTGGTTGTGGGTGGATTTTATTTTCACAGATCGACTTTGATTTGATTTGTAGTGTCGTGTGGGAGGTTAGTTTATCAATTGTGGTTTAGTTTTGGGTTTGTAACAGCTTTTGGATGATGTGAGTCATTGAAGCACTAACTTAATATGCAGTGAGAATGTAGTGGATTCGACCATATTTATTAGATACATTTTGATTTGCTGTACGAATATGGGGGCTATAAAGTGAGAAGTAGTATCACCAAGTCGTCTGAAGAACAAAGAACATGCCACCAGGAAGCATTAACCAAACCACACTATGAGCTCAAGGTCGATTTTGAACAAAGATTTGGCAGAAAATTATACATCTTCGTAAGTTCTGAAAATAATTTAGGTAGCAATGTAGAGCTGAAGCTCGTTGAGTTGTCCCACCGTTCTCACTTATCTAATTTGTGTTCTTATTGGTCTCATGGTATCAACCACTCATACCCAGCATTGTGTAAGCCAGCATTTCCTAGCTGACGAGATTTGTTTTCGAGCATTCTGTTCCATGTCATTCGGCGATCTTGTTGAGACAATGGATTGGATTGCATGCCTTGTTGCCTATGCAATGTATTATTTTACAAAGTTGTGCGTAAGCGACATGATTTGATCGTAGAACTCGTAGTACTTAGACAACGATTTACAAAATTGCAGTTTATTTGTGACACTGACAGCCGATTTCCAGGTACTGCAGGCGTGGTGCAGCATCGATTACACGTTTGAGCAGTAGAGAGACAGGTTGGTGCTTAAGCTGTTTATGCGGCTTCCCCATATTTTTGAGAGTTCTAGCTTTCGATATGTGGCTTCCAATGTCGAGTTTGATACCTTTGTCCCAATGTTGTTGAAAGTACCTACTTGCTTGACCTTTTGTCCTGTGATGCTGAGATGAGTTAAAAGGCAGATTAAGAGTTTCTGCCTTCTGCCGGAACCTATCCTCAATGGATGACGATTTGGTGTACGTCAATAATCCTAAGCAGTACCAGCAATCATACTGAGCACAATTGGTGTGATTTAGGTTGGAATTGCCTTCTCTGCAGAGGGTTCTTTCAAGACGTCCTTTAAAACATTTGACCATTGGGCTGCATTTTTTTTGTTTTTATGAATAATTGCAAGAAGATGCCTCTCCTTTCCATGGGAGTACTGATTAGTATTTCTTTTCCAGGAAACGATTCACTTCACTGTTTCAATTACCTTCTCCACCAATGAAAGCAGAAGGTCTGCAGTTCCTGCGAAGGCGAAATCCGATAGATCGTCAAGTTTTGCGGATTTTGGCTTAAGTACTTGTATCGTGGCTGCATCGTGGTTGTGTAGCGTCATAATTTCAGGCTTATTAAGGGGCGGGATGCGTCTTGATTTTGGAAAAAAACTTTCACCTGCAATGGTGCTTCAATCAGTGGAAAATCAACACCCAGCAGGTACTCTTCTGCTGTATTTTGGCGTAAGGTGTGGCTACCTGACAGCTCTGAGTCTGTACACTGTTAACGACGAATGTTGATGGAGTTTATTTTGTCACGTCCTACACTACGCTGAACTGGACTAGACTGGAGTTCACGTTTAGCTAAGTTGTTTGCTTTTCTTTCCGACAAGACTTTCCGTTCTGGAAACGAAAGAATTTCTCATAACATACCAACGAACATTTGTGTACGACTTCATGACGCTGTCGATTTTGCATGTCTCTCGGACCATACGGTCGCTTAGTTGTTGTAAGGTTATTTGACCTTTTGTTCTGTCAGTGTTGAACCCAACTCCTTAAAGCCCGGACGGCTGTAGTTCGAAGGCAAATCCTGGTTAACATAAGGTAGAGACCGCGTTCCAGTTCATTGTCGAATCCATGCCTATTTCAGATATTCAAGAGAGATCGTTTTAAATGCGGACTATTCGGCCAATTCGGATGGACGTTCTATTACGATCGATAGACATCAAGCTTATTTTATCCCCGTATAGGGGGCCCTTTCTTTCATCGTTATCATTGCAAACACCTAGGCTATGAGTTCCGATGGCATGGTGATATTGCTGGCTGCCTAGCATTGAGGTCTCTAACGAATCAAGCGTCGTGAGGACTTTCAGTTCCAGAATTTAGAAGCCCCTTCGCTTTGCCCAAATTCGATAGCCAAAATTCATCAACACTACCTCACTGAGGCAGGTTATCTATAAGACCATCATGAGAAATATAAAACAGACACTTGATCTCGAACTTAGTTGTTGCGCACAACGTACATCTACTTTGCTAAAGAGAAAACCTCCCAGAAAACTCCTTGTAACTGAAAACACTCTAGGAAGGACCTCAAAACAAAAGATAAAGGAAAACTAATTTAGAAGAACACAGATCAAGTCAAAAATAATATAAGATGCTTGTCAGGACTGAAGGTGGACTCAAAATATGTCGGAGAGAACTGCCAAGCTTAGTGATTTCGTGACTGCGTTAGCGAACTTTCTATAAGACATGGCGCCTGTAATTTAATCTACACGGCTAAGGGTCTTGTGATATGCGACGACTGCTGCTTTCAACAGAATACCGAGAAGTGTTTATTTCTGCTGGACAGAAACTTTTCCTAACACGCCTGGCTTTGCTTTAGACGCACTGATTAATTTCCCTCGCCTCGATATGGATGTTTTGGTGAGCACTCTCAAAATCCCATTCTTTTTAAGAAGAATAGGTGTTTCGTGACAATACCAAGTGGTTTAACGTTATTTAGAACTTGCTCCTGCCACGATTTAAGTCGAATATTCACACAGATTGCACTATAACGAATCAAGGATGTGACGATGTCCTCTTCGTGGAGATCGCGAATTTGGATGTCCCTTCTTTTTTTGTACTCGTACACACGCTAAACTTTTCAATCAAGCAAAAAGCACAGGAAAAGTGACTGACTGGGATTATGCCAGTCTACTCACGGCTTCTCTCAGACAACCGACGTTCACTTACTTAAAATTGGCTTCAATCACCTGATTCCAGGAAGGAACGACTGGAGACGACTCAAAATCGCTCCCATTAGGTACATTTCCATCTTCAGAGATAGATTGAAATCATTAGACACAGCGAGTCTTCTTAGAGAACCCCTACATACTTTACCGTCTTCCAAACCGAAGTCTCAGCTATTAATCAGACTGCGGATGGGTTCAGGTAGTGATGTGAGGTAGCTTAAATTGAACACTATGAACTGGAAAGTTCTTAGAGACTGCCGAATATATCTCTCAACGAGATGGCCAAACAGGTCACCCTCTATTGTGTTGAGGGGCACTCGGACGTCCAAGGAAACTGCTGATGAACAGGCTAGAATCGGATTCCTAGGAACAAATGTCCTATGCCAAACAAATGACACAATTTCAAGTGCTCATATGGCAATCACGTGTGGACTCTTTGGGATAAGTGTGAGACATTTAGACCAATATATCCCATACTCGATACCAAGTGATCGAGAAAGCTGACAAACCTTAGGATATGAGGAGTTTCTACATTCGGAAATATATATAATCACCGCATAATGATCGAGTTTTCTTCACAACGATTTTTGAAAGAAAGAAGAGGAATGATATCCTTGGCGCACTACTTTTTCAACTGCCCCCCTTGGGTAGAAGTTACCCTTCCAAGATCTATATTCAGGTCACCTTCATTAATAAATTTGTCAAGGAATCTTTTCGATTCCAAGGTATTATAATGGACTTACAACTGGTCCAAGGATAGCTCAATGAAAGCCACTATAACCCTAGCAACGTTTGTCCCTTGTTTCTAGAAGTCAGCCAGTTATTTGATGACATGTCTCACCGAAAAGCGAAAAGCGGAATCAAAGTCTGCACTATTCTGGCGAATTGGATATTTCAAAGCCATTTGACAAAGTTTGGTATCAGGCTTTTTTTTTTTGTCGAAAACTGCCTCTCAGAGCGTTTAAAGTCTGACATTCCAAATAAATAAATGCTGCTGAGCTCTAGGCCTCCAAGGGGCAGAAACTCCGACACTCCTGACCTCCTAACGACTGCGATGGGTGCTGCAGCAAATCGTATCGTACTTCATGCAATTTGGCCACAGCGATTACGAATAAACAGCACCTTTTTCTTTGCCAAGTAGAGCCACGTCCCTGTGATCTTCTTATGAAATCGGTCTAATAATTCACTATGGTGGTGCCCGGTGATCTTAATTCCTTTTTTCAGAAAGTCAATGAAAATTATTCGATTCCCAAAAATCGCCGGCATAATCTTTCCAGCCGACCGACGACGGAACCGTCTTTGTCTTCTTCGGAGCGGATTCACCAGGACGCTTGCTCTTTGGCATATATTTAGTAAAAGATCCAGGTTTCTTCAAAGTTGGCGACCCGATGCAAAACTCCTTCGGATTTAGCTTAAAAAGCTCCAAACGTTCTTCCGAAGTTGACAGCCGTACTTCGTTTGTTAGCCAGACTGTAAGCAATCGTGGCATGCCTATGGCTTCTGCTACTTGACACACTTTCGTTCGGCGATCCGCAAGAATCATCTCACGGGACTTTTCAAGGATTTTCTCAGTAATCACGTCTGCCGAGCGGGCGGTCTGGGTGTCTCTCATCAAAGACAGATGTACGACTGCGTTTAAGTTTGTCGAACTGCCTGTCATTGAAAACGGGTACTTATTGATCCACCCTTGTACATATATAACATACGTTATGATTGCCTCATCTTGCAGCTATTTCGGGGGCCGAGCTTTGCTACAGTTACATTAAGAGCGCAATTAGTTACTCTTTCTGAAGCAGTGCTAGATCGAATATAATCCCTCGTGGGACTCCCATTAAATATAGGATTATGCGGTTTCTGAATTCCAGATGTTTTAGCAATAAAATTATATGACTGGCTCGCAATACGTGGCACTTATGGATCCGAAAACTAAATCGAATTCTCACCACAGCGTCTACTGTCCTAAGGGAATCATGTGTGTTTGCTCCATATGTAGGAAACAGGGTGTTGCTATCATCCTTTGGCTACGTGGCCCTCAAGTAGGACCTTAAATGAATATAAAATGGTTTTCTAGTCTATTTTTCAAAATCAAATGCCATTTGCTTCTGGTTACACCTCAGACATCTTAACACACGACGAAGTTCCTCATACACTATGCACCTAACTCCCACACAAATGAGATTCCTCACATTTTACTCATTTTACGTGATTTTCTGTGAGTTTCTTACCTCATCTGCACTACTTTTGTCACAAATTCTCTCATGCTCTTCACTGCGGAAATGTGAATACCACAATCTGTCGGAATTTCAAGATACACGCTATGCCATATTGAAATCGATGTGGCCACCATGTGTAGTAAATCACTCGGCACTATGACTACATTTATCTGCTCTGTGATGTATTGGCCTCACTACCTCAATTCGAAATCAGCCCACCATAATTTGTAACCCAAATTCAAGGTCGAACCTAACAAAGCCATAACTATGTCGCTTCCCCACCCTGACTGACACAAAAGGAGAACTGAAAACGTTTAGTATCTTTTGTAGGAAAGAAAAAAAACAGTAGTATGTACTCGTATGCGAATTTTTAGTTCAAGGACAAGTATCTACACCCCTCGAACCAAACAAATGACATTCGCCACCCAGCACCCACCACCCAGCACCCACCACCCAACACCCACTGTCATTTACGGGCAATTATAGGCACCGACCCACCCTAAAAATCGCTTTAGATACTCACTGAGAACAACACAGTGTCACATTGAAATTATTTTCGTTGTTCTGTTGTTCGTCACGTTCTACAAGTGCAAGTACATCGGTCCCGTTGTACTCAGTCCACATCCGCACATAACAAGACAAATAGACGCCACTTTCCGAATTTGGGTCATCACTCCATCGGACCACCGGTATGTGTTGTGTCCAATTCCGAGACAACTTTCATGGCTTCACCGGGAAATATGGAAATTTGTTCCTCTCCCTCGTTCTAAGTGGGTGGCTCCTTGGTCAACAATGGAACTCTCCGAATGGATTCACTTCTAATCGCAGCGATGAAATTGATTTTTGAAATTTATTGCCATCCTGAGATGGCATATGTTGGAGAGGAGATGGCTCCTCTGCATTGACCATCACAACAAAACAAAAGTCAGACAAGAGATCAGTGAATGGAGCAGAACACAAATCAGATCAGTTGGAATCTATCTGGGCCTGGTGTTGAGTGTCAGATGATTAACCCAAAAAACTGAAGAAAGAATGCATCGTCTGTTTGGTGTCATAGTTGTTGTCGTTGAATCCGACGGACGGTCGCCTGGTGATTATCGATTCTGTTCGCATACATATGTGCTCGTAGTTGCTTATGGTTGCCGGTAGCTGGTGCTGATTTGTACAACTAAGCACGGCACTTTGGTGCTGCTGTTGCTGTTGCTGTTGTTTTTGTTGTTGGTGAGTTGGTTGGACAATTTGGGTCAATGTGGTGTTGGATAGATATACCATGAGTTGCATGTGTGGTATTCGCTGTGTGTTCGCCAATTGCCTTCATTGACATACAAATAATAGTTGTTAGTTACGACTACAAGTACTCGAATGTAGTGTGCATTACGTTGAAGTACGGCAGTACAGGAGTACAGGGGGTAGCAATAGATACTCGACATACTGGGTGCATTGGTGTTTTCATTTATGAGTACGTGTGGTCAGTCGATGGGAGATGAATGATTTATGTGCAACTGGAAACATATTGTTGGGACTGAGTTTGTTTGTAGTTGGAGTTTTGGACGAATACGTTGCTTGGATACAGAGAAAGGCAAGTGCAAGGTGCCACAGAATTAGAAAAAGTTCAAGCGAACACACTTTGGACTTAAGTTTTTGTCTCGCCATATCTGGGATTCGAAAAGCTGCTCCGGCTGAGAAGGAAATAGTGTGGATTGACATTCTACTAGTTCCCAAACTGGTTAAGGTGGGAAAAGACCAGAAGAATAGTTTATGCTTGGGTTGGATTTAAGGTTCTTACTTATTATACCTCCACATCCGTCTCAATTTTGACAAAATCCCCGCTTACGAGAATCAAGAGTAAAGGAAATTGTGGAAAAATTCAGTTGTGTTGCCTTGCCCTATGGCTCATAGGAGGAGCTCATCACTCCACAAAATTTCAATGTAAGCTGTGTGATCCGCGCTGAGTAATAGTAATAGATTGAAAAGAGGATGTCTGTGGTCGGTGGTTAAGATAGTAGGCTACTACACATACAACTCTGGGTTCAATTCCTAGGCAATACTCCAAAAATAAAAAAATCCTAGGGCCACTTGTGCCTTCAGAGTTGGCTACAAATCGTTGGTTCCCTTTTTAGCAGAGTAGGATTTGGAAGTGGGGGTAACAATTTCCATCTTTAGCCTCATATTCATCGGGTTAAATGAGAGATGTTGAACATCCTCTTAGTTTGACTTCAACAGACCATTTTAAAACAGCTTAGGGGATTGACGCAGCTATCTTTTCTGGGGAACTTTGGTTATATAAATGCTTCAATCCACCACCGCCAAGGTCTCAGTTATTAATCCAGCCGCTGCTTGGCTCATCTTGAACAAAACATTCGCGACATTATACATAGAAAAACTGGACGTTCTAGATGAACGGATCAGGAACAAATAGTAAGCAGGCAGCTTGATAAAGCCAAGTCACCAATGTCATACTCTTCAGATCAACTATGAAACATTTAGATTTATTTAACGCCTACTCGATCATAAACGATTCAGAAGCCTATCAATAAATAGAGATGAAGAGCAAGATCTAATCGCAGGGCATTGTGCTATTGGAACGGTTGAATTCAAGGATCGAGTATTCCTCACAATAACTTCTGCAGCAGCTGCATGGAGGAATAGAAAGCGGAATCTGTTGCGAATTGCGCTATTTCTGACGGGTTCCGGTAAGCAATGCAACTGGCCTTCAGCATTTAATGCATTATTAGGGACTTGACGGGAGCTTAAGGGGCACGAGATTTTTAAAGGTTCTGTCAGTTTGTTGTGATCACAGCCGTGCGTAAAGTCTCTCCTCCTTTGTTGTGTCATCTGAGACAGTCGTAGACGTATCTTGGCTGCAATGAGAGTTTTGATTTGATTTGTGGCCCGGGTCAACCCCTGACATTTTTTTAAGGCTTATTGCAAGCATATCCCTAGAATTAACAATTTCACTTAAAACTAAAGATAAACACTAAAAGGTGGGAGCGATTAAAGAAAGTTATGACATGGCGCATAGGCGAAAATAAGAACGTTCTTGAGGAAGTGTTTGCTGAGGTGGTAGTCGAAAAGAGGCAAAATATCGTTAACTTCACGAAGCATTCTAGACATTGGCTCCAGGTGTTCGTAGTTCGTTCTGTGAAGATTGAGCCGGAAAAGGACAATCGATATTACCAACCAAAATTTGATGAATAAAGAGAATATCGGCAACTTTTGGCCGTTGTAAATTTATAAGTTTCAGCGGTCAACATATGGTGGTACTGTCTGTACAAGGTTTTGGCTATCATCCCAGAAAATACCACGTAAAGCAAATCGCAAAAACCTGCGTTGAACAGCTTCTGAACAGAGTGACCAAACTTGGCTTGCATATTCCAGAAGAGGCCTGACAAAGTTTATGTAAAGGGATTAAGTGACTTGACGATTGGAAAACTCCTTGATGCAATCAACATCATTAATAATCAGAATAAATAATAAGGGACCAAGGTGGGCACCTTGAGAGACACCATAGGAGACTTTAATTGCGCCAGAAACCATGAACCTAAACAGAACATAGTAATGTCGTTCATTTAAATAGGATTGAGACCATATTATAAAGCTTATTTGGACACCGTGAGCCTTTAATTTTAGAGCGATTATATCATGCGAAATTCTATCACAGACTTTGCTGAAATCGGTGGCAACATCTACCTTTGAGGAAGCCGCGCTGGCTTTGGGAAACAATAGATTTACAGTGGAAACGCATTATGTCATAAATAATGCTCTCGAAAAGCTTAGGTATAGTTGGATAGTTGGAAATAGCGTCCTTGCGACCTCTTTTATGTAGGGGAATAATAAAATACCTTTTCCAGGTTGAAGAAAATAATCCCTGGGTGATAGAAAGCTTAAAGAGAGCTGTAAGTGGTTGGACTAGGTGCATTCCACATTTCAGAATAATCATCTTGCAGGTCCATTATTTTATCTTTAACTTGCTCTAAAGTTATAGATACAGATGGCGAAAGCTTGGCTAAAAAAAAAATGCGAAGAGATTTACTTGTGTAATTATAGACCAGTGGTTTAATAATTCCCAACCTGTTGCTCTAACCAAACGGTTTTGAAGGCTTTTTCCAAGTCAATCAGGCAGGCACCAGTGCACTGGATCTTGCCTTTGTTCAATTTAATATCCAAGACCAGTTTAGACGTAGCATGAATAACATCATGCCCAAATTTGAAACCGAATTGATTACCCAGAACTAGATATTGTCCTCAACCTGAAGACTGATCGACCGCAGATTCGCCGGATTGGATGTGTCTTTATCCCTTTTAGGGATCGGATATACCACCGCGGTTTTCCAATGCGCTGGATAATGCGCATTATTCATTGCATTATTAAGCAATAATTAGTGGGAGATGTCGAAGCACAATGTTCGGTATTTCATCGTTTTCCGATCTTCCTTCGAAATGAACGGTGATGATATTATTTGCCATATTCACGTCACTGAACTGGGTGAAACCCTAGCTCTCGAATCGCCAATTCGCAATTTCAGTTCGAAGGTAGTAGAAATCGTGCACAAGGACTCGATTCTCCAGGTCGTGGTTCGGGTCAATGATGTCATTCGCCTTGTACACTTCCTGGAAAGTCGCTCCTATAGCCTCTACCTTCTCCTGCGGATCCTCGATCACAAAGAAGTTGTCATCATCAACTGCCTCATTTGGATCTATACCTGCTGCTACAAGTATTTGTTCGTTGTTCGTCGTTCGGGCGATTTTGAGACATGGAAGGTCGTTTTGATTATTCCTCCGAAATATTTTATTTATTTGCGGGAACATACTCGGGTTGCTGGTGTTTACAGTACGAATTTTATTGTTCCAATACAAACTTACAGAATTTCTGTAATTTTCCTTTATTAATGTTTGAGGTTTTTAATCGATGACTTCAGTGTCATGATCTCCAGGTTATGTGTGTCAGTAAACTGTCTGTACAAGGTTTTTAGTCTTGACAGCAATCTGCTTTTATGTCGCTGCAGTGCGTCAATATTTGCGTTGCGGAATAAGTCTTCGTCGTCAGCGTGTTGGTTCCGAGGTATCGTTTTGTCCATCGTTCGTTTGATTATCACGTCCATTAGTCTTAGATACCTGTCAATCTCCTCGTTTGACAGATTTCTATTGAACGGAGGGTAGAGCGCATTCGAGGAGAGTGTTCTGATCAGTGTTTTGGAGAAGTGTATCCAACGCACCCTATTGAACAAACTAATCCAATAGCGCAGTTTCGTTCGGAACGGTTATTTCGGTACTGAGACCGCAATGGTCACTGTCATACACAAAAGTGCTTAGACAGTTTATGGTATGTTGATTAGTGTATGCCAGGTATAGTCGTGTGTCGAGCAGCAGAAGATCCAACTAGGACCCGTGTCTGGGAAACGACGGACTTTCCGTCGCCTTAAGCCCGAGTCGATACATTATACTGTACCGACCCCACCAATTGAATAGTAGGTTCCCTCTAGTATTTGGCGTATTGATTCCCCAATCTCTATGTTTGGCGTTGAAATCTCGGCCGATAATAAAGTAATTCTCCTCCAATTCCACTCTTAGGAATCGAAAACTATCTCGAACTTTGAGATAAATAAGGTGGATTGAGTAGCTATAGATACATAAACAGATACCATGTACAACCGCTTTCCACTACGGAGAGGGGTATACACGACGCATGCTTCCAGCACCTGGAAGCTACGTACCACACGACAGTACCTGTGTACTCTTTTAAAACGTATTCCTTTTCTTACAAAAATCGCAACGCTTCCTCCCTTAGTGGGGTTGGGTCTATTTTGTATCTTCTGTGCGTCATCTTGTGTCTTTTGGTAAGCTGACTTTCACTAACCAAAAGCACATCAGGGGCTTGGTCTTTCAGCAACTTTAATAGTACGGCTCTTCGTTCGAACCTACATAATCAGTGAATTAACATTCACTGCAAAGACCTTCAAGGTTTGCTCCGCCATGTATGTACCCTTTACGACTGGAGGTGCGTTGGGCCCGGCAACAGCGCGTATATTTTGATCTACCTGCATCGCCTGTTCGTGTATTTGACGCTGAAGCCAAGCCATCTGCCCCTGAATAGAGAGCAAGATAGCTAGCATGTCATGTACAGATTCCGGTGCTCTAGGCGCTGGGGCCTGAGAAGCAGCCTTTGCTCGTTGTGCTCTACATATTTCCCCTACCTGCCGCCATTTGGGCGTAGGTAACATGGAGAGTAACGGCTAGTTTGCACCTTCACAAGTGGACGTTTAACTTCCACTTTCTGTTGCCGAGCCAGATTTACTCTTTTGATGTATTGGAATTTGGTACAACCCCGATAATTTGCGGTATGTCCCGTGTTCCTACATAAAGCACAAGAGAGTTGGTTTTTTTCTCACGCTCCGTCCTTACCTAGAGTGCATTCCTTGGATTTGCGGTTCTGAAAGAATCATTTGGGCTCGGAAATGAGTGTGTGGTCCATTCGGTTTAAATAGTTGTCATAGAGAGTTGGTTTTGTTGGTTGAATTATGTTGGGCGTTCGTCATGTTCAGACGTCTATAGTACTGGAGGAGTGCTCCGCGTCCATCGCAAAAAAATCAACTTGGTTGATAACCATGCTGCTTTGTGGATATTGGGGTAAGCGGACTGTTTATGTGGTGTATTGATATTCAGTTAGCCTAAGGCCGTTTTCAAACTTCATGTCGTGTGGGTTCAACTTCACAACCAAGGATGGAGTCTTTTTCTATATTCACCTCATACTTAAGCCATTGCTCGTAGGTTTTGTCGAGGAACTCGCAAATACCATTGTTTGGTAGCATCGTCTATAAATTTTGTGAGAGCGGGGGCGCTTATCAGGCTAATGTTAGCAGGTCAAATCAGCGTTCCTTCACGGACCGAAAATTCAAGACTTCTTGTACTCAACACTAGATTTTTTTTTTGCGAGCAAGCTTTTATTTAATTTTAAATCTTTCAGGGATCAAGACTCTTATTATTTTATGTCATCAACACATACACACGTAAGTATCCTTTTGCTTAAACAGGATACGAATTATATGCCTTATATGCCAGAACCTCGTTATCCTTTTTTCATTTCGTAGAGTTGTCAGCGATACGTCCGTCCTTATCAGAGGTCATCGATTGCTCCGCAACAGTACGACTTTAACGTGTCTGGGTAGTTACCCCAATAGACAAGGGATAGTCCGAAAGCCAGAAACAGGGTTATGAAAGTTAGTGTGGGACCCATTGAAAGCTTATTCGCCACCATCTCTATTTCAGGACCTTGACTAGTTCTGACAAATCTTTATTGATCTGAGCTCCAAATACAGGTATGCTGCCACGACGCGACACCGACGTTGATTAAATCAAGCCCTGCGTCTTTTTTCTGGGGTTCACTCATTTCTGATAGAGCATTGTAGTTTTTCGGTTGCTTGGGACTAACTTCTTACCAGGAAGAGGTAAATAAAAAAAATTGATATGTAGTCATGGTTTCAGCTATTCCTTCGAAATACTTATTCTAGGCCATATCCTCGAATAGTCGCAATCGCCGTACATTCAAAACCAAGCTTCACTAGCAGATACGAGTACCTACATTTTCTGACTCACTTTTCCATCCTTGATGCAGTACTGAAAGCTGCTGCCTTGTTTCTAACGGCATTCCTCATTCCGACGACGTGACGAATATCCGACATAATCAAACCGCCTTCAAGCCAAAAGGAATCGATCAAGGCACTTCCGTCTTGCATGAGACGCAAACACGTCCAGCACCGTATTGTTTTGAGACTTTTGTAAACGATTTCAATTATAAGTCATAACAAAGCTAATATCCTTCACCCCTCCGCTGAATCAGTTCCAACACATTCTCCCCCCTAAAAGTCAAACTGATGCCATTGCTCACATGATGGGGTTGGGTGATGGCAGTTGCTTTTGGTTGATGTCGGCTAATACTGATTGCTGATGCATAACAATGTGATGCTCATCATCACCCACAAATGCAATGTATCTAAACAAAACGAAAACGCATTTCCGTGCGCATCCATCAGTTATTCGATTAGCAACGCACACTCGACATACGAAATACGAATACACATATTCGAACCCGTACGATACGCGTTACAATCCAATGCCCTGCAGTAGTTTAGCTTTTATTATCAACCTTACGCCCCCCAAAACCATTTAGAATGTCAAACAAAGAGTTTTGAAGTTGCCTTTCCACTTCCATTCACCGGAAAATCAGCGACGTATCCGTACGCCGTACGTGAGGTGGCGTGGAAATGGAGGAAAGACTATCAGCGTTCCCGTACCATGACAGACAGCTGAAGGCCTGATTAATGGGATTTTTATTTATTTTCATACGGCTGTCGGTGAGTTTGAAATTACGAATTAATTGTTTTCATTTTTGGAGCGACAACGGACGGGGAGCTTGAGATTCGTAAACAACAAATTACGTGGAACTATTCTTACAAGCGGTCGTATGGGAGGCGAAATACGATAAAAACCGCCACAAAAGGGAAGAATAAGAAATGAAAACAACAACGTGTACGAGTATGTGGTGGAGTGAAAACTTGAAAACTGCATAATGGTTCTTTGTTTGCCATTACACAGTGGTGAACTTGAGAAAGTCTTCATTCAGTAAGTCGGTCGTTCATCTAAAGAACAAGGCGATCTTGAAGCTAACTCACGTTGAACTGGGTAAAGGTTATGTTCGGTTTTTTTTTTTGGTTGGCTTTTCTGCGTTGACTCGTAACAGAGAAGAATTACTTAAAAGTTGCTTTGTTTCCACAGAGAAACGTAGGAAAGATTCATCTCGAACTTTGAAGAGATGTTGTTTGGCACTTCCATCGACTTTGATAGCAGCTGTCAACGTCAGCTGATTATATTCACCTTGTAGGCTAGTAGAACCAGTGGCATATACATACATGCCTCATACGTGTATTTCTGTCAAATTGTTGACAGCTCATTGTTTGTAGAAATGACACGAGTCAAATGTCATTGTAAGGCGAGTTAAAACAAAAGCGTGTGATCATCTTGAATGCATATAGCAATCGTGCCGCGTATATGTACTCATAGATGATAACATACAATATTTTGGTTGCAAGTTTCAGTGAAGGTAATCAATCTGAAGGAAATGACTGAAATACAACATTTAGCACGTACCGGCACGTATAGAGACCAGAGATTCGGAGAGGATCCCAACTGCTAGTTTGGAAGCGAATTTTAACTTGCTACCGCTGATCTTAAAAGTGTAGAAATCAGCGCCCAACTTACGTTGGGGATTCACCATACTCGTGAACTTGTTGAGTAAGTTTCAAAAGAATATACAGTGTGTTCAAAAGAAACGTGCGTCTAAAAAAAACAATGATATATGTGCCAGAATTTTAATAAATTATATTTTTTTTTATTAAAGTATATATGAGAAGGAATTGCGCAATTATATTAGTATTGAGTCACCATTATTATTTATAACTGCTTGGCATCGTCTATTTTCACTTAATTTTTGCGCATACCATAAACTTAGGCCTCTCCAAATTTGCTTCAAGTTATTGTAATGGACAACGCATCATATCACAACAAATGGGAAGACAAGCAAATCAGTTCTGGTTCCGGAAAATTTGAGATGTTACAATGGCTTGCCCACTACAATATACCACATAGTTCACAGCTGCTCAAAGTCGAACTGTATGAGCTTATAAAGGAACATCGAACACATCAATACACCATCCAAAGCATAAGATTGACGCTATAATTCATGGCGCCGGACACGAAGTACTACGATTACCACCCTAACATCCAGATCTCAACCCTATTGAAAATATTTGGGCAACTGTCAAGGGCGGACGTTCAGAAACAAGCTGAAGAAGAATTTTCAAAAATTACAGTTGAAGATTGGCGCAAAGTTTGTGCAAAAGTTATAAGGACAGAGGAAGAATACTTTTCTCATGAGCTGATGTGGGACATAATATCGGATGCAATAGTTATCAATCCAGGAGATGATTGTTCAACCGATTATAAAGCTGACAGTTCTTCAAATTGGATTCAATATATAACAACAGATATAGTTTAATAAAGAAATATTAATTTTTACCTACAAGTAGTATCTAAATATGTATGTATGTTTCGGTATGCTGCTGTTCCGCTTTTCCATTTACTGCTTACTTTAAATCTGTTTGATGTTTGGATTTCATCATCAGTTTTATCCCATTCATAGCAAAATTAAACAAGTAAGAAAGTGCAACAGTTCGTCTGTAGCGAACAGTTACAAGAAATCAACCGAAAAAAGTTCAAACGAGCCAGAAATGACTGCAACGTCTTTCTCAAGCGTGTGAAATTCCAATACGACCAAAAACTGAGGCAAAAAATACTGCAGTGCCCCAAAGGCAGTAAAAATTTTTGGTTATTCGTCAAAAACATTAGAAATTCTGCCTCATCCTCCATCCCAACGCTCATTTATAATTATATTCCAGCTGTTAGCTCCTTGAACAAGACCAATCTGTTTGCTGCACACTTTGCGGCCAACTTAACGCTTCTAGATTATGCTTTGACTCCACCTAAACTTCAGTGCGTCGAATCTTCAATGGGACGAATCTGCTTTCACACTCGTGTGCTAGGAAGAGTTCTTAAAGATCTTAACATCCACAAATTCGCTGGCCCAGATGGTATATCTCCCCTTCTTCTGAAGCTTCTTCATCAATCGTACTCTTTAGGACTCTTTCCGAGCAGATGGCAAATAGCATTTGTCCAGGCCATCCTTAACAAAGGCGAATCTTTTCTCTCTCCTTCTACAGATACATTGCACTGACGTCCCTCTTTCCAAGATGATGGAAAAGCTGATAAACCGTCAGCTCAAGAAATATCTCGAAACACGAAAACTTCTCAATCACCGGCAATATGGTTTTTGTAGCAACAGATCCACTGGTGATTTGATGGCATGTCTCACCGAAAAGTAGAACCAAAGCGTACATCAATCTGGCGAAAACAAGATCGTTGCACTTAGCATTTGACAGAGTTTGGCATCAGTTTTGTCGAAAATGCGTGCTTTTGGGATCGATGACTCTCTTCTTCAATGGATTAGAAATTACGAGTACCTTTCTGAACGGTAAATTCAAGTTATCTTGGTGATAGTCAAAAAATAAATGCTGATGTACCCCAGGGCTCCGCTCTGTCTCCGACACTCTTTCTAATTTTCATCAGCGATCTCTTGTCTGCCACATCTAATCCAATATATTCCTTTGCTGACGACAGTACTCTCTGCTTATCATATTCGTTTCCAGGCTCATGTCCCTGCTCTTCGGCTGTAGAACGGGAACGTCAGCGTATGTTAAACTCATTAAATTCCGATATTAACAGCATAACCAATTGGGGAACAATCAACCGAGTGGAATTTAATGCTTCCAAAACTCAATGCTGTCTGCTGTCATTAAAGCAAAATTCACAAACCCAGCCATTATCCATGAATGGCACTTACATCGTCGAAACCAATAAACTTTCCGTTCTCGGTATGTGTGTCAGTGACAACTTACGTTGGAATGACCAAATATTCGACGTCGTCAAAAATGCTGCGAAATGTCTAGGTTTCCTCAAGCGATGTAAGAAATATTTTACCCCTTCTGATCTGGCCACAATATATAAGGCGTTCATCCGCCCAAAATTGAAGTACAATGCCCACATCTGGTCAGGTGATCCTAAAACGTCTCTGCACCGACTAGATAGGATTCAAAACCGTGCGGTAAATCTCATGGGTGATACTAATATCAGTCAATCAATTGACACCCTCGAGCACCGATGTAATGTCGCCTGTCTCACTTTGTTTTATCGCTATTTCCACCACCAGTGCTCTATTGAAATCGCCAGTAGTATTCCGCAAATTCAAACTTTCAACCGTAACACCCGTCTCGCTATGAATGCTCATCAGTATGTCCTCAAGCCCATTTTTGGACGTACTCTAAAATATCGTGATTCTTTTCTAAGCCGTACAACTCGCTTATGGAATGCCCTGCCGATCTCTGTGTTTCCTGGTCGTTATAATTTACAAACATTTAAAAACAATGTACATCGGTACCTGTCTTTTCTTCCTCCTCAATCGTCATCATATGCAAATCTCATACAGCACCAACGGATATACCATACAGAATTTTTTTTTTTTATATTTTATCAGAATATAATTTTCTCGAAATAAATTTGACATATAAGGATCTACATTTCCTCTCCAACCAGGGGTGTAATAATTTTTTGGAAAACTGGATGTACACAATGATTATACCTCAGGTAGAAAATGGCCGTCCCATCAACGCGCCCTCAACTTCAGTTTAATAGAAGGAAAGAAAAAAAACCACTCTCAGTCAGATTGCAACTGCGATCTTAAGTACAATGTTGGGATGTAGATCCTTTTTGTTTATGTTTCTTAGGTCATATTTGCCAATTTAAGTTATGATAAAAGAAATTTGAAGAGACCTGCGCGGTAGAATAACAAAATCAGTTGGTATGGAATATACTGACTTTATGGCATTCCTTCGGATTCGCAGTTCAATTCCCCGTCGCGTCCGTTGAAGACCGTAACAATAAAAAGCATTCTTAGCACTCATCTCATTAAAGTCGCGCTAAAGTATATCTTTTTATGATTGCTCACTTCTTACTTGCTCTGCAAGGATGCAAGTTTTTTTGTTTGCACGTATTGTATCGATTTTACATTTCCGTAATAGGTTTTCTAGCTCGAAACTTTTGCACGTCATTGCTCCACGTTCCAGATTGCGATATAGCTCGCCCATGAATATTTCTTTTTGGCCTGGCATCACTTCTACGCTGTGTTGTAGAACTCCCCGGCAGGCCGGCATATTCGTTGCAGAGAATCATGGGCAACCAAGTGTTTAGGTTAGGTTTCCAAGTTCACCTAAATCACAATTACTCGTATCACTGTCCATATAATTTACGACAATCTTTTCTTATATACAAAAACAATTTCTCATAAATGTAATCAATGAATTTTTTTATTTACTTTCAGGTAAGTGAATGCCTTCGGAACCATCTCATACAACAATACGAATCCATACAAAATGCAATCCTCGTACCAGGATATGCCAACAATGTGACACAATGGAAAATCAATAAATGCCTATAAAATGTGTCACTCATATTTTATAGTGTGAAGTTGAGGTTTCAATTAAAATTCACTTAATGTATCATTGTAATTGTAATTGAATACATCCGCCATAGGAAACCTTGAGGCGAAGTATCAAATAAAATTATTTCAGTTTAAACCGTAGGCGATCTCTTTGGCGTGACTAATTTTTTCTACTAATGAAGTATCTGTGAACAAGTTTGTCATGAACGTTTTAATTTTTCACACTCCGATTATACAATACGAGTATGGCAAGGCGAGGTGAAGTGGTTGGACCTTTACAGATCAGCCTTGTCATCGTTTTTGGGAGAAAAACGAAAGTGAAATGGTCACCGATCTCGGTGATTTTATGGAATTTTCTTAACCGAGAGAGCCATTAACGGGCATTAAACCTACTTCACCCATTCTAGTTAATTCTACCCACTACTCAACCGAATTGGAATTATGAGGACAGACAAACCGATGGATTCTATAATAGGCCACGTGTAATTGGGAAACACCCTTTACTCGCGGATGCAGCACTTCATTGTTTTCATCAGTCACGATTTCGTCGTTCTTCTCACGAACCTTACTCCGTCGGCTATTGATTGTATTTTCTTATGGTGTCAATCAATCATGGTCATTTCCCTGACACTTCAGCAATCTGATGTCATGTCTACGCGTGCACTCCGGCATGGTGCAACTTCTTTAAAATTTCTAAGAAGGCGAGAAAGCCTCATGACCCTATTCGTGTGATCGATCGTTGATCTTTGTTGAACAATTGTAAGCGATGGTATTACTCATACTCATAGTTTTCGAAGTGAAATCCAAATGAGCAAGACTAAGCAATTTTTTAGAAATGGAATTCGGTCATCAGGTTATTGTTACTCTTCCAGCTGCAGGAAGGCCATTTCAAGATTGAGAGCATTGAACAAAACACTAGAAAACAAAATCCCTTCCACATAACAAAAGGCACCCACGTGCCAAGACTCTCCATTCAACGAGTGTATAAATTAAAATGCGAATTAAAATGCTGTTGTTACCGAGCACTAGCCAGAACCAGACGTTGTATCCATAGATGGCCCAAATTCCATAATTGTTGCAGATAATGTCCATCTATGACTGCCAAAACTTTTGCCGGTCTCGCGTATTTCTCAACCTTTTGACAAGCCCTACTTAACCACCACAACATTTCCGTTCACCCGACCAAGATGAAGTCAATACAGCAATTTCCCAGCTTATGCCTAACAAAGCTGCTGGACCCAGTGGCTTAACTACAAAGCAGGACGTAATGATTGGATACGAAGGATACATCAACTCATCTCCAAAATCTGGGTCGACGAAAGTATGCCCGATGAATGGAAGCACAGCATTGTTTGTCCCATTTTAAGGGAGGGAGATTTCCTGAACTGCGCCGACTACAGCAGAATAAGTCTCATCAACATCGTCTACATGAAGTCGTGGATGTCGTATTATGAGTATGTGAATGCTTATCAGTTTGATTTTAGGCCAGGGACATCTAGGAAGAAACCCAAGAGTTCCAAATCGATACACAACACTTCTTCATCAAGAGATTTCGAGAGCAGAACTATGTCGTATCTTTCAGTCACATATGGCTTTGCAGAGAGACGATGGAGACTTGCTTTTCGGTCGATCATAACAAAACCGAGACCTTCAACGTCAGTAAACGGCTTAAACAAGAAGATGCGTTGCCATGTGATTTGTTCAGCGACGTTCTTGAAAGAATTGTGCGGAACTCCAGAGGCGCCATCTTCCAAAGGTCTCTTCAGTAACTGACATATGCGGATGACAGTGACTTTATGGGAAGAACGCAGCGGGTTGTCAATGGAGCATTTGCGATTATTGAACCAGAAGAGGCAAAGATGAGTTTAGCGGTTAACAGAAGAAAGTAGCATATGTTGTCAACAAGGATAGACAGCTGCAACTTTGAAATAGAAAAGAACGTCATCTACTTCGGCTCCGCTATCAACTCTGATAGCGACACAAGTGCGGAAACCATGCGAGAAATCACTCTTGCTAAGTACTACTTCCTTGGGCTCAGAATGCAATTAAGTAGTAAAGTCCCTTCTCGCGTAACCCACGAGATTTTATACAAAGCATTAATCATCCCAGATTTGCTTTACGACGCAGAAGCTTGGACACTTACGAAAACGGATGAAAATGCTCTCGGACGCTATGAGAGGCCCGTTTAGATGTAGCATTTCAACAGCGTACTGTACTGGCTGTATGCCGATGTCGACCTCCTCAGAAAAGCTCGGGAAACCCAGCTTAGATGGTGGTTCACCTTGAACGCATGGACAACCAGTGCTCCGACCTTTAAAGTCCACTCCAACCCAGAGGGACCACCTCATCTTAAGTGGCACACACAAAGGGAAGTGGACCTCAGCCCACTTCATGTGCGCGCACCTGAAGGCATCTGGCAAAAGGCCGCCCTAGCTGGACAGTAAGTAGGTATATATTGATGAACTGTGCTTTACTCGCCCAACTAACCCTACAAAACCGCTTATTTGATGAAGAGTGCGGGAAAACACACTGGAACGTAGTAATTCGCCTACGAAGCGGCGCTGCATAGATATAAAAGAGTAGATCGTGAGCCTTAGGGGCAAATGAGGAACGAAGAACATTGGCTTCTCAAGGGGAAAAGAAAAAATATGAGAAGTCCCAATGGAATAAATAAAAGGGTACTCCTGGCTTGCAAACTTGGCACAATGTGAAAGTAGGTCTCGATAAAATCAGTACCGACCAATAATGGATGCAACACTGACTGCGAATCTACCCCATGGTTGCTTCTTCGTCATACTTGCAGGCCTATGTTCGTACTTTCTTGATCTCGTTGGTTTTTTTTTTTGCCTGCAGAACTCACGAGCCACATTCTCCAGAATATGTCAGCCGACATTGCTCGTCAAGCCATGGCCGAGCGTAACCCAGCACATTAGAGGTGGCATCTATGGCGGCTTGTTGGTACCAAGATCCTAACGTAACAGAACATCAGGCGATGTTAAGGCCTTGGCGGTTTCTCGCAATTGCAACAATTCGACGTCAACCTTCTTAACAATATTTCGTCTCCTTGGTGGCATTAGGAATATCCGCATTAATACCTTAACTACAAGAAGTTCGTGGTTTGAACTAGTTTTGACCCCGCAGAATGTTCAGACATCCAGAATACTGGAGGCACGCCTTGTGATCTCATTAAACATGATCAATCTGGCATATTGCAATTTAGGACAAGGAAAATAGCTTGTTTTTTTCGGGTAGCATAGGCCGTCAACAGTGGTATCATTTGTAGCGAAGGCTTTCGATTGTTTCCTAACCGGTAGGACCAGACCCCCTCTGTCACCCATTAGATATAAGGTGGCGACTACTCCCATGTAAGTTGCTCAGCAGAGTGTTACGAGTGCTGCCGTTGACTTAGTTTGAACTCGACCACTGCCATCTCTCTTTCGGAAATGGTTCTGAAGCCCCTTTCAAACCTGGGATTTGAATGTGTTAAAATAGCCCTGATAGACGATGACCAGATCAAGGGGCTGGCTTCAGACTTTCGTTTGAGGAGTTTTTCTACTGTTTCTTTATCCAGCGTCAAGTTCTGGCACGCGCTTGAAATTTTGTAACACGGCTTGCACATTAAGTTACCAAGGGCCACCATAAAGAGGAAAAGCATTCCCTTGACGCAAACTTGAAACGTTCCGATACTCACCCAGGACATCTCTTAGGCAGTCAGTACTTACTTACCCGCTTAATCTTTGTCCTAGGACGATCAATGTCAGAGCGGTTTTAGGCCCGCTAAGTCCATATCAAATCAAATATTCCCACTATGCTAGATCCTTCTGAAAATCACCTGTCTGTGACTATCGATCAGGAAAAAATCGCAGGCAGTAAATCACTGCGCGAACTATTTTCCATAGATTTCAATATTTTCCATGCTTCTTGTTGGGACTCTAGACTTTTGGGTTATTCAGAACAAGAAGTGTCCAACCCAAGCCTTGGGAACTCCGGTCCATGCCACTAAAGTGTATTCAAAAAAAAAATCGCAACCGTTCTTCGATGGAGCACGTTCGCTGCTCCTTAAGAGTGACTTGTTTAGCATCACATTTGAGAAAATGTGCAAAACTCGCAAGCCATCTTTTCAAAAGTCTGTGAAACTTTTTGCATACGCTGATAAACCTGACATCAATTGCGTAATGCATCGAGCGATTACTATTGCAATTGCAAGCTTGCGGCAGAAGTGGGTTAAGCTGTGGGACGCACGACATCGACGAATCAGAAAGAACGTCATAAAAGACAGCTTGAACTTCTCGAACAGTGTTTGAGCAAAAACTACCAAGTGGAATCTAGTACATAAGATCCTCGTCATCCTAGTCCCCTTCTATGGAACTTAAGCATGGACTTTAGCGAACGTAGATGAAGACATCGTTAGTGGTTTTGAACGCAAAATTCTATCTGACAAGAAACATAGTAATACTAAGACCTCTCCTTGGATGGGACGCATTATAGGAAAGGAACCGGGCACCAACAACTAGAGACAAGTGGTTAAGGTCTGCGCAACTAGAAGGCTTATTGGTTGAGGCCTTAGAGCTATAGAATAGACTTTTTTAAATAACCACGACCAAGACTGGATCTAAATCAAAATTCTTATCTAAAGTGGAGAATGGTTCAGGGAATTATGTTTTGAACACAATTTCAGGCGAATGGCTGAATGGGCCACTCTTTCAAGCATGTGTGACTCTACCTCCTACCAATTGCGTTCTGAATATTGGCTTCAAAATCCTTAATAGTTTGCGGCTTCTCAACGTAAGTCAAAGGCTTTGCATCATCCCGCAAATGGCGTCAAATCGTACGCCCTCGATGATCTATTCAGTGGACCATTTCGTGATATTATGTTGTCGTGGAATCAAGTCCTCAGTAAGTCAATGGTTTCACGGTCAGTAGAGTACCATCCTACTGGAATGTCGTCAATATATGAAAAGAGACAATTACTGATCATTGTCCGGCAATGATAACCATAGACTGTAAAGCGGGCTCTGCCCTTATTATTGAAGAAGTGAAGACCACACCAAACGATGCGCTTTTGTGGAAGTGCTTGAGTCTCATGAGTCTCTTCGCTATTTGGCTCACTCCACAAAGTGTAATTTTGTTTTTACCAAGCCACTGATTAAAACCAGAGTCGATTTGAAACTGCTCAAGAGCCCATTCCGCCAACTCCCGACACAAGCCAATGCTCTCTCGTGGCTTTAGATCATGCAGCAGGTGGATCTTATACGAGTGTAGGCGGAGATCTTGTAGCAATATTTTCCCCATAGTGGACGGACAAAGACCAAACTGTTGCGAGATTTACGCACATTGCGTGATCGCACCACATAAATTTCCTTAGATTTCGCGAGTCGAAGACCGGTTTTCAAAATAAGTTTGAGCGACAACGAAACGTTTTTCTGGTTTAAGTCTATTTAAGGCGACTTGTCGAACAATGCTAAACCTGAATGTCAAGGAACTATCAAAAATGACAGCTTGACTTCAGAGATATCCCTTTTCGAAGATCTAGCAGTCAAAGAAAATAGACCAAAAAAAAAAAATTCAGGCCGAAATATAGAACCTTGCAGTAGTCCACAAATAGGGGACCGAGTTCCTGTATGGAAACATCTAGAAAACGATTTTATTCCTAGGAAGTTAACCGTTCTCTGTGGGCAGTTGACTTGAACCGATAATCTTGGCTGTGTAAGGTATAATACGAGTAAATGTAAGGCCATCTGACTGGCTCCATTTTCTATTTATCGTCGTAGCTCCAGCGGTTTTACTCGGCAGCGGAACATATTTGTAAGTACTTCCTTACTTATACTTAGATGGCGGTTCAGTTCGGGGTGAATCTGGGCCCCAACTAAAACGCCTCTCCTGTTAGCCCGGTTTTTAACAGACTGCACTCAGTTGCGCCCTCCACGCCGGTTGAGGTTTCTTTCTACTTGTGCGCTCCACCTAAGGTCGATCTACATGTCTCAGCCATCTCAGGCGATGTCGCTGTACAGCTCGTATAGTTCGCCGTTGAATCTTTGCCTCCAAAGTCCGTCAACGCAAACGGAACCGAATATATTTCGAAAGATTTCTCTTTCTTTCGAAAGGGTCTCCTTAGTATTTTGGGATAGGGCCTTACTGCTCAATTGCGTTCTAAGCCCAAAGAATCAATGATTGGAAAGAGTGTTGTTGGCTGAATTTGTAGGAAAGCCAAGGTATACAAAGTCCTTCACTACCTCGACATTCTACCTAGTACTAGCAAATCTTTTAGTACACGGTTTTTTCGAAACTTTTTTTTTTCTATTTATAGGGTCACTCAATGGCTACAAATTGTAGAAAAACTTATTCGAAATGGTCCTCATTTGCCATCGATTGTAGTATGCAGCTCATGCATTGAACAATTTTCCACTGCTCAAACAAAGGCGCGCTTCAAAGACTCAATACTTGGATGTCGAGCAGTGCAAGCCATAGTCTTCAGAACGGATCGTATGTAGGATTGAGGTCTGGGCTATTAGTTGGCCAATCATCCGTGGAGATGAAGTTCGGAACGTGGTTTTTGAGCCATGTCTGAGTCGTTTTTGCATTATGAGCTGGAGGGGAGTCTTTTTGAAAGATCCACCGTTTATATCCGAATAGTGTTTTGTTGAGAGGCTCGACAACGTTCTTTAAAACGTCCGTCTGATACACTTTCGCCGAGGTTTTGATACCTTTCTCGTAGAAACGGAGCTCGGTAACTCTATCGTAGGCGACTCCCCACGAAACCATCACAGAAGCTGGGTAATGGTCACGTTGAACTCTCGGAACGGGTCCAGACGCATGTCGCGATGACAGATCATACGCTATCTATCTGTTAGTTGAACGATTCTTCCAGGGTGAAAGTTTTCTCGTCAGTAAAAAGAATTCGTCTATGATCGTTCTTTGCTTTCGATTTTGACTTTCACTTCTATTTTAATGCTTCTATAAGTAAGTGGCCAGTGTGTCATTTGTATGCGCTGAGTTCCATCTCCCATCTGTCCAATATGTCGATGTTGTGTATGCCTTCTTGTTGACAGAATTTCCCAGTGTTCCCCGAATACAATCGCACTTCTCATGCTCTTTCTTGTTCTTCTGGAAAAGCCGATATTCTTCCCGTGTCTTCTGCTCGTAGAGCTCACGAGAAGCCCTCGTCCTTCGTTACAGCGCTGCTTTATACGCTGCATGTGCTTGCTGACAAGAAGTTTGACAAAGCGTGCCAGCCGGGTTGTCGGGTGAAACCCAGCACATCATTTCCTGCGTCTCTGGTGGCACTTTGGCAGCGTTGGCACTGGTCTTTGGTACTTGATGCTGGCGGCATAGGAGTTGTTGAGAGATTTCGGGAAACATGCTCTTGCGACTACAGCTTTTCTACGTTATATCTTCTCACAGTAGTTCTTCTTTGTTGTGGCGCTTGGAGTCAACCGGAACGTTCGGGCATTCAAAATATTGGAAGCATGCCTTACGTTGGTTATGATCAATTTGAGTTAGTGTTACATGATCTGGAGACCGCTATGTCCCCTTGGGTACATTGAGATGAGAAAACCGTGTGATTGCTATAAGTAATATTTCTTCCCGCCGCCAAGTAAATAACCCTAAGTCCATTGCCAGACGTGGCGTCGTGTAGGCTTTGCTTAGCAACAGTCCTAGCAAAGATGTCATCCTTTCCTATCCAGGGCGTACGGTTTTAACGCCATACTACGGATATTGTTCATATGTCTTGTGGAAGGGCTCGTAGAAACATTCCGTGGTGGCGTCGTCCTTGTCTTCCGTAGGGGCATTGGCGCATATAACGCTAATGTTAGCGAATTTAGCTATGATGCGGATTGCCATAAGACGCTCGGTCAAGTGTCAAAACTTCAATACTTGTTGCTTAAGTCTGCCGTATATGGCAAATCCGCACCGAAGAAGCTTTGTTTCTTTCTCTATAGCAATCACCATACTTAGTATGCCACCTTGATTAAAAGGTTCCCGCACCACACCACCGTGTGGCACTCCCATTGTTCCGATTTGAGTTATGTTTTTTTTTTTTTGTTAAGTTGGTAAATCTGTTGTTGACATTCTCTCTAAATCTTAGCGTCATAGCTTGACATTTGCAAAAGTTACGTAGCCAAGAGTAAGTACACCTACGAGCTCTCAGTGTGTTGGCGATTTTTTACAATTTTAGAAATGGATTTCAATTTGCAACAACAGCGTAAAGAACGGATTTAATGGTGCGCGAACATCGAAAATGTGTTTCGGCAGCGATTCCCTAAAGAAAAGGGTCGTTTACCAGTGGCACGAGCGGTTCAAAAGTGGTCGTGAGTCAATCGAAGATGATGAACACAGTGGCAGACCACCGACATCGAAAACCGACGAAAACATTGATGAAGTACGAGTAAAAGAAATGTTGGTCAATAACCGCAAGTTAACAATCAGAGAGATAGCGGAGGAACATTGAACATTGCCTATGGATCCGTCCAAGACATTTTGGTTAATGATTTGTGTTTCCGTCGTGTAGCAGCAAAGTTGGTGCCAAAAGACCTCAATTTCATGCTAAAAAAGAGACCGTGTTGACGTCGCAAAAGAGATGATTCGCGAGGCTGAATCCGATCCCACGTTCATCAAAAGGATCATTACTGGAGACGAGACGTGGGTTTATGAGTACTACACGCAATCCAGACATCAGGCAAGTGAATGGCGTTCACCAAATGAGCCGAGACCAAAAAAAGCCACGTCGTTTTCAGTCAAAAAAGAAGGCAATGCTCACAGTTTTCATGGATTACAACGGTGTAGTGCATCATGAATTTTTGCCAGAAGGCCAGACAGTAAACAAAAAGTATTACGAATATTTGGGCGTTATGAGACGTTTTAGTTTTAGTTTTAAATGCATTTTATTATCTTAATCATTAACCCTTACATACTAACAAAAAATGCTTAAATGCTAGCTTAAAATTACTTAACAATCTTATACTAACTTACTGGCCCCACACAGGCACTCTAAGCTACTCTAAATTCTAGTATTTATGTCTTTCGACTTTATTTACATTTATTTTTTTACATATATATCTTGTATACTTAAGGCTAAGAAAAAAATTGTTAACAAAAACTTAGCATATGGACTTAATTTTCTATAAAACTTAATATCTAACTTAAAATATACCTTAGTCTACCTAACCTACCTACACAATATACACACATATATATAATACACAATTATATACATATATTAGTATATACCTTTGTATATACTAATATATGTATATATTTCTTAAATGCTAACCTAAACCTATGTAAGCTGGCCATCGCTGTTCACAGAGCAAATAGATCTGTCAGCTCTGCCCCATTAGTGAGGCTGGTCAGTAATTGACGGAAACGACGACGACGAAACATCTTCTCCATCATTCAACCACCAGAAATGCTGGTGCTGCCGAACGACATCCCTCTTATCGCGATTCCCCACCGCCCTACTGAACCTGAGACGATCCACACTGCCGTGTGCGACGTCTCTGTCGTAGTTGAGTCGCCTGTCCCCAGCTTTCCGAGCGACATGGAAGATTAACGGGACCGCTAATCCATCCTGGATCAACCCTATCTGATCCAGGTAGAGGAATGCTTCCGGTGGAACGAAGCCGTCAAAATACAGAAACTGATCTAGCCAGATCCCAAGGTATCTGACTACATTTCGACAGGCAAGAGTCTGTCCGTGTTGTCCAATGATCGAGAACTTTCGCCAATTTTTTCTGGTATCCCTAGAGGCTCTAGACAACGGCGTCCTAAAGAGAATGGTTTCCGACTTCCGAAAGTTGATTTTCAACTTCCAGTCATCGCAAAATCGTCTTATCTTATCGAAATCACGCTGCAAGAGAGTATTAATGACCTCGATTTTTGGACCTGTTCTGTACGCTATCAAATCGTCTGCGTACGCAATAATATGGGGAAGTGAACCTATCAAGTCGCTTGTATAAATGTTGAATAGGATCGGCGAATTGACCGCGCCTTGCTGAAGACCATTTTTAATTTGAAATATTCCAACAGAAGTCACATCGCCATTTTTCACGATGAACTGTCTGTTGGTTAGCATATTAAAAAGAATGTACAAGAGTGGTTTACTGATCCCCAGCCTAGTCAGCTTATAGAAAAGACCCTCTAACCATACAGTGTCGAAGGCCTTCTCCAAGTCAACAAGGCAGGCACCAGTGCATTGGTTTTTGCCTTTATTCCATTGGATATCGGACACCAGTTTAGACGCGGCATGTGAGATATCATGTCCCGCCTTAAAACCGAATTGATTATCCGGAACTATATGTTTGTCCTCAACCCACCTAGACAGAGCTCTATTGATTACTTTTTCAAACACCTTACTGATATTCGGAAGGAGACTTATCGACCGGGGATTCGCCGGAGTTTTTTTTTTTTTTAGTTTTAAATGCATTTTTATTTTCTAAATCATTAACTCTTACATACTAACAAAAAATGCTTAAATGCTAGCTTAAAATTACTTAACAAACTTATACTAACTTACTGGCCCCACACAGGCACTCGGATTCGCCGGATTGGATATATCCTTTCCCTTTTTGGGGATAGGTGCGTTATGAGACGTTTGCGTGAAGCAATTCGCCGAAAGAGACCAGAATTGTGGGCAGAAAACTCGTGGATTTTGCACCATGATAGCGCACCGTCGTAATTTTTTGACGAAAAATGCAACAAATACCATCGAACAGCCACCGAATTCACCTGACTTGGCTCCCTGTGACTTCTTTCTGTTCAATCGAGTTAAAAAACCACTACGGAGAACGCGTTTCGGCAGCCGAGAGGAAGTAATGGAAAAATTGCAGGAAGCACTAATGGACACACCGAAAACCGAATATAAAAAATGTTTCGAGGATTGGATCAAGCGCTGGCAAAAGTGTGTTGCAGTCGATGGGGATTACTCTGAGCGGGATAATATAGATTTAGATGAATGAACTTGTATTTTTAATTTTCTGAATAAATTTTTGATCAAGGTGGTATATCGCAGTTTTTCATCCTCCCTATGCACGGCCAATCCATCGCACTTGCTGGATGGCTGTGATATCTGCGTGATAGTAGTCCTATTCCTTGTCACCGGTCTCCTGTTCTTTATGCTTTCAGCATATGTACATATACCTTCTCGCAATTGTAGCTGTTCGACGTTTCTTCTTTGGAGTTTGATTATGATATCCGCACCCATCCATCAATGTAAGGTGCATGGAATGTATAAGCATACAGAACACCGAAGCTGTGTCTTGTGCCGGTCGCTATATTAATAATTTGGTTGCCATCTTAACCTATGTTGGTGCCCATACCATCGTATTTGAAGGATGACCGCGATGTCCATAGTTTTTGGTCTGCTATAATTGTTCGGCTTCGTTGGGTATATAAGAGGTCTGCATATTTCAGGTGTATAACAGAAGGTCGTTGTCTTGTTTTTGATTGCAGGGGCTTTCAACATCCATTACAGAGACTGTTTGAAACTCAAATCAATTGTGCTTTCAAAAGATGTTCCTTTATCCACCATAGGGTGTCTCAGAATGACGTTCAAAAATTCAAAAGTCTGCTTTTATGTTTTTTCCCCACATCAGATACTCGTAGATGTAAAAGTTCACCATTGTGGACGTTATCGTCGTCCACAGTGGAAAATAAAATTTTCAAAGATTCCTCATTGCCGATTCTAGTTTATACCCAACTTCATAAGTACGTGCCCTGCATTGAAGGCAGCCAGACCTGCCACGGCATACAGCCTAGTAGTATAGCCAGCTATTTATTTACACACTCACTCTTTAGCTCGGCTATGAGCAAGCTATTTCGAGTCCAAACATATTTGTTTTCAGACCTGTATCGTGTCCATGTGTACAAAGTAGAAATCGGCTCTTTGATTGCATTCAACTTTATTCATATGCAACCAACATGCATCCGTACAAGTACTTGTACCTGGCTGATGGCCTATCTGCCTCACGATACCCCAATTTAGGTCATAATGCACAGATGACTAGAGATTCAGTGTGTCGTCGGGCAAATGGGGAGCAAAATTGCCATGCAAAATTGAAAAGATACATTTTTCGTTTTGGCCATATGGAGAGCACCCAGAACTCTGAATTTAAAATCCAGAATTCAGAACGCAAAAGAGCTCTCTCGTTTAATTGTACGAATACGGAAAGTTTTCGTAGATACTCGTACACATCCGAGTGCACACATGTGGAGTTAAAATGTTTACGAACAATCTGCCACAGGGCACTGGCTCGGTTATTCGTCGTGTCGTCGTGTTGTCGTGTCGTCGACATCGTTATATATGGAGTTTTTCAGTGCGAAACGGAAGCGAATTGAATTGACAGAAATATGTAATTCGAATAACGCAGCCATCCGCTGTTGAAGTAGTAAGTTCAACTTGAATCTACAGAAGCAAGCAAATTACAAATATTCTCAGAATCAATGTGTTGCGTGATTATTTGATGTTTTCTTTATTATGACATACGCTACAGCCTCGACATACAGACAAACATCGACATAGACTCCCATTCGAATGTTTGTTTTCGAAAAAAAAAAAAATAAAAAAAAAAAAATTTCGATTGCATGTCATGCGGAAATTGTTGGCTAGAAAGTCAATTTTTGTTGAAACAGAAATGTTTGCATTGCTAAATGGGTGTATTGACCCGATTTAGTTTCCAATTCAGCCGGATTGGGGTTCGGTTTTATTGAGCAGTGTATTCAGCTATTCAGTAGCCGAGGGCGGAACAGAACTAAAGATCTACTCGTATCTATCGATAGGCGGAATCATCTAAGTGGGTGGGTTTTTATTGCTTTTCGCTAATTTGAATTGAATAATTTTTATGAAGTTCAGGTAATGTGGATGAGACTTTACGTAAACCGAAAGAGGAGATATCTATTCAACTCAAATCTCAAAATAGTTTCATAGGAGATTGCTGTTCTAAAGGTGTTTCGACAGCAACTAAAAACAAAAATATGGAACAGTGCGAAACAAATGTTTTACGGCTAATGCAGACAAATCCATTGTATTTATAGGCTACACCCTATGAAAAGGTACTAGATGCCTAGTTTTGTTTTTTCAGAAGCTTAGCAATAATTTCCTTTTTCCTCGTTTTGATAAAATACTTATGCCGCACGCTCTTCCTACATGCTCTGTGAATGGTCTTTAGAAGCTCCGTTGAAATATCATAAAGTCCCTCTCTCCTGTTGTTGTTCGGTTTTTTTTATAATTTCAGTGATCTTATTTTTACTGGGCGCCCCGAGGTACCACTGGTAAATTCTCGGTTAAGAACAGAGCAAAATGTTCCTTCCAGCTTCTGAGTTGGTGCCCATCCGAAAAGATTGCACTAGATGTTGTCTAGAGCTGTAAACATTATTCAACTTCTTAATGAATCTGTAGAACGTCGCGGTCGCACAGTGGGGCAGCTTATATGATGGAGTCGGAATAAACTCCAATACGAAGTTGTCTTTCCGTTAGAAATGCATCATTTTGCAAAACAGTTATATTTTTTACTTGCTTTGTCACTCCGTCCGTCTAATTGAAACTAGAACTCGAGTTCTTCTTGCAACGTGTGTCTTAATAGTAGCTCAATTGGTGTTTACTTAGCTGCAATTTTTTTTTAAATCACGCGAAAGCTAAAGATTAATATGGTATCGATTGTTTCAAGTATTTTCTAAATTTAATTTCTGATTTTAATTAAACTTTTGAGGAAATCTTTTTTTAATTGCTAAAGCAAACGTAGACTTCCACACCCTGCCACACGGAGATTTTTCTTTGTCAATATGGCTTGGACTTGACTTTTTGTACAGGGTCTTCCAATAGAGACTTCTGAACTTTGACAGTTGATAGCGGCCATATTGTTGAAGCTACATCTGTCAAATTGGCTGTCATTTATTCAGTCTGTTTTGCCAAATCCCCATGGACGGACATAACGTTCGACAACACGTGCAAACGATAAAATCGTTTTATCAAAATGGGTGTTTTGTTCGGGCAACGTTCCGCGCGCTTTGCCCATTTGACGGTGACCATAATCGTCCTACCGAGAGGACTATTCGCAATATGGCGGATAAATTTGAGTCCACTGGTTCGACGTTTCGTACGTCGACGAAGCGCAGGATCTGCCGAAAACATCGCCGCTGACCGTTAGAGTGTGCAGGAGAATCCGAGGCAGTCGATTTCACGTCGCTCACAAGAACTCGGCCTTTCGCAGACTACAACTTGGCGAATCTTGCGTCATGACTTGGGCATGCACCCGTACAAAATTCAACTGACCCAGGAGCTGAAAGTAAACGACCATAGACAACGGCGTGTGTTTCCTGAATGGGCTCTGAAGCAGTTGGAAACTGACCCTGAATTTCAGCGATGAGGGCCATTTCTGGATGAATGGGTACGTCAACAAACAAAATTGTCGAATTTGGGACGATGCCAATCCACATGAAATCCAAGAGCGTCCAATGCATCCCGAAAAAGTCACTGTTTGGTGTGGATTTTGTCCTGGCGCCGTAATAGGTCCATATTTCTTTGATAACGACTTTGGCCGAACGACCGTCAATGGCGAGCGCTATAGGTCGATGATTACCAACTTGTTTTAGCCTGAATTGGATGCTGTGGACACCAACGACATGTGGTTTCAAAAGGGCGGCGCTACGTGACACACAGCTTACGCGACATTGGATATTCTGCATGAGCGATTCGACGGCATGGTCGTCTCACGTGAAGGTGATGTGAACTGGCCACCGAGATCGTGCGGTTTGACCTCGTTAGACTTTTTCTTGTGGGGTTTTCTGAAATCGCACGCTTACGCGAATAAGCCACAACCCACAGCGGTCCCCAAAGCCAACAGAACCCATGCCATCGGTCAAATTCAGCTTGATTTATGTGCCAGAGACATGGAAAATTGGACATTTCGGATGCGCACCAGCCAGAGAAACCGCGGCGGACATTTGGACGATGTTACATATATTCCATACATAATGGCATTGATAGGCCTTTCAAACGAATAAAAAATTTCGATGATATCTCTCACACACTTTGTTTTATTTAAATTTAAAGATAGGAAGCACTTAATGAAAGACGCGTTATACTACATATACAATGGGAAAAGAATCTGATGCTCATATGTGCTCCTCCAAACGGAAACAATGAAAAATGAGCTGCCAACTTCTCAATTAGGATTTGCGATAAAGGTAAATTCAAGAGCAGCCGTTCATCTAGTTGCAGCAAAATTGAGCGTTGCAGCATCTAGTTGCGCGCAATTAATTATAAAAATGCATGCCGTAAAGAACAACAATGAGCACTGTCAACCGTAGTTGAGGCCAAGCTAATTAGACATCAATATAATTTTATTAGAGCCAAAGACCGGAAATGGTTACCTTCAAGACGTGCTCTCCGAAAAGAGAAGACATATAGGTAACAGATACTTCAGCTGAAGTGACGGTCCAAGCTTTGATGAACCATACTGTGCAACGTTTGATTGTAGCTCAGAAATACGTAATATTTTGATATTCAAGCCACTGGCCACAGTACTTACAAGCAGAAATCTGTCGGAATAGATGCCGATGATTCCTAAGTTCTGTGGTACCCCTCCAATTGGTTTGTAAGAGCTCGGAAAAAAGAGACGTAATATGGCAAAATCTCAGATCTTCTTCAACAAAGTACTGCCGTTCAACTAAACTTGAATATACCAAAGAATCCGCACAAATTTTTGTATCTGAAAAGCTAAGAATAGACCCGCAAATTCAAAGTCTTTGTCATTCAATAGTTAACGTTTAAAAAAAAGTAGTTGAAATGGCACCTAAATTCGACTTTACAATGGTGGACGCAAAGGTTTCAAAGACTTCAATAATATCGACAGCTGCTGCTGAAGTCCTCCACTGTTGGATTCGAGCTCTTGAGTGCCTTTTGCATGTGGGCTATAAGCTTCCAGGAAAAAGATGTCAAATTCTTAAAGAGGATAAAGTTGCTGTAGCATCAAATAAGGCTCGAATACAAAAGAAGTTCCGAGATCGAATGGGTCTAATTGTTGATCAACCTAAGCCTGGTTTGGGAGCGATTTTTTAGTTACGCAGATGTGGTATCTAAAATCTTGGATGTCGATAAGATATTGATTGAAAAATTGCATGCTATATTGGTAGCCATTTCATGCGACTATGATATAAATAGTGAAAAGTTCAGAGTATTCACACTCAATACAGCCAAATACTTTGTCAATATTTATCCTTGGTATTGTATGCCTCCAACTGTTGATAAGCAATTAATCCATCATCCAGATGTGATTTCTGCTGCACTTCTTCCAATAGGCCCACTGTCCGAAGATGCGCAGGAAGCCAGAAACAAAGATTTCAAAAAATATCGCGAGAGCTTTTCAATAGAAATGTATTGAAGATGTTTTTAATTTAATGTCCGCTGATAACAAGCTACAGACAACTACCTAAAAAACAGCTTAAACAATTTCCAAAAGAAGTTTTCGATTTAATCATTGCTTTTCGGTTCTGAGAATTCCAACTCCAACATTAACGATGAAAGTAAGAATGATTGTTTATCAGATGAATTATCGTAAGAATTCTATAACTCCTTCGGCCTCTATGGCAATAGCATTAGTATGGGGACATAAAGTCGTTCTTCCCAGCTGCTGGAGTCGCTACAAGACACGCTTACAGAAATTTCCATTCTTCGATCAGTCTTCAGAAACCCGCATGCTCTGTATATCTTCCAAACTTCCAACAACTTTTTTCGGTGTTAAAACATTTTTCACAGCGGACCAATGTTCTTAAATGGTTCACAACATATTCTTGTTCGTATTCAGCCCGCTGCTGATTATTTACAATCCTTGCGAAGGAAGTTGTCTTGGTTGTTACGTGAATGTTCTCACTGGATCGATTTTGTACCTGGGAGTCCTTGTAACGTTACAGAATCTTGGCACTTAAGCAGTTCGCAGAGGGGATAGTCATGCGCTATTCTCAGGTCTCCACGTATGTGTCAGACGTCTTAGAGACAATTTATTTCGAATTTTCCGTGGACCCATCAGGTGACTTAACATAGAAAAATTCGCAAGCCATTCCCCATTATCATTCCGCTGCCAACTCCTTGCATCCCCATAAGATGTTGGTTGTTGTTGAAGCCCTTGGTTGTTGGTGTCTACCTGAGCACCTAGATCTCCCATAACAATGACGATGCCTCCATTTTGTGTTGCTTTGTTTACGGCTGGCAGATGGTTGCAAAATAATTCATTGGGTTCTCAGTTGCCGAGTCTGTTGGGGAGCGTAGCGCTGTATAATTACGTTCTTTACTTTCTTACCGTATTACTGCCAAGACAGTAAACCACTACGGGGCTTTCTCTGAGCTTTGCTGCTATAGGGGTACAGTACAACCACAGGAACAAGGCGAACGTTTTTGAGTGGAAGTTTACTACGAAACATCTTGAAGATTTCCAACTAGAAGCAATGACAGTAGATTGGAAATACTTTCCGAAAATCTACATTCACATTGCTTGTTATGGTGTGAATAGGATTCGCTAACTTCGTTAGAACAGTCGAAGAAAAAGCACGGAACCAGAGCACGTCTCCGTACGCGATAAACGTGATGGAAGCGCCAGGGCCCACAAGGGGACACATAACCTGAATCGAAAATACTCATAGAAAAAAAACCTTTAACCTAGAGTTACTTGCGTGAGTAAGAGCAGTTAAACCTATCTTTGCTATCGCCATCTACCTAGAAAGCTAGTTACTTTCAGTTACGCACACAAGTTGGTTGAAGGTCCTTTCTATTTGGGTGCGCCACCTGATTCGATGCCTTCTTCTTCTTCTCTCGTGGTCTGTCTATCTCTATCTCCTGGTCATCCTAGTATTTATATTTGAATTCAATGTCGGTGTACAGACCTTGTATCTTCTCCTCCATTCACCGTATCTGCAGATCGTTTCAAAATGTCAAAAATTTTTTTCTCGAAGCATGCTTCTGTGCCATAGAGCCCAGCCCATCAGTTGTTTTGCCGGTAGACCTGCCTTCGCCGACATCTCGATGCATCTTCTTAATATGCCGTCGAGCATTTCGAGTAATGCGCGGCATTAAAATCAATGAATAACGGTGTACAGCGACCAGAAATGCATGAGTTACCTCATCCAATGTTGGGGTGACCTATACTTTCATAGTTTGCACATAATACGGCGAAAAATATCTTTTAGCCGATGTTTAGGAAACTCATTTCCACATCTCCACAGGATCTCCTTTTTTGTGGATCGGACGAACGATGCAGAAATTTCATGCTTCGGGCATGCTTTCCTCTGACCATGAGCTGACGGATGGTGCTTGTTTCCAACCGGGCTATCTCCAGCTGCTTGAAATAGTTCAGCAGGCAGTCCGTTTCCGCCAACAACTCTATTAGAATTTTCCTTGGATTTTGCTACCTTAACTTCGTCTAGTTCAGGGTCTTCGTCACATGGATAGTTCTTTCTGCCTGACAGCGGTATTTTGACCATGATCGCCGTTATACAGACTGCAGAAGCAGTCCTTCCATATTCTTAGCTCCGACTGCGACTCTACTAGTTGTCTTCCCTTCTGGCTTTGCAGCTATGCCATGCTCGTTGCATTCTCTGATAAAACTTTCGAACGTCACTCCTGCAGTATCATCTCTCCATTTCCTCGATTGCATGCTTCGTGTGCTCTTCTCTACTTTCCTGCTCGTTAAGCCCACCAGCAGTTCTCGTCCTTTTATGTAGCTCAGCTGTATATGCGTCTTATTTGGTTGCACGTACCTTTTTATACATCGATGTCAATGGAACCAGGGATTTCTTTGTGACAGCTTGTTGACAACATTCCCATCGGTGTTCTATTGTCTGTGCACTGGGGCTAGAATTTTCAGGGAGCTTGAGAGAAGCTCCATTGTGAATGTGATATCTCAATTCGTGCCCTGGCTACAACAGGGTAATGATTCGATTCGATCTTGGTTCTTCGGAAAGTTCGGACATCTAGAATACTCAATCTGGTCAATCTGGTTGACGGCTGATTGATCAATGGATAGCCAGTCCCCTTATACATGGATCTTAAGATGTAGGAACGGGGTGCTGGCTATTAAGAGGAGATCCCACATTTGAATTTCTAAAAACCTGAACTCATTGTCGGACGTGGTGCTATACAGTCTGTATGCTGTCTGCTCTCAAGGGCGGCTTCCTACCTAGCCTTGCATTAAGATCTCCTAGCGCAATTTTAGTGTCATAGCTGGGGCACCGAACATGTGGTTCGGTCTGGAAGGTCATCGAATTCGTCTTTGATGCTAGGATAGGGTAGGGTAGGTAAGAGTGGCTGTTGGAATCACCATTACTACTGGAACCAGTTTGAGCTTATGATGAAGCGTAGGAGACTGTTTTTAGATCGTTTAGGTCATTGTAGAAGAAAGCGAAGTTTTCTTCTCTGGGAGAGAGCTGAAAATGTACAGAATAGGTGGAGGATTGTCTCCGCTTCCTCCTCGTCCATGAAGCTTCTACAAAAATCGTTTGTAAAAGCGCCAAGCCTTCTTGCGTGCTTGCCTATGAGGCAGTGTCCAGTGATGAAACCCATGATGGCGCTGAGATGCTTAGGCTTTGATGCTATCATCCTTTTATTGTTTTTTTTTTCTTCCTTATCTCCTGTAGGGGCATGAACGCAAATCAGGCTTATAATTACGAATTTGCCCTTGATGCTGATTGTTATGAGGCGTTCACTTACATGCGGAAGGCTTAAGAACTTTTGCCTTTATCTCCCTTAAAAGGAAAATCCATCCAAATAAGCGTTGTCTGCCTTTTGTGTATCAGTCGCCGTGGTAGATGTCGTAGGTGTTCATTTGCTGTTTGACAGGCCCATCCAATCGTCTTTCTTGAATTGCAATAATATTCAGCACATGGTTCGATAAGTGTCCTATTCGTTGGCCCCCTCCTGATCGTCAACGTTATATCCTGTCTGTATCTCTGGACAAAGGGTCCAGCTAAGTGCTCCGATGCAAGTAGCTACACTGATGTTATGAGGGTTGCCGTTGGCCTATTCAGGAGTACTCTCCGCCATCTCTACCTTAGGGTTTCGATATAACCATGGTTCTCCCTTTAGAGAGACGAAGCTCTAAAGAGAAGTTTACTTTAAGTAGTTCAAACTAACTAGAGCCGTTAATGCGGCTGTTGATCCGTGTATTGAATTCCTTCGCTATCGTCATGATGAATAGAACTGCTCTATTCCGCCTACAGATGAAAATTGCGGCCGTCGGCTTCTAAGCTTCATCACGAGAATAGCAGTGTATGAGTAGGGGTCTAAATATCAATGCTTGTGTCTTTCTAAAACGCTTGACCACCATTGAAGACCCGCTTGCATCTTTGCTAATAAGCTGAATTGTTCGAAAATCCAAGAATGATCTTCAAGAAACCTCTCTATCCACAACGTGTTACTATGTATTTGGGCTTGAGGCCTCATTGGGTCTTAATTATTCGACAACGAAGCTTCGAAGTTGTGCTTGTTACTATGAATGGATTGCGCTATCGAACCACACAAGTGGCGAAACCATTGCTCTTTTCCAGAAAAGTTTCCTGGCCGAGTCTTCGAAATGGTGATCAAAATAGGTTGCCGAAATCATGAATTCTTATAGATCATGCGATTTTTTTTTAAAGTCCTTATGAAAGGGAAGGTTTACGCCAGTGTTCCTTAGCCAATTGAAGCAGTCAAATACAACATCCGTGCTGATATCCATGAAATAGAGCCGTAAAGGTACGAGAATGTGATGAATAATTTTATTAAAACGGAGGTCGTGGATGTTAATATTGTTTTTCATTATTAATGGCAACTCTTCTTCTTTCGTTTCAAGTAAAAATCAAATCCTATCTCACAAGAAATACGTGCTTTCATGATAAATCAAAATGAAACCGTTTATTGGAAAACCCTTAAGCTTGCACTTTCAAATTGTTAGTTGTGCCGATATGCGTATCTCTCAGCAATCAGTTATTTTACCTACACATTCGAAGTCTGAGTTAGTTAAAAAAACAATTTCTAGTCATAAAATGCCTTTGTATGTCATACTAAACAAGACAGGTCCCATCAGCGTTCCTTGTGGAATACCATCTGCTTTTGCTATTATCTGCTCGAATAGGTTTTGATATTTCCTATTTATACATTGAAACCGGACGACATTGTCGTTTAGAATTCCTTATGCATTAGGGTCCGAGAAATGTATCTTATTCATTGAAACAAACAAAACGTAAATTACAAGAACACATACTCGTACAATAGTGCATCTTCCTCCGCTCTGCATTTATAACAAAACAGATCATTGCAGCTGAACACAAAACCTCAATGCCATTCCAATCAGTAACACCCCAAGTTCCCATGTCAATTGTCACAATGCAATCCATAATTCTAAAAAAAAAAAACAAAAACCCATCCTCGACCAGAAGGAGTACTTTAAGGTCAGTACGTCTTTGGAAAACCACAAAACCCACAAAGACTTACCATCCCTACAGCTGCAATGGGAATCATCTAGAACGGAAATGAGTTTGTCTTTGTCGTTCGGCGGTCCCCTTTTCCTCCTTGTAATCTAACAAAGGATTCCCTTCCACTTTTCTGGATTAGATTCCATGACATTATTGACAATTTAAACCTTAAAAGCGAAACCGAAAATGCTCTCTGAATCACCAATAAACCATGAGCGACAGAATGGTCGTTTAGAAATCGCTTAAGTTGAACAATTTTACAAAAACGATGCAAGTTACAGCGAAGAGAAGAATAACAAACAAAAAGTTGCATCCATCTCTGGTACCATATTTGTAAAGTTGAATTATGGACCATAAATCGATCGTGATGGAGGAGGAGGAGAAGCAGTAGAGAATAACTCTGGAAAGTTCAAAGAACCACGTAATTGAAGCAGAAAATTGCTCCAACTGTGGATAGAGGAAAATAAAAAAGAAGTCGAACAAGCTTCTGCACTTTTACTGACTCCATGGCCAAAAATAGCAGAAGCAGTTGCAGCAGGAACACCAGCATCGCCGCCAGCTCCAGCATCAGCATCATGATTACACACAAATGGAACGGAAGAGGTAGTGTTTACGTGCGTTACTTGGGGCCATTTAAGCTGTGAGAGAAAACGAATGGCTACCACAGTCTATTCTATGCAGTGCAGATAGATTGGTTGCTTTGGTGCAGAGCTGCAGTACTGCTGAGGTATTCATAAGGCAACCAACCGAGCGAACGACCAATGGACCAACCGACCGACCGACCGACCCCCGACTCTCACCGATCCATTGTGGACGTGGTTCCTAAATGGCCATTAATAACATTCAACACTTTGGAACGAATCGTTGGAAAGTTGTTTTTTTTTTTTTTTTTCCTTCACTTGATGTTAGTTCTGTTCGATGTTTCGTGCATAGGGTACGTAAGGAGTGATTTTTGATTGCAAGCAGTGAACTGTTTTTCACAAACAACTTTATGGGATCAGCAACCCCCTTCCTGATCGTTCTCTATTTTGTGTCATAGCTTAAACGGCGTGACATCCTAGCTGACAACCTGGACCTGAACATAGGCTCTTCTGGATTTAACTTGTGGACATATCGCACAAAGGAGTCTTTGTATTCGTGAAGCTGTGCCGCGAGAGAGTGATTTTGGCTTGATATTGATTGGTGCAATTAAATTTCAACAGCCATTCCGGATTTTCCAAAATCGTTAAATCGTGGTCCTTCTCAGTATACTTAAGATTCAGACCTATCCTCCTCCATAGACGTAGCTTAGCCTTGTCCTCGAAAATTATAGAGCCAAGACGGCCAAGCTGCAACTTTGAAATCGGTGCTGTCAATGGTGACGTTTTGTATCGTCTGTTGGGAATTATGCCGGCAGCGTGAGAGTGGCCGATGTGGTCCGCTTTACATAGTAACTGGAAGGATTTTTTGAAGGTAGTGCCTTCTGTGGTGGCATTTTATTCGCATAGATTGCTCCAGTGTGGGAGTAGAGCAATCATATCACAGGACAGTTTCATCCCTAGCATCTACAGAGCTACTCCATAATTGCCTGTTGCATCACTTGTGTTTTAGAATCTCCTTTCCCAGAATCGCGCCCTTGGTCACTTGTGGCTTTTAAGTCGATGCATTGGTAGTGTACATATATTCATCTTGAATTCGTTGGTCTTCTTCAGACTTTGCATAAGGATATCGATTGAGTCCAATGTTCATCTTGCAGACCAGATGCCAAAGTGTTATGAGTCAATTGGTGCTCTGTCTCCAAAGTTTCAGACGCTTACATAGTTCGTAGCAGAGGATGTTGTCTGTGTTCTGAAGGGATGTATCCCGGGAGTTCTTACAAGACATAGAATTGCTATTTTAGTAAGTTTCATCTTAGATAATGATTCGATGTATGCAACCACCCACAAAATATCAACCCCTTGTTTGAAAAGATTGACTGCAAAGCCACCAGAGGCTGTGCACTTGATGTTCTTTTGGTTACCAATAGCTGAACTGCCTTCTCCTGTACTGGTAAAGGGATGTCTTCTCGTTTGACTGAAGTTTCTCTTCGTGCACTAACATTTCAGCGCTGCTTGAAAGTATCTTCTGCCTGTGTTTTAACGAATATCATGCACTATTACGAAGATATTGCACTCTTAGCTTGATTCCTGCTGGTTGACTTTCTTAGAGAACATCGGGATACTGTTTCGATGGAGAAACACTTTTTTATTCTAGGGCTTTAAGGATATGAAGGCGAACTACTGTCCATATAGGAGTCCGTAGTCACAGACGTGCTTGCGTTGTCTTCATCGTGCCAAGAGCTACTGTACGGTTCCTACAATGATCCTGACAATGACAGTGACAATCTAATAATGCTCTCGATACTATGATTATGCTTGAACATTAGTCTCTTTCACCGTGGAATTGGTTTTCCAAGAACAAATTGCTTTTTGAATTGGCAGTCTGGAAGAAACTTTTGTTTGATAATATTTTTAGACTCTACGGGTGGAAGTCGTGTGTTTTTATATCGGATGTGCATTGAATGCGGAAGTCATAGAGGCCAATTTCCCACAGCAATTAGCATCCAAGCACATTTAGTCGTCTATTGCAGCTGCTTACTACAGAAGTCCCTTACAGAGAGTGGACCTGAGCTTCAATCGACCGCTCTCCCTATTTAAAGCGCTCTTAACGCTGCCCCCATCCAGTCGTGTACACAAAGTACTTGAATTTTTTTTTCCCAAGGCACCCCCAGTTAAGGCTTCCTTCTCTGTGTCTTATCTCTGGGATGTTGTAGACCCAACGTGGCTGAGGTTCGTTAGATAAGGTCAATAGTCCGGGAATTTATGGACCTTACTGCCTTTTTTTGTGAAGAGATAGACGAACACGAAAAGCCGTCTTTTGGCTTCTCACAGGCTTCCAATATTTGGCATTAGCCGTAGCAGCGCCGTCATTACCTTAACCGCCTTTTCTGGTGAATTGTCGTTATTACCCACTCAAACTTACCAATCACCGACTCTCGAGATCTCGCTTGCATGAACAACAAAATCTGGTCAGCGAAAACTAACCCCTGGAGGCATTCTAGTACGAGGTTACAAATATCCGGGCCTACTGCCGAACCCTGGGGTTCTCCCGACGCCGTGGTTTTGGCGATAGTTTACCTAAGCACTCGGTCCTGAAGATAACTATCCGCAGCTTGATCCTATGTCACCACGACGTCAATATCCCTCGCTCCAATCTTCACCTCGCCTGGCAAATGTTTTTGCCATTGACACCGTATTGCTGAATGTAAGCTTTCCACATCGCACCAAAGACATCGGTAAATCTCTAACTAGGACGGCCTCTTGTCTGGCCTTAACTTTCGGCCTGGGGCCTATTTTGCCATAGTTGGCATCAGAGTTTTTATTGCCGATTTCAATGGTATCCCGGTTTACCTTCTTTCGATTTGTATTCCACTATGGCATCGATGGTTTTCTTCTTAAGCTATCCCTTTTGCGACCTGTTTCTGTCTCGTTGATCATCGAATATTGCAAAAAATTCCGTAACGCGTTAATGTCGCCTCGTCATTATGTAAAGTGCCTCTATGGTCTCCACCAGACTCCGTGTTGTATGTACCAGCCATTTCTGTCAGGGAGGCATTCGCCTATTCGTCACTTGGGGATACAGCAAAACTAGGAAAACCCTGCACTAATACGTATCAGAATCGATATTTTAAAATACACTAACACAGCTCACTGTATCCTGCCGATAGTGTCTATGTCACCCCCATAACCAAGTAGTTGTACAGCCTTTCAAAAGATCGTACCTCTAGTGTTTTCTTGTGATTTTCGCACAGTGCTCTCAAGTATGATGATAGTAGACCTCAGTAAGATCATTATCGACTCTCACGGATCAATCTGGTCGATGCTTTCCGAGCGTGAACCCTGATAAGGCCCAATTAGTTGGTCAAGTTTTGCATTGTACGCTGAGAAAACGTTATAGGCGATGTTGAGGAGACTGATACCTTAGCGCAGGCTCTCATTTCATCAGCATCGGGCACGGACCATATTTTGGAGATGATTCTGTGCATGCTCCTAAAAAAAATTATCTGCTCCTGCTTTGAAGCTCGTTAGCTATACCGTCATTACCGGCCGTCTTGTTGTACTTAAACTTGGATATGACTATCCCCACTTCGTCGAGAATAGGCCGAGTTGTTGCTCATCATCGCCCAGGTTGACTGATCCATTTTGCCTGACAGCGTAATGTTCATTGCCACTGCCAGTTAACAGTCTGCGGAAATGGTTCTTCCATATCCTAACTGCTAGATTGCCTTGTTTGTCTCTCAGGACAACATGCTTTGTTGACCTTGCATGTTCCTTTTACCTTGTGGTAAAATTTCCGAACGTCTATCGTGCTCTGACATCTCTTAATATTCCCCATTTTCTTCGTTCTGAGAAGCCGGTGCTCGCCCTTTCTTTTTTGCTCGTAGAGCTTACTAGCCGCTCTGTATACTTTCCGTTTCTCTGCATGCGCCAGTGTAGTCAGATACGTCACAAATGGCTTGTTATCATCTTTACCACTGGGATTCAAGACAAAAAGCTGGCGGCTCAGGAAGTCGAGCGAGGTTAAGGGATACTTAATCGGCAAAAGCGTTAGCCGTTTCATATGATTGCAACCTTTAGTCAGTGAGTCAGGTCACCGTCATCCGAGTCAATATTAGGAACGTATGGTGGTGTATACCGGCTGCATTACCAAAGATTTCCTCCATGCTGAGCTAGAGACAATGAGCATATGTCTTGTTGAGGAGTTGTCCGTTAAGACGTTCGTGTATATGTTAGGCGAATTTAATCCTGATGCGAATTATCACGAGGCGTTCATTTCATCTCCTTTATAGCATTCTAGATGAACCACGTATTGTTCGGCTGCACGGGGCTTAATTACACAGGCTACATCTTTTCAATGGCTGGTCTTATGCAAAATAACATCAGAATGGCGATTGATGTGCATAGCATTTGGCCAGCGATAATATTTGACCGCCAAGCGGACAGTTGACACAAAGGATTTGTAGGGGTCTCACTGGTAACCCGACAAAGGCTTAATTCTGTACCACGGGAGTCAGAAACTCTTGCAACTTCGGTCCCAACCTGACTTTTAGAGGTAGGCCCCCCTGCGGGAGCATCATGGTTTAAGCGTTTTCTCTCTGCGTTGGAAAACCCAAAAATGTAGCAAATTCTACAGGGCGTCATGTCCGTAAGATTGGCGGAAATTTTAAGTAGGGGTCACTCGCGATGAAAAGGGAAATCTAGCCTACACGATGATCAAAAGATAGATGATGGGAATAATTCCCCATTGTAGGTCAAAGTGCTGATTGATGCACTTCAATCCCGATGAGCCTAGGCAATCAGTGGAATAAGGCCTTGCGGCAGGTGTCCACGTAAAATCCTAGAGAGGTTCTGTTTGGCTGCATGTGGTCTGTTACCTTAAGTACATTGCACGTGGAGTACCAAAATCGTGTACCTTTTTACACGCATCCGAGGCGTTGACTCGGCCTGAACCTTCCTATTTGGGATGCCTTCCTTTTGTGGCACCCATTGTACATAAACTACTCATGTATTTCGGTAAACCAGCGTCAGAATTTTTACTTTGCAGCCTTCCCTAGTCATAATTCAGGGTAGACATAGCCAATATACGCGGCTAAAAAGCAATCACTTTTTTGCGTAAGTCCACGTCTGTAAGTACAGACCAGCTGTTTTGACTGTTAGTGAAACATTGGGAGATCCCCGCCCACACCTCTCAGATCACTCTGATCTGAAGCTACCTGGATACGAACTAGTGCCATTATTCTTCGGTCTCACCATTTAGGTGCGAAGTGATGTAGCTAACCAAACTCCACCGCAATGTGATACATCTTCCAATCCGGAATTCAACTTCAAGTGGTTAAAATTCCATCTCCGTAAGCAAACTATCCACTGCTGCCTTATTTACACAAGCCCCAAACTGGACAGCAACTCGACCTTTAACGAGTTTCATGCGCTGTCTGACGCCATACAAAAGATTCTATCCCTGTATCCTCATACTGAAATCATCATTACGGGCCATTTCGATATACACAATTCTGGGTGGCTTCGACATTCTGGACAAACAACACCCGAAGGACGGTGTGTTGAGATTTTCGCTGCCGAAAATAACTTGACCCAGCTTGTAAATCAGCCACGCAAATACCAGACCTTGATAGCCACGGTATGGCAACAACCTGGACTTGTTTTTAACTTATCACCCTGATAAGTACTCCGTTGATGTGCTATCCCATCTAGGCTCGTCGGACCATTGTGTCGTATCAGCTAATTTTCCGTACACCCACCATACAGTTAGACAAAATATTCCTAAAAGAACCGTATGCCAATACGAGAAAGCCAATTGGAACGGACTTAACATCTTCTTTAGGAAATTTAACTGGTCGTCATGTTTCAGATGTCGGAGCTGACATGATCACAGACACCATTCTCTTTGTAATGAGATCCCTTATCCCTCATCGGATGAAGAGTACTAAAAAGCACGACTCGAACCGTAAAGAGACTGTCAGGGTTAGAGAAATGTTTTTTCGGTCCTACAAGACCAACCCGACAGAGGAAAACCGAAAAAAGTTCAAACGAGCCAAAAATGACTGCAACGTCTTTCTTAAGCGTGTGAAATTCCAATACGACCAAAAACTCAGGCAAAAAATACTGCAATGTCCCAAAAGTTGTAAAAATGTTTGGTCGTTCGTCAAAATTCTGCCTCATCCTCCATCCTCCAAGGCTTATTTACAATGACATTCCAGCTGTCAGCTCTTTGGGCAAGGCCAATCTGCTTACTGCACACCTTGCATCCAGCTTAACACTCCCTGATTGTGCTTTATCTCCGCCTACACTTGAGTGCGTCGAGTCTTCAATGGGACGGATCTACTTTCGCACTCGTGTGCGAAATCCTACTCTTTAGGACTCTTTTCGAGCAGATGGAACACAGCATTTGTTCTGCCCGTCCCTAAAAAAGGCGAATCTTTCTCTCCCTCCTCCTACAGACTCATCGCACTTACCTCCGTTCTTTCCAAGGTCATGGAAACGCTGATAAACCGTCAGCTCATGAAATATCTCGAAACACGAAAACTTCTTAATGACCGGCAGTATGGTTTTCGTGGCAACAGGTCCACTGGTGATTTGATGGCATGTCTCACCGAAAAGTGGAACCAAAGCGTACATCAATCTGGCGAAAGGAAGATAGTTGCACTTGATATTTGTAAGGCATCAGGCTCTTTTGTCGATGACTCTCTTCGTCAATGCATTAGAAATTACCTTTCGGAACGGTCAATTCAAGTTGTCTTGGTGATATTCAAAAAATAAATGTTGGTGTGCCCCAGGGCTCCGCTCTGTCTTCGACACTCTTTCTAATTTTCATCAGCGATCTCTTATCTGCCACATCTAATCCAATATATTCCCTTGCTGACGACATTGGATTATTGCTTTTCATATTCGTTTCCGGGCTCACGTCCCTGCTCTTCGGCTGTAGAACGAGAACGGCAGCGTATGTTAAGCTCATTAAATTCCGATATTAACAGCATAACCAATTAGGGAACAATCAACCGAGTGGAATTTAATGCTTCCAACACTCAATGCTGTCTGCTGTCATTAAAGTGAAATTCAAATACCCAGCCATTATCCATGAATGGCACTTGCATCGTCGAAACCGATAAATTTTCCATTCTCGGTATGTGTGTCAGTGACAACTTACGCTGGAGTGACCAACTAATCGATGTCGTCAAAAATGCTGCGAAATGTCTAGGTTTCCTCCAGCGATGTAAGAAATATTTTACCCCCTCTGATCTGGCCACAATATATAAGGCGTTCATCCGCCCAAAATTGAAGTACAATGTCCGCCTCTGGTCAGGTGCTCATAAAACATCTCTGCACCTGCTAGATAGGATTCAAAACCATGCGATAGAAGTTATAGGTGATACTAATATCAGTCAGTCAATTGACACCCTCGAACACCGACGTAATATCTCCTGTCCCACTTTGTTTTATCGCTATTTCCACCACCAATACTCCATTGAAATCGCCAGTAGCATTTCGCCCATTCAAACTTGCAACCGTAACACCCGTCACGCTATGAATGCTCATCAGTATAACCTCAAACCCATTTTCGGACCTACTGTAAAATATCGTAATAGGTGCCTAAGCCGTACAACCCTCTTATGGAATGACCTGCCTAGCTTATAACCTTCAAACATTTAAAACCAACGTTCAGCGGTATCTCTCTTTTCATCCTCCCTAAATTTCCTTCGCTCGCGTTGTGTACAAACATTTTAGGGGTACAAAAATCCCTTGAGCGCGCGCTCATTATTAAAAAAGCCACCATTTCCCACCAGATGCCCAGAGAGAGTGTTACCGGGTCAATAGGGAGGCAACACGAAGAGGTAAAACAAGAGCCAAACTTGGAACGTTGCGCTATTGGCCTATTTCTTATTTTCGACACCCGGTAGTTATGCGGTCGGTCGTCATCCAGGCCTACAACTGCTGCTAGACAGCTGATGTTCCTCAAAAGGGTGGCACTACTTTAACTTTAGCCTCCAGGAATAATTGTGTCTCGCAAAATCTATCTCCTCAAAGTCCCACTCAACTTGAATCCATCATCAATTGGTTCCTACATGTCACACAGACTGTTGACATCTAAGCCCCACAAGCCATGTGATTCTATTTAATCAGACGTCGTTTTCTTCTTATTGACAAAAAAAAAGCAATTGCCAATTATTCATGAACTTCACCATGAAACGTTCGAACACTTATCCATACTCCAATTCATTCAGAGTGGCTATATTGCTTAGCAGAGCTGAGTGTCAAGTGATACTCGCACATGTGCGCTGTTGGCGAGGGTTAGGAATTAGGATACAATTTTTAATTACTTTATGGGCACTTTGACACAATTTCTCATAATCTTCATCATTCAATTGAAAACAATTTGTCGAATCCTCATCACGTCATCTGTGTATTTATGAAGTTGACATAAATGGCGCAGTGTCTCCCTTCGGTTGGCTTTAGAAGAAGAATTTACCACCAACTGGTTATCGCCCCTTAAAATCTCTCATCCTTAACTTGTCCTTTCTGCAATTGTCAAACAAGAGGACAAAAAGTACAAAATCATTGCACTGAAGTATCTACATCCCATCCTTCGGTATCTTTAGGTATTGTATGCGGGTATCTTAGGTCGATCGTTTTTGAAAATCTCTCTGGATGTTTTCGTGGAAGTCGTGTAGGTGTATCGTAGCTGTGCCAACTGCCAGATAAAGAAATCCCCGAAAAGAAATCAAAATACGATAAGTCACTTTATTTGAATCTCTCATTCCATCCCGCATGTGAGAATTGAGTTTCAAATTCAAGATCGGTGGACGGCGAAACCGCATTCATTCATGAAGTTGATGATTGCCCCGTACTCGGATTTATCCGTCTCTGGATTCTAAAGGGATTTTTCTACACCATGGACTGTTGGTAAGGGAATTTAGTTTTGTTTGGGGATTTGCTTCCAAGGTGTATTCAATTCACGTCGTCGGTATGATTTATAGGTTGCCCTACCTACTTAGGCTTGGACCTACCTGCGAGATTCTTATGCTGGCTGATGGCTATGAGCTGTGGTAGGTGAGAAAAATCTGGTCATGCGGTCATATGCTAATCCATCATGTTTTGTCGCGTTAAGTATTCAGTTTACTTTTGTCACATAACGCTGTGATGAAATTAAGGATAAGTAGTGTGAGGATTGGACAGGAAGTATTGTACATAGGCGGGAGAAACAAGACCAATAGAGACACCTATAATGTGTTTGGAAATTCAAGTACGTGGGTGGAATGCTTCATTAGATACGTGTGGACTCTCAACTACGGGCGGGGTTCTTTTCATTTGAGACAGGATATTCAAAGTCTGGATTTTTGATTTCCAAATACCATAGCCTGTGGCGGACAAATAGTGGCCTTGCGTGTACTCATTTCCAGTGTTGCATTTAGTGCTTGCTTGTGCAAGTATTCTTAGTGAATTACTATACGTTCTAAGAACCAGTAACCAATTTATCTCATTACCAATTCTATGGAAGTTAGATGCCCATCGAAACTGAATATTCCATTCAGAAACAAATAACAAGATTAGTCGAAAGAATTAGAAAAACCGCCAGTAACACTGTGCATAATCGTAGTTAGGTGGCTCGGCACTTTCAGCTGTGATATGGCAAATCACCTCTGCTCTCTAAGCTGGATTTTTGTCTCATCCTTCATAACCGCGCCAGCTTTAATGTTTTTCGTCTGGATATGGACTTGACTTTACTTGGGGGCTTCATATCACTTTAGCGAGTATTTACAAACGAGCTTGTCAATTTTTTGAGATCGATGTTCGAGAAGTCTGAACATGTAGGGATGTTCAGGGCACTATCTAGTTTCAGCCAGTGCGGTGTGCGGATTTCTCAAATTTTAATATTTAATCGCAACAAATCTCCAGAACCTTTGCTGATCTTTAGCGTGCTTCACAACCTGAAATACTTGTAAATGCGGTCAATGGCATCGATGCCAAGAGGTCGTCAAAAATGCCACAACTGATGTGCTGGATTTATTATGACCATCCGCACAAAACCTCTCGTTTGATGAAGATTGAAGACTACAAATGAATGTAGCAGAACCTCTTGTATATGAAGCGGCGTTGTCTGGAAGGAAAAGGGCGGCTCGTGCACTCTACAGACAGAGGAGGAGGCAAGAACATCTCAAGAGGAAAAAAGAAAAACTATAAACAAAGTTCGGATGATTTTCTTAATAATAAAAAGAACGTGTGAAGCCAACAGACTCGAACAGAAGCCTGTGGAGTTGAGCAAGAATATTAAGTTGAACAGTCAAAGGAAAAAACACTCCTCCAAACTTTTAGACGGCAGCCACGACCCAAACTCTGCTGTCAGGCAGAACATACCACCGAACTTTGGCGATGAAAGCCCATATTTCCGCCTACTCGATCAAAATGATGTAGAGAGGGCATTATGTAAACTTAAGGACAGCCAGACTGCAAGTCCAGATGGTATGCCTGCCGAGGTATTTCAGTCAGCGGTGAAAGACTTGATAGAGTTCATTCAGCATTTTATTTGAAAGTTTTGGTCGGAGGAAGGTACCACCCCGTTAACCTTGTACAGGTTCCGATCTATATTGTAGCGTTAAAAGTAATCCCCGTTGATTGCAGCGCACTTGTGACAGCGTTAGATTTCAGCCGCCGAAACATCACTGAGACTCGATGTTCGGTAAGACCTTCAATATGCTCAGCGATTTTTCCATGATCTCCTCTGTGCTGTTGAAATGCATTCCCCGAAACGGTGTTTTGGTTGATACATTGTGAGATGGAGCGTCATGGTGATGCAAAATCTACAAACTGTCATCCCACAATTGAGGCCTTATTTAAGCAAATTTCTGCGTCTTATAACGGCCAAATAATACTCCTTATTGACAATGTGGCCTTTAGGAAGAACTTCATGTTGCTCAACACTATTGTGTTGAGAACAATCAGAATCGTCTTCTTGGCTCATTTGGAGCACACCCTTCAGGCGCTTGATGTGTTTATTGCAGGTCGTACTCATAAACCCATGTCTCGTCACCAGAATGATACGTTTGTTGAATGTCTGGTCGGAATCAGGCTCGGTAGGTATGTCTTTTGCAATGTCCATGCGCTGTTTCTTTTGCAGGCAATTCGAGTTCTGGGCTACCAGCTATGCAGCGATATGTCTCACCCTCAATTGATTGGGTAAAATCAGTCGAAATGCTGATTATCTCTGCTAACTCTTTGATGGTGGCTCTGCAGTCTAAGATCTTTGATTTCATCATGTGTTCCTTAGTCCTTACTGGTTGATGGTCTGCCAGAACGGTCGTTATCGTCGACGGCTTCATCATCGTAAACTACTGTTTTTTGCAGAGGATTGTTGGTAAAAATTTTCTAATGATCTGACTGCCTCCTGTCCGTGTGATTTTAAGCCAGATGTGTACATAACTGGCTAAATATCCACACCACGGTAGATCCTAGAGAAAATCAAAGAAGTCCGGAACACCATGTCATTATTGGGCCGCATGAGAAAGCACCTAGCTTTAGAGACGTCCTATACACGGCAATGCCCAGTCTGGGTATCCCCACCAAACTCGACAGATTGTATGAAATAATAATAGAGAACGCTCGCTGCTTCGTTTAGCACGGAAGCAAACTGACCGATTTCCGTCGAATGCAGTGAAACCAGAACTCTTGTTGCTTAAAAAATACGAAATCTGCTTTCCCTGTGCCCAAGAATGGCTTCAGTCAGTATCTGAGCTAGGAAACGAATGTAGTCGGGGTACACGGAGGGCTTCAAAAAAGGTGCTGGTGTCTCTCTGAAGGATGACAGCGTTAGATTTCAATTCTCCTTAGGAAAACTAGCGTCTGTCTTTCAAGCGGAGATATACGCAAGTCCGGTGCCAACGAATTATCTTGCGTAGGATCAGTGAATGTACATTTGCATCAGTAGCGACAGCGAAGCTGCGTTTGAAGCCTTGCTGAACCCTCTCACGACTTCCAAGCTAATTTCAGATTGAAAGTAACTCACTGAGTCTTGTTTTAGTCTCAGGTCACAACGCGATCAGGGGAAATGAAATCACCGATGAACTTGCTAGGGAAGGCCTGTCTGCGACCTCGTTTAGGCGTTCTATTGGCAGTTGGGTTCCATTTGAGCATAACTGCAGATGGCATGACTCCAGATTCCCGGCAATTTAAACAAATCCTTCCCGAAAGCACTTAAGTGTGCTAGGCATAAGTGTCACAACATCTTGCGACCCCTACTCGGAGAGAGCACGCAGTGAAGGATGACCTCGCAAACATCGAAGGAATCGAAAAAATCTTTTAGTGCGGAATTGGTGTCATGTGATCAAGGATCACGCTAGCTGAAAAGGTTTACTAGTCACGACTCAGGTCCACCTAGACTTAAGAGTTGTACGCAAGTGGCTTTCATTCTTGTGTTCGCCCTGTGCACTATCCACTGCAGTACATTATTGAAAAAATAATATTGCAATGCGTCTCTTTACCGACATTCGAAGTTGACGAATAGTTGGCTGCTTTAAAATATAAGTAGAATTCTGTGTTTTCCAACCTTTTGTTCCATAGCTGTATCAGTTTTCGCAGTATCCCGAATTGGACTATCACCCTATAAAGGTACAGTTGATCAATGCTGTGACATGTGGTTATCAAGACTACAAAAATATATTGAGCCATCCTGAAGTTCATTGATCTTCTAAATAAGGAGATTTTTCTAAGTAAGAAAATTCTGTTTTATATCGATTTACACCCCCATAAGTCGATTGGAGAGAGAGGACCATAGCTAGACTGCTTACACTTTAGTCCTGCAAAAGCACAGTAGCCTCCTTATGGGCCCTTTTCCCCAACATCATGCATTGGCTATCGCCATGTAAAAATGTGATTCCTACACTTACAAGGCTAACATTGGTTACTGCTCAGGGACCTCTAATAGGAGGTATGGCAATCACTTAAGCACGGGCTTGAAAGCTACATACTGGTTCAGTCTAAGTTTCAAACGCTTAAATGTCTTCCAAACACTTAAAACCCCGTTTCCATAGCTATAGCTTTTTCGTTCCTAACTTGCCTTCTGCCAGAACGTTAGAAGCTCGTTTAAAAACTGTATAAATATCATGCCCTCTCTTTCGGTGTCTATGCTCTTACAGAAACCAATCTGATCTCCGAAATAAAGAGTAAGGAGCTATTCCCTCCTTCTTACTATGTTTTCCGAGATAACGATCTTCCATTCCATTCCAAGGTTGATGATCGCAACCTCCCTAAAGGTGACTCTCCATGCCGAGACGTCCTACTGGCTATTCACAATACCTTTCGCTCATCTTTCATTGCTATCGCTTCTGCAACTAAACTTCACTTCGCTTCAATAAAAATACCACATCACAATAGGTCCCTGTACGTTAGGTATTGTTACTTTCTCCCGGCTCAACCTACCGGATCCAACATAATTGCTGGTAAAGGCGCCTAACTTATTCTATCGGCGATATCCTTATCTTCGCTGACTTTAATCTGCCCAAGCTGAAGTTAAGTCCATCGGTTGATCAATCGTTTTTTTACCGCGTCAAACGCCAAAAAGTGTCTATTCATAGATAGGCTTACAGACTGAAGCAATATTTCTCAAAAAGTGTGCCTCCAAACTTTCGCTTCCACTTTCCACCCTATTTAATCTATCCCTCACATAATTGGAGTTTCAACATGTTTGGGATTAAAGAACGGAGTAGCTAATTACCGTCGTCCTATTGCTAAACTTTCTCACATACCCAAAATGTTCGAAAATATTTTATATGGAGCACTAAGCTCTCAGTGGAAGTCCATTATATCCGTCAGTCAGCATGGGTATCTGAAAACTAGTTCAACTGCTTCAAACTTAGTTGAATTCGTATCCTTTGCCCTTTGAGCCCTAGAAAATGGCAACAAAATTTATGTTATTGCTACCTTCACCTAATCGTTTTAGGTCAGTCCTCTCAACCTATTTTCTGGCCACTTCTGGCGTCCCACAAGGCAGCCATCTAAGTCAACTTCTTTTAACTTTAGCTTTGAACGATATCAAGTGAATCATTAAACCGCCTTCCCATTTACGCTGGCGATACAAATTTCTCCGAAACTATTTTTGCACCAAAAGATCCTATTCAGCTTCAAGATGACCTTGATATGTTTTCCATTTGGTACCTGGCAATTTACTTAGAGCTTAATATCGCCAAATGTCAAACTGTGGCTTGGTCACATAAGTGTACTCAATCTTCTCCACGGCCAACCTATACCGCAGAATCCTTGGAATATTTTACGATATTGAGTTAAACCTCCGATCGCATATTGATGAGATAACCCTTAAAGAAAACTCATCACTTTTATCAAACAATGGTTCAATGGTATTTTTCAACCCCTGTGACCAGGTCACTAAAACATTACCTTTGTCCGTCCCCTACTTGAATACACCAGCCAGTTGTGGCACCCTTTTCAGCGTGTTTATATATGCCGAATTGAGAACACCCAACATCGTTTCCTTCGATTTGTCCTTCAAGATCTACCCTGGGATAACCCTGTATTTTACCGCCCTATCTTGACCGGCTACAACTTATTAACTTGGGGGTAGCTAACATCCTCTTCATTCATCGACTGCTAACTGTCCTGTAAATGTCCTCGCCTCTTCTATAAACCAACCCATCCCACTCTTGTAGTTCCAACAAACCAAGCTCTGCAAGATCTGTCGAAACCTCTTCGATTTTGATGTCAACCTAAGCACTCCTTGTCTCAAACTCTTTCACCGTTCCCTCAATTCCTAGTTTTTTAAGCCTTTTTGTTGGTTTTTAAGTTTTCAGTTCTTAAGTGCTTGTATTAAGCCTGTGGCAATAAATAGAGGCTTTAGCCCCACCAAAATTGAATTAAAATAAACTCGATACGAACATCGGCATTGATCTTCCCGGTTAGATTAAATTGTGAAATATCCGCTCAGAAAAGAATTGGGCATTCTTTCGTAGCCATTCGGCGTCATACTTTTTTTTTTTTGCAGTGATTTAGATATTTGTATTTCTGCTAGATTGCTGGTAGCGACGTTGATATACATAATCTTGAAACCTTTTTTTTACTAATCACTATTATTTTACGTTAAGGCTCGGAAACAAAAAAACAAATCAGGACCTTAGGCACATTCGCTTATATAGCATGATTCGGCGACAATGACCCATCATCCCATCCACTTCATAAGATTTCGAATATTTATTTTTACATCCCAAGAAGTTGTTGAAATAAATCAAAAAGCAATGACAAGTAAGGGCCCTTGAGTATCGATTATCCTTTCCGATGCCCATGCTTCAAAGCAAAGAGAACCACTATCTCCAACATCGTCTATAAAAAACAACAATTTATTGGGAATCAAGTTTCCTTTTCTAAATAAATTTTTACGACTCTCAATTTAACATTTAACATACAAGACCCTCAATACAGAATAATTTTCAAATCTTTACAATCTCTTAGATTTTCTGCTACAAATAAAAGAGTTTCCACTTCAAACACTTGCATCCTTTATGTGCTATCCTTCGATTCGATTTCTGTAACATGTCCCTTGTAATCCGCGCCCTAGATCAAATTACACCAAACAAATTTCACTACACACAAATCCGAGAGAGTGTTTTATAGATCCGTATCTCATCTTACAAGGGCAAATACGAGTATTCATGTTTGAGTTCAATTGCTACCACATGGTGTCTATTGAAACCAGAGATGTAATCTCGCTATTGACACATGCCCTGACCTTTCGTTCGCTTCCTTTGACCAGCATTCGTCCGTCCATAAAACAATTCACACCATCTCATTGAATTACGCAAGCCTTTTCAAAAAGATACTCGTGCTCTACCCTTCGTTGGAAAGTAAAAATCAATAAACACTCTGTCGATAAGCCACAAGGTTGGCTTCTTGGTCCACATGTGGGTAGTCGCATTGTGCAATGCAGTACTCGTAACAACCGCCAAGTGAAAATATTTTAATAGTTCCCACTAGTTGGTCAATGTGATCTGCACATGGTTCACATCCAAAAAGCGGGACCCGATACCCGGTACCCGGTACTCCCAGGAATACCATATTTATCATCGAACTGTACGTTTTCATTGAGAGCTATGAATGTGAATACATCTCTGATAGCAAACCGATGGATGCCATGGATTATTCGTATTTGAATCGGTACGAGTACTTTGCAACGGAAGCGAATATCATTTCGTGGAGCAGCAAAAGTATTCTAGAACTCCATTCAAGTGGTGAACAGAGGGCGGGGTACGTGTAAAATAAACCACAAATGTGTGGTTGAAGAGGGGTGTGTTCTAGCAATTAAAGAACTCGGTACTCATTCCAAGTGCCTGGATAGTACAAGTAATGCGATATGCATTCGAAATTATTCAAAACGATCGGCTGGTGACTCTATAAATACTCGTAACTCGTTGAAACGCTTGTTCTCGTAGCCCCCAGTTCTTTAGTTCTGTTTTCTCTCCCAAGTCTCTGGGCTCTGGTTCTCCAGTTCCAGCACGCACAAAACTAACAAACAATTGGTGGCCATGTGGGATAGTAGTGGTAGTAGTGGTAGTAATGAGCGTGCCATGCGTTTTCATTTTCCAAAATCGATAGCTTAATTGAATATGACGTCGTTATTTATGATTATTTCTAATTCTGATATTTTTTTCTTCGATTTCTTTGCTTAAACTGAGGGTGGCATGTGAGTGTTCTGTATTTGGATACAGTGTGGGACGCAAGTCAGACACGTTACAGAGTTGATTTGTCATAGGCATCCTTCCAAAGATGGGCATTTGATGGCATCTTTTTTAGTGCAAAGGTCAATACACAACTGGTATTGGGTTAATGTGATATAGGTGGGTGAAAAATTTCATTTCTGAGAAGAATCCGCTAAACGATGTTTAGGGTCCGTATAATTTTGACAAATTGTAGAGTTGTAGAGTTATTGCTCGCCATATGATCTGTCAGGAATCTCCGATTATGCATAGGTGCAATGGCTACTCTCTCTTTTAGCCTACTAAGCTCATGATGCAAGTAATAAACCAGGGCCAGGTATTTCTAGATCTTAGAAGTAGTTTCATGTACAAATTAATTTATTTAAACTAAATGTGCTCCATTATTATTGAAATGATCCTGTCGTTGAAGTATCTTCTGTTAAAGTTCAAGTATCTTTGGTTGGAAAACCTGAATTAAGTGGTATTGGTCTTGTCTTGAAGTGCTCTAAAATTCCACTAAGAGAGTTCTACAGAGACCGAAATAAGTGATAGAGTCAGTGAAAGTCTGTTCCAAAGTAAATGGGACTTTTTAAAAATCGGTATTTCTAGTGAAACCATCTATTGACAATTAGATGCGTCGGAAAGGTAGATCCTTCGCTGATGTACTATCCGAGTTGTTTCGTCTGCATCGAGCAAAAATTCCTCAGAAGTTAATATTCGAAGGACATAAAGGAGGCCAAAAAGAACAAAAACCTCCTTTACAACATTGTGATTAGTGATGAAAAGTGGTGATGACGTGCTGAGTGGAACGCCAAATGAGCCAAAACCCGAAAAATCTCGTTTGGAGATGATGTTGATTTGCTTTTACGATTGCAAGATTTCGTTAAACCGGACCAAATCCTGTTTTCAAGCGTTTGGGACATCGTGTTCGTCGTATTGGGCCGAAATACCGCGCAGAAGTAGTGCGCCATCTCATCGATCGAAACTCACGACCGATTTTTTGTCTAAAAATTGCATTTTAACTGTCAACCACTCCCCGTATAGGTAGCGTTTTGTGGACATAGAACCATCCAAAAAGCTTGTACCGCCATCCTGCCAGGTTGTCGGCCGACGATCTAAAACACTCATTCGACGTGCTTTATTGACTCGCTGTATTGAGTCGGAAGTGGACTATTTTGAATAAAATAAATCGGTTTTGCCAAACAAACTTTTTTTTGTTCTTATTTTGGAAAAGTCCTATTTATTTTGAAACGCATCCTGTAGGCCTGGGCTATACAAGGCGTTTTCTTTTTAATTTCCTAGCGGGACCTCTCGACTTGTTCACAGTAGAGTTTAACCATTTAATCATTCCCTTCCAGCCCCATCACACGCACAGCATCATCCCGTCCGCCATTAATCTTGGCTTCGCAAACGCTTGTGACGGCTCACGATTCTTTGTCGTACGGACCAATTTTCCATCACCAGTAGATGAACCCATAATAAACGAAGAAATGGATCTAAAAGACCGCGAGGACGCATTCAGTTTGTCTTTGAATGGAGAAAAAGACGAACCGTTTGGTGTACTGAGCATGGAAAACTTGGGAGTTTTTGATGAATCAAGAGAATCATTGAACGTCTGCAACAGGATCGTGCGAAGGCAATGGAACTACCACAGAGGCAACGCATTTCAAACGACCACCACAGCTAGTCGTTGCGAATTAAGAGAACGACTTAACCATCGATAGGACGCCAGTTCATCACCAATCTTGTTACCGATAAAACAATTCGCTTAGAATCCACAGACATAATATCTTCAGTGATCAAAAACCAAAAAAAAACAAAATCTCTTTCGAACCACCCGAATGACACGATGGTCAACAGCTCTCGGAATGGTATGATCCCGGTTGAAGAGAACATACCACTTTTCGGATGTTATACGGAGCCTGTGCGGTCAATTCCTTGAAAACTGTTTTATTAGCAATCTTCAAAGCCTACAGCAAATATGTCGAAATCGACTCAAGAATCTCTCTATTCCCGCGGAGACATTGGCACACTTGATTATTCCTTCTGAAGTGAAGAACTTCGCACCAGCAGAACTTATGCACTCGAAACTAATAAACGATAAATTGTTGTAGTCGCAGAAATATGCTGCTATCCCATGAGCAGCTTTGACTGATGTTCATGGAAAGATGGAGTGTTTATGTAGCCGTCGCATTCATCATGACAGCATGCTAACTTATATGAAGTCAAATGGTGTAACCACAACTCCTGCTAATAAGATTTACGGCTTGCGTTACGACTAGAATATCAACAGAGCAGAAGCACGAAAATAAGGATTCGGGTAATGCTACAGATAAGTTGTACCTCTTGAGCATGTCTGGGATCGAAAGGACCTTAGTTGACATCAATACTTAGGTCTCGAACGGATCCGTTGTAAAACGCTTACTTCTGACTTAGAGACTAAGGGCTGCATGAATCCTTATCGCTAACTGGCGCTTGAGGATAAGGAAAAATACAAGCCAAGGAACAAGATGCATTCACTTGCCGACGCTATAGAAAGAAGGGGAGCTGAAAATAATCGCATGCCAACGAATGATATCTCCGAACAAGTTGTGGAGAACAAACAAAACTATGATCCCAAACTCTCGAGGACTTTGAAATACTTAGACACACTTAGTTTTGCTGATTCTCTATGAATAGAGCTGAGAAAACGGGATAGGAGTATCATGGGATCAAGACCACCTTTGAGCCAGATTGAGATTATTTATCCAATTGACAAAATTTCCAATGAAACAACCAGCGGTACTCCAAAATACACAACGCGTAAAGTTCATGACATAAATCCAGCATCGATCGATTCAAATTTTAAATACCCACAATCACATAAAAGCAACAATCCTAAACAGAAACGGAAGCGATCAGCGTCCTGTGATTTGGGAGGAACAGAAAAACTTCACCCCCAAGTTTGAATGGCAAGTCCAAGTTGAAATCATGTCATCATCCAGCTATTTAAAACCATCACCATCTCTTCGATAAGTAACTCTAAGAATTCCATCTCCTGGACGTTTCGAATATCCTGTCTCTTCACCACGAAGTTTTGTGTCTTCTAAAGTTGGAATGGATATCGCCACAAATAGACAGCACAACAAACTCAGACAGGCGGTACATAGTAGGCACAGTATCATATCCTGATTGTGGAGTGTTTTCACTGCCAAAATACGAATTTGTGGGTAAAATCAATTCGACTACATCTCTAACAGGTCGAAGTGCTTCGCGTTGTTCGATTTTCAGGGAATTTAACCGTCGAGATGGTAAGATAGTGCCGCTCAAAGTGACGTGCTTGGAACTTTTAGCAACACTAAAATTCGTACAAATGTCCAGAAGTCTATGCGAATTAAAAACACATCCACCAAAAGGCTTGTAGTTAAAGTAGACGTTTCAGGATCGGGATTGCAAATAATGAACAGTCAGTCAAATCTTATCACTGCAGTAGGTGTTTTACTAGACCTCCTTGGGAATGAAAAAAAAAAATTTTTTAAATGTTTTTTTATATTATATTCAATATAGTCCTCTTTTAATTTGATACCCTTATTCCAGCCATTTTCCAACTTCTTGATCCCGTCCGAAAAGTAATTTTCCGGAAGGTCTGCAAAATACTCCTCCGTGGCGTCGATGATTTCCTCGCGTGAGCTGAATTTTTTTATTGATGAGCCATCTTTTGAGGTTTTGGGAAGAGATAAGGGAGCCAAATCGGGCGAATACGATGGATGCGATAGCAATTGGAGCCGTAAGTCATTGATTTTAGCCGTGGTTGGGATGCTCTTGTGCGCCGGCGCATTGACTTGCAAAAACAAAATTTCTTTTCGCTTCATGTGAGGCCGTTTTGCTGCGATTTCGGCCTTCAATAGGTTCAATAATGCACAGTAATACTCGCTGTTGATGGTTTTTCCTTTTTCGAGGTAGTCCACGAAGAGTATGAGTACTCGTGCCGGCTTCAGTCCATTGCCGGGCACTCATTCTGTTCTCTGGTGTGTAATAGTGGATCCAAGTTTCATCAACAGTTACCAATCAACGCCAAATGTCCGCCCGATTCCGCATCAGCAAGTCCAAACACTCTTTCGAAGTGCTCTGGGGTTCGTGTTTTTGGTCATGCGCGGCACCCAGCGGCAGGATAACTTTTTCATATGCATAATATTGCCCAAAATATGGTTGTGCGCTCAGTACTAATCTTTGTAGTATCTGCTAGCTGGCGCACCTTCACTTTCCGGTCAGCCAACACCATTTCATGTATTTTTTTAACATTATCCTCTGTAACCGCATCGGAGGGCTTGCCGCTGCGGACTTGATCGGTAGTGGAGTTGCGGCCACCACGAAACTCTCGAAATCAATATTTAACGTTGTAATCTGACGGAGCATTAGCCCCATAATATTTATCCAACTTTTCTTTTGTTTCCTTCGCCGTTTTGCCTCTCAAAAAATAATGTTTTATGAGAGAACGAAAATCGTTTTTCTCCATACTGAACATTATGCCAAACACGTCAACAACAATCCACTGTCAAATCAAAACTAAAGACAGTATCGCACTGAAATTTGGCATGTCTGCCTAAATATGAACGGACTTCAAGGCACCATAACCTTTTTTGCAGTAGCAGCGCATTCTGGCGGCCAAGGAGGTTACTTTTCACCCCACCTAGTATGTTTTAGTGCATCCAATCAAATAGTCTATTGAATCAAACATACTTAGATGTACCGCTCTATAGCAGTGCTGCCAGCCTTATACTCGTACAAGGTGGCGCAAAAGTAATTTTTTTGCCATTACGTCGAGAAAATGATATCGGCTAAGTGGCCGCCTCCAGCATTGGTGACCATTCGGGCCCGATTTGTGGCATTTTCCATCGCTCTTGCCAGAACTTCCTACGATAGGTGCTCGCATTCTTGACGGATATTCTCTTTAAGAGTCTGAGGCTTGTTGACATAGACTTGTGCCTTCAAAAAACCCCACAAAAAGAAGTCTGGAACGGTTAAACCAGGCGAGAGATGAGGAAAGGCAACCCTCAGAATTTCGGTGGTGGCTCGTGCAGTATCCGCCGTTGCCGCATCCTGTTGAAACCACATGTTCTGCAGTCCCAATTCATCCAATTGAGGAAGGAAAAAGTCGTTGAGCGTGGCTCTGTAGCGTTCGCCGTCCGCCATTGTTTGGCGCGCGGCGTTTTCGAAAAAATAAGGTCCACACAGCACACCATACAGTAACTTTGAGCGGGTGTAGTGGTTCTTCGTGGGTTATACGCGGATATTCAATGCCAGAGTTTTGCTTATTCACATACACACAGAGATGGAAGAGGCCCATCGTCACTCATGATGATTTTCGATAAAAAGTTGTCTCCCTCGCGGTCGCGATTCAGGATTCCGCGTTCTTTAGAAGTATAGCGATTCATATCTTGTTGACGTGTACTTTGTATCTGTTTATTTCACAAATGTCATTTGCAAAAATTATAGCATCTTCTGTTAGGGTGATGACTTTTTCATCACCTTGTACCACAAAATACACTAAAAGGCCCAATCGGAGTTATATTCCCACCTACGACCGAGCTGAAAGAACTATCCGGTCCAATTGGAAATAGCTTTAAGATTTACAACAAAGGGCCTTTGCAAGGTTTGGCCTTCGTAATTATCGACTCAGATGGTCTTGATATGCCACGTCTATTGGAGTTAATCCATGTGAATTTCTAATTCCTACCGAGAGTATGATTAAGGTTCGTCTGACATTCAAACGTCGACGCGATGATATAAAGAAAATTATTAAGAAGATCTACGACTTGGTGCTTGCTTGCTTGCCAATATCCGCATTACGAGTATTCGTGGTGTTGAAACGTCTCGACAGAGAATCCGCAAATTAACTATTTCTCAACATGAAAGCAGAAGGTAAATCAAAATTTAGCTCGACATCCTTGGACTAAGTGCGGTCGATATGTTCCCCGATGCTGACGAAACTGCTGTATATCGTACTTTTTGTTCTGTATCAACATCGCCTATGCTAGACCCTACGAAGGGTTTCTGAATGTTGGTCAGTTCGGCCAAAGAAACTACAATTCGAGCCATGCATGCGACTCAATGTGAAATCTTTGAAATCTCATCGAATCACAAAGGTTTATTGAGATTCAATCCATTCAATGGGTACGTGGATGCCGTGAAGGAAATCGAAATAACGGGTGACCAGATTGCTATGATAGTCTTTCGAATTGTTATGTTTCAGCAGCTGTCAACGTTACCAATGGCATCTAGCTGTCAAAATATTCAGTATGGTTTGCGCGTCCATCATGATTCGTTATACGCTTGCCAAACGTGCAATACGCGACATGAATTTCGTCGTGAGGTCGGTCGTCATCATGGCTTCAGTGTGCAGGCAATTTGTCGCACCGTGGAAAAGTTTGAGCGTGATACACTCTTTTGGATCTTAAGCCACAAACCAGATAGAGATTGATGCGAAATGAAGAAACATAGCTGCCATAACGACCAGTATTGAAGAAGAAACAGAAATATCAATTCGGCGCCGATCAGCTGAATTTGGCATGGCCAGAGAGTCAACCCGTTATTTTCCGGTTGAATTTGAGCCTGCATTCGTATAAGATTGCGCTGACGCAGGATTTGAAGCCGAACGACCAACGAGTTCGCTAATTGGGCGCTGGAAATGTTAGTGGGAGATCCGGATTTTGGCCAAAAAATCATCTTCTCGAACGAGCTCATTTTTGGCTTAGCGGCTATGTCAACAAACAAAATTGTCATTATTGCAGCGAAAATAATCCACTAGCGTTCGGCCAAGCATTAGTGCATCCACAAAGATTGAGTGTTTGGTGCGGTTTATGGCATGACGGCATGGTAGCATCATCGGACCTTACTTTTTTCAAAATGAGGACGGAGACACCGTTGCCGTTAATGGTCTTAGGTATAGAGCCACGCTAACCAACTTTCTATGATCAGAGCTCGACAACATCGATATATCCGAGCTGTGGTTCCAACAAATTGGTGCTACATGCCATACAAGCGACGCGACGCTTGAAGTTGTGTGAAGGAAAAATTTTGCGACTCGGTCATCTCACGGCGTTCATCAATTGGCCGCCGCGATCATGCAATTTGACACCACTCGATGATTTTCTCTGGGGCTACGTCAAGTCCTTAGTCTACGCTTTGAGTCAACCACTTTGGACGAGCTCGAGGCCAATATTCGATACGCTATTGCCGGAATAACGCCGCACATATTGGAACGAGTCATCAAAAATTGGACAGGCCGCGTAAAGCACTGTCAGCGAAGCCACACATGATGCCATGAACGTAGCTTCAAAATAAAGCCAGAATCAATTTTATATCTCACACCGTTGTTGATTTATTTAATTTTTTTTTATCGTTCTTATCTGGTCACCCTATATACGAGGAATAGGACCGTCAACTTTTTTTCAGAACACGTGCACTGATCAATGAAGGATACTAGTCAGTTTGGTTTTAGTTTGCCAACTATTAACATGGAGTGGGGTGTTAAAAAGAATTGAGTCGCGGTAATAGCGTTGGAAATCAGGAATTATCATTTGAAAAATCAAAAGTGATCTTCGTTTGACCTTGAAAATGGGGATCAAGGTCAAACTCGTGGTCACCATCTTATGTCCCCTTCAGAACCTTTTGACTTTTGTCTGAAACATTTTTCGCGATATTTCGTACTTTTCGAGTAATTTGGATTTCTCAAGTTAAAAAACTCACCCTGTATTTCTGGCTTTAGGTATAGCAGCAGAAGATTGGCCGCGGGGGGTCCAGATCTGAATGGATTATGGTTTGTGGTCAGAATTGGAGAACATGGCCTGCTAGACTCGGCACAGAAATTTGAGAAGCCTTAAAACAGCATTAACCAGAGCAGCGTCCACGATCTCCATGGAAACCATACGGCACGTATTGGGCGGCATGCCATAGCCCAATGGCCACACCGTTTGGAAGCTTGTGTTAAAGCAGTCATTTCGAGTGAATCCAATTTTTTTTAATAATCAATATTGGGGTCTAATAAATGAAACAATTTTGAATAAAATATGTTTATTTGTTTTTTTGTTTTATAGCGTTTTATATTTGTAACATAACTTATGGCAAGACTAGGTAGAATTCAGTCTAGGTGGTAGCTTGAAGGGGCCGATTAACTTATTTCCAATTACACCTGCCCACATATCGATGCTAAATTTGTGTTCAATTCAATTTCAATTTATTTGATTGGAACAGTATAAATAAGATATAACATATATCGTCTTACATAAATTACATTTGAATTAGGAAAGGGTAAGATGCTTTAATGTTTTAATTTAAAATAAAAATTAATAACCGAAAATAAATAATATAATAAAATAATAAATACAAATAATGAGAGGGGTAATAAAAAGGTAGGCAGGCATAAAAATATTAAAAGGTAGAGTAAAGATAAGGAAATAAAAAAGGAGAAAAAAAGATAGAAAAGAAAAAGTAGGAACGTATATTGATATTGCTTAAGGTGTTCCAGTGCTGCATTCTTGAATAATGTAGCCCCCATTGCTTGCTTAACAGTCAAAGGAAATGTGTTCCAGAGCCTGGTTATATAGATAAAGAAGAGGAGCGAGGAGTTCAAGTAATTATATGCAGGGATTATAAGATTAAGTGTTCTGATAGATTGAGAAAATCGTATCTTATCAAATAGATAAGCAGAGGATTTATTTTTAATAATTTTGTGCATGAACACACAACATCTTAGGTCGAGAAATTGTTTGAGTTAACAACCAAGGACAGAGTTATGGTATGTGAGGCGTGGTAGTATTGGGGAAGTCCGTAGACATACCTTATCATATCATTAAAGGCTACGAGTAACTTATGTTGTGAGAGGGAATCAAGCTTGCAGTAGACAACAGCAGCGTAGTGAATTATAGGCAAAAATAACGTTTTCACAAGTCTGAGCTGTGTGCCTATAGACGTGAGGTTAGAAGAGAACCAGAGTTTACCCAGTCCAGCGTAGATTCGCCCAATAATATAATTTATGTGGCCAACAGCGAAAAGTGATCTATTTAATTTGTAACCCAAATTAGTAACCATGTCAACAAAGTTGAATAGAAGTTTCTACCATCAGTTTTAACAGAGCAATCTCCTTTAACATGGGACACGGTACTCCAAAGTAAGCCTTTTCTTAAATCCTCGATAAATGATGCCAACATTGGAGATAGACACTTACTGCAGAACATACCCAAGAGTCATATCCCAAGCTATCCTTGACGAAGTAGGTGACACCCTGTATACACTATTTAAGCTTTATATGATTTTATTAAAATTAAAATAAAGAAATCTACTAATAGATGTTTTTTTTTGTCTCTTTCAGGTAAATTTCCAAAAACAAATTCAAGCAGTGAGTAACAGAAAAATAGAAGTATCACGTTACCTTATGTTATCATAGCCCAAGACCGCTCCTTGCTTACTATTTTTAATTATTTGAACCGCTCTTATTTATTTTTAGAAACTCTTCACACTAAACCTAAAGTATTACAATAGTTTATTTGTTAAGTACACCTTGTTTACAATTTAGTTAACAAAAAATAAAAAAAGCATGGCACTGCCGTCTGCCAAAGTGACAACTACAATAAAAGGATTTGTTGATAGTATATACGCTGGCGATCACTATGATGAGGACACACATTTTACGAACGATTTTCACTTTTTATACCTGTCTGAAATTTTGTACCCGCAAACTTTTACTACCTGGAAAGGGTACATATTCCCTCAACAGGACGTCATAAAATTAAGGGCTAATTAAGAAACGACCGTTGGAATTTCCCAAAAGCAAACACTGAACTTCTTGAAAAGCGTATAAAAAGATGCGCCACTAGGAAGAGGCTACATGCAAAATCTTCGAAAGAAAGGAAAAAATTAATAAAACGTATACATTTTATAGTTTCAAAATATTTATTATGTTTTTCTACATTAATAATGAGTATGCCCGGAATTGTTCGATATGACCTCTATAAGACGGCTTGGAATAGAATCATACAGTTTTTTTTAAATAATTAAAAGAAATTTGGGCTCAGGCATCACGAAAACCTTCGATTAAAGTGTCCTTGTCTTCAAATTGTCTGCCGAGTTCATACACTTGACGAGATAACCGTGCCCAAACATTTTCGATTATGTTTAAGTCCGCTGAATAGTGCCACGTCTTCTAATTGAATCCAACTTTTAACAACCCTGGCAGTGTGGATGGGGGCATTGCCTCGTTGGAATATCCAAGGCAGGGGTCCGAAAATGTTTTTCACTTTTGAAAATGACCGTTCCAGCAAACATTTATAGTTGTTTCCGTTCATTGTTGTGGACAAAATCTCCAACTGAATTATGCCATAGTAAGCAATAGATCCCCACACTATGTATTAAACTTGATGTACGGCTGTGGTGTCTTCCTAAAATAAGCTCCTCCTTTCTTAGATCATGGAAATAAAAGTTGTCACCATCGGGGCCGTCAAGGTAAAATTTTTTTCTATCCGAAAAGACAACGCGTTTCCATTCACTGCTCCAAGCGACATGTTCTCCTGCAAAATTTATTCGATGCTCCTTGTGTTCTTGCCTTAAAACAGGTTTCTTTTTAAAGTTTTTTCTCTGTATGGTACCACATTTTCGTATTTTCCTTCGGCCCGTTGCTCTGCTGGCTGATACATCGCTGTTGGCCCTTATTTTCGTCGCTGGGTCGCTGGTAGAGTAGAGTTTGAAGCAGGCCGTAGAATTAACCGCTTTTCTCGCAATGTTATTGCTTCTGCCGTGCGTCCTTTTTGATTTTTCCTATGATTTTGTGGATCCGCAAGATAACTGTGTACAACAGTCTTACTTCTTTTAAGCCTCCTTGCAATTTCTCGGCCTGAGATTTCTAACTCTATTTTTCCTTTTTCTGACGCTGTCAAAGTCTTTGCGGAACCCCTTTTTTTTAAACTAAATAAAAACAGTTCTTTTCAACGCTTTTTAAATATTTTTAACAAAACTTTGAAAAAAATCGCTGATGTGAACTCCTGCAACGAAATATTCGCAATGGCCTCATCCTAGGTGCGCATCTTTTTATACGCTTTTCAAGAAGTTCATTGTTTGATCCTGGGAAATTCCAACGGTCGTTTCTTATTTAGCCTTTCATTTTATGACGTCCTGTTGAGAAAATATGTACCAGTTCACAGACAGTAAAAGCTTAGGGATACAAAATTTCAAACAGGTATTGTTCTCTTCGCGGGGAACGTCGAGAAATTATGCTGCAAATGACGTCTCAGCAATAGTGAAAAGATGATTCACTTCACGGCTAATTATACGAGTACATATGAAAAAAAGGGAAAACGGCGGCGTTTCTTGAACGTTATAAATTTGGGTTTTTTGAATTCAAAAGTCTTAATTCGAATAAGTTCAAGTTGTTGTACTCCTTCGGTGTACATTATGTATACCTCGGTGGTATTATGTATACCACCTTGATCCAAAAGTTCCCTACCACACCCACCGTGTGGCGCTCCCACTGTTCCGATTTGAGTTCGGTTTTTGTTTGTTAAGTTGGTAAATCTGTTGTTGACATTTCCTCTAAATCTTAGCGTCATAGCTTGACGTTTGCAAAAGTCACGTAGCCAAGAGTACATCTATATCTGTGTGGGGATTTTTTACAATTTTAGAAATGGATTTAAATTTTGCAACTTGTACGAGTACGAACGTTGGAAATGTTTTAAAAGTCTTTCGGCAACGATTCTCTAAAGAAAACGGTCGTTTACCAGTGGCACGTGCGGTTCAAAAGTGACCGTGAGATCGAAGATTGTGGCAGTGCCTGCAGTGGCAGACCATCGACATCGAAAACCGACGAAAACATTGACAAAGTAAAAGAAATGTTGGGCAATAACCGCAAGTTAACAATCAGAGAGATAGCGGAGGAACATTGAACATTTCATATGGATCCGTCCAAGACATTTTGGTTAATGATTTGGGTTTCCGTCGTGTAGCAGCAAAGTTGGTGCCAAGTTGCCTGAATTTCATGCAAAAACGAGACCGTGTTCGTGCTGACGTCGCAAAAGAGATGATTTGCGAGGCTGAATCCGATCCCACATTCATCAAAAGGATCATTACTGGAGACGAGACGTGAGTCGTGGGTTTATGAGTACGACACGCAATCCAGACATATAACAAGTGAATGGCGTTCGCCAAATGAGCCGAGACCAAAAAAAACACGTCGTTTTCAGTCAAAAAAGAAGGTAATGCTCACGGTTTTCATGAATTACAACGGTGTAGTGCATCATGAATTTTTGCCAGAAGGCCAGACAGTAAGCAAAGAGTATTACGAGTATTTGGGCGTTATGAGACGTTTGCGTGAAGCAATTCGCGGAAAGAGACCAGAATGGTGGGCAGAAAACTCGTGGATTTTGCACCATGATAACGCACCGTCGCACAGTGCCATCATTATTCGTAATTTTTTGACGAAAAATGCAACAAATACCATCCAACAGCCACCGAATTCACCTGACTTGTCTCCCTGTAACTTCTTTGTGTTCAATCGAGTTAAAAAACTACTACGGGGAACGCGTTTCGGCAGCCGAGAGGAAGTAATGGAAACATCGCAGGAAGCACTAATGGACACACCGAAAACCGAATATAAAAAATGTTTCGAAGATTGGATCAAGCGCTGGCAAAAGTGTGTTGCAGTCGATGGGTATTACTCTGAGCGGGAAAATATAGATTTAGATGGATAAACTTGTATTTCCAATTTTCTGAATGCATTCCGGGAAGTTTTTGATCAATGTAGTATACCACCTCAGCTATAAACCATATGGTCATCGACCTTGACCATGAAAATGTTTACTTTGGTGTTGGGGTTATATAAACTTGATTTTCTTACAACTACTACATATTTATTTATACCATATAGGTAGTTCACACTGTGCGAGAGTGGGCACGCATAAGTTGCGATTTGGCTTATTCTCCTTCCCACACAATTCGCCCGATTTCCATCGTAATTAGTGCGACTGGTTAGGATAGTGCCCTTGATTGTGAAGCGATCATCCCCGTGTGATGGAGAAGAGCCCGATGGTGCATCGCCAATTTGTCATCGAGCGCATTTGACATTTCGCTTAAGGTTTTGTTTTTCTGCATCGTCGGTCGATTGTTTACGACGTCGCATTCGGTGGTAATCTTTATATTTTTGTGTTGGGAAACCAACCAACCAATAAAGAGTGAAAATCGATTGTATAATTGTATAATATATAGAGAGTCTTTCATTAAGCGCTTAATATCTAATTTTTTATACGTTTGAAAGGCCTATCGATGCCATTATGTATGGAATATAACATCGTTCAAATGTCCGCTGCGGCTTTTCTGGGTGGTGCACATCCGAAATGTCCAATTTTCCATGTCTCTGGCAATTAAATCAGGCTGAATTTGACTGATGGCATGGGTTATGTTGGCTTTGAGGGCCGCCGCATAGACCTGCGACTGCGAAAAAGTCTAAAAAGGCCAAATCGTGCGATCTCGATGGCCAGTTCACATCACCTCCACGTGAGACGACCATGCCCTCGAATCGCTCGTGCAGAATTTCTAATGTGGCGTGAGCTGTGTGGCACGTAGCGCCGTTCTGTTGAAACCACCTGTCGTTGGTTTCCATATCATCCAATTCAGGCTAAAAGAAGTTGGTAATCATCGACCTATAGCGCTCGCCATTGACGGTCGTTCGGCCAACGTCGTTCTCAAAGAAATATGGACCTATTACGCCGCCAGGCCAAAATCCACACCAAACAGTGACTTTTTCGGGATGCATTGCACGCTCTTAGATCTCATGTGGATTGGTATCATCCCAAATACGACAATTTTGTTTGTTGACGTACCCATTCATCCAAAAATGCGCCTCATCGCTGAAAATTAGGGTCAGTTTCCAACTGCTTCAGAGCCCATTCAAGAAACACGTCGTTGTCTATGGTCGTTTACTTTCAGCTCCTGAGTCAGTTGAATTTTGTACGGGTGCGTGCCCAAGTCATGACGCAAAATTCGCCAAGTTATAGCCTGCGAAAGGCCGAGTTCTTGTGAGCGACGCGAAATCGACTGCCTCGGATTCTCCTATACACTCTCACGGACAGCGGTGATGTTTTCGGCAGATCTTGCGTTTTGTCGACGTACGGGTCTTGGCTTATCTTTTACTAAACCAGTGGACTCAAATGTACCCACCGCACTGCGAATAGTCCTCTCGATAGGACGACCGTAAAATGGACGAGGCGCGCGGAACGTTGCCCGAACAGAACACCCATTTTGAAAAAACAATTTTATCGTTTGCACGTGTTGTCGAACGCTATGTCCGTCCATGGGGATTTGGCAAAACAGACTGAATAAATGATAGATGTAGGTTCAACAATATGGCCGCTATCAACTGTCAAAGTTCGGAGCCCCTATTGGAAGACCCTGTATGTATTTACTAGTCTCAAGTTTAAGAGCTTAGAAATTTCCATTTATAGTCCTTTCTCGATAAGCTAAAGCTATTTAGCTATACTGGAATAAATAATGAAGTTACTGAAAAAAAGCTCAAACCTTGGATCTCAAGGCATTTATTGAATAAAGTAAAAGGCAAGAACAAATTAAGAATTATTGGTTATAATCATCCGCAGAGTACGGATTTATTCTATAAAGGGTAATTTAAAAAATGAATGGCGTGTAGTAAATCCGATTCTAAATATAGTAGATCATCGCTCTGTAAAAACCGACTATTATTCATATCGAAGGCCGTGAAGTCTCTGACAAATTTGCTATAGCCAATGAATGCAATAGATATTTTACTAATACGACTATATCCAGCAGCCCACAAATTTGTAGTGTTTCTCCGATCTATTGTACATCCTCGCGCTCTCACAGTACTGCTGAAGTTCCCTCGACGCTCTACAAGTTATCGGAACATTAAAAACCTTAAATTCATGTGGTGCTGACGGTATTTCAAGCTTTGGTGTTAAAAAAAATGCGTGTTTTGTACTTGAAGTGTTAGTATATTTTTAATCGCTCCATATTTGAGGGAGTTTTCCCTGACGCACTCAAATGCGCTGATGTTGTAGCGCTGTTTAAAAAAAGTTCTTCTGTCGCAGTCTTCTAACTATAGGCCAATTTCACTTCTCCCTGTCTTTAGCAAAATTTTTGAAAAACTTATAAAAATTAGTTAGTGAGCCTTCTGAATGCAATTAAATTTTTAAATCCCTCTCAATTTGGATTTCAAAAACGTAAATCGAGTGAAGATGCCCTACTACAGCTTTGCTCTCAGCTTATGTCAAGCCTTGATAAGAAAAAGTGTACGAGTGGCGTATTTATCAACATCACTAAAGCCCTCGATATGATTAACCATTATAGTATATCTTATTAAAATAAACAGAAAAGAGTTGGGTTCCGTGGCTTCACGCTTCAGTTGCCATCTCGGAAATAGATCCCTAAGGGTAAAGATAGATGAGGTTAGAAGCGAAGTATAGATCATTAAAATGGGAGTACCGCAAGGCTCTGTTTTGGGTCCTATTTTATTCACTTGATTATACTCGTATATCCCTGCCTACGATGAAAGGTAATTTTAAAACGCTTTCGGCATTACATAGAATGTGATTTGGAAACGACAACCGTCGACTTCTATTGTGGCCTCAAATGAGCCTAAAGCTTCGACGCGGTTCTTTGATAAGTCTTGCACCTCCATTCTCTGTCATTTTAATTCTGGCGCACCTAGCTGAACATAATCTTCGCACCGTATAATGGATAGGTCACTCCCTGAGTCAATTAGAGCAGCGATTTCTTAACCATTTTTCTCGCGTTGCCCTCTCCTATATTAGTTACAATTTGTTGATCTTGGCTTGGTACAAGTTGACGATTTGTGCCCAAATTCATTGCAGCGAAAACATTTTATACCTTTAGTGCAGTTAGACCTACTTTCCCGCAATTGTAACACCTTTTGGCGTCTATATATGAGTATATCCTGATCGATGGCTGGTCTTTATTTAGAGAAGATACCTCCCTTATCGGCTGTTCTTTCATTTGCGAACTGGCTAAGTCTTCTTTGAATTTGGAGTACAAGGCTAGCTTTTCTCTGAATTCTTTCATCGAGTTAGCTCCATACAAAATAACCTTGTTCGTAGTTGCATCGTCAATGCCGTTGATCGTATGTTAAATGATGGACCTCTCATCGAGGCGCCGTAAAGCACAAGCTCCCTCATCTTCAGAAGGTAAACCTGACAGCGTTCGCCTTTACCCTGCTTTGTTTTTATTCATCATTTGGTGGATCTCTGCCGGTGTGACATCATTAGCGAACTCTTCGACTAAAAATTATTTTAAACTAGCAAATGCTAATAAATTTGTCGAAGATCGTAAAGCCAGCTTTGCCGATCCAGCGAGTAGACGTTTAGCGAACAATAACTTTTCCAACTCTGACCACGTCATAGAAATAGCCGCACCTTCGATGTCCTGTGTCCAGTTTCCAACATCGTATGCCGCAATTCCGCTAAATTCTGGAATAATGTTCAATGTATCTGGATATGATGTCAGTGCTTAAAATTTGGGAAAATCATCGATGCAGACTGTTTAAGGGCGATGACAATCGAGATTTCGTTCTCAGGCAGGAAGAACCATTCAAACTGGCCTCGAAGAAGATGCAGAAAATCGTCTCTAAAACATAGCCGAACGAAGGTCTCCCAGATGAGTGTGACCTCAACATTGTATAGCCGATCCTGAATGGAGGAGACCCATTAGTCTGCACCATTTACAGTGGCATCAGTATCCTCAACGTTGCCTGTAAGCTCGTCTTTACCGTACTGTGTAATGGCTTTAAACTTTTTTTCAGCCAACTTATTGGTCCTGATTAGTGTGGATTCAGGTCTGGAAAGTCCACCATCAAATATTGCAGATTTAAACAGGAACCTCGATTTCCAAATCGGCACTCACTACCTATTTGTTAATTCTAATGCCGCGCGTATATCGGGATCAATTTTACGAATCCACTCTTACAATGCTCCCTGCTCCAATTGCCCAGGTCCGCAGGATGACTATGAAGAAAGATCGCTGCTCCTTGACGATCGGTTATGATTTTAACGAGACTGTCGTTGTCAAAAAATCGATTCGCTGTTAATCGATGAAAGTATTGTGCGGAACTCGTCAGCTAATACCAGAGGCGTTTTTGACAGAACACTACTAGCTGTTTGAAGCAAAAGCGGCGAAGATGTGTGTGCAAATAAGCGAGGGTACTTCCCTCAGTTCTCAATAGAGAAAGGACATGAAACGACTTGGACAAAAATTCGTAATATAAACAGTGACGCCACCTTTGAGATCATTCGAAGAGTAAGTCTTGCCAGTCGTTGTTTTTTTTTTTGGGGGGGGGGGGGGGGGCAATTGAGTAGCAGAGCCCTCCGTCGTCCAACCGAAAAAGCGCTATATAAAATATTGATCGTCCCAGTCCTTCTTTATGTCGCAGAGGATGGGGAATTAGTTACACGGTGATTCAGGACACTGTCTGTATAGACGGAGACTGAATTAGCACATCTCACCACTTGGTACTTGGTCAGAATCAATCGGTTTAGACGGCTGGGACATGTGGAATGGATGGGTACCAGTCTTCGAATTCATCATTACCACCTGAAGTGGTAATTGTAATAGCGCGCAAGTAGAGAGGGACGTCAACCAACTTAATTGCTGGAAGCAGCTGGCACATAGAGCCGACTAGAGGGGCATACTAGACTGTAGCGCCCTAATACATATAATGAAAGCGAAGTGATTTTTGTAAATTAAAAAAGAAACCATCTAACGACATTGGTAAGAGCGCGAGCAATTAACTTCAAAGCCTGTATCTAAATCATTTTCTTCGGGGACATGGACAAGGTGGTCTCAAATGAGTTCTAAAGCATACCAATTCGAGGAAGTTCTATTATATGCCAAATGATCGCCTCCTATCATTGCTAAAGTTTCATTGAAACAATCTCCAAACAAGGAAATCAAAATCATAATTAAGCTCAGCCAGGATATTGGCAAAATATTTGCTTAAGTTACATTGCAAATACACCAACACAGAACAATTGTCCTGTGTTGTGCGTACTCGTATTGTGTCCGGCAAGCAAACTTTCCCTAGTCCTAAATACAATATTTCAAATTCTTCTGGAATTTGCCCAAAAATGTATCTCTCTCTGTCAGTTTATTGAGAACAGATTCATCGTTGTGTAAAGGAGGAGAAGATATGAAATTGTGAATTAATTCGAATGGAGCGAACGACTCTCATCCCTAGAGAAGCCACCCCGGCGGGTCTACTATGGAAAAGCAACCACAGACAGACATTACTCCCACTTCTGTCCATAACAATGCATTCCCCATTTTCCATTTTCCATTTTCCGTTTTCATTTCGAAAACATAAATTACGCTCTCTCTTCCTCGGTAAATCTTTGAAAAGAATCGAATAAAGGAGTAGTTCATGCCTAAAACGGTTTGGTGTTGGCCACCAGGCCGCTAATGGAATTACGGGGGTTTCCCTCTTAAGTGGCCCACGAATGTAGTGGTAAGAATGTGTGCAACCTAGAGGACTGGCTGTTGGTTTTCAATGATTCAAAAAGCTGATTTAGGATTGTCAGGAGTGCTATGGTATTTCCATGAATTTTGTATGGTCTAGGTGGGAGATTTTGTATCATCATTTTGGGGGCGGGATGAAGGTAAAGCGCATGCATTTTTAATAAATCATAAGCAATGCCCTGGAACGTGCCCAAGTGTTGGTTTTACTAGCAAATACCGAATGCATTTCGTGATGAGTTGCAGCTTTTCCGAGATATGCTAAAATAGTCAGGGTGAGTTTGAAGATTCTGTTTCTCAAAATAGATGCATCAAGTTCAAGGTTTTGAATGGCACCAGACCAGACAATGTCAATTAGAATTTTTATCTTATTCAAAAACGGGCTGTGAGTGTGTGTCCCTGTGTCTATTTTTTTCAAGTTGTCTTCATGCTGCTCACCAAGTGGGTGCTGTATCCATTTTGGTATTAATTTTCTTTGACTACTTACCTGAAGTCGCCTTTTAAATCGGTTTAGTGGAAGGAAACTTTAATGCTTCCCGCTATAAATATAACACTGAGAATTCAGGCAAAAAAACTACATTCCTTTCCTGGTTCAGATTCTGGTCGAAAATGTCCCTGGGCACAGAGTAAATCGATTTGGTATTTTGGCGGTAACGTGAGCTATTAAGCCACTGTAATGGACGGCATTTCTATAAAACTTGAGTCCAATGACGTCGGCAAGGTGATCAAAATTGCAGTTCATATCGTACCAAAGACCACTTCTTTTCCAACAGAAAATAGCTTTGAGAACGCAGGACATGATGCAAAAGAAATGTAAATTCATCAGTGGATCTGGAGTAGATCTTGGAGTGCTATGGAGAGTCCCCAGAGCATTGAATAAGATAATTCGGACCCCCCTTAGTAAATAGGCCCATGTCTGGCCGAGGCAAACCTTCAGCGCCTTGCAGTGAAAAAGAAAGAAATTTTGTTATCCAGTATGACGCCCAGATACTCAGCTTCTTTGAAGACACTGATGGTAACGCCTTTTAGTATCACGTATTTCAGACCAGTCAGCTTGCTGTTTCCCGTAAGAAGAACAATTTAAATTTTTAGAAGATTAACTGAAACCCATTGCTAGTGCACCCATCGCCGACAACATCTATCTGTCTACAGTTCCATCATCTGCAGAAGCCGAAATATAGGCGTCACAACTATTGAGAGCATTAGGCAGTAAGTCGACGAACATGCAGCATAGTATGGGATACAAGACGCCGCCTTGCGGGCATCCATATTTTACAACAACATCCAACATCCACAATCAGAGTCCTATTCTCCGGCATTGCTTGTGCTTACAAAACTAGTTATTCATCAACGCCATGTTGTTTGGCTAAACGCGTCTGGTCAAACGTTAAGTTGTCGACAGCACCCTCAACATCGATGAAAATGCCCAACACAAGTGCCCATCAGCGGATCTACCGCGTTTATAGGCATCGTTAAGCAGTTTTGCGCACATGAAGCTCTACCCTCCTTCCATTTTCGACAACATGAAGGAAATCAGACTGATTGGTCTGAAGCTCTCGACGAGCGTCCTTTCCGATTTCCGACGGGCGTTTGGTATGTATCCCAGTTCCAGTGTGAATTCTCTTGAGGGTTGTCATTACGTTCGCTATAACTTTTTGTAGAACATTTGCATATATGCCCTTGAAGCCATCAAGTCCGTCGCCATAATCATAGACAGATGCCAGCTGCGGCGATTTTATTACCCACCTCACTTGTATCTTCAGTCACAGACGCCGTTTGTGAGCTGATTCTGACCAGGTCACCAGGGAATTGAGTCTCTTGCATGAGATAGAAATTATTCCCTTTCGACTCAGTATAGGTGCCATCAGATGTTCTGTCCAGGGGAAGTATTAACGGACTTGTCGAGCTTCTCGTTTAAGAACGACTAATTAGTTTTTCGTGAATTCGGCTTCTTCAACCGCAACAAATGTTGCCTGGGATAAGCAGGTTAGAAGTTTGGGTAAAGTTCAGGGGATGGTTGATTGAAAAAGTTTTCTGAGCATTATCATCCCAGAGTATCATAAGTCCCATATTCAGTGTGTTTGGCTACTGCCTTTGTTTACATGGGGAGAGTAAATTCGGCACAAAAAGACAAGTTCCCGGTGCTTCCGAAGGCACACCATGCAGTGCTGTAAAACCTCTTAAAAATCCGGATACACATACCATGATATTCTCTGACAGAATCAATTCGGGAACGATAGAAAAACAAGCTTGCCCCGACATTTAAGTGGATTGGGTCAAATAGACTTTTGCTGCAGGTCGCATAAGCAAGCACGGACTGTACCATTCCTTAGTAGCCAATTATGACCATAACGTCTACAAACCTATTAGTGTAGATATGTAAAAGGCCACCTAGCTCATGGAAAAGCTGTCCTTAGAGAGCTAATTTCAAAGAGGTCTTATGCCTTGGTAACATTGGGTAAGGTCCTGAGAAATGACCTTTTCGTCTGGCAAGTTCTGGTACAGTGGCCTAGATTGTTGTATACAACTAAGAAGCCAACTTTGGTCATTTTAGGGTCTTAAACCCAATTATATTCTCACTTACATATATCTCACTTTTCGCATCATTTCTGTGATTTAAATTCTTCTAATTTCACGTGAAAATTTAACTTTAACAAGGTCGAAGCTGTTCCGCAATCACTTTCTTAACATATCTAAAGGGCCATCATGGCGTCTTTAACAACTGCTCTGTTGTCAACGAAGAAAAGAGCTACCGTACTGGGTCCACGAATGTGAAACACTGTTCAAGTTTACTTCATCCTTAGCCTTGAATTCTCCAGCTATTTCCGTTGGACATTTCACTTTCATTTCGACATCTGTCGTAAATATTGCGATCATTTGTACATTTGTGTCCGGCACTTTTCTAAAGTGTTAGCTTCGTCAATATAAGATCTGTCTAAATTTTGTCGCTTTATTTCGATGAAGATGATGTGCAGCGTTTCATTTTTTCGTGACGCTGCTCTCTGTATATAGTGGAATATGCAACTCTGTCTTCCCTAGTTCGAACAGCTCAGTAGAGGTTTTGCCAGAATCAGTTGTTATTGCCATCACAAATGAAGTAGGTATTGAGACGTTTCATTTTCGACAAGACTGCAATCATACCTTGAGCTACCTTCAATCATTTAAGAATGTCTGAAACTGAGATTTTTTAAAGGCACCAATACTCAGTGTTTTCACTTTTGTGAACCGATGAACATCAGATGTACTATACTTTCGTGCCAATGAATATTGAACATTTTCTAGAAAGAACGTCAGCATGCGTCCTAGCCAAACGAAACGTATGTAAGTCTTCTTTCAGGAAAAATATGCCAATAAGGAGAAAATCTCACAAAGATGTGGGCTTAGGTTACCAAGGTCTATCCTGCGAATTAGACTGCTGATTCTTGTGAATATCTACGATATTGTCAGAGAATATGTTCTTAAAAATTCTTTCAATTTCTGTATTCCTAGATCTCCCTCTTGAATCAGAAAAAAAAATTTTGCTGGTCCCTTATAAACATATATTTTAACACGGCTGATGCCACTTTAGCATAGTATATGTCTACCTGCGTCTGATACTGTTAACCTTCTTTAAAAGCTGTCGCACCAGCGAAGGAGTTTCTTATACTCATCCTCAGGCAGAATTTTTGAGCTTTTCTCGCCCATACTGACACTGGGATATCGATGACGGCTTCGTGCTAAAGGACCAGCATTCTCTACATACTTCATGCTTCTCTATCTTAAAAAGCCTCTTAAGCTGTCAAACCTGTAGTGGATCCTTTGTTCCCCTTAATTGTCTTTCCAGAGACACATCTTCATATCGTTATCGAGGACATCACCATGAAACCATTTTCAGTGTACCTGCCAGCGCTTCTTGGGATAAAAATTGTTAAATTGTCTGACCTATGTATTCCCCTTTTTACAGCAGAACTATTGGTGATATGAATCTCAATGAGTGCTTCCTGACGTTTCTAAAAGGTCGATCCTTGCTGTCTCTTAGTAGAAAGGCTGCATACCATTCCGCGTGTTCTTACCAGCGAACTTCATATTTGTTTCAAACCTTAATGATAGGCAACCCGCCTTCTGCTGTATTTTTTCAAAGATGACGACGGTATAGCGCAACACTGTCCGGCTTGATCGGGACTACCGATCCCTTTACAAAAGGTTGTAAAGTTCAATTGAAAGCAGCGTAGAGTGTGCAGTAAACTACTTCTTCTTATTTAGGCCCAATTTCGACAGAAGTACAAATTGTATGTTTACTCAGAGAGCCCGTGTTTCTTGAGATGTTCGCAACAATGAATAAATCCTCACCAAAAAAAAATAGGAGTAGCCGTCATACCGTACCTAAGCAAGACCTTAAATCTATGAAGGATTCTGATATGTAAGGGTTCACACAGTTCTTGTAAAAAAATCGGACGAGTGGTCCAAAATTATTAGATGAAACAGAGAAGAGTGGTCCTCTAGATGTCGAAACCACGTTTACTGAAGTTTGGAAATCACATACTCTATCCTTGGAGCTGAAAATCTGGGGTGATCCGGACATCATCGTACAAAACCGATTAATCAATTGACTGTAAAAACTATTGAGAACCGTTCCAATTAGAATTTTGCTCCAAGCTTTTGTGTATCTTTATGTGAGTCAACCCTCCACAAGTCACTATTTCAAGTAATATGTGAGAATTCCCTGCAAAAACCATCAGAACCCTGTTCTGTCAAGTTTCTTAGCTTTTCCCTGCATATTGCGCGCTAGATCATGTACAAGGAACCCTTCAGTTGCGACTCTAAATATTGCGATCCACCAAGAGTCCTTTTTAGTCTTTAACACCTCGAAGCAGTAGAATTTTAACAGCGTTAACGCATTCCTAAGGACATACGAGTAGATCTGAGTCGCGCTAAGCATTCAAGTAAATTTAGCCAAACGAGTTAAACAAAAGACCACACTAAAAGCTTCTATTGTACTTGATATCCTTTTAGTTTACTAAAACATCCATGTAACTCATGTACATCCTCCTCCCCCTTACATTGGTTCACATTGTCTTGAGCAAACATTTTCCTTAACTAGGTTAATTCGTTGTAACCTCTTTAACCACAAGTTACACAATTCTAATCACTTACAAGATATCCTTTGCCTAACGCTTACATGCAAAGCTAATCGCACTTTGTCCTTAATAACTTCCTTTTGTGCAATATCCTAATCCCGCCAACCCCTGCATTATTATGTACTCGTACGAGTATCTCATCGCATATTCATAACGAACCATTCGAGGTCATCCACCTTACTGTGATGTGGTTGCCTAGATTCCATTAGATTCCATAGAAGATGACGATAACCATGCTATGCCATATCCATGTGCCCAAGGATCGAAAATCATAAAAAAGGACCTTCCACTCCTCCTCTGGATTAGGGAGACATACTCGTAAAAGTGAACACGAAACCACAAAGTGCATGGACTTTTGCATGCAAGCAGGTTAGGTAGACCTAAACTAATGATGACGTTTCCATTCACTTGGAGCATTAGTTGGCTTTGCAACTCTGGCCTCTATGTCATACCATATTCATTGACTTCCATGTGGTTAATGCGGCACACATGATATCAAATTCAACAACAGCAGGTCTGACTTGTGCTACAACTAGAGAGTGACGTTTGATTAATGGTTACATGGATACGTCAAGAGAAGTTGCTACCTGTGTACAGTGCATTTGCATGGCAGCTTATGGTAATGCTTGGGATGTGGTCTCTTCCCAGGCAGCTGGTACGAAGTTAACACAAAAATTAGAAAAACCGACAAAACGACAAGATTTGTACGATTTCCAGGTCTCTAATTAGCACTTGTGATGCCACAAAAAAAAAAGTTGGAAGTCGGTTTCGGGAAATTGGCCTCGTTACACAAGTCAGAGACAATGGAAGAACTTATGCAACGTTGAAGCAATCCCACCGATGATGTGGTGATGTTGATGGCGATGTAAGTGTATTTATTCGACAGTAGAGGAATACCTCCTCAATATGTTGAAGGGCAGAAAGATGGGTTCTCATCAGAAGCAAGGTTTGATGAGTTTTGAGGTGAGATTAAGGGAATTATATTTTCCTCAGAGAAGCAGGTCTATAATCGGAAAGTTACGTAGACATAGGTCGTCCTACTAAACTTGGTAGCTTGTTTGTATTTAGTTCATGGGCAATTCTTGCTGAAATGGATTGGAACCGCGCCGAATTTCTGAAGAAACGGTGAAGAGTGATAGAAGCCCAATCTACAGCCTCCTTAATCTACGTGGCTTTAATTTCAAAAGAATAAGGGGCTTGTATGCCTAATCGAGAGCTACCATCCTTTCTATGTATATCCTAGGCACCGCGCTAAGGTCGTAGATCACATCTGTAGCAGATTGTAGCAGATCACTTACCATTGTGTGCCATAAAGGGAAGGTTGTCCTCTTTCAATATAATTAGAGAAGAGCTCGTTAAATTTAGGAGACCTGTATCACAAGCGATTTAGTACCGGTAGTGTTTGAATCGGTAATACGATGAAAGAATTACCCTTCCTTTCCACAGTTTTTCATGAAACCCTAAGGGAACCCTTTCCAGTTCCAATTTCTAGAATCTATAAGGTGAACGATGACAGACTGATAGGTCTGAGTTCATTGGGCATGAACCCTATGTTTATCCCAGCCCAGACACCTTGAACTGAGAGTTTAGTAGGCCTTACTTCCCCCAGGATGCCCCTGACGTCTTGGAGAGCATTCCGCAGTTGAACATTGAAGTTACCATCTGATTCAAAGACGTAATCTGTCTGTATTAGCTTTTTTTCAAAAATTTTGTCTGGATTGATGTGGAGGTGTAAGGCCGGTTGATATAGTGCAGCTATGGAAACTCAGGTGCCGCATGACAAGATCCCAGGAACCTTAAGAACTCTTTTAATATTAAAAACATTTTCGTAGAAACTACAAAATTATCTTAGGTGATGCTTCACTTCGGGGCTGGCCTGGGCCTCAACCAACAAGATCCTCCAGCTAGCACGATCTCTGCCAGCTGTCAAAAGGGCGCCAAGTTGATTGAAGTACTCTTCTATTTACGTGCACCACCTTGGATGCCGTCCTTCGAGGTTAACTCTAAAGAAACTTTAGGCCGGAGCGGTGGTGCTCATTCGCTCAACATGGTCCAGCCATCTCAGATGTTGTATCCGTAGACGCCTGACTAGACCGTTCTTCTCAAAGCGGCCAAGTATTTCTTCATCCGCTTTAGACAATGTCCAAGCCTCTCCGCCATATTGTAGGGCAGTGATGATTAGGGCCTTGTATAAAGCCATTTGGGTCTTACGAGAGAGAGGTCTATTACCCAATTGCTTCCTGAGCCCAAAGCGATTGGTAAGAGTAATTCTGCGTCTGATTTCAGCGCTGATGTCGTTCCAGTAGGTGACCAAGATACAATAGACGGAGTCCTTAACTATTTCGAAGTTATAGCTGCTAATGGTGGCGATCTGGCCAAGCCGTCGATAGTGTGCGTCCTTTTCTGATGACATCATGTAAAATATTATACTTTGTTTTACCCTATGTTACAATCAACCCACAATACTTTGGCCGCCTCTACCTCAATACTCACGAAAGCTACTTTGACGGCTTGCTGCGTTCGTCCACTAAAATCGATGTCATCTGCGTACGCAAGTAATTGTGCGACCGACCTTGATGGACCAGCAAGAATTCTCCATATTCATCCTGCATAACCTGATGAGTTTGACAGGGATTTTATAACTAGACATCGCGGTGCATAACTCGTCCCTGTGCACGCTGAAACCGCTCTGATATGAACCAACCAGATTACTCATGAATGGTCCTAGACGGTCATTTAATAGGCAGAAAAGATCTTACGGGCGATGTTTAGGAGACTAATTCCTCTATATTTGGCAGTGTGGTTGGGTGTTCTTTCTTCTGGATCTGGCAAACGGTGCTGAGATACCATGAATCAGTCATGCTTTCCTTTGGCCATATCATACAGATGAGCCGTTGCATATTCCCAACAAGGTCATCGCCAACTGCTTTAATGAGCTCATTAGGCGGTCCACCGGCGCCATCAACGTTATTAGGCTTTAGCTCCGATATTGCTACATTGACTTTGTCTAGGTTAGGCTGACAGGATTCTCTGTCATTTTCGTCCAGGGTGGATGGTTCATTCAGCCTGACAGCGGCGTTTTGAACATCATACAGTGTGCAGAAATGCTCATGCCATATTCACAGCGCCGACTGTGGCTCTGCTACTAGTTGCTCATGTCCACCTTTGCAAGTTTCCATTCTGCCTTTGTAGCCCTGGTATGTTCGGTTTATTTTCTGATAAAACTTTCGAACGTCATTCTTGCATTTCCATTTCTTTTTTTTTCGAGAAGCCTGTGTTCTCCGCTGCTTTTCTGCTCGTTGAGTTCACCAGCAGCTCTGATTCTTCGATCCAGGGCAGCTTTATATGCTTCTGGTTGGACTACATGTACCTGCGTACATTCATCATCAAACTAGAGCCTTCTCGTTGACAAGATTCCAATTGGTGTGCAAAGGTTTGCATACGAGGGCGCGATCGGCTTGGATTCTAGCAGTCTTTTGCGAATTCAGCTTTTCGAAGTCGAGCTTTAGTCGTTGTGCTCGTGATAACCGTGTTCGTACTTTAGCAGTAAAAACGTAATAATCCGAGGCAACGTTGACTCTTCCGGAAGTTCGGACATCTAGAATGCTGGAAGAGTGTCAGCAGTCGATTGAGTTGTGGGAACCTCTTGATAGCTACTGAAAGGTTATGCCCCGTTACAAAAGTTAATGTTATACCTGCTGTCCTCTCCAATGACTCACTCGAGGATGGCTTCCTTACCTAGCCATGCGTTAAGACAATTTTGGTGTCATACCAGGAGCACTGAGCACTGAGTTCTTTCCGGGAGGTCATATAATTCTTTGATACTGTCATCCTTACCTTACGAACTTTTTGCCTGAACCTTCCTCGAATAGCCAATCCGCAACCAATTAAGCGTCGTCTTCATCAGTTTTTCATCTGCTTTTTCCGACTCATCCCATTGCACTTCTTGGATTGCGGTAATATCTGTTTTATAACTGTCTAGCACGCGGCCTATTAAGAATCCTAAAATTCCATGTCCAAGGCCGAAGTTCGGCGGCCTTGAATCGTTTGTGGGGGTCGTCAACGTTTTATCCTTTGCTTCTGGTTGCCTCTGAACGAGCCACTCGATAAAGGGTCCGGTTAAACAGTTCGGTGTCCGTACTCTCGCTGAGGTTATGAGAGCCGCTACCCTTACTCCAGGGTCTCGACACAACTGGACCTGTGCCCCGAATACCTCGCAGTAGCTCAAACTAACTAGAGTCGTGGATGGCAGCCACCAGTAATGTCCTGCTGCGGTTGGTCACCCAACCTTTGGTTAGAGGCACTATGCTTCAGTGCATCATTCAAGATTGAGTAGCTTGTAGGGTAAATGTCTGCACTACCCCATAACTCGTAGTGTCAGGCTATATCGGAACCCAGCACGATTTCTTCTTGATTACACTCGACCCCGTCAACCAGCTTTCTGCTCTACCCAAGCAGGGCAGGCTCATGGTTATGTCTTTTCGTCGTCTTTGATGGCATACAGTCCTGCTGCAAAGTCAGCTATGCTTTCCTGATGGAAAGTAGAGAGATTTAGCTTGGATCTGACAAGACCGCAAGCTTGAGGTACAGCTTTCTTCTTGCCAGCTTAAATGTCATAATTTGGGACTAAATTAAGAAACTGGAAGCCCTGGGTCTCGGATAAAAGCTATTCATTCACCGTTTTGGTGATTCGGGTAATGAAATACGAGTTAGAAGCGTCGGATTACTCCTAGATCGCTACGTGTTACAGATAACGATCGTCTAGGTGCTCCAGAGACGTGTTGGATCATAGGAAAGGACTTTTATCCTGACAGTCTCGAATAGAGTAGCCTGACAAGCCGAATCCGATGAGTTATGTGGCTGACCACAACATTGTGATACTTTTTCCATGAAGCAATGGAATAAGTTCTCCGGTGTTTTGTCGACTCATAAGTCCACCAGTAGCTCGGGGTGTTAGTATCTCAGGATCTTTATGAAAATGCCATGATCAGAGGTCGCATCTGTGGCATTGAACTTGATGGTAGACCTAATAAGGGTTCGTCTCTCAGTCGTATATACTGAACATTAGCATCATTGCACGTTTCAGCAAGATCACCGATGGCAGTCTTGATTACATCCACCGACGTGCCACTCGAATCACGAAACACTTGTCCCGTCTTTGAAGATGGGTGGTGATAGAGAGCTAGTTACTCGTATGTCGCTGCAATTTAATAAGAAACACTTTACGTGGTGTCTTTTTCCATATCAGACATGTCGAGAAGATTTCGACGAGGTTGTCGCTGTCCTCTCTTTTTCGGGGGCGTTCGATATCTCGTCGATGAATTTGTGCTTTTTTGGATCGGCCATTGATATAATCCTGCCCAAGTACGGGTATCAGAGGTTAAACCTCCCTCTAGACGGGTCTCACGTAGGGTGTAGATATTGTGCCTTCAAAGGCTTAAACGATTCTATTGTCAATCTTCCAGTTCGTAATCTAACGATAGTGGGACTCAATTGCCTGTTCAATATGGACATTCCCTACGCCAAACGGGGTGTCATGTACACCTTTTCACCTAAAATAAAATAATGCAAATGATCAGCCATCAACGAAAAAATTACCGAATTTCCAGCGTACAAAGCTGGAGGTGTTTTCTGGAGACACAAGTATACTCTGCACCATGAATAGTCGACGGAACTTTCATCCATCCTAATGAGGTTATTGCACCGCCTTACAACGATTCATATTGAAACACTGACCTGCCAGTGAAAACATCTTCCTATCCACAACATTGACTGGCTTTTGTATTTCACCTAAGCATCACTCCTCCGTCCTTAGGTAACAGGTGCCACTCCTAGCCAAGGGCAATTGAGTAAAATTTTTATTTTTTTTAAATTTCAATTTGCATCTATTATTCCCATCCTTTCATGAGGAAAATTTCGAATTAAAAAAGAATAATAATGAAACGGAGGACTCCCCTCTTCCGCAATGACCTTCACTTCTAGGAACACCTCACCAGGCTCCAGTCCCAGTCCCAGTCCCAGTTTCAATTCCGTGGAATGCAAAATGGTCTTGCTTGTTCTCATTCTTATGACCATTCTGCCTTTTCTTTTTGTTTCTGTTCGTTTTCCTTCTTCCTGTGGAGAAATTAAAAATTATTTACGCGGTCATTGCTCTGATGGTCCGCTTCTTCTGCTGGTGAATGTTCTTGTTGCCACATTCTGGCGAATCAACATTTTAACTTATTTCATTCCCTGTTTTCGCATTTTGTTTTTGCTCCCAGATAAATAGCAGAGGTAAGAAAGGGAGAATTCTAGGAATCCTTGATGATTGTTTTTTTCACAAGGAATTTATGATTTAGCAGGTGGACGGGGTAAAACTTTGTCCATCAAATGGATTTTCTTTTTCGTTTTTCCTCTGTCAGTGCTTTCCTTTCGTTGGCAAATTATTTTCTTCCAATTGTTGGCGTTTTTCTTTCGGAAAATGGCTTGAAAATGAGTTTGAGTTGCTTTAAGGCGGTTCCGGATATTTTTTTTTTTTGGTTTTAATTGTTTCCGACCAAGTTGGGAAGGAAGACAGAAAAATTAAAATATATGGCGGGTTGGGCCATTGTTGGAAGTAACTACTTTTAAGGACTTTGTGTCTTGGGTTTTGGGACATTAATTCATTTAAGACTGTTGGTGGTTGTGGTATGTTGTTTTATTCCAGGGACTTGGGCTTTGAATCGCTTTAAAAGGCCAACTTCTTGACAGTTGGAACCTTTAAGAGAACGGAATGACGTAATCAGGTTTGAGTGTCTTCGCCCGATTAAGCAATTAGTGAATAATTTTGGCAGTATGCGTAAAAATATACGAGTCCAACAGGAATAGAAAAAATCTTACCACTTAACCCTTTAAGGGGTGACAAAGGAAGAAGCCAAGTTTATATGTATACACAAGTACAGCATTGTAGAACAATCCTAAGGTAGCAGAATAAAGCAGAGAGTGGAAGTCCGATTTTCGAATAGGTTGACCGTATATTAGCAGTTTTTGTCAGTTTATATATGCATTTTTATTTATATCACTTATTTTTCACTTAAATTCTATACAAACAACGCTTAAAAATTAGCTTGATTAACTTAAAATTATCTTATTCTTACTTACTGGCCCCATGCGGGCACTCTAAGTTAAACCTAATACTTAAATTATGTCTTTCGACGTATCTTACATTACATGTTTATACTATGTCTATTAATTATAATTAAAACTAAGAAAACATTTTTTAAGAAAAACTTTGTAACATGACTTATTTTTTTTTTAATTTATTATAAAACTTAAAACTAAAACTTACAAACTACCTAAGAATAAATCTTAATTTACTTAACCAACTTACATCTAATACAATATATATGCATATGTAATATAGATAATATATATATTGGGTCTACAAGTAAGTTTCCAGCGTTTGTCAGAGATGGCGCCACCAGTGAATCCCGGGCAGAGATGTCAGACCCCATGTGTTTTATTTGTAGGTTTTGTACCTGTCAACAACTTTGCAGCGTTATATTTGAGCAGTTCTATCGGTGTCGTACATTTTATCGAGCAAAATCATGGCAAGTTTCCAGCCAAATAAACGTCATTTGCGGGAAGCGCTGCTTTTATTCTTTAATATGAAAAAAAGTGCGGCTGAGGCCTATCGTTTGCTTTCGGAAACTTATGGGGCGGAATGTATTGGTGAATCGACGTGCCGGGAGTGGTTCAAACGGTTCAAAAGTGGTGATTTTGGAGTTGAAGACAAAGATCGCCCCGGAAAGTCGAAAAGTTTTGAAGACGAGGAATTGGACGCTTTACTGGATGAGGATCCGTGTCAAATTCAAGAAGAACTTGCTGCATCATTGGGCGTCACGCAACAAGCCGTTTCCCTGCGCCTAAAAGCACTGGGATTCATTCAAAAGGTTGGAAACTGGGTGCCGTACCAATTGAAGTCAAGAGACGTCGAACGGCGATTTTGCATGTCCGAAATGTTACTGCAGCGGTATAAAAATAAATCATTTTTGCATCGTATTGTCACTGGTGATGAGAAATGGATTTATTATGATAATCCTAAATGCAGAAAATCGTATACAAAGCCCGGCGAGCCCGCCCAATCGACGCCGAAACGAAATATTCACGTGAATAAGGTCATGCTCTGCATTTGGTGGGATCAAAAGGGTGTCGTATACTACGAACTGCTTCCGAGTGGTGAAACCATCAAAGGACCATTATATCGAACCCAACTAATTCGTTTGAAGCTGGCATTAAAAGAAAAACGGCCAGAATATGAGACCAGTCATGAGACCGTCATTTTTCATCACGACAACGCTCGGCTCGGCCACATGTTGCGGTTTCGGTGAAAAACTATTTGGATAATAGTGGATGGGAAATTCTGCCTCACCCGCCCTACAGTCCAGACTTGGCACCATCTGACTACCACTTGTTTCGTTCGATGCAGAACGCTCTTACGGGAATACGCTTCAGCTCAGTAGAGGAAATCAAAAATTGGCTCGATACGTTCTTGGGCTCGAAAGAGAAATTTTTTTGGTCCGGAATTCATAAATTGCCAGAAAGATGGGGGAAAGTTGTAGCTTCCGATGGACGATACTTTGAATAAAGCATTGTAACTATGTTTTCATAATAAAACTTCAAATTTTGGAAAAAAACGCTGGAAACTTACTTGTAGACCCAATACATAATATATATATACGTAATATATAAATACATGTACATAAATTTTTTTTCCTTAAATCTAACTTAATTAATTAATTAACTAACTAAAACTATGTAAGCCGGCCATGGCTAAAACAAAAAAAAAAAAATTAGGCTGACCCATTTTGCTTCACATGAAGCTATCTATTGCTGGAGGAATTCGAAGACGACGCATCCTCTTCTTCAACAAGCCACCAACATCCCTCATGTTGCGACTTCCTACCGCCCTACTGAACCGGAGACGCTCCGCACTGCCGTGTGGGACGTCTCTGTCGTAGTTGAGTCGCCTGTCCGCCGCTGTTCAAGCAACGTGGAAGATTAGCGGCACAGTCAATCTGTCCTGGATCAGACCTTTGCTATGTAGGTAGAGGAACGCTTCTGGAGGAACATAGCCGTCAAAGCGAACTCTCTCGTGATACATGTAATTAGGGCAGTAAGCCCCGGAGATCAGGTTGTTCGACGATGTCGATGCCTTCGAGTCAACTTAATAACAAAATTGTTCACTCTTATTAGGTTCGCCCTATTGTATAAGACCTCATTACGATAGAATTTTATGTACTCAGATTCTGGCGTTCTGTATAAGCGAAGACAAGTCCTAAGGCAAGCCCTCTCAAACACCCGAATCTTTTTCAATAAACTTGCTCTCACGTTGAACTACACCGGACATCCAAATACAAGCATGGACTTGGCCCAAGTCCGGTCTCCTTGTAAGGGCAAAAGTACCTCTGGCTCTGGCCAGAGCAACATCTGTATGTTTGTTAAAATACAGATATTGATCTAGCCAAATCCCAAGGTATCTCACTACATTTCGACAAGCAAGTGGCTGTCCATGTTGTCCGACTATAGAGAACTTTCGCCAATTCTTTCTGGTATCCCTAGAGGCCCCAGACAAAGGCGTCCTAAACAGAATGGTTTACGACTTCTGAAAGTTGCTTTTCAACTTCCAGTCATCGCAATATTGTTTAATTTTGTCGAAGTCACGTTGCAAAAGTGTATTACCGCACCTTGTTGCAGACCGTTTTTAGTGTTAAATGTTCCAGCGGACGTCACATCGCCATTCTTCACGATGAACTGTCTACTGGAGAACATATCAAAAAGAATATAGAGCAGTGGTTTACTAATGCCCAACCTGTCCAGCTTGAAAAAGAGTCCTTCTAACCATACGGTATCGAAGGCCTTTTCCAAGTCAATCAGGCAGTCACCAGTGCACTGTTTCTTGCCTTTGTTCTATTGGATATCAGAAACCAGTTTAGACGCAGCATGAATGATCTCATGCACAGCCTTGAAACCGAAGTGAGTTTTTTTTTTAAATAAAACTGAGTTCTTTAACCCAGTGCAATTTGGATTTCAAAAAGGTAAATCGACTGAAGATGCATCGACCTTGATCCGAAGAGATGTACAGCGGGCTTACTTATTGACATCACGAAAGCCTTCGATATTGCTAACCACAATTTTTTGTTGAAGAAACTGGAAAAAGCTGGTTTTCGTGGTTTTATGCTTAATTGGTTTAGGCCGTATCTGGAAAATAGGTCGCAGAGAGTAAAGATTGACGAGATTAGGAGCGATGTTAAGTTCGTAAATTTGGGCGTACCACAAGGCTCTGTTCTGGGTCCTATTTTGTTTTTAATTTATTGTACATTAATTTGCTATTTGTTCTTATTTTTAAAGGTAGACCTACTGCTTTCGCTGATGATATAGGTTTTGCGTTTGGCTTGAATAGTCCTTTGGACTTGGTCTCCGACATTAATTGGGATCTCGACCTATTAAGACATTGGTTTGCCAAATATAATTTGGTTATAAGCTCCAAAACTAAAGTTATGTTTTTTAATTTGTCTTCTTCACACAACCTTGCAGGTAATGTGTACTTCCATGTACCTGAATGTGATAGATACAAATTCGCTGTTTGCAACTATACGTCCAGCTCTCACACCTTTTGTAGTAGTTTCAGCTGTAGTGGAAAATGTTTTTTAATTGAGAAAGTAGACGATTTTAAGTACCTGGGGCTCACACTAGACTCTAGAATTTCAGCGGTGCACGCTGAAATATTAAGGAATTATTTGCGTCTCACTCTTGGGCATTTTTTCTATTTGCGCAATATTTGCTCTACAACGCTTTTAAAAGCTATTTATTATGGAATTGTCCAATCTAAGCTTCAACACGGAATTGCTTGTTGGGGAGGTGTGTATCAGAACGAAATTAGCCGTCTGTTAATTTTGAAGAAATACGAGGGTTGTCTGAAAAGTTTCCGATCGCAACGTAAAGATAGCTGCACTCGTCAATAAAAGCTAGTAAATGCTAGTTGTGCATCTTTTGACAGTTACTTACCGACGTTTCAATCATTTTGGACGCGCAGTTTCTAGTTGACAGTCGTTTGAGTGAGTCGATGTGAGTGTTTTTTGTGAAAATGGAAACAATTGAGTATCGAGCTGTTATTAAATTCTTGTTTTTGAAAGGCCATACGCCTGCGCAAATCAAAAATGTGTTGGACTCTGTGTATGGGGACTCTGCACCATCATTTACCACAGTGAAATTTTGGGCAGCTGAGTTTAAACGTGGCCGTAAGAGCTTTGGAGATGATGAACGTTCGGGACGTCCAAAAACTGCAACCACTGACGATAACATTGCTAAAGTTCAGCAAATGGTGTTAGACGACTGCCGAATTAAAGTGAGAGAGATAGTAGAGGTTATGAAAATGTCCAAAGAACGTATTTGTTACACATTAAATCAAGATTTAGGCCTGAGAAAGCTGTCCGCGCGTTGGGTGCCGTGTTTGCTTACGTTAGACCAAAAACGTGTTCGAATGAGCATTTTCAATGCTCTGTTGGCGCAGTTTAGGCGCAATAAATCCGAGTTTTGGCGCCGATTAATTACTGTAGATGAAACTTGGATACACCATTATACGCCCGAAACGAAAATTCAGTCAGAACAGTGGACTGCAAAGGGCGAGCCGGGGTCCAAAAAAAGCAAAAACACTTTTTTCGGCTGGGAAAGTGATGGCGACCGTTTTTTGGGATAGTAAAGGAGTTTTCTTAATCGATTATTTTCAAAAAGGAAAAACCATTACAGGAGCATACTACGCATCATTACTTGCCAAACTGAAGGCAGAAATTGCGGAAAAACGGCCACAGGCCAAATTTGCAGAAAAACAAAATCTTGTTTCACCAAGACAACGTGCCGTCTGACACCGCAGCGGTTGCCATAGCGAAAATCCATGAATTACGGTTTGAACTGCTTGAGCATCCACCTTATTCACTGAATCTAGCCCAAAGCGACTTCTTTTTGTTCCCTCATCTGAAAACTGCACTCGGAGGACAGAGATTTTCGTCAAATGAGGAGGCAATCACCTTCGTGAGCAATTATTTTGCAGAGAAAAACGCCAAGTACTATTTGGACGGGTTAGAGATATGTACATCATCAAGAAAGATTTGCCGTAAACCCAAAAGACATCCCAGTTTTCGACTGTTCTGTAATCTAAAAATTCTTTCGGTTCGTTACCTTTACTGTTTTAGGGTTTTGAAGACCTTCGTCATGAAATCTGGTAATCGAAATTTTCGTTTAATCTCAAATTGCAACTTGAAACATGGAAACTCGTTTAGTTTTAGTTTTAAACTCATTTTTATTTTCTAAATCATTAACTCTTACATACTAACAAAAAATGCTTAAATGCTAGCTTAAACTTACTTAACAAACTTATACTAACTTACTGGCCCCACACAGGCACTCTAAGCTACTCTAAACTCTTATATCTATGTCTTTCGACTTTGTTTACATTTTATACTTATATATACTTATTTTCTATGCTTAAGGCTAAGAAAAAATTTAACAAAAAACTTAGCATATGGACATAATTTTTTATTTCTTATAAAAACTTAATATCTAACTTAAAATAAACCTTAGTCTACCTAACCTATCTACACAATACACACATATAGACATTATACACAATACATACATATACTAGTATATACCTTTATATATACTAATATATATATGTATACATATACTAGTATATACCTTTATATATACTAATATATATATGTATTCCTTAAATGCTAACCTAAACCTATGCAAGCTGGCCATCGCTATTTACAGAACAAATAGACTGGTCAGCTCTGCCTCATTAGTGAGGCTGGTCTGTAATTGACGGAAACGACGACGTAACATCTTCTCCATCATTCAACCACCAGAAATGCTGGTGCTGCTGAACGACATCCCTCTTATCGCGATTCCCCACCGCCCTACTGAACCTGAGACGATCCACACTGCCGTGTGCGACGTCTCTGTTGTAGTTGAGTCGCCTGTCCCCAGCTTTTCGAGCGACATGGAAGATTAACGGGGCCGCTGATCTATCCTGGATCAACCCTATCTGATCTAGGTAGAGGAATGCTTCCGGTGGAACGAAGCCGTCAGAGCGCACTCTCTCGTGGTAAAGGTAGTTGGGGTAGTAAGCCCCATATATCAGGTTATTCGTCGAGGTCATTGCTCTTGCAATGTGCCTTCGAGTCAGCTTAATTACGAAGTTGTCCACTCGTATTAGGTTCGCCCTGTTGTAAAGGACCTCATTACGATAAAATTTTTTGTATTCCGACTCTGGTGTTCTGTACAAGCGAAGGCAAGCCCTCTCAAACACCCGAATCTTTTCCATTAAGCTTGCTCGCACATTGAACCACACGGGACAACCAAATACCAGCATGGGCCTGATAAGGGCCATGTAGCAGATTACCTTTACCCTCGCATCGAGTTGGCTGCTATAAAACAGTCTCTTTGTAAGGGCAAAAGCTCCTTTGGCTCTGGCCAGAGCAGCATCTACATTTTTGTCAAAATACAGAAACTGATCTAGCCAGATCCCAAGGTATCTGACTACATTTCGACAGGCAAGAGGCTGTCCGTGTTGTCCAATGATCGAGAACTTTCGCCAATTTTTTCTGGTATCCCTAGAGGCTCCAGACAACGGCGTCCTAAAGAGAATGGTTTCCGACTTCTGAAAGTTGATTTTCAACTTCCAGTCATCGCAAAATCGTCTTATCTTATCGAAGTCACGCTGCAAGAGAGTATTAATGACCTCGATTTTTGGACCTGCTCTGTACGCTATCAAATCGTCTGCGTACGCAATAGTATGGGGAAGTGAGCCTATCAAGTCGCTTGTATAAATGTTGAATAGGATCGGCGAATTGACAGCGCCTTGCTGAAGACCATTTTTAATTTGAAATATTCCAACAGAAGTCACATCACCATTTTTCACGATGAACTGTCTGTTGGTTAGCATATTATAAAGAATGTACAAGAGTGGTTTACTGATCCCCAGCCTAGTCAGCTTATAGAAAAGACCCTCTAACCATACGGTGTCGAAGGCCTTCTCCAAGTCAACAAGGCAGGCACCAGTACATTGGTTTTTGCCTTTATTCCATTGGATATCGGACACCAGTTTAGACGCGGCATGTGAGATATCATGTCCCGCCTTAAAACCGAATTGATTATCCGGAACTATATGTTTGTCCTCAACCCACCTAGACAGAGCTCTATTGATTACTTTTTCAAACACCTTACTGATATTCGGAAGGAGACTTATCGAACGGAGATTCGCCGGATTGGATATATCCTTTCCCTTTTTGGGGATAGGTTGAACCACCGCCGTTTTCCAATGCGCTGGATAATGTGCATTATTCATTGCATTATTAAACAGGGTGGTGTAAATGTCCACCGCTTCTAGAGGAAGATGTCGCAGCACGATGTTCGGAATACCATCGGTCCCCACTGATTTCTTAGCCCTGATTGTGTCGAAGATCTCATGGAGCTCTTCCTTCGAAATGAACGGGGGTAGGTCACCCTCTCTGGTAATGACATTGTTTGCCATATTTTCTTCGCTGAACCGAGTAAAACCAGAGCCCTCGGATCGCCAGTTCTCTACTTCATTTCGAATGAAGAAGTCGTGCACCAAGACGCGATTGTCCAGGTCATAATTAGGGCCAATGGTATCAGTGGCCTTGTATATTTCCTGGAAAGTCGCCCCTATGGCCTCAACTTTCTCCTGTGGATCCTCGATCACAAAGAAGTCGTCATCATCAGCGGCCTCATTTGGATCAATACCTGCTATTGTCAGTAACCGTTCGTTGTCTGTTGTCCGGGCTATTTTAAGACACTGAAGGTCGTTTTGATTTTTTCTCCGAAATAGTTTATTTATTTGCGGGAACATATTCGGGTTGCTGGTGTTTACAGCCCGAACCCTGTTGTTCCAATACGAACTTACAGAAATTCTGTAATTCTCTTTTATTAACGTTTAAATATTTTTAATCGACGACTTCAGTGTCCTAATCTCCGGGTCTTGTCTGTCAGTAAACTGTCTGTACAAGTTTTTGAGCCTTGTCAGAAGTCTACTTTTCTGTCGGTGCAGTGCATCAATAGTAGGATTGCGGAACAGGTCTTCGTTAGTCGTATGTCGATATCGCGGTATTGTAACGTCCATAGTTTGTTTAATTGTCTCGTCCATCTGTTTTAGGTAATTGTCGATCTCCTCGTTTGACAAATTCCTATTGGACGGTGGGTGGAGCGTATTCGAGGAGAGCGCACGTGTCATGGTTGCGGAGAAACGTGTCCATCGAGTCTTACTGTAGTTGTAAGAATATCTTTGGACAAACTCCTCCAATTCCGCAATTTCGTTGGGAACTGTAATTTCGGTGCTAAAACCGCAATGGTCACTGTCATACACGAATGTGCGCAGACAGTTTAGCGTTTGTAAATTCGTACCTGTCAGTCGTATACGTTCGTCGTACAGCAGTAGATCCAAATAAGACCCGCCTCTGGGAAACGACGGGTTATCCGTCGCTTTAAGACCGAGTCTGTAAATGACATCGTGCTGACCCCACCAATCGAGTAGTAGGTTCCCTCTAGTATTTGGCAAATTATTTCCCCAATCTCTGTGTTTAGCGTTGAAATCCCCGCCGATTACAAAATAATTCTCCCCCGATTCCAGCCTCAGAAGTCGAAAAAGCGTATCAAGCTCTGTAATAAATAAAGTGGATTGTGAAGTTTCAGGTGCATAAACAGAGGCCAAGTACAGCCGCTTTCCACTGCGGAGGGGGATGTAAATGACGACTGCCTCCAACACCCGGAACCTACGCAACACTCCCTTGTACACTCTGTGAAATTTTATACCTTGTTTAATGAAGATCGCGACACCGCCTCCACGTTCGGATCCGGGCCGGTTTCTTCTTCTAACAATATAATTATTGTACTCCAGTTTGTGCTTATCGGTTAGCTTGGTTTCGCTAGCGAAAAGCACATCAGGAGTTTGGTCTTGTAGTAATTTAAACATCGCGGCTCTTCGCTCGATCCTAATCAGTGAATTAACATTCACCGCAAGGACCTTCAAAGTTTGCTCCACCATGTGCGTACCCATTACGACATGTGTTGCGTTAGGCCCGGCAGCAGCGCGTAGATCTGGTCCACCCGCTTGGCCTGTTCTTGCACCTGCTTTTGCAGCTGAGCCATCTGCCCTTGGATTGCGAGCAAGATGGCCAGCATGTTAGGTGCAGCTTCCGTTGTTCTCGGCATTGGCGCCGGAGAAGCAACAGTCGCTTGCTGTACCGTAGCCCCCCTACCTGCCGCCATTTGGGCGTAGGAAATTTGGGGCGTGACGGCTGGTGTTTGAAACCTCACAGGTGAACGTTTGACCTCCACCTTCTGCTGTCGAGTCAGTTTTGCTTTTTTGATGTCAGCGAACTTAGGACAACCCCGATAGTTTGCGGTGTGTCCCACGTTCCCACATAACACGCACGAGAGTTGCGCCCTATCGGATACTCCGTCCCTACCCAGAGCACACTCCTCGGAACTGTGGTTCTTTGCGCACTTCACGCATCGAGGCTGCATTTGGCAGTTCGACGCGGCGTGTCCGAACCTCTGGCAGCGAACGCATTGTATAACGCCTTCGCTCCTTTTTAATTTTTCCCAGTGAACCACCTGGTAGTCTAGCACATTGATACTCCTTAGACTATCCAGACGGCTTTCGGGACTGAGCTGCACCAGGAAGAACGGCAGACTCCGTTTCTCCCGCCTGGCTCTAGCTGTGGTAAATGGCTTGACCCCCACAAACTTGAGTCCTTCGCACTCCTTCTCTTTGAGCAGTGCCAGGATCTCCTCAGGATCAGAAGACGGTTCCAACCCCTTCAGCAGCATCGATTGCCGCTTTTCACACTTCGGTGTGAATGAGTAGTGCTCCGTCGTCGTTTCCTTTAGGAGCTCTTTAACTTTCGCGTAGCCCTCCACTGTATTACAGTGGATGGCATGGCGATCATTCCCCAATCTCTTAATATTAAAGTTATTACCAATGACCAGCCTGCACCGGTCCTTGGTAGCATTTACCTCTAGTTTATAGGTGTTGATAGGAGGCACCTTCTCCTTCTTCTTCTGCTGCTGCTGCTGTTGTTGTTGTTGTTGTTGTTGTTGTTGTTGTTTTTGTTGTTGTTGTTGTTGTTGTTGTTGCTGCTGCTGCTGTTGTTGTTTCTGCTGCTGCTGCTGTTTTTGCTGTTGCCGTTTTTGTGGCTGCTGCTGTTTTAGCTGTTGCCGGTGTTGTGACTGTTGTTGTTGTGTCTGCTTTTGAGCAAGCTGCTGTTGTTGGGATTGCTCCTGCTCTTCCCTCTTCCTTTTTGCCATTTGCCTTTCTTTTATGGCCAGCACTCTTTGTTGTAGCATTTTGATGCTGCTACTTATGGCCTTCATTTCTTCCTCTTCATCATCAGATTCGCTTGCTGCCAATGAAGCGAAGTTGTTTACCGTTGATAGGGTGGGTCGTTTTATCAAGTTGGAAGTTGGAAGCTTCCTCCTTCTCTTTGTTTTCGGCGTTTGGCTCGAACCACTCGACGCCTCACCTGACACTTCAGCAGGTCCCGCTATAGGCATAGCGGGCCGCTCGTCACAATCCATCACGTGATAAACAACACTTCACCACCACTTTAACTTTATTGTTTTTTTTTTGTTTTGTTTACTTTTAAAAATAAAAAGATGCAACTGTTTCGGGAATCGAACCCACGACCCCTGTTTTGTCGGTCGGACACCACTGTTATTGCGCCACCGAAGCACTTGGCCAAAAAGTTTTTAATTGTTTTTTTTAATTATTATATCACTTGCAAAGAAGCCGAAACACATCTGTCCTCTATCGAGGTCTATGAACGACTGACATGGAAACTCGTCTAATATGCTATCTGTACCCATATTTCGTACTACTGCCCTTCGTAACTTTTATTCGGTTTCGTCGTATCGCTTGTTTAACAAGCTTCCTCATTCCATCAAGATATGCCACTGATGTTAATTTTGGGGCCGTGAAAATTAAGTTATTGTACGCCGAAAATACATTTAGCTGTGTTTCTGGTGATTTCGTATTCAGAAAGGCGCTCAAACAATATTCTGAGGTGTTGCTTGTGCACATCCTCTGTTTTGCTTGAAATTAGAATGTCGTCTACGTATATGAATGCGAAATCGAGGTTTTGACACACGGAGTTCATGAAGCGCTGAAAAGTTAGCGCCGAAGGGCATTCGTCCTCAAGTGGTAGGCTCTGACTTGAAAAAAATCTGCATCCTTCTATGTTCATAGTTAAGTTTTGGGTTTGGGGGATTGGATACCGATCTGGCACTGTTATCTCCGCATGGTCTCCAGTCTTGATTGTCCTTTTTTCTCACCATATGAAGGGGCGAACGCGTTGGCGAAGCTGAAGATTGGAAAATGCCTAGTTCTGTTATGTGTTCGAACTCGGTCCGACCTGCCTTGTGTCGATTTGCGGCGAGCCTTCTTGGGCGAGAGAAAGACAGTGGTTCCTTCGTTAGGATATGGTGAACCACGGAGTGGTTGACTGAAGCCAAATAGTTTTTTGATTGAGTAAGTCTGGGGAATTCTGTTAGGATTAGTCCGTATTGATTGTCGATATTGAAATACATGGGTGAGAGGGTGTTCTCCGCTCTTATTGTACCTTTTGAATCGATGTTCGTTTTGGGGTCTATGATTCGTTTTTCATGCAGGACGCTCAGCAAACCAAATTTATCCAAAAAGTCTGCCCCTGATATTGGCCGGTAAAGAGCTGCTAAAATAAATGGATGTGTGAAATTTCGTCGAAGACCGATACTGAGTCTTAAAAGTTTTGAACCGAAAGCAGAAATTGCGGTACCATTTGCGGCTGAGAGTAAACCAATTGGTTTTTTTTTTTTAAATTTTGGACTCTGCTATGGGAATGGCTGACACATCCGCATCAGTGTCTATGAGGAAATTCAGATTGTTGTTTTTGTCTTTAATGAAGAGGACGCTAGGCGAAAACTGACTGTTTGCCGCTACAACAGTAGTTTCATTTAGTTTGGGGAGTGTTATGATTGATAACCTGATGGCTGTGGTTGGGAGTTCGGGATGTATATAGTCGCAAGGTTGGTTACATTTTCGGGCCGTCCCGTCAAATTTCTTATGATACCAACCGCTTATTGATCGGGTGTTGGAATTGTTTCGGCTTGGAGTGCGACTGCGAAAACCTCTTGGGTATGAACTGATTGATCGAATCATGGATTTGATCCTTGAAAGGCGCTGCTCCAAGTTGCCATCTTGAACAGGACACGATTCGCTCTTTGCGATACAATGCCAAAGACGCTGACGCCTCGTAAACTTTGTGAGCAAGGCTCGATAACACTTCCAGACTTTTTGTTGCAACCGAAAGAAGAGAAATGTTAATAGCCCGTGGAAGGCGTCGCATCTACAAATTTTTGATCACTTCCCCGCTAAACGCAGTTCCTGCCAATTGTTTCATGGATCTATTGACATTTTATCACCGATGTCGGCCTTCTCCAATAAAACTTCTAGCACTTTTCAACGCATTATATTTGTCCCTAGCTGGTGGTTCGGAGAGAATATCGCAGTAGTGCCGCGACGGTGAGACAGTATTTTGTTTCTTGGCTTGTTATCTTGAAGACGCTTAATTGTGCTTCTGCCTGTATGAACCAGGTTTTTGGATTGGTCGGCCAAAAAAATGGCAATCTAACGCGGATTAAATTAATATGACTTTCATTAGGATTACTTCGTATGAAACCGGGTGCGGATAATGAAGCGGAACACCCTCACTTGGTAACGCTATAAGTGGCGGAGCTGTATCTTCGATTTGGTCACTAGGTTGCATTGTCACTTTTTATTAATATTAATGCAACTTAAAAAAAACTTTGTTTGGGTTGAGATTTACTTGTCTACAAAAGGATGATTTATGATGCGTCTTCTTGTGCCACTTTATTCTACCTGGTGACACCTTGGTCTTGTTGGTGGCTCTGGTTCTAGCTGGTGCTGGTATCTCAACTTCTGGTGTATTATGTGTGTCTTGGCCGGTGGTAAATTACCTAGGATTCTTAGTTTTTCAGCTTTTCTGAGATACACTATTGTGTCTATTAACGTTCGTTGGTTAGTATGTCCTTGTGAATTTTGTTGATGATTTTTGTGGTGGAAAATGTAATTTTCTGACCACACGGTGGGATGTGCCCTGCGGTTGTAGTGCAGCGCGTGCAACTCGGGGTCACCAATTGTTAGAACGCCGTATGAATGAAAAGATCGCTTCTACTTTATTAATGTAGTTCATAGCTTGTCAACCATTTCAGTTGATTCTTAACATTTTATTGGATTATCCATCGAATTATATGTATATTAGACAAAAAATAAACCTCCAGCCGCAGATGAGTGAAACTCAAGAAGAAAAAATGGAAAAGCAGGAAAATGGGAAAATGAGATGTCACATTAGTGACGTTAACTTACCGAGAAATCCGGATGAACGCGACCACAGAGCGTTCCGCGTTATCAAAATTTAGCATGATGCTGTTACTGTAGACTCCAAGTAACCCTCAGCCAGAGTTTTGCAATGAAACCACCGCTGTAGCGCCAAATTCTCCAATTTTCTTCGAAGCGACACTAGAGTAGGCATCGTGATGCCGAAAATGCGTATCCTTCTCCCTAAAGAGAGTCGTCAATCGGTTGAGAACATAGCAGATATTATTGGAGGTACAGTACAAGAAGTCACTCGTTGTCATAATGGAACTTGCACTGAGATTTAATTCTTCTGTTTAACGCATCAAAATAGGAGTTTCACTCCCGGTTTTGGTAAGCTTCGTCCCAACATTTGTTCCACAATTTCGGCAATTTTTTACCTGGATGTAGCCTTCCATTTTTCAATAATATTTGGATGACTATGTTACATCGTATTGGACTTCCTTATAATATTCTGTGCATCCGTAGTAACACACAAGTGTAGGGTATGAGCGCAGCCGCGTATATGCATTGGCAAGAACATCTGGAAATTCCTTTCCAAATCCACTCACCCTATAAAAATATAAACGACTTCAGTGTTAAATAATTACTACTGCAAATCATTAAAAGTAACCTTTTTTTTCCAAGTCTAAGTGGCTGAAATCATCGACGCTGATGTCTATTCGATTAGTGATGCCGCAACTTTTAAAAGCCTTCACAAAATTGCTTCCTTGTCTGTTATTGTTGCAATAATTTGTTCGCAGCTGATTCCATATTCTAAATGGATTTATTTCAAGAGAGTTACAATTCTATCGTGAGTAAGGGAATCCTGGAATCTCTTGTACGCCAAATGACAGGTCCGTTGAAGTACAATTTTACCCTTAGATGACTTTTAACTTAGTCAAGAAATTTTATGTATTCTCTTCATTAACGTATGACGTGATAACATTTTAAATGTGGAGTAGAGGGTTTTGTGGATTAGTGAACATAGATTCAGTACCATTGAATAAACTATGAATTTCGACATATCATCGTTAAATTTTTGTTAAAAAAAAAACTTTTTCCATATTTGCTCCCGTGTCGCCGCCTTAGATGCGATAGACAATTCAACAAAGAACTACTAATGCCCTTAATAATTGTTCGTACAGGCTTGCATAACACATAAAGTCCTTCCACATCATCTGCGACCTTAAATTTTGGAGGCCTTCGAAATATTTACCATACAGAATTGTTAGATGTGTTTTCTTGGCCGGTGGGTTCCCTTCTGCTTCAGTGTCAGAGTTTGTGCTATTTATTACAATGCTACTTGCAAAACTGCATATTCCAACACTACTGGAAGATTCGGTAGTTTCAAGTTTACGACTAATTTTTAAATTGATTAATTTTATTGCATATCAGAATCAGTTCACTCTCAGCCGAAGCACACGAATGTGGATTCTCTGTTGCCCTTCTTAGCTTAATGATTCCCTTACATTGCAATCCGCATTTGTTATCAATGTATCCCTAAATTCGTTAGTGCACACCTAACGTAAAAAAAAAGTAGAAAAACTAAACCTATGCACTTCATTTGAATCACTAAAAAAGAAAAAGCATCTTTTTTTAGTTGGGTGTAACGATTACAACTAAAAATTTCAATCGTGACTAACAACTAAATTTTTATTCGTTAGTCATATGTAGTGATTGGAAAAAAAAAAACGATTCTTCTATTAAATCGTTTTAATTGTAGTTGCGACTAACGGATAAAAAATTAGTCGCAATAAACGTTTGATGTTGAGGACTAAATTTTTAATCATCAATCGTCAATCGGATAAATTTTTCCAAATTCTGATCGTACATGGCCGAACTATTAAAGCATAAGTCTCTGTTTTTGAAAAGAAGCCGCAATACCTAGTCCTGCCATAAGTTCTGTTACACAATTTCCAGCGCTGACCATTGAAAACCTCTTGCGGGAATAGAACCGTTAACTTTTTTTTATCAGAACACATGCCTTGATCAGTGAAGAATACTAGTCAGTTTGATTTAATTAATTTTTTTTTAATTTTGGTGGGCGCTGAGGCCCCCATTTATTGGCTTAATACAAACTTAATCTAACAGAAGGACTTAAGAGCTAGGGACCAAGGAAGTGATGGAGGAGAACTTGTTTGAGACTAGGAGTGGTCAGGTGGAAATCAAAAAGGAAGGGGTTTGAATTGACCTCTCGGAGCATTCGGGAGATTGGTTCGTTGGAGCCAGAAGAGGTGCGGTGGACCATTAGATAGAAGAGACGAGGACAACGCAGATTGCGGGTGTTGGTATTGAAGGAAATGGAGTTCAAATTGGATGTACAGTCGATGGAACCTGAGAGAAGTCGATGAATGAAAAGAATGTCAGCAGTATTCCTACCTTCTTCTAACGAATTCACATTTAGAAGTTTGAGGCGGTCCTTATAGGGAGGTAAGATTAAAGGGTCGCCCCACGGCAGACCACGGAGAGCAAATCGGAGGAATCGACGTTGAATACCCTCGATTCGGGAAACATGAACCCTGTGAAAAGGGGACCAAGCTTGACAGGCATACTCAAGCAGGGGCGAACAAATGTAATATAGAGAGATCCGGTTACATACGGGTTGGAATATTCCTTGGACCACCGTTTAATAAAACCAAGTGATGGGTTGGCCTTGAAGGATTATCTTATCGATATGCGAATGGAAATTAAGCTCACAGTCGAATAATATGCCAAAGTCTTGAAAAGACTGAACCAGGGAAATTGGTTGACCATGGAGAAAATAAAGTCGGGGAGGAATCGGGTTGCATTTACGTGAGAAGGTTATACATAGATTGACATATGCGCCGGAAGAATGTAACAACACATAACATTCAAGCATCTACGAGTAAGTGTTATTTTAACTGACATCGAGTTTAGGAGAAGATGAAGTTGCAACGAGAGGGGAGTCCAAGCTGTTATGAATAGCCAGTAGGACACCTCGACAAGGGGATTCAATCAAGGAAAAACATTAAAAGAAAGATTAGTTTCGGTCAGAGCGTAGATATCAAATGGGAGAGCATGAGATTGGCGGAAAACGGCGTGGGTTTTAGAACGCAGTCCTCTTACGTTCTGGTAATGGAAGGGTCGAAAAAATGTATCGTGGTCAAGTCGACTGCGTTAGAGGTGTGAGACTCTTTTAGAGTGTACATAGTGGCGAAGAGCGGCTAGATCGTCTGCAACTTTTTGGGACTGGTAACGTCGGTAGGGAGGCCTTCCTGCTTTATAGAAACCATGACACTTGTTTTTGTTTTACCCTCGTAGCGCACTGAGTCGGATTTATCGAGCAGATAAGCCAGATATAGACGTATATTCTCATAAATCTTTTTATCTCTAAGCCTAGAGAGCGCATAGCGACATTCGGTGGTATCGCTAGTTTGCTGCGTTAATTTAATAGTGGGTGGCGAAAGGGGGTCAATAGAAGAGGGAGTGGTTAATGAGTTTGGTGTCGCAACAGATGGGGTTTCTGAAGTAGGGTTTAAAATGTGAGAACTGATGAAATTAGGATAATTAGCTCCAGTTCTGAGGTCGAAATTAGGGAAAGGCGTGTGTGTTAGGGGTTGAGTTGTGGGAGTTTGAGTTGTAGGGATTAAGTCGAAAGAGACACGTTGACGTTGGGGCTTGATTTGGGGTGGAATAGAGTGAGTTTGAATATGGGTGGGAGGCTTAAAATTAGGAAAAAAATTTAGTAGTAACCCCAATAGCAGCTGGGTCTTTTGTGGAAAGAGGAGGTGGATCTTGGCAAATTGAATTTACTTGCTAACTTATTTATTGGTTTAGGTATGACGGACTGCTTGACTTTATCTTGCTTCTTGGTCGTATTTTCCAACCATTTGCAGACACGCATCTTTCCAAGATTGAAATTATTGCTGGCTGGATTATGGAATAACCATTCGTATTTAGCTTGAAGCTACGCTTGCTTCTGTGGTGAGATATAGGAAGGAAATTGCAGTGGCTAATGGTAATGGCATATTTCTTTTCGATAAAATTTGAGTTCCAATCAACATCAGCATTTGGGGCGGGCACCTTTGATAAGAAGCGTAGTGACCAATTGATTCTTCAAAGTAAGATTATCAAGTCTACGTTGCCATTCGGAAGGTGTCCCAGTTGAATTAAAATGATTGATAAGCTTCCGTGGGGCAGCGATTGGAGGAGCTGACATAGAAGTGTTCTCTGTTGTAAAGTTGGAAGAAACTTCGCAGTTCGCAGGAATCAGTGGGTTGAACCGTCCGCAGATGACTCATATGTGGGGGTGAGCGTGAATCCACTTCAGGTTCCATTAATGCAGCCATGAGCGATGTGAGGGAATATTCTGGTAAGGCTGCGGGAAGATTGGTCTATCAACGATTTTGCTCTTTATTGCTGTGATGTGATGTTTAATATCGCATACGAGGCATCGAGTGGCAGTAAGTTCGTCACCGACATCGTTCACTTTATCGAAGATAACTTCAAGCATGGGATCACATTGTTTAGGAGTTGTTTGTGTGACGAGGACTGAAAATGAAATGTCGTCACGCAGGGAGTTTATCACCTTACAATTTTTTTTGGTTGGAGATAACCTGCGCAGAACACATAACTTTAATGTCACTGAACACTTTATCCAGGTGACGTAGGGGAGTTTCTTCATTCCTCGATCTCCCGGAGTGTAACTCAATTAGACCAGCAATTTGTTTATCCATGTGCTTTACTTTTGATTTTATTAGATCGGCTGAGTTTTGCACTGATTTACGTAACTCTTCAACACTTTTAACACTGCTTTCAATAACCGAAATTGTAACCTCTTTTTGGCGAGTGCGTCTTGGTAGGAGTCATTTGAATCGCTTATCGGAGAGTTGTTAGATAAAAACCGCATTGCTTTTGTTTAACCCTACACAAACGGCATGAAAGGCGCTCACACAAATGCCGTTGCAAGCTACCCAGTCAGCATTATTGTCATCGATTATACATTTGGCAATTCCGCAAGACATGTTTAAATTGGTTGTGTAGGTCAGTGAGGGTATAAATATAGGTCGAGTTATTTTTTTATTTTTTTTTATTGTAGATAGGGGCTTTTATTTGCACTGCAATCTGCCAGTAGACAAAAAAGAAATAATGAATTCGAGCAATTTGACGAAATTTAGAACTGAAAATTAAACAGGTGAATAGGGAGAACAAGAAAAACACGTCTAACTGGTTTGAGTAACTGTTGACAACTGGTTTCAGTTTGCAAACTATCAACATGGAGTGGAGTAAAGAGAATTGAGTCGCGGTAATAGCGTTGCTGTCTCTCACCATAGTGTCACATCCCTCCATTTCTGTGAAAAAGGCATAAAAACTGGTGCAAAGGATTACCAAGAAAATGTGCTAGAGGGTGTTGTGAAGGGTTTGACCAATATCCTTTTCAATGGGTACAGATGGATCTTCCAACTGGACTTTGCTCCAGCGCACAAAGCCAAAACTACGCAGGAGTGGCTCAGAGTCAATATTCCTGGGTTTATAGCAGCAGAAGATTCGCTGTCTGGGAGTCCAGATCTGATTCCCCTGATGGTTTGTAGTCAGAATTGAAGAGCGTGGCCTGCAAGACTCCGCACAGAAATTTGGGAAGCCTTAAAACAGCATTAGCCAGAGCAGCATGCACGATATTCATGGAAACCGTACGTGCCGCTGTAGCCCAATGGCCGCACGGTTTGGAAGCTTGTGTTAAAGCAAAACGCAGTCATTTCGAGTGAATGCAATTTTTTTAATAATCAATATTGTGGTCTAATAAATGGAACAATTTTGAATACAATATGATTACTGTTTTTTTTTATTATAGTGTTTTATATTTGTAACAGAACTTATGGCAGGACTAGGTACAGTTTCTCGCAACTCCGTATAGAAATCTTTTCGGCCACAGCTTGGATCTAATGAACATGATATATCATATGCTTCTGCCAAATCTACAAAAACTCAACCGTTTGGTTGTACAATATAATAACTCTCCGGACCTAAGATGCCCTAAGACAAGATATTTCCGGGGAAAATAGACATTTAACTACTCTAATGCATTTTTCCTAATCAAATCGGATTAGGTCATCATTCCAACATAGAACAACATATTCTCACTGTGAAATACTACAAATGCATCTTCATAGATGCAGCAGTAAAGAACTTCCACAACATGTGGATACAGACCCCTATCGGCAGCTATGCACTTTGAGATAAATTATTTTTCATATTATGCACTTGATTGCTTCCTTCTCATTCGCTGGCGCAATCTTAACACCAACCGGAAGCCAGTTGACACATTTCCATGGAACGGAGTTAAGAGCTTTGTGATGGAAAAATCCAGCATGATATGCATCCAGATTCACTCCATATGCACTCTCAACGACGTCATGTTTGTACATACTCATATCTCCAAATTTGATTGCAAAATTCATAAGGAAAATTTCACATGATTGGACTTTGTACCTTCCTAGGTTTGTATTCGTATTTCTTCTGGGTCAGAAGTTCTATCTACCTCAGTCCCCTGGTATCATGAATAGCTGTCTTTGATGTAGGACATAGATTTCAGCTAACAATTGCACCTGCATATCATCATTGTTACGATATCTTGGTAATTCTCAGTTCCACTTCACTTTAAGTGTAATCACAGTTTATTGAAGAAAATGATTCCCATTGCGCATTTATGATTATTTGGCCTGAGATACCCTGGGTAGACCCTCTCAGAATGTCTTACAATATGCTAACCAAATCCACGGGATACGACTATACCTCGAGAACCTTTTTGGTGTAAATTCAAACGGCTGACAATAATGAGTATCCCATCGCATTCGTCCAGAGACAAAGTTAAAACCCAAAACACAATGACCGAAGAAATTGATTCAATTCAGGCAAATGTCCTTAAGGATACTCGTATTCCAGCAATCTTTCTTCACTACTTGTGAAGACAAAAGAAACATAATAAAAGGACAAACAATCCAATTCGTTCTGCTGGCCATTTAGGGTAACGTCGATAAGATTTTGTTTGGATTTCGAATGGACTTCTTGAAAGTGGCAGGTGTTACTTGAGATACGTAGGCAGATCCTTGTTCATGAGAAATCTGAATCAGGTATATGAGTTGTCTCTGAACCATCTGCTTCCAATGAAAACTACAAAACAAAGATACGAATACGAGTATAAAAATTCAATTTGAGATACAAAATATGTATTACACAAGCGAGCAGCAGTACTATACTTCAGATAAGGCAATGAAGTATCTGTTTGTAGAAGTACGAGTACAAGTACAAGTACGTAGAATCCCCTTAAGGGTCTTCTATTATCTAGTCGAGATGAAGTCAAATTTATAGCCGAGATGTAGGTCAATCAAAACTATGGGACTGACTGCCCATCATCCTAGGGTAAGAGGAAGACCTATTAGATATGTAGATGAACAGAGTACCGAAGACCTTTTCATCAACAATTAAGAGAGTTAATTTCCACTGCAATGATTTGCTGCTTAGATTGAAGTACAAAACCAATGGATACGAATGCGTAGAAATTAACATAATTGGCTTAGTTTTATGTTACTGTTGTTTGTTGTTGTTTCATATTTGTTTTGTTTGGTATTCTGACTAAATGACAACAATGATGGAGCCTTCTTTTATTGACCTACTTCAGATAATGTATTTTTTTTTTATTTTTATTTTTATTTTTTATTTATTGGTAAGCACACTTAAACAACAAGTGCGTTTGCTATTATGTGGGAGTGACGAGTTTATTTTTATCGTGGAGACACGGTTCAGAGATTTGTGTGGCAAATTTGACAGAGTGTTGACTTTGAACGAAGATAAACTAATCAGCGGTGACGTGATTGCGACGAGTATACAGCTATGAAATGTTGCATAAGAAAGTTTCTGTAGTTGTAGATAGTTTTGAGTAGACCTTAGTGGATGGATCTTGTCTTAGCGGACCTAGGTTACACCAGGAATAACATCCGATAGATACGTCACTTAAAGATTTCGTCTGAAAAGCTCTTCTGCATTTCATCCGTTTGGGAACTACTACACTTCGTTGGACAGAAACCTTGTTCAGATTTCTAAGACGCGCTTCGGATTCTTTCAACGTCTTCTTCTCCTTGTTCTAAAAGCAATCTGTATTTCGGCCCGGTTTGGTGATTAGTCTAAGTACCACACGATAGTGCTTAAACCTGTGTCATTTCTCTAGTTGCCGGATGCATCCATTCGTTCCTGACGCATAGAATCTTATCAAGAAACTGATTTCTATGGATAGTGCAACACTAGCAGCTATAATGTGATCGGCAATAGATCTCCTTCGATAGACTTGCCGAATGAATCTAGGTTTACACTGGCAAAAACCATCTGTCTCAGTGGATTCTTTATCCGCCTTTCTCAGCTGATTTCATATTTGTAGGAGAATCGTCGATACTCATAGCTCTATTCCACTTGAAGATTTTTTCTAGTTCCAGTACCTAGAACACCGTATTTATTGCTTCGGAAGGCCTATATGAGTCCTTTACTCGCGTCATCCTTCGACGCGTAAAGCTGGTGGGTTGCTTCTTAGTTGTTACTGATCACTAGGTCTCTCTAACTAGGCTACTGCCATCGTAGTTTAAGCTCCTCTCTTTGTTTTTAGATATCTGAATATGGCAATTCCTCTATGCCATGCACAATTGCAAACCTTTCTAGTTCCCGGGCCTGGGAGTTTCACTGAAACGAGTGTCCTCTAAAAACCATCAACTGAAACCTGCTACCAGAGCATATCCAGTGTATCATCCGATCCTCTGTCCTGTTGACAAGACTGCCAGAGTTGATCGATCAATAATGATCGTTGTATTCAGGTGCACAGTACTCGGGGCGTTGGATAATCAAGATTTCGTCAACCCCGCATCAGTCCATCGACTGTAGAACATTTTCCGTTTGCAGGACACGTCAAGGTTGTGTCTGGTCCACTCTACTGTTAAATTTAGTAGCCAATGAGCTAGCTAGGCGAACTATCCATACAACATAGAGGGTTATTATTCGCCTTCAAATAAAAACTTGATTGTACCCCAATGTGGTCTCCTTCTGCTAACCAAATGGTCCTAAATTTGTAAACTTGAGGTTAAAATTAACAAACACACCGATGGCGTGATAGTCTGGTGGACCAAGGCCTATTTTCGTCAGCACAGAAAGTGGAACCTGCGGTCTTGTGTCAACTCTGAACAACTCTATCGTAGAACAGAGACTTCTCCATAGTCAGAAGGTTTCACTTTCGGGAGTTTTCCACTGGCCCGTCAGAAAAATAGATTTTTATTCCTATTGAAAATTAGGCGAGGTTTGAACCCAAACACTCTTGCATAGTAGTCGACGAACTTAGCCACTGCGATACATCATTGCGTGGAGGTCAACCTCGTCAAACCTGCACAAGTTATGAGTATCTCCATGACAATGGGCAAACTAATAGAACCTTTTCTTGCAAATACAAAACTTGGCTCAAAAACGTTTATGCTGGAATACGTAAAAGCAGACAATGTATCCCTCTGTTCATGTTAATAGGGCAAAGGCAGGATCTGAGATGTTCAACTCATGATCACACGCTGATGGTAGGTGTTCTTTGTAAGACCTACAATAAAATACATATGCACGAGTATTGTGAGCGTTTCATGGCCTTTATCTCAGTCATGTACTCTTACACTTGTGCATCAGCAAAGTAGTCCATCGAGTGGACGATGGATATGCAATTGGACATATTCAGCAAACTGGTGGCTGCGATTACGTTGCTCTTTGCTCTTTCCTCATAGATCAATTAAATCTTTAAAAATATTGACTACTTACTTACTCTCGTGATAAGCTTCCAACTCATTGAACGGTTTCCGCTTTGTTATGCCAAGCTGTCTGACATCTGTCATAGTTTTGGAGATACGGTCTTCCTTTACAACTTGAACCAGGTTGTTTAGATTCGAAGACTTTGTTATTCGATACATAGAACCTGCTCGGATACTGTAGTAATCTACACTTATCTAGTTAAGAGTCACAAAACCAAATCTCCATCTTGCTCCGCTTTTCATAATTTGAGGACAAAATCGGACATGAGAGGATCGTCAAGTTTTTATTATTATCAGAACTAATTGCATCCACTTAAGTGGAAGCGTCTCATGCCGCATGGCAAACTTCTTAAATTGAAATTATGTACTCGTACCTTCGAAAACATCTCTCGTTCAGACTAGGCAAAAATCGTTGGCCCCTCTCTCTATTTCCAAAAAAAGGAGGCAATTCGAGCCTCACATGGAGTGGAGAGCAACTAAACCTCGATCCACAGGAACTTATTTTTTTGGATTTATCACTTCCATCCAAATATGTTAAGTATACTTAACTTTACTCTTTATGGCTTCTGATCATGGAAAAGTCCCTCCCTGGGACACAGAAATCTTCCACTCATTTCGATCCTGGTGACGGTGCTTAAAATTGTACAGGCTCAATAGTTTGATCCTTAAAATGGAGGTTCGGCCATTCATTATAGACCATTCGTTCATTGTGGCCAGGCCACTGTGGGTAACGTGTTTTAGCTTTCTGGACTACATCCACATCTTGGTAGCGCTCATAAAGCTCGTGGTTGTATCTTCTCCTTCATTCACCCTCGTCGCATCTTCTTCTTTCTTTAGATGGCGCTAAAGTCTGGGGTATATCTGGGCCTAAAATATCGCTTCACAACATTGAGTGATTTACGTGATCGGGGAGTTAACCCGACGGCCCAGATCCTTTCGAAGACAATGCCAGTATCCCACTACCGCATTGTTTTGCTGAAAACTATACAGTCACCATCTCTATTTCGACATCCTGGGGAAATGCCGAAGAAAAATCCTCAAATGACTTCAGCTCCGAATATATCGAAGCTCCTTAAATGAGGATATTGCTTAATCTGGGTCTGACGTCGCCGTTGACGCCATCTTGCGCCGAGACGTCCGTCTTTGTTTTAGTCATGCTTATGCACTTAAGTTCATCCAGCTGTGTCTGCGCAGGTCCGAGTAATCAGTTACATTTGCATGGTTATATGTACAGCAAAGTGATATTTTTTCCTTTCTCAACTAAGTGTTCGGAGCGGTTATGGCGAAGTTGCCCTCATTCTTTCTTGTTGACAGCATGTATCTGATTGTTTCGCCTGTTTTTCAATTGTCGTAAAAGTCTTTATGACGAGATTACCTTCGTATTAAAACCTATTCTTCGCATTATCTAGATAAAAGAAAGCATATGAGGTTGACATGAATCCCGAAATCGGCAATTGCCTTGTAGAGCTCAAGACGATGAATACTATCACATGCATTGGGCGGCGATCTGTCGGTCAGGAGCCAAACTAGTACACGCCGATTAGAATCGTATATCGCAGAAGAGTTTGGGGCTAAAAATGGAGCCTTGTGGAACCCCATTTTTTAACCAAGAATATGGTCTCGCTTATCAGACAGCTCAACACACTTGGTAATTTATTCATATTCGTGATTGATTGAATTTCCATAATACAATACGTGGGCTGTTTGATGACTACCCTGATTGGAAGATAGGTGGCGCTTCTAAGCCAAAATGAGTGTACTATCATTTAGTACAATATAATCTCTTTTAGCCCGCCTGTCAAAATTTTGTGACAATCCGACGCTTAGTTTTCTTTTGACACCCATTTCAAAACATCGTGTTAGTGTTTTTTGCGGCCATGGAAAAAGAGCAGTATCTCTCCGTCATCCCGTACAACCGTTTGCCATTGGTTCGCAGAGTTTCGGCGTGGCCGCACGTTGGTTTTTGATAGACCGCGCCCAGGTGATCCAAAAACGGTTACAACACAGGAAACCGTGGACATGATCTCGTATTGGCGGACCACCGGGTGAAAGTTTGCGAGTTGGCTGAGATAGCTGGCATCTCAACTGAACGCGTATCCATATCCTGCACGAGATTTTGGGCATGAGAAAGCTGTCCGCACGATGGGTGCGTGAAACCACTTCAAAGACGTGCTTGGCCCTGTTTAATCGAAATCCATAGGAGTTTCTGTGTCGTTTCGTGACCCTCGATGAGACATGGATTCATTGGTACACACCAGAGATCAAACAACATTCGAAACAATGGGTTCTACCCGATCAACGTGCAACAAAGAAGCCGTACCTTCGACCGGAAAAGTGTCAAAAGAAAACTAAGCGTCGGATTGTCACCAGATTTTGACGGACAGGTTATACTAACTGATGGTACACTCATTTTCGCTCAGAAGCGCCAACTATCTTCCAAACTTATCAAACAGCCCTTGTACTTCGAGCTGCTTGACATATTGTTTCGATTCTTGTGATAAATAAAATGTCACATAGAAGGCCGTCTTTTGCCTTGGAATGAGAATTTACAATCCCATTGACGTCATTTTATATGGTATAAACGAAGTCGTATTCTTGTATCTTTTATATTATCTATTCGTTTATCTTTTACGACATTATATCCGCTTCACTCTTATCGCAAATAACATTCAACGTTCTATTCACTGAATACATAATCACTTGTAGCTTGAAATTCTTAGACAATTTAACGAATTTGGCAGTTGACAATATCATTCAAACAGACGCTACCATATCCGTACTTAAAGATGGCATTCATTGAATTTCAATTCGACAGCAAATTAACGAAATAATTTCAAAGTTTCTGTATCTATTCAAGTGAAATACCTGATAATTGAAAAGAGTTGAAGTAATTTTGCATAAATTTATGCTAATGACAGGTACTTATGTCATAGGGGCGTACTTGTAATGACTCTACGTGTCATGTTTTCCAAAGAGCCACTCTCAACTGACACGACTAATAATTTTGACGCCGGTTCTAGAACATTTTTTTCCAGTGAGTCTTAAGGAAATGCCAACCAAATCCGATCGACTGAAAGATGAAAAATTCATTCATCGGACCGGAAATAAGTGGAAAGTGGATCGGTTATCTTTTCGATCGCTGAACATATGCACATACGAGTACTCATACTCCATGTTCGTATACAATTCGAAAGGAAATGCCGTGAAATGATGACGCAGCGAAATTAATTCGTAATTCAGACGAATGCGTCGGCCCCATTCAGCTCGTAATGAGATACATTTGATGTACTAAATAAAAATACAAACAACAAAAAGCGTCTAAAACTAGATGACCGTAAAAAAAAAATTACCTCTAAAACTTAATCATTCAGAACGCACAATGTGACGGGACTACTACTGGTGGTACGAGTAGCGCGCACTAAAGTCCCGCCATTGTCACTTTCTCAGATATGTTTTTGAATTTGAATCGGATGCAGATAATGCATGAATGCATTGCTTTACCCTAGAAAATGAAAATGGAACCAAAAAAAGGGGACAGACAGAGGGATCCGAACCAGAACTCCAGTCAAGTACGAGTACAATACGTTAGCTGTGCCGCCGCAGTTGATGATTGACTCAGATGGATGAGTACGAGTCTGATCGGTGAACCGAATTAGTTATGCACACTCTGAAACTCACAGTCAGAGTCAGAGTCAGAGTCGAACCCAATTTAAGATACGATACGAGTATCTTTTACTTAATTCGTATTCGAATCCATTATTGCATTATACAGGAATGAAGAAGAGATTTTTTTAGGATTTCAAACAGAGAGGGGCGGCGTACCTACTCATCGTTTTTATATATTATGGCCCGGAGTTCGGAGGAAACCTTGAATACTAAAATTTATTTTATGGCCAATTACTGATTTATTTGGATCAGGGCTGCCTTATTTGGTAGAAGGAAATAAAGTGCCGCAGTATACGAGTACATTGGAAGGTGGTTTAGCTTCCATCAAAGGCATAGATACCGATGCGGATACTTAAGTAGATTAACAAATTAGTCGCTAAATATAAAAGTTCATTTAAATTACATTTGATGTAATTTCTTTTTTTTTTTTGTCTACCAGACTAGTAGGAAGATTTTGGATGGATGGTGCTCTAAGATTGTCTACGGTGGCTTTAGAACATCGAGAAAACATCTCTTTGACAATTTTATTTCAATTTTAATGGTGACATAAAGAATAAAATTAAACAAAACGAGCGACGGAGATGAAGTTCCGTTTAGGAAATGAAAATAAAACTTTTCTGTCGTTCTTTGATTTATGGTTTCATTTATCCATCAGTCAGATTTTGATGAGTGCTTATGGTACTCGTATCTCCGAGTCCTTAAGGTACTTTTAGATTTTGGTTTTTATTGTTATTAGTTGAATTAGGAGTATGAAATCGACTTTAATGTTAATTGGCTTAGTGCCGACGCCTTGGGGGATGAAAGGCAGTTTTTAGTGTTACGATAAGAGCCAAGTGTGCCAAAATGAGTTTTGACTGTCCTATACGTGAGTATGTGGAAAACGTACCTCTAGTTCCGGAAGATTAAGAGAGAACTTGTCTTTTTGTATCGAATTCACTATCACCATCTAAGGTTTTCTAATTCTGAAACCGAGATTTGGCTGCTGCAGACATGAACTACAAAACCAAAATGACATCGGCTTCTTTTCAATTGATTCGGTACTGATTTCGATGTGATTCGTGAGAGGTTATCATCCCCCAGACTTCACTATTATATAGTACCTGACCATTAATGTTGTTAAAATTTGTTACGAAAGTACTATAAGACAGCAAGTAATCGACTAAACGCATCAAACAGGTACGTTCCGGAGATCACCGCCTGGAAAGTACTATAGGAGGTCTCCATGTCATCGAATTCAGATTCATTTGCGAGGTCTCGAGTAGTAATCTATGAAAAACCAACTGGACAAGATTTCAAGAGGAACTCGGCAAATCCGACAGTACTCCCCCTTAACTCAGGACTAGACAAAAGCTAGAGAGGAAGCTGTTCAGAACCTGAATGGCGCACTCACCAAGTAATTTGAACTGACATGCCCAGCCAAGAAATATTGGTGCAGAGCGTCCTTACCTCGGTGGAACACAAATCTGCAGCGACCACCTAAAGAAACCAGAAAACTTCTTAACAAGCCACTTAAGATTAATTTGGAGGAAGACTGGAGTCTTTATAGATCGGAGCAAAATGAATATTGGAAGCTAATTAGTCCTTGGAGGAGCACTTCTTATAAAAACACTTGCCAAAAGTTCGATACAGTCGGTGAAACCAACAGGCTACTCAAATTCATTAAATAGAGGAAATCATGCTTGAGACTCGCTTCCCTAAGGCAGCCTAATCAGAACCAGCTCCTATTAACGAAGCTGCAAGTGAGCTGAATAACACAACAACCGCAGATAGTAGCTCTCCTCGGCTGTGGTGACGGATGAGGCCATCAAAAATGCTGTTCCTTTCTTTGATGGCTTCAAATTGCCTGCCATCGATGGCATATACCCAGTCATGCTATAGAAATGTATTAACCAGCTCCTAGTGACTCTGAAGAGAATCCTCACTGCTAGTATCGGCCTGGCTATATGCCCTGGCGAACCGTGAGAGTAGCCATTCTATGTATCAAAAATCAAAAAACCTGACAACCGGCCGCTAAGAACTTCAGTGTGTCATATCAGCTAATTTCTCGTACACCCACGGCACAGTTAGAGAAAAGATTCCTAAAAGAACCGTATGGCAATACGAGCAAGCCAATTGGAGAGGACTTAACAACTTCTATAGGAATTTTAATTGGTCGGTATGTTTTCTCGATAACGACGTGGAATGAGATCCTTTATCCCTCATCGGATGAAGGGTATCAAACCAAAAGAAAAGGCATGGTACGACTCGAGCTGTAAAGAGACAGTGAGGATTAGACAAATGCTTTTCCTACAAGACCAACGCGACAGAGGAAAACCGAAAAAAGTTCAAACGAGCCAGAAATCACTGCAAGGCCTTTCCTATGCATGCGAAATAGCAATACGACCAAAAACTGAGCCAAAAAATACGACAATGTCCCGACGAACGATCGTCGAAAATATTAGAAATTCTGCTGCATCCTCCATCCCAACGCTCATTTACAATGACATTCCAGCTGTCAGCTCCTTGGACAAGGCCAATCTGCTTGCTGCATATTTTGCGGCTAGCTCAACACTCCCAGATTGTGCTTTGTCCCCGCCTACACTTGAGTACATCGACTCTTCAGTGGAACAAATCCACTTTCGCACTCGTATAGTAGCAAGAGTACTTAAAGATCTCAACATACATAAATCCGCTCGTCCAGATAGTATATCTCCCCTTCTTCTGAAGAGGTGTTCTTCCACGCTGGAAAAACCACTGCGAAAGCTTTTTCATCATTCCTACTCTTTAGGACTCTTTCCGAGCAGATGGAAAACAACATTTGTCCAGCCCGCCTCTAAAAAAGGCGAATCTTCCTCTCTCTCCTCCTACAGACCCATTGCACTTATGTTCCTTCTTTCCAAGATCATGGAAACGCTGATAAACTGTCAGCTCATGAAATATTTCAAAACACGGAAACTTCTTAATGACCGACAGTACGGTTTTCGTAGCAACAGATCCACTGATGATCTGACCTCACCGAAATGTGGAACCAAATCGTGCATCAATCTGTCGAAGGCAAGATAGTTGCACTTGATATTTCTACGGCATTAGTGGATGGACGACCCTCTTCTTCAATGGATTAGAAATTACCTTTCGGATCGTTCAATTCAAGTTGTCTTTCTGATATCCACAAAATAAATGCTGGTGTGCCCCAGGGCTCCGTTCTGTCTCCGACAGTCTTTTTAATTTTCATCTGCGATCTCTTGTCTGCTACTTCTAATCCAATATATTCCTTTGCTGACGACAGTACTCTCTGCTTTTCATTTTTCTTCCCAGACTCATGGCCCTGCTCTTCGGCTGTAGAACGAGAACGCCAGCGAATGTTAAGCGCATTAAATTCTGATATTAACAGCATAACTAATTGGGGAACCACTAACAGAGTAGATTTTAATGCTTCCAAAACACAATGCTGTGTGCTGTCGTTATAGCGAAATTTAAACACCCAGCCATTTTCCATGAGTGGCACTTACACCGTCGAAACCGAAAAACTTCCTATTCTCAAGCCCATTTTCGGACGTACCCTAAAATGTCGTAATACGTTCCTAAGCCGTACAACTCGCTTATGGAATGCCCGGCCGATCTCTGTATTTCCTGGTCATTATAGCTTACAAACATTTAAAAACAATGTACATCGGTACCTGTCTTTTCTTCCTCCCTAGATTTCCTTCGCACACACTGTGCACAAACATTTCAAGGGTACTCAAACCCTTTGAACGCGCGCTCATTATAAAAAATAAAGATGAAAATAGACCTGGAAGTCTGACTTCCTTCATGTTGGAGCTGCATTTGCGCAACACTTCTTTGCGAAAGTATCCTCGGTTCAAGATGCAATATGCCTATCAGAAGAGTGCGTTGTGGGCGAGTGCGCTTCAAAATCCGATTGGCACAATTGAAGGTGGACTCAATTAGAAAAGGTTCGCGCTGGACCTTTTCGAGCAGTCAACACGGTGTAGATGAATCACTTGTTATGGGATTGCAATGCCACTGAAGATGGCGGAAGTAAATAAAGGTCGGCGTCCTGTCTACATTACCATGGTGCATTTAGTCGAAAAGTTCTATTATCTGTTGGATGATGCCTAGTGAATGTCTGCTCAAGCGGTTCTATACGCGATTAACGATTAGTATTTTAGAAATGGGCTTTTAGTCAACTCAGTTGTTGAAAACTGAGGTTGCCCTGGTGCTTAAAGCCATCACCATCCAGTTTTTCAAAGAAGCTAAGTATCTGGGTGTTATCTTGGATAACAAATCTATTTGAACAAAGCATGTTGCCTCAAAAACCGCCCAGGAGCTGTCGGCCTTCTGGTAGGGTAAAGGAAGTGTCGGCAAGACATTGGCTTTTTCACCGAGAAGGGGCCATCTGGATCTACATGGAAATAATGAGACCAATTATATCTTATGCTTCTGTTATTTGGTGGAACGAGCTTTTATGTCACAGTTCCTTTGACCAGACTTCGAATAATGGTTTGTGTCGTCAAGGGTTCTCCCTAGAACAAATAGTGCTGCTTTAGGCACACTGACGGATCTTGCTCCCCTTGACGTTGATATCATGGACTGCACTCTCAAACACATCTAGCATTTACAAATAAGTAGCTCTGATGTGATGTCTGAACCAATGTCACAAGAGCTCTTGTCGCTGCGAAGGAACGAATTCGACCATCTCCAGGAGTGGTTTTGGGCAGAATCTAAATCAGCGAGGCAATATAGTCGGCTCAGTAGTATCTTTTTGGAGACTGACAACATTAGATTTCACTCTTCGTTAGGAAAACTTTCGTCTGGCTTTCAAACGAAGATATTCATAACCCGGATCTCAATGGAATATACATATAGCGTAGAGCGTCTGTAGCTACAGTCAAGCCGTTCCCAGGTCCTTTTTAAACCCTCTCACCACTTCCAAAATATTTCGAGAATACAAAGCTACTCTGGTCGTGGGACTGAATCTCCTGAGTCTTGTTTGAGTCCCAGGACACGAAATGGGATCTCGGGAAATGATTTCGTCGATTTTCTAGGATACTTTCTCTGGACTTAGCACTAGGATCTACGTCCTCCGTAAGGGCAGGGTTTTGTCTCTCTGCATGACTACAGACTGCTTGGCTCTCCAGGATCCCGAGAGACTAAACGAATGCTTCCCGAGGTCAGCGACTTTACTGTTGTCCATCAGCCGGTTGTATTGATGTGGTAAAATTTTTAAGGAACACAACAGGCAACTTAAAACCATCCATGTCAAGATCCATGCACAATCTCTGGCTTTCCTTATAGCTATCAGAAGAACTAACTTCGGATGGATCATAGGTATTCCTATGGGTCACCACGCTTTTGTAAAGCATCTGCAGATCGGCTTAAGCGACATCAGCATATTTTCCCCACTACTGTACCGTGTATTCTTGCATTAAATCGCCGATAAAAGACGTTTTTTAAGAGCTTGAATCAACATCCTTCTTTATTACGAAGAATTGTTCAATTTTGTCGTTGGATCGAGTCCTCAATAAGTCCATGGTTTCATGGTTAGTACGGCACGTGGAGCCGTCTTGCTGGATCTACTTATCTACAGATCAAAGGCGGCTATTTAAACTCTTCATCACAAAGGTATGTGTTGGGTGCTCGTAGTACAATTAAGCAATTACAATTACCTTCAATTAAGAGCCGTTGAATTCCTTCGGAGAAACCATTTATCCATCGTTCTTTTCTCCATGAATTTATGTAGTTGCAGCACGGAGGCAGTCTTTATCTTTTTATCCAGACTATTTCGGTATGCCTCTAGCTTGGTCGCTAACTCTCATTATCAGATCAGAAGTGTGACACCATTATCGGGCTTGTTGGTTGCTGACTTACTCGTACTTACTTACTTACAGTTCGGGGTGAACGTGGGCCTAAACTAACAAGCCCCAGTTGCGCACTGCAAGTCGGTTGAAATCTCCTTCTACGCCACCTAAGACGAGGTCTTGCTCTACTGCGTTGGCCTTCTAGGTCGATGTCGCTGTACAACTCGTATAGTTCGTCGTTGAATCTTCTCCTCCAAAGCCTTCCGTTTCCGTACTGGTGAACGCACCGGTGACAGCCCGGTGTGCTCTTCCAATTGCTCGAAATCATCGGCGAGCGCTTGTGATTGCACAGGCTTTTGCAAGGTTATGCCTCCAGTGTTCGTTTGCGAATTCTGCACAATTCTTTCAAGTTTGACGTTAAAGAAGTCACATGCACGTCACCTTGTCTAAAACCTTTTCTGACATCAAAGGCTCGGTTAAGTCGTTACCGACTTTGACGGAGCAGCGAGCCTTCTCAACCGTCATTCCACACAGACGGACGAGCTTGGCAGGGATGTCAAAAGTTGATATGGCTCTATAAAACTCGTTTCTTTAACTGCTGTCATATGCAACCTTAAAATGGTAGGTATCGATTTGGACCTCTTGAGTTTTTTCCAGGATCGGTTGGAGTGTGAAGATTTGGACGATTGTGGATTTCCCTTTCCTGGAACCGTACCGATAGGGGCCAATCAGGTTGTTGACGAAGGATTTCAGACGTTGGCGCAGCTAAGGGAGCCTCCTTTTATGTGGATCGGACAAAAGATACTGAGATTCCATTCATCAGGCATACACTCTTCTGACCAGATCTGAGAAATGAGTTATTGCATGCTCTCTACAAAGTCATTTCCAGCAGCTTTAAATACAAACTGTCAGGTCCAGTTGCTTGGTTGGATTTTAGCTCAGATATTGCTGTTGCTATTTCGTTCTAGTCTGGTAGACGATTGGTCTATTCTGCCTGATGGTGGGATGGTGAGCTTCTTCGCTGTTACACAGTCTGCAGAAAAACTTTTTCCATATTCTCAGAACCGGGTGTGACTCTACTGCAGTATTTCCTCCTTCACTCTACAGCCAGTTCTGTATCCTCTTGTCTTGATAAATCTTCCCTACGTTATTTCTGGAGAATAATCTCTCTATATCCTCGATCGGGCGCTTCTCGTGTTCTTTTTTCTTCTTCAGGAGATGCCGATGTTCTTCTCGTCTCTTCTGCTTATAGAGCTCAGGAGCAGCTCTTGTTCTTCGTTCCAGCGCCGCTTTATAGGCTTCTTGTTTAGCTGCTTGCTGGCATTCTTCATGAAATCAGGGAATTCTTGGTGGTGGACGGGTGAAACCCAGCACGTCAGTTGCGGCACATTAGGAGCGTTACCACTGGTCTTCGGTACTCGATGCTGGCAGCATAGGAGTTGTTGAGAGATTTCGGGTTACCAATTCGTAGAAGATTCCGGCGTCGGTCTCTTGCGATTGCAACTTTCAGTAGTTTTTTTTTATTATGGCGCTTGGGAAATCTGCATTCGTACCTTGGCCGCAAGAAGGTGGTGGTTCGAGTTAATATTGGCTGTGCGGAACGTTAGAACGTCCAGAATACTGAAGGCAGCCAATCGCAACGCAATGTAATCAATTTGATTTACGGTTTCTTGATCCGGAAACAGCCATGTTCCTTTATGTATGTAAAGGGTTTTCCAATAGAGACTTGACAACTTTGAATTGAATTTGTGAACGCACTCTTTCAATAATCATCAAACTGTCACTGCCACTTTATTCAGTGAACTCAATATTTTCATCATGGTAAAGTACACTAACGAGCAACGTCTGCAAATTATAAAAATTTTCTACAGATATTCGGAGTCGGTGACTGCAACTTAAAAAGCGTTAACTCCAATTTTCGGTCGTAATTCTCGCCATAGTAGACAGGCAATAACAAGTTTAGTGCAAAAATTTGAGTCGACATATTCGTTGTGTGATGTTGCCGTGTCAGTGCGACAACGGGTTGGTCGAAGTGTCGAAAATATCGCTGCCGTTCAGACGTCCGTAGCAAACGATCCAAATCAGTCAATTCCTCGGCGTTCTCAAGAATTGGACATCGCTCAGACCACATTATGGCGTATTTTGCGTAAGGATCTTGGTTTACACCCATACAAGATCAAGCTGACTCAAGAATTGAAGCCGATGGACCATTTGAACCGGCGTACGTTCTCCGATTGGGTTCTGGAGAAGATGCGCCAAGATGAAGAATTTCATCGCAAAATCATCTTCAGTGACGAAGCTCATTTTTGGCTCAATGGGTTCGTCAAAAAGCAAAATATGCGCTATTAGTCGGGTGAAAAGCCACATATGCTTCATGAATCACCACTTCATCCACAAAAAATAACTGTTTGGTGCGGTTTGCATGCCGGCGGCGTTATTGGGCCGTATTTTTTCGTCGACGATAACGATCGTCACGTTACTGTGAATGGTCAGCGTTATCGCGCCATGATCACCGATTATTTTTGACCCGAATTGGAAGATATGGACTTGGACGACATGTGGTTTCAACAGGATGGTGCCACAAACCACACAGCATACGCTACAATCGATTTATTGAAGAGTAAGTATGGTGAGCGTGTTATCTCAAAACATGGGCCAATCGATTGGCCGCCTCGTTCGTGCGATTTAACGCCGCTTGACTATTTTCTGTGGGGCTATGTTAAGTCATTGGTTTATGCCAACACCCCGACGACGTTGGAAGAGCTTAGAGCTAATATTTAACTCGAAATAGCGGCCGTTTCGGCCGAAATGTGTGGCCGAGTCGTTGAAAATTGGGTCCAACGAATCGACCGCTGCAAACGTGCCCGCGGTGGCCATATGAACGAAGTCGAGTTCCATTCATAAATGTTTTGATTGTACTTCAAGCCAAAGTTTTTGAAATATCTCAAATGGTTTGCCTGTTATTTAAAAAAAAAAAAATTGTCAAGTCGTTATTGGAAAACCCGATATATTAAGGTGAGGAAATCGTATGCTTGCTATTGTGATATTCCGTCGCGTCGCAAAGCCTAAGTCCGTTGCCAGACGTGGTGTTGTGTAGGGTATGCTTACCAACTGTCCTACCAAAGATGCCCTCCGTTCCTATCCTGGCTTAAAAATCGAATAGTACGATTTTAACGTCATACAAGGAGCTCGTAAAAACATTATTTGGTGGCGTCATCCTTATCTTCCATAGGGACATTTTGGCATATTAGGCTTATGTCAGCGAATGTAGCCTTGTAGCTGATTGTCAGAAGACGCTCGCCCATGTGTCGGAAGCTCAAGACTTCTTACATAGGTTTGCCGCGCTATTTCTTTTCCCTATAGCCTCACCATAGTATATATCACAGTTTTTCATCCTCCCTATGTTCGGCCCATCCCATTGGATGGATGTCGGTGATATCTGGGTGCCAGCAGTCAAGGGCCTCTGCTAATTCGGCTAATTCGGCTGCACAGGGCCTGTTAAGAGTCCGAGCATTCCACGTCCAAATCAGAAGGTCGTTGTTCTTTCGACGTTTCCTAGGGTCATCAACAGTGAGTCCATTTTTATCCGAGGCCGTTAGTTGGTTCGGCACATATTTTAATCTCTTCCGTATAGGGTTGTGAGCCCGGGCATGCTCGGGGGTTCACTCTTCAATGTTTCGCAGCTCGCTCAATCCAAGTTATAGGACACTGAGCAGTTTCCTAATCAGTCGCCACACAGGCCCCCACTACTAACTCAGATATCTTAAAATCTCCGAGTCTTTCACGTTAAGTATGTTGTTCAATGTTTTGTACTCAGATAAGTGAAACCTGCGATTTTGTGTCCAAATCCAGATGACGGGTGTGACAGGCTTCCGCGTAGCCGGGAGTTTTGCCTTTCTGTATATTAAGGTGGACTCGATTTCTTGTGAACTAACCACTGCAAAACGTAACCACATAGCTGTCAAAAATCTTAGAGTTAAGGACATTCGTGGTCTTTTCCTATTGTATCCCTTCACTGTCACACATTTTCGTACCGTTTGTCATCCATATACGTACCCTGGCTACAACTTCTTCTGCACCTCGGTCTATATGGTCCGACAATTCCTCAGACCACATTTTTAAGGGTAAGATATAGTGATCCTACGATATCGATACCCCACTTTGCGAATCGGGGATCACTTTTTCTTATCCAAAACCTAAGTTTGGGCTAGAAATGTGTGTTGGAAGGCTAAAAACAGGCCTAAAACAGGGACCATAGAGCAAAAGTTTTGAGCGAGGTTAGCTCAAGGACGGTAACGAATTCCCCACACAACATTAGCATATTTTTGCTTCACTGCTTGCCTTCAGGCGTCTTATTGACCGAAAACCTGAAAAACGCCAATTGGACGGCACTACACTCGTATCTTGAGCAAATCCATCAGCTATGTCGACATCATCGCATGAAGAACATCAGAAATGAGTTGTCCCAGGGACAAATAATCGCATGATCAGATTCATAACCTTGTTGCCCATGTTCCAACCTACCAGAATGATGGTAAGACAAGTAACGCCACCTAAGAGATGTAAGCAGATACATACTCGTACAATTGACCGCAACGACAAGGTGACCCAATTCCACTTTCTCAGAGTGTTGTCACTTCCTGGATGAAATTCGAAACCCAGCAAGGTTTCGAAACGTTAGAAGCATGACACAGAACCGCTGCAAAAAAAACTAAACAAGAGTCCAAATGACAACCTTGAGATATCTTCTTAAATTTTACAATTTCCACTCATTTAGCCCAATTGAAAAAAAGAAAAACAAGAAAAACAAAATACGAGTATACTTACTGTCATTTTCATAATCGTGCTGACACTCATAATTTTGCATAAATATACTCAAAAAGCGCTGGCACCCATGTCAAGCGAATCACAGTTGCCAATGTCAGTTGCAAGTTGAACAGCCTAGCTCAACGATATCACTTACAAGTCCACCCACACCAGACAGCATTCGAATATGGCCTTCATTCACCCGACAAGTACGTAAAGTGACAGTTGACAGAACGGCAACAATCCCTTGTTACATGGATGTGGTATGCGAGTACGAGTAAAATCTCGCGCGTCTCGCAGGTGTACGAGTACGAATAATGACGCGCAACTCCATGTTGGGTGAAACCCGACCGATCACATAACTTAACTCGGTTAATGTCAATTACATTGCCCGCATTAAGTATCTTGTATCTCTGTGGCATCTCACATCTTACATATCTCCGGTTACACGCTATTCTTGGCGCTGGTGTTGCATGGCGTCGTCATCGCCATCGCCATCGTCATCGTCCCAGTCATGTCGGTGGGGGCTTCTGAGAAAGGTAACCCATACCGTGGCAACAGTTTAGATTGCCATTACATAAATCACCGAGCAATGATAACAATTTATCGGGCGCATAAATTGTGTGCGGCTGAAATTGGCTGAAATTGATGCGGCGCACTTGCAATTGTCCCGCGTTGTTGCCGATTTGGCTTTGGCGACAAGGAACAAAAATAAAACAAACAGAAAATGCCCGGCTGAGTAAAATTTATTATTTCATACGGAGGGCGCCTTTAATTTAAAAAGTGCGCGCGGTCGGTCTCCGTGCATTGAAAAGAATCAAGGCGCCGTTGCTGGCGCTTTATTGGTAGCGTCAGTCGCGTCATCTCTACAGACAAACGGCAGAAGATTAAACTCAATTAAATATTTATGAAAATGCTGCCATAGCATTTCAATGAGTACAATGAGCAGTTTGATGCACGTTGACACTGTCACTATACCACCATTTGCCCATTTATCTCAAACAAACAAAGAGAGGGAGCGGGTTAAGGCCCAACAAAGCCTCCACACTTACTGCATTTGGAATCGCAGAAAAGGAGCGTCGGAGCTTTTATTAATCGAACAAGAGATAATTACTTTTTAAGAAGTGCTGCCCGAACTGAAAAGATACATCCGTCCATCGCACGTATAGCTGAGATACGATACGATATTGACGGTGTGGAATGAGGTCGCGCTTTAACGGATGGCTTTTGTCAATATTTGACGAGGGGGTGTTGATTCTTCTACCTCTGCCGTCGCGTCGGTGTGAGTCTACTCGTAATTGAGAAATAAAAACGAACAGGGGAACAGGTTATCTTGCTCTCATACCATATGGAGAGGAGTGTTTTCTTATTTGAAGAAGACGTCCGGATGGATGTTTTAGATGTTTGCGCTATGACTAGTGACTCTTTGGGAGTGAAGAACCGAAGGCGCTTCGGGATTGTTTGATGGTTGTACAACATTGATAGACCGGGGCTGCGTTTGAATTGTAGTTCGATGTAATTTAATGCTTATGAGGTTGTTCATTTTCTTTTTTTGAATTGTAGGAAAGGGTTCTGGATAGAAAATAGACATCGTGAGAATGTCGTCTACCTGCAGGGTTGACAGCGCAGTCGTGACTGCGGATGTGTTGGCAGCCTCTATGTCCAGGAAAGCGATCTCTTTCATTGTAGGGATCGTTGGATGTGGCGAGTCAGTGAATGCAGAGCCCTTTCCGCCGACTTTCCTTTACAGTAGGCATGTTGAGCAGTTGACAAAAGTCGTGGATCAATTCTTGATCTTAAATCGTATCGTATCGTAGTCGTTATAGAGTTTTCAGAATGAAAGATGATAGACTTATAGGTATGAGCTCCTTTGGCACAATATGAGAGCTACATTAACTTTCCTTCAAGACAGTGAAATGTGGATCCTTTCTACCCAGCTCCTCGTGATATTGTTTAGCGTAGGCAGGATAATATCTGAAGACCTTTGTAGCTTGGCAGCTCCCAAAACAGCTTGTCTCTTGTAATCAGACCGTGAGTTTTAGTCACGGTTGCAGCAGTCCTGTTGTGGTTGCTACTGGTCGCGAATAGGTAGCTACCTGGAAAGTGGGTGTCCAGCTGAGTGATACATCATTTGAGGTTGTCCCAGAGCCATCGGTTTTTTTTTCAAACAGCTAGGCATCATAGGATTGGTAGAGAGGATTTTCTTAGCCGCGATGCCTCAGAGGTTTTTGTTATTTTGTCACAGAATGATCTCCAGGATTGTCGCTTTGTGTTCCTCTGAGGGATTACTTGTATGAGTCCCAGTCAGTCACTTTTCTTGTGCTTTTTGCTAGGTTGAAAAACTTCCTGCTAACGTGTCTAGGTGGTCCCAGTCTGAGGCTTTCTCTTGCTTCTAAATTGAATAAGAAGGCAGAAAGAAGGCATAGCTTGGTTGAGAGCCAGAGTGAATTCTCTGACTTTGATGTCAAGCTCGTTGGTGTTACGCGGGGGACTTAAAAGCTCGGTGAGTAGTGTGTTTAGCAGTATTCCTCTGTATTTTAACCAATCGGTTTTCCGATAATTCCGAATTGCTGGTTGGCTGGGAGGAGCATCATTGAGGCTGAATTGGACGTATCTGTGGCCTGAAAATGAGTGTCCAGGCGATACCATCAAATTCGTGATGTTGTCGGAGACAAGATTGATATCTAGCATTTCCTGTCGGTTGCTTGTTATTAAAATGTTGCAGACAATGAGGTTAGTAGTTATAATGTAATCAAAAAGTGATTCACCTCTATGGTTGGTGTCGGTGTGGCCCCATACCGTGTGAAGAGCGTTAGCGTTTTTAACCTTCTAGCTTCCAGTACCACCCTTTCTAGGTTGTCACCAGGGAGAGAGCCCACATGATCGTGGCCAAGATATGCCGATGACAGCGAGTAGGAGCCTTTGGCAGTGACTGAGGTTAGGAAGTAAACATGCATTGGCTACGTTGCACTAATGTGTATAAAAGTTCTAATCTTACCTTTGTCTCTTGTATGGAGCGGAGCGTATACAAGTGTCAAAAGTCCATGAACCACGCCTTCTACGATCCATGGTTCCTGGATTAGGATGACGTCTTCTGTGTTTTTGGAAAGACCCAGAATAACTGAGGTCGAAGCCTTTTTGGAGTGACGGAGATTAATCTCGAGAAACCGGATCATTGCTACAATCTAGAAGAGTAGCCTCCACCACTGTGCTGTTTAAGTGCTCTGATTCTGAACATGTGCAGAAAAGCTCACAGTCGTCGGTTTCCATTTTTGACAAAATGTCAGAGGAGGAGACTGACGGCTTAATTGTCACCTCGGATAAATTGAAGTCGTCGCTATCCATTTTTGGGATGGATATCGACGCTCCAAGATCTGAGGTTGATTTTGCGGTTAAAGGAGGAGGAAGTTGCTTATCAGCATCCAGCTCATCCCTTTTATAAACCCTTAGGATGAGCCGAAACGAGCCAAGCCTTTAGTCTGCTCTAGAGGATTAAGGGATTCCTTATTGATCACAATTAACGCGCATCTTTAAGGGCCCCTTAGTTCTTCCAGTTTCATGACTACAGAATGCTTTCTGGGGAGGAAAGTTCGGCTGGGATCCAGACCTAGAGTCTGCTAGGGATATCCTCATTAGCCACGACCTCGAGCTGGCCAAAAATCTCCTATGGCTTTGGTGTAAACATAGGGAGATCTTAGATCGGCACAAGCGATACTTTTGATGTGGCCTTGGTATCAGAACGTTCCTGGATTTTTAACATAAACCACCTGTCATAAGACCTTATGTTTACGAGATGCCCATACATCCATAGGGAGCAAGGATACGCCTTGCCATCGCTCACCAGAATTATTTTGATACCAATTCGGAACTGTGTTGGAGGCACAAGTTCCACCCTTGGTATGAGTCGAGGCCTGTTCTTAGCGTCACAGCACCCAGTACTTATTTGCTACTCTACAATGGGTCAAACCAAAAAGGAAACCCGTAACCGCGATTTGGGTTTAAACCACAGCCACCATGACGCTCCCACAAGGGGGCCTACCTCTAACAAGTCAGGCCCGGACCGAAATCCGGGGGGCTCCTGACTCTCATGGTACCGTGATTTAAGTCCTGGTATGGATTACCGGTGATCCAGCCGCCATCAAGACCTATGACCGGCAACTTGTAACTGGTCAAATTGTAGCAACCATTCAAAGGCTGTAATCTGAAGATGTTTACGATAAGGCCAGTAATATGCTCTGCCCCCGCTTTTTATTAGACAACGTCATTAATGGGCGAAGCCTTGATAATTGGGCGGGGGCCCGGCCTTGGTGTCAGCCAGCGTCGCGTCGTTTGCGATGGTAGGTGGTCCGGGGCTTTCGCGCATGATAGCAGAGAATTTTCCCGAACGCTTTAGCTTGGCCAACTGCCACATGTTAGGTGTTATCGATCCAAAGGTGTCGTTTTTGTCGATTACCGCGATCGTTATTGCATCTTTTAAGACTTCGCTGAAAGACCTCAGAGACATGCTGTTGGATGGCCCATGGGGGGTTTTGGTGCTATTGGTTTTGGGGCTCTTGGGAACCAGCACGGTCTCCTTCAATCGGCACGGTCTCCTTCAACGATCTCTGGCGCTTGGGGGAGTCTTTTAGCGTTTTGGAAGCAGTGGGTATAATCCGTCTTTAAGGATGATGTTAGCCCACTCAATCTTGCTCTTTATGTCCACACTTCGGGAATAGACCCTAAGCTTTGGTAATGCGGAAAGCATTTCGGCGTCTAACATCGAGCGCCTTGTATAGAGCTGCGTCAGCACTGCGTTAGCACTTTGAAAAGCTAAGGATGAGGTCCGGATGATCTAGAGTTTGAGATTTGGCAAAGATGTCTTCTATCTTCTTTAGTAATTCCATGTGTGAGAAGTGAGATCCCCTTGTTTGAAGTGATTTGCGTGATGTAGCTTGAGTGCTTGTTGGCTGCTTCCTCATGAATTCCTGCGGAGCTAGGGCCAAAAATGTCACTATGTCCGAAGTTGATACGATGCATTTGATGTAATGCACGGAGATGCAAGCCTTTGTATCCTGCTCTGTTTCATTTCGGCTGATTTTTGTTTGGCTTCATCATTTCATTGCAGAGCCAGTATGTCATTTTCGGGTTGGTATTTTTTAGCCTTGTTTTTATATAGTTAAGATGAAGTCTTCAAGTGAGTTTTTCCATCTGTGGTTACCCTAGGTAATTAACCTCTTCCTTCAAGTGCAATAAAGTCCCATTTATAAACAAGTCGGAGTTTAATTGAGAGTCCTTCTATTTTATACCAGTTTCAGGAATTTGTCAGAGCATCTTGTATGAGTTGCCTAATGGTAATAACAGGGTTGTCCCTAATGCTAACAGAGATACCATCTGCATGTCCTATAGTTTAATATCCTTTGAAGTTTAGGATTTGCAATAGGTGATCTACTGGCACGCACTATGGTAATATTCAATTCCTCATGGCTGAGATTTGTCTTTTTTTATTCTTAGGTGTTGCAATCTGCTGATAACCTTTGTAATCTTCGGATGTGCACTCCTTGTAAGGAGTTCTTGTACCGTCGATCCAAAATTTGCGTTGTCAAAAGCACCCTAAATGTCCATGAATGTCCATGCACGAGTAGGTTGCGAGGCGGAGTTCTAGATAATATATCCTCTCTCATGTACAGGTCTTTCGGCTTTTTCAGTCTCTTTAACAGGAAAGACTGACAGATGAAAGACTAATAGGTCTTTAGAGTTTCGAAATGTATTATTTTGTCAACTGCGTGACTATCTAGGAAGTATGTATTTTCATTTACAAAATGGTTTAGTTTGCTGTAATAGTTCCTAAACAGTGACGATTCAGCTTCTTCGACATAATGGTCATATGTGTGTCTGCCAAAATTCTCCAAAACCAAGTTAAATTTTTCTCTTAAAAGATGAGGATGCTCGTTCACTTGAATAGACAGATTTAATCCGCATTCTGAAGCTGTTTTCTTCCATTCCTCGCAAATGGCTCCGTTTGTTCTAATTATGCTTCTTAAAACTACGTTTGGTATTCTGCATTCATTCATTTCTAGTATTTTTAGGATATAGTTCAAGTGCATTTTGAGCGTGTACAAGAGCAAAGGAGGAGCTCCCGTTTCAAGATGTAGCATATATTTCGGGGTATTTTTTGATAATCGGAAAATCTTCTTCAAAAAGTAGCGAAGAAAATTTTTCCACAGCATCGTAACCTTGGTAACTTCATACCTGAGCTCCGTAAAGCATTATCGACGCTGCGGTTGAGTGGAACAAAGTTTGTTTTGCACTTTGCGATACATATTTATTTTTGAAGCAACGTTCCCAAATCGAACAGATAGCTCTTTTAGCAACAGCTAATTTTTCCTCAAAGTGTGGTTTGAAATTTAAGGAGGACGATATTAGGATACCTGGGTATCGGTATCTGGATACTACCTCAATCTCTTCCCCGTCTAACTTCCACTTTTCCAAATGTGAGAAGCGTCCGCCTGCATTTCATCATTTTTGATTTACCAAGATTTACAGTGAAATTCCAACTTTTACAAAAAGCATTAAGCCTGTTTATCATTAACTGCATACCTTATCATCAGTATATATCAGCGCAGGAATTGATACACCGTTGAATCATATTCCACCTTTGACATCATCTGTTATATCATTGAGGTATAATATAAAAAGCAGAGCACTTAAAATACAGCCTTGTTTAACGCCCATTGAAGTTTCGAACTCTTCAGAAATTAAGTATCCATCCCACACATATGCAATATTATTCTCATACAAGGCTCTCAGGATTCGAATAATTTTACTTGATACACCGATTTTGGAAAGCTTGTAAAAGAGTGCTTCACGTGGTATTGAATCGAACGCTGCTCGAAAATCTACAAAGAAGGCGTACAACTTTTTTTTCTTGCTCTTATATGTTTCAGCAATGTTTGTTAAGCAGGATATCTGGTCGATTGTAGAATAACCTTTCCTAAATCCATACAATCTTTTGTAAATTAATGAAGCAAACAATTTGGCTGAAGTGTTTAAAAATGTGATTCCTCTGTAGTTCTTCGGGTCCCTGTAATCGCCTTTTTTGTGTATGGTAAAAATTATTGCTTTCCTGAATACGTCGGAGATATTAGCAGCGTCGAATATTCGATTAAATTCAATTGTGAGAGAATTCATAAACTCATACGTGCAATTTTTATAGAACTCAAACGGGATGCGATCAATACCAGGTGCTTTATTTGATTTCGACTTGCATATTATTTCATTGACTTCTTCCAGGGTAAATGCAGAGTCTAATTTTTCGTCTAAGAGCAGAGGGGTTGCATATTGAAGCTTGAGCCAATTTCCCGAAACAAAACAATAATCTATTATTGAGCATGATGTTCTCCTTCGCAACTACCATTCAACAAGCACATGTCATACTCATCAGCAAGTTCAATTATTTTTGCTCCTTTGTTATCACAAATTAGGTCTTTAGATCTGCGACACGGTTCCAGCAGAGTACTGTTAAAGTACCATTAAAATCCGCAATAAGCATTATATCCGTACAGTCCAAGGAGTGCAGTGAGTCGCAGAGTTTATCGAAATCACGCTGCCAATGATTACAGTTTAAGTAGATTGGTACCAAAATTACATACAGTGTATTCAGTTTTAAGTTAATAAAATCCATTTCGCCAGCTTTTACAAAGATACTCGTATACAGTCCTTCGAGGTCGTCACGAAAACCGAATAGTGTTCCACCACTTCCTCTCCCAAAAAGTGAAGTTTTTGTAGCAGGAGACCAGATTAATTCATAGTTTAAGAAAATATTCTTAAATCTAATTTCTTCATTGCCTAATAGATGTGTTTCAAATAATACAAAAACATCAAAACTTTTTACATAATTAAAAAATGTTACAAAATTCATTTTGTTTTTTAAACCTGACACATTGTAGCTTAAAATTTTTATTTTCTTGATAACTATATTTTTTTCAGCATCATGGGCACATCATGCGTCACGTACAGCCGCCTTAGAGCTTGTGGATGGACTAAAGGTTTTTCGCATATTGGTGTTTTGCTAAGTTTGACATCACTGCTGCGATTGACATTAGCCGTCAAATTTGAAGTTTTGTGAGAAGTGTTCTCTTTCGTAGGTGTTTGGTTGAACTTCTGATTTCATTAATAAAAAGATTTTTATTTAACGAAATGTCACCAAAAATAGATTGTATTATTTCAATGCCACTTTTTTCACCACACCTCAATCCAAGCGCGGAGTCCCAAGTAAAGACATTCTTGGCAATGTGGAGCTTGTCATCCCGTAGAGAAATCTTTATTGATGCGTCTTTTTGACGAAGCTCCTTCATGATTGGAATCCGATTGCCCGATGTTGTCTAACGTTAAAGGGTAGGTCCCTTTGGATGCTTATTCTAGTACCCTTCAATTTAAAGTCATTCCTCATCACGCTCCAGGCAGACTCCTTCGATCTCATCTTTAGAACCATCGTAGACTTGTTCGTCTTATGGCTGTGTATCCTATACGCAGACTCGACGATTTGATTCGGAGTTGAGTCAACTAACCCGGCGCAAACAGATTTTGCCTTTTCGCTCATGTCTACTTGATCTTCAACAGGCAGGTGGACAACAAGATTCGCTTCAGTACTCATCTGTACGAGTCGGTCAAGCTGGTTCTCAAGACGTTTGTTTTGTTCTTCCAGATACACAACTTTTTGCTCAATGCTGAGATGTGTTTAAAGAAATCTTGCAGATCTGCCTTTGAGGCTAATTGTTCCACAAGTTTTTTGTTGTTTTCGAGTAGAAGTAGATCCCATAGCGAGTTTTGGTTCAATTTCACTCAAGCTTTGGTGGCGTTTTTTGTTCCCTGGGTGTTCCGGAGAGATGTGGGATATTCCTCTTTTTACCATTTATAGGTTAGTTTAATGATGGAATTTTTAACTTGGCTATAAAATAGCTTAGGTGTTTGAACTTACTCGAATTTCAATTGCCTGAGGTAAAGCGTCTCTTAATTTATAAGGTGAATGTGTTTCCTCAATTAACTTTCACTTAAAACACTTTTCTTTTTTGCTTTTTGATCCGGAGATAAATTTTTTGCTTCCACTTTCGCTTCAATGACGTTGATACTGTCACCAGTATCAGGAGGAAGAACTTGCTTAGATATTGGACTTCTGTGTATCCTGGCATACCATATTCTGTCTGATAACCACCCTTTTCCGAAGTCGTTCAGTCACATTCGGTAACCTATGTAGGTATGGCAAGTACCTTCCAATTACGACATGCCTCTGTGACATTATCTTTTTAGTTTTTCCTTAGGTGCTCGCACTAATATTAGTGGAGACGTTTCCACCCACCTAAGACCTCTTCAGCAAGATTCCCGCTTCACCCAACTTGAAGTCGTGCAATCATCGATCAGGTGTCTGGTGCTGGTGAGGTGTGTGCCATCGTATTCATGTCTTCATGTGGCCGTGGCTCAAATGGTAGTGGACTGGCTTCCAAATCGGAAGGTTCGGTGTTCGAATCCCAGCCTCGCCCGAATGACATTTCATCCATTTTTTCATTTAATGAATACCAAGTAAGACGAGTAGTTGACTAGAAATCAACATCAAGCTAACTTCCACTAAGAATTTAGCCTCAGCATTGTTTGTCCGATTCGCAAGAAAGGAGATCCTCTGAGCTGCGCCAACTACAGAGGCATTAGTCTTCTTAACATCGCCTAAAAGATGATATCTGCCATATTGTGTGAATGCCTGAGGCCGATCGTCAACAAACTGATTGATCCATATCAGTGTGCCACCACTCGACCAACTATTCACACTACCGCAGATCTTGGCGAAACCAAGCTCCAAGCCCATAAACACACACCTATTCATCGATTTTAAGATGAGAGCAATGTCTAGTTGTTGTATCCCTGCCAAGCTCGACCGTCTGGGCAGAATAGCGATGGGCAACGCTCAAAGTCGGTAACGACTTAACCGAGACCTTTGATGTCAAAGAAAGATTTAGACAAGGCGATACGCAGACATGCGACATTTTTGAGTGGATGAAAAGTCCGTCCATCCGCGATATTTGTGGCGCTTTCGTGAGTATTGAGATGGAAGCGGCGAAGTTGGTTGGTTTAACGATCAATGACCAAGTATATACTGTCGATAAGGAAGGATACCCAATATCGACATCTCGAACGTCACCCTGGACAGATATATGTAACTTTGGAGCAGGCTTCGCTACCAATTCAGACAACGAACGTAGCGCTGAAATCAAACGAAGGCTAACTCTTGCCAATCGCTGCTTCTTTGGGCTAAGAAGGCAATTGACTAGGAAAGCCATCTCTCGAACAACAAAAGTGAGCCCAGGGGCATGGACTTTATCAAAACTGGATTATGGTGCTATTGGCTGCATTGAGAGGAAAATTCTTCGGGTGATTTTCGTTCCCGTCTGCATAGACGATGAGTGGAGGAGGAGATAAAACGACGATCAGCGACATCGACTTAACCAAAAATGCGAAGGTTCAACATCTAAGAGCGGATGGATACTATTACTCCGGTCTGGAAAATTTTCGGATCAGCTCCACAGTAGAGGAAGGCCGCGACTCTGGTGATGCACGCAAGTAGAAAGGAACTCAACCAACTTAGCGTGCGAAACTGGAGGCAGCTAGCCAAATATCGAGCTGACTGCAGACGCTTCTTAAGTAAGTAAGTAAGTAAGTGGTACAGCATAAACTTCACCACATCTCGGTTTCTTGAGTTTGTATCGTAGTTCTCTACAAAACCATTTGTAGTTGGCATCATATACCCTGTTCTTCAAACCGTTGCAGGATGATGTTGGCGATTAACATATTAGGAGGAATCAAACATGCGAAATTTAAACCTTGATCGTTATCTACCTACACGAAGATTAAAACTAGCCGCGTCTTCATGTGCGGTGGAATGATATTCCAATTTCATCATTCAGTCCAAAGGTCTCTTCTCAACCAAGACATGCCACAATCTGGTAGCAAGAAACTTATTTCTGTGCCTGATATCAGTATAAACCGTTGTCACAAGTCAAAGGCAGAAAAAATCGAAATCTCTGAACCGAGATGTAAGTGACGAAAGTTACAAGATTCATAAGCACGTCTCCTGAGGCAAGAAACATTCTTTCTCTGTACTCATTTTACATTGCAATTTCCTTCAAGGATTCCTCCTTTAATTTCAAGTCTTGCAACTGAATCCTGTAAACAGAAACATCCAACCCAATTAAGCTTTAAAAATAACACTTTCCTCATTAGTCGCCGTCTACGTCAGCTATTCATCATCCACCCAGTAATCCTTGTTTTCCTGCTTCATCAGTTTTTTTTTTCTTTTTTTTTTTTTTGTTCTGCCAGACCGTTGTTACTACCCTGAGCAACACAAATGTAATTTTATTTCGTCCTCAAAGTATCAAATAAACAATTTATTCGAAACTAATCCAAGAGTACACTTCCACAGAAGAGCAAACTACCTCACAGTCCTCTGGATAATCACATTGTCGCGTCAGATATCACATCCACATCGCATCGTTTTACTGTTCTTGCCAGTTCTGAGAACTCCTTGTCCACGACATCCACTTTATTTTAAGTTTTCAATTTTCCACTTCCGTTGCTGCGAATTTAGTTTCACCAACGCAGCGTCAGCAACCGCAAGTGAGCAAAGGAAAAGTGCTACGAGAAGATTGCACTTCCGGGCTCTTGCTGTCACTTGTGGTGTTCAGAAGCTCGAGACAACAGACAAACTTTGAAATACTCCCTTTGGTCCGTAAGGGATGTCTGAAAATTGAATTTAAAATGAGTGTATCCAGATCTCCGAACCTGACTGATGCAAATGTCCCTCCAGATCAAGGTCCAACAAACCAAGTGAGTAAATTATTCAAAACCTCATGAAGACTGGAATAACGATTTTTTTTTTCCTTTTTTTTTTATGGTTTTGGAGAGGAATAAACCCCAAGGGTAACCTTTTTCTGATGAGAAATTATCTAAAGGATTCAAACCAGATTGGGTTTTGAGTACTCGTATCTATTATAATTGGTTTCTGGTTGTTAAGATACGAGTTGAAGAAGACCAACCACCAATTGAATTCGAATTCAGTTTTTTTTAAGATAAAAATCAACTAAAAGCAACCAAATAGGGGCTATCTCATTTTTAATTAATTCGAAGAAATCGAAAGGAGTAATCACGGTTTGTCTGTGGGTATATGTTTGCATCTGAATTTGGACATCAAAGGATCGAAAGGGGTTTTGAAAATGTGAAAGGGTTAATTTATGGAACAAATTGGGACGGAACTACCCAGCGGGACAGTTTTTTTTTTTCTTAATTATTTGAACTGAGGGGAATATTTTTTTCAATTAACTCGCCGATTTAAGTTATAGTAGAATTATCACACGACATTAACCATGACCGACATTGGAATTCATTAGAATAAATTCAAGGCTTGAGATTATGGTACATTTGAATCCGTTGGCGGGAGAACGCTTTCTGCTTTACCAATTGTTGTCGTTTTCCTTCGTTAAACAGCTTGCATACGAAATAAAACTTGTCGCCTTGTTGGCCGACAGACCGAACTTTGCCTTTTTTGGCGCCGATTCGATTGGAGGAGACCACTGTTTCGGCTGCGCTTGAACAACGACCAATACTGCTTCAGATTTGTCACACGAAATTCATTTTTTTTTTCCCCCAATATTTTCCAAAATGCCCATGGTTTACTGGCCTGAATGGCTGTCACACATAAGATAAATGTTTATGCAGCTTGGTCAAAATTTGACAGAAGTGTATTGACAGAATGCCCTGGTTAGATGACGAATGCAGCCAGGCAAATCTAGAACAAAAGCCCTTATTGGACGAAGTTAGAACAGCAATTTCCAACAAAGCTACTGAATCCGATGGCTGAAACTGTCGAGCTATTTAAAGCAAGAGGTGATGATTGGATAGATCGACATCTATAAAATCTGACTGGCCCTTAACAGTGCGGTTTTAGGCCAGGAAAGTCCACCATAGAGCAAATTTTCACATTACACCCTTAGCATACGCATTGTGTACAAAGGGTACCTATGACCTAAGGCATCGTTACTAACACATCGGCTGAAAAGTCCGTGCCGTTTCTAAGAGAGGGCACCACTTGAATTAAATCCATACCATTTTCAGTTAGTACCAACCTTCAAAAGATACGTGTATAAATTTTACAGCTGTCGAACAATTAGTTCTCGAGATATAGTGTTGTGAGTGAAGCAACTTTTGTTATTGTGAAAAAAATGGATTCAAAGCAGAAAAAATGCAGCCGATGCAAAGAAATGGCTTGATAAGTGTTACCAGGACAAGTGTTACCTGCACAAGCCGAACGAACCATTCGCAAGTGGATTGAAACATTTAAAAGTGGTCATACAAGCAGCGAAGATGATGTTTCAGATGAAAACATCAAAAAAGTCCACAAAATGATTACGAATGCCCGTAAAGTGAAGTTGATCGAGATAGCTGAGGCTCTGAAGATATCAAAAGAGCGTGTTGGTTATATCATACACGAATATTTGGACATGCGAAAGCTCTGTTCAAAGTGGGTGCCGCGTTTGCTCACAGTCGACCAAAAACAACAACGTGTTGATGATTCAGAGGAGTGTTTAAAGAGGTATGTGACAATGGATGAAACTTGGCTCCATCACTTCACACCAGAGACAAGTCGGCAGTCAGCCTCGTCCAAAACGACCAAAAAGTCAACAGTCGGCTGGCAAGGTTATGGCATCCGTATTTTGGGATGCGCATGCAATAATTTTCATCGACTATCTCCAAAAGGGGCAGACTATCAACAGCGACTATTACATTGCGTTGTTGGAGCGTTTGAAGGACGAAATCGCAGAAAAACGGCCGCATTTGAAGAAAAAGAAAGTGCTGTTTCATCAAGACAAGGCACCGTGTCACAAGACGATGAAAACGATGGCAAAATTGAAAGAATTCGGCTACGAATTGCTTCCCCACCCACCGTATTCTCCAGATTTGGCCCCCAGCGACTATTTCCTGTTCGCAGACCTCAAAAGAATGCTCGCCGGAAAGAGATTTAAGACCGAATCGCAGAAACAGAGGCCTATTTTGAAGCTAAACCGAAATCGTGCTACAAAACTGGTATCGAAAGATTGAAAAATCGTTTCAATCAGTGTATCGCCCTCGTTGCCTTTATTGATAAATAAAGTTGAATTTTGCAAAAATTTTGTGTTTTATTGTACTATAAAACGGCGCGGACTTTTCAGCCGAAGTGTTATATTCAAGGGTATAATGATGGTCTTGTCCTTTTTTTCGGTCAAAACAGAGCATTTTGTATTTGTATTTATTTATTGTTACATTCATTGTACGTTAGAGCGGGTCAATTTGTTCGAGTCAAAAAAAAAAACGTGGTAAGCGTCCACCAGAATCGGAATCTACGATGAATTCTAAGAAAATTTCACCACGAAACTAAAATCAATTCCTAGCTCCCGCTAAGAAGCATAAGGTATTTAAAAGAAAAATAACACATTTTCCAATAATGTTGGGCTCAATTCTGATTCATCTTCTTACAACAAATTTTATAAATATTTTTTTTTTTTTTTAATCAACCAAACAATTTTTTTTTAAATTTGACGAAATGTGCCGAACATGCCATGTACTAAGGCTCATTTAAGAAAGTGGAAGCCAAAAGTCTGTAACTTTTTAACGAAGTGAGGTATCGGTCTAAAATGTGAAATATACATATGACATATCCTTACAACTCCAAAGAAAATTTTGAACAACAAAATAAAAGTAGGCGTGGCAATATATTGTTATTTTCATACACTATAGTTTATCCAAGAATTAATGTCAGTACAGTGAAGATAGGACATTTGCCTCTTAGTCTGGTTGCAATAACATGTATAAATGTGTCCCTTTTTAAAGCTCTCATAGGGTTGCCATGGTGTATATGATGAATCACTACAAAGAGAAAGAACATTTCGCTTAGGATTGCCATCTCCCTATTTAAAATAAACAAATAAAAATATTGCTGAACGATACAAATTTCATTTGTCTTTTTCCTCACCACCAAGCGGTGGCGCGTTTTTTTAAGGGTATCCCCAGTAGGCCTAGTCCCTTTTTAGTTTGTTTAAAAAAAAAATGATAAATATAAATATAGTAAACAAAAGTATAATTCATAATAAATGTAGTAAAGTATAATGTAAAAATATAAAATTTCTTTAATTTAAAGTAAAAATAACTTCATTAATTTATAATATTAAAATCTATTAGTCTGATGAAAAGTTAGTGCTGCTATTATTGTCATTTATATTTATTACTAATCTTTCGACTGCTTCCTCGGCGAAAACGTCCATATCCCACATCTTTGGCTCAACAACCTGTTCAACATCTTACACACATCGGTGCCATTTCTCACTGTCAACTCTTACAAGTGCTGTTGTTAATAATAATTTAATTTCTGTCATTTTAAATGACTTGTTTTGTCTTGCTACAAATCCTTCTACTTGAGCCCAAACCAACTCTATTGAATTTATTGGGTCTACAAGTAAGTTTCCAGCGTTTGTCAGAGATGGCGACACCAGTGGATCCCGGGCAGAAATGTCAGACCCCATGTGTTTTATTTGTAGGTTTTGTATCTGTCAACAACTTTGCAGCGTTATATTTGAGCAGTTCTGTCGGTGTCGTACATTTTATCGAGCAAAATCATGGCAAGTTTCCAGCCAGATAAACGTCATTTGCGGGAAGCGCTGCTTTTATTCTTTAATATGAAGAAAAGTGCGGCTGTTTGCTTTCGGAATCTTATGGGGCGGAATGTATTGGTGAATCGACGTGCCGCGAGTGGCTCAAAGTGGTTCAAAAGTGGTGATTTTGGAGTTGAAGACAAAGATCGCCCCGGAAAGCCGAAAACTTTTGAAGACGAGGAATTGGACGCTTTACTGGATGAGGATCCGTGTCAGATTCAAGAAGAACTTGCTGCATTATTGGGCGTCACGCAACAAGCCGTTTCCCTGCGCCTAAAAGCACTGGGATTCATTCAAAAGGTTGGAAACTGGGTGCCGTACGAATTAAAGCCAAGAGACGTCGAACAGCGATTTTGCATGTCCGAAATGTTGCTGCCGCGGTATAAAAATAAATAATTTTTGCATCATATTGTCACTGGTGATGAGAAATGGATTTATTATGATAATCCTAAACGCAGAAAATCGTATACAAAGCCCGGCGAGCCCGCCCAATCGACGCCGAAACGCAATATTCACGTGAATAAGGTCATGCTCTGCATATGGTGGGATCAAAAGGGCGTCGTATACTACGAACTGCTTCCGAGTGGTGAAACCATCAAAGGGCCATTATATCGAACCCAACTAATTCGTTTGAAGCGGGCATTAAAAGAAAAACGGCCAGAATATGAGACCAGGCATGAGTCCGTCATTTTTCATCACGACAACGCTCGGCTACATGTTGCGGTTTCGGTGAAAAACTATTTGGAAAATAGTGGATGGGAAATTCTGCCTCACCCGCCTTACAGTCCAGACTTGGCACCATCTGACTACCACTTGTTTCGTTCGATGCAGAACGCTCTTACGGGAATACGCTTCAGCTCAGTAGAGGAAATCAAAAATTGGCTCGATACGTTCTTGGGCTCGAAAGACGAGAAATTTTTTTGGTCCGGAATTCATAAATTGCCAGAAAGATGGGGGAAAGTTGTAGGTTCCGATGGACGATACTATGAATAAAGCATTGTAACTATGTTTTCATAATAACTCTTCAAATTTTGGAAAAAAACGCTGGAAACTTACTTGTAGACCCAATAGATCGCAGTATAAGGCGCCAATCGAAGCACTTTATGTCCTGCAGCTTGAGCCATTTCATCCACGACATAGGTTTCATACTTGGCTTTGAAGCGTTTAACGATTTCAAGCAACTCTGTTTTAACCATATCATCGTCAAAACTTATAGCATTAGATCTCAGCCACTTTTTTATGTCATCTTTTCTAGTAGAAGTGGTTGGTGCTTTATTTTTCTTTCTCGAATGGTAGGAAGCATTGTCCAAAACTGTTACGGAGTTGGGTTCCAGGCGGGTTAAAATATCTTTAAACCATTTCTCGTACACTTCGGCATTCATGTCTTCGTGGTAGTCTTCAGTTTTTCTTGAAATAATGCATAGCAGCCCTTCATCTACGAAACCTGTAGAACTTCCAATTAGTCGCTTTCCTTTTCCAGATGGTGATCGCAGTCCAGTTGACAACCCTTCAGTAAAAGCTTGGCGTGGTGTTATAAATGATGGATCCACCCACACTTTCTCCCGAGTATGTCCCTCGTTGTGCCAGGTCTCATCAGTAAAATATATTTTTCTTTTCGCTTCTCGAAATTTTTTTATTTCGCGTAAATACCTTCGTCTCCATGAAATAATATCACTTCTTTCCAACAACAAGTTTTTACGCTGACGTTTGACGAATTTAAATTTAAGATCTTCTTTTAAGATTGTATGTAAAGTTGATCTACTTATTTTTGTAATATTTGCATTTTGTTGGGCTTCATACAATATCTTATCGAGCGTTGGTAAATCATTATCCATAAAAAACTGATGGATTATGCTCCTAACGGCACATTTGTCAAAATCATCGACCCTGCTTTTGCAACCAGATTTATTTTTCTTCTTTGAAGGCGAATTGTGGCCTTTAATTTCATTTTCCTTTAAAAGCGACAACAGCTTCGCAGTTCTGACTGTCTCAGAGTCGGACGACGAAGAAGACGAAGTTGAAGCCCTGAATAGCAGCATCAGGCAGATGCAGGAAAAGGTGCTTGCCATTAAGGCAAAGCAAACAGCCAGGAGAGAAAAGGAGCATCAATTAAGCTCCCAACAAGAGGAACAACAACAACAACAGCAAAAGGTTGCAAGCCAGAAACAGTTGCAACAGCAACTGAAACAGAAGCCAAAACAGAAGACCGAAACACAACAACAACAAAAGCATATACAGCCGCCACAACAACAACAGAAGCTGAAACAACAGCAACCGCAACCGCAACAACAAAAACAGCACCAACAACAACAGCAGCAAAAACATCAGCAGCTGAACAGACAACAACAACAGCAAGAGCAAAAACCCACCAAGCAAAAAGTACCACCAATCAACACGTTCAAATTGGAGTTAAAGGACACCATCGAACTGTGTAAGTCGGCCATAGGCAACAATTTTTTTTATAAAAAGATTATCGCTAGATAAGCATGCGATCCACTGTAACACAGTGGAGCGCTATTATAAAATAACAAATTTACTGAGGGATTCGACGACGGAATTCTTCTCCTACACCCCGAAGGGGGACAAGCGGCAAACGATGCTGCTGAGGGGATTGGAACCATCAACTGATCCGGAGGAGCTCCTTGCGCTGCTGAAAGAGAAGAAGTTCGAAGGACTCCAATTCGTGGGGGTCAAGCCGTTCACCACAGCCAGAGCCAAAAGGGAGAAGCGGCAACTGCCCATTTGTCTGGTCCAGCTAAGTCCCGACAGCAAACTGGATGGTCTAAGGAGTATCAAAGTCCCAGACTACCAGGTTGTACACTGGGAGAAATGAAAGAGAAGCAGTAAACATTTTACAATGTGTTCGATGCGTGAAGTGTGGAAAGAACCACAAGTCAGAGGAATGCGTTCTGGGTAAGGACGGAACGTCAGAAAAGAGCCAACTCTCTTGTTCTTTATGTAGGAACACGGGGCACACCGCAAATTATCGGGGTTGTCCCAAATTCCAGTACATGAAAAGAATAAATCTGGCCCGGCAGCAGAAAGTGGAAATTAAACGTCCACCCGTGCATTCACAAACTCCAGCCGTTACTCCCCATGTTACCTACGCCCAAATGGCGACAGGTAGGGGAAATACGGTACAGCAAGCGAAGGTTGCTTCTCAGGCCCCAGCGCCTAGAGCACCGGAACCAGTACCTGACATGCTAGCTATCTTGCTCTCTATCCAGGGACAAATGGCTCAGCTACAACGTTATTTAACTTAACAGATCGCGCGGGTGGATTAAGTATACGCGCTGCTGCCTGGCCTAACGCACCTTTTGTCGTAATGGGTACGTACGTGGCGGAGCAGACCCTGAAGGTCCTTGCAGTGAATGTGAATTCACTAATTAGGTTCGAACGACGAGCCGCACTATTTAAGTTGCTTAAAGACCAAGCCCCTGATGTGCTTTTGGTTAGCGAAACTAAACTTACCAAAAGACACAAAATGAGGTACAGAAGATACAAAGTAGTACGGAGAAACCGACCCAACTCCATTCAGGGAGGAGGCGTTGCGATCTTTGTAAGAAAAGGAATACGTTTTAAAAGAGTATACAGTCGTGTAGTACGTAGGTTCCAAGTGCTGGAAGCTTCAGTTCGTTCCGTAACAGAAAAAACATCAGCTGTTTTTCCTACGGATTCCGTTTTATTTTTAAGAAGGCCATAAAATTTGTTAGTTGCATTAACAATTTGTTGTTTCTTTTCTGCACTTAATTCCTTTGAAGACTTTGTAGCCATTTTTCTATTAATCACTATTAATTTGACACAATATCACTAAAACGCACATAGTCCAACAATAATATGATCACTTATTGCACTGCTTTGTTGCAATGTCGCAATGTTGCAATTTCCTTTTAAAATACAAAGTCGAAAAAAATGGTTTGACCATTGTCGCAAATGATAACACCACCACACATATTATTACACACAAATTCATTTTTGTGTTCTTAAAAGCTTCAAACCCCATAAGCTCTGTAACAATAACACTGAAAAATCAGTAACGATGTGCTAACATTTGAGAATGGTACGAGGGGCGTTCAAGATATTCTCGGTATCGGGGTGAAGTTGTGGTTGCATATATAAATTGACTTATTTATCAAGTAATACTACTCGTATTATTTTAGTGCATTCATGTAAAATTTCATATAAATGTGATTATTAATTCGCGTTTTATCTCTAGTTAAACAGAATCATAATGGCAACTGAGACGATGATGGTGAAAATTGAGCATCGCGCTGTAATTAAATTTCTCACTAAGCAAGGAAAAAGTCAAAAAACTATTCATGAAGAGATGGTGGCTGTTTACCAGGGTTCCGCACCTTCATTATCAACTGTGCAAAAGTGGTCAAGTGAGTTCAAGAGAGGCAGAGAGAGCATTGAGGACGACCCCCGCTCCGGCGCCCCGGCTACTTCTTGTACGGGAGAAAGCATCAAAGAAGTCGAAAAACTTGTTCTTGAGGATGCCCGAATAAAGGTGAAAATGATGGCAGAGATCACTAAGCTTTCAATTAGTACCATTCACACCATTCTTCATGACCATCTTAACCTTTCAAAGGTCAGTGCAAGGTGGGTGCCACGAATGCTCACAGCGCCTCAGATAAAAAGTGAGAATCGCATGCTGTAGAGAGCTTTTGGAGATGTGTAGTGAGAACGCGGACGGTGTTATGGATCGAATTGTTACTGGGGACGAAACATGGGTCCACCACTATGACCCTGAAAGCAAACAAGAGTCCATGCAGTGGCATAAAAAAGGAACAGACCCCCGAAGAAGTTCAAAGTCACTCCGTCTGCCCGAAAGCTCATGGCCACAGTTTTTTGGGACTCAAAGGGAATCTTGCTCATTGAGTACAGAAAAAAAGGTGAAACCATCAACGCCACATCCTACGCTTCCACTTTGCATAATTTGCGGGAGGAAATTAAAAAGAAAAGACGGAGTAAACTCGCAGCGGGTGTTTTGCTTCTTCATGACAACGCTCCTGTCACACGGCGCGAGTTTCCAAGGCTGCTGCGCGAGATTGTGGTTTCGAAGAAATCCAACACCCACCCTATAGTCCAGACCTTGCCCCTAGTGATTATTTCCTGTTTCCGGATTTGAAAAAATGTCTTCGTGGAAAAAGATTTTCGGATGATGAAGAACTCAAGTCGGTATTTTGCAGAGAAAGAGGAAATTTATTATTTTGAGGGTTTAAAAAAGCTTATCTCAAGATGTAACAAATGCATTGATGTTAGGGGAGATCATATTGAAAAATAAAGACAATTTAAATTGAATTCGCATTTTCCTTCATATCGATACCGAGAATATATTGAACGCCCCTCGTAACACTGCTTTGATGAGCTAATTTTCAATGCACACAGCCAGCAGTAATGGCGAATGGTGATTTTATGATCATTCTGCCCACGGCTATCAGGCAAGCATTGTTAGAAAAAAAGCTTTCCCATAAGCCCTATACTGACTTGTTTTGTATAATATAAGGTATAATTACGAAATTTTTGAAAGATAAGCTTTAGAAATAAAATAACAAAAATTCTTGAAGAAAAGATAACTTATTTGTCAGTTTTTAAAGTCTCTCTTAGACTCGATTTGAGGATTTTTGGAACGATGGATTTTTGGAAGTCACTGACATAACATCATCTCGATTCTGCGGCATTAAGCATATAATCTGCGGAATCGAAATTAATGCGATTCTTCTTATAAGTTCTGAGTTCAGTTGGGTCATATAATTGCTCGCGATAGTACATAATTTTATTAATAGCTCTTTCGCGGACAGATTTCCTTCCATCGAAAAGCATTGCTACCAAAATATTTTCAGTATGGGCGAAAAATGCATCGTTTGGGGTTACTTTGTTTACAATTTCTAGAAGATTTAGTGGCAAGAATTGCGTTGACTGAATAAAATTAAATAAAAGTTTACTGCCATATACCGCTGAATTATAAAATTCGATACTAAAATACATCGGTATATAAACTTTCATAATGAAATTAGGCAATATTTTTAAATTTGCCAAAGGTAAACTACTTACGACATAAAGGCGTAAAAGTCTGCTGGCTTTTGTTAACCAACGAGAATGAACAATTTATCCCGGTTTCATGTTGGCAAGGTCTTCTGGACACAAACCTTCCGATACAGCTTTGGCTATTCGATAGAGATGTAAAACGTCAGTCGAGAGGATTTTTTCATCTTTATTATCCATGGGTGGAGGCATATTCCCCAATGAAATGGGTTCAAAGTGAGGTATAGCCTACGACCAAATGTTTGCTAAAATTTGAAGATGTTGTATTAGAACTTGGTGCTTACCAGAAGTTGTTCACAGATCTAAAATAACTTCGTTAAAATCCCACTAGCTGTACGTGGTCCACTTGTAGTTGAATTTTCTAAGGCATTGAACAAATGGCGAAGTGGTTTATTCAACAAAACTTCAAACTTTCGAATTATTCCATTTTCAATTCCAGTATTGGTGGGTTCTCCATCGCAGCAAACTTCTATCAAGCTAGTAAGCGTTAAATTTTTTTCCTTAAAGAATTCCCATAAATGGATTCGTTTACTTATCATTGTTAGGTCGGAAACTTTTCAGACAACCCTGTATACCACTTAGGGCAGTCATTAAAGGGTCCAACACAACGACCAAGCTGAGGGTCGTCTTTAATGCGTCAGCTAAAAAAGCCTCTGGATTGTCTTTAAATGATGCGTAATTGGTTGGCCCGCAGTTTCAGGCTGATTTCTTTGAAACTCTACTACGATTTCAATGTCATCGGCTTGCGCTAACGGCTGATGTCGCAAAAATGTATCGCTAAGTACGTGTCTATCCTGATCATATGGATTTCCAGCATATCGTCTCGTCTGGCGTCCCCAGCCATTATCGTTTGCTGACGGTGACAGCTTTTCATTTAGCTGTTAAAGCCGTACAACAAACTGCTTTTGACGAAGGTTACAATTTTCCTGTCGCATCCAAAATAATTCAAAGCAATTTTCATGCGGACGATCTTCTAACGGTTACAAATCACCATTATCAATGTTTTAAAACGTGGTGGTTTCCATCTTCGTAAATGGTCATCAAATTCAACTGCCATTCTAGATTCCATTCCCGCCGAACATCGTGCAATCAAATCAACCTTTGACTTAACCAATGCGGAGAGTGTTAGAACGTTAGGTCTTCAGGTTCATGATATAAATATTTTACATCTTACTAAGCGGCTGGTGCTTTCAGAAAAGTCGTTTTATCCACTGAGATTGCTTGCCCCAATGACACTTATTTCCAAGCTACTGTTTCAGCATTTTTGGAAGCTGAAAGTAAATTGGGAAGATCAAGTTCTTTTATCGATTAAACGAAAGTGACTTGATTATCGTGCAAACTTACCAAGTTTGGTAGCAGCTGTTCAAATACCGAGGTGGATAGGAGTTGGTAATCCGGCCGCAGATACAGATCTCCATGGTTTTGCAGATGCATCGCAGTCCGCGTACGTTGCTGTGGTCTACGCTAGAACCATAATAATGCTCTTGTTCGTCTCCAGGATAGCCCCCATTAAACTGATATCATTACCGCCCCGAAGTTGTGTGCTACCGAGATTGATCATGAATGTCAGAAAAGGGTTTAACGCCGGGGTACTATACCCATGTGGCGCGTTTTTGTCAACATCATGCGGTGTACTGAGTTCCCATGTGGTCATCCACCTACGTACTTACCGGGCCCAACACTGCTTGATTTCGGTAATCTGTTGACTGTAGAACTATCCATACTAAAAAGAATTGGTAATTTATTTAAAAGCCTTGGTGCCGTCGCAGTGTAAAATTTCAAGCAATGAGTTTTATTGGAAATTGGAATGTTAACGATTGCCATATGATATACTCTTAGTCTGTATATATTCGAGCTTCTTAGTGTAGCACTGTAGCCGCTTGGCATGAAAAAAACTTTAAGAACCTTAAAGATGTATAGATGCTTTGTTGGAAGTATGCGTAGGCTAGAAAACAATGGCCAAGTATGGGCTAGACGATTTTTATTGCAAATGATTCTAATTATGTGTTTTTGAGCAATATTTATAATTTCGATGGTGCTGTTTTAAGTTCCACCCCAACTCGCAATACCGTATTGCAGTTTAGAGTGTACAAGTCCATAATAAAACGTTAGTAGGATTTTTCTTGAACAATGTTCTCTTAAGAGATACATTTTACGAGTGACAGATAGCATGTAATTTTTTAGTTCTTCGACATGTGTCTTCCAAGACAGGTTGTTGTCTATTAGGACACCAAGATACTAATAACTCTTAACACCTTCTATCTGAAAACAATTTGAACAGCACACTAATTCTTTATATAAGTTAGTATTGCCACACGTATGAACAGATAAGGACATTTTTTTACAAGAGCTAGAGTGGAAGATAACCTCACAATTAAGTGGGCAAGGACCTCTTAAGGTGCATATCATAAGTTTTGTTTTGTTGCTTATAAGTAGCTTATGTTTCGCGAACCATTGTCGCAGGATACTTAAATCCCTATGTAGTTTAACAACTGAGTCAAAAATACAAAATATGTTATCATATGTCAACACCATATCATCAGTAAATGCAGTGATACGACTACTGTAGTTTTGGTAAAACATTGAATTGACATATATTAAAAATAAGATTGGTCCCAAGACTGAACCTTGCGGTACACCAATTGTGATTTTTAACTGACTGCTAAAGATGCCTTCTATTTTTACTCGTTGAGTTCTCTCTGATAGGTACGTTGAGACCCAAATTGTTCGTTTCTAAAAAAAACTTGTTTTTATTTAAAAATGATACTATGGGTATTTTTTATCAGTTTTTCAAAAAGTTTGCAAAACGTTGGGAGTATAGAGATGGGCCTATATTGAGTCATTGAACTTCGATTTCCTTTTTTGAATAGAGGAATGACTTCAGCACATTTTAAAGACGCAGGAAAAGTACCACAATTAACACTTAAGTTAAACTAGTGACTTAAACATCAACAATAAATAAAGAAATACGTTTTAAAAGACAGTTAGTTATGCCATCAGATGTGCAAGAATTTTTGTTATCAAGAGACATTATACATTCGTGGATTTCTATACCATCTACATGGATTTTATTGTTAAGGATATTATTGACCCAGTTATACAAACGATAATAAATCGAAGTATAACACAAGCTCATGTTCCAAGATTAATGAAAACGTCGATTATTCGTCCCGTTTATAAGCAGGTGAGAAAAACAAAACCGAGAATTACCGGCCTATATCTATACTGTCAGCTGTTGAAAAATGTTTGGAAGAAGTTATCGTTAATCGTCTTAATAATTTCGTAGAAAGACATAAAATATTACACCCAAATGTGTAATAGTACGGATCTACTATTAGGAGAGTTTACAAACACGGTCAATGGAGGCCTTAACAAAAATCATCATGTGCTTGTGCTGTTTGTTGAGTTTAGTAAAGCTTTCGATACCATAACTTATAAAAAGTTATATTGAAACTGTCAATCGAGTTGGTGTGAGAGGAGTGCTGGCAAACTAAATCGAAAACTATCTAACTGATAGAAAGATTAGAGTTAGAGTGTTTAATACCCTAAGCAAAAAATGCCAGTTGAGCTTGGTGTCCCACAAGGCTCCAAATTAGGTCCAATTCTATTTGTTTTGTATACAAATGAACTTCTCCATTTATTCAAAAAGTGCACAACCTATGCCTATGCAGATGATATAGCACTTGTCGTCAACAACAAAAACTTTAACAAGGCATTGGAAATAATTCAAGAAGAATTTGATGCGATGTCAAAATGGTGCCATGATCAAGGGTTAATTACGAGGGCGGGTCAATAAGTCCGTGACTTTTGGATTAAAACTTTTCAACGTAGTCTCAGTTGAGCTCTATACACTTTGTCCAACGCTTCTCCAATTTTTTTATCCCTTCCAAAAAAAATGATTTGTCGAGGTCCTCAAAATGATGAGATGACTTCATCATTGGAGTCAAATCTTTTTCCAACAAGTCATTTCTTCAGGTTTGGGAACAAGAAGTAGTCGCTCGGAGCCAAATCTGGAGAATAGGGTGGATGAGGGAGCAATTCATAGCCCAATTCATGGATTTTTGCCATGGCAACTGCACATGTGTGCACCCTTGCATTGTCTTGGTGGAAAAGAACTTTTTTCTTGGCCAAATGAGGTCGTTTTTTTTTCAAATCGTCATTGAATCGGTCCAATAAGTTGGCATAATATTCCCCATTGATTGTTCTTCCCTTTTGAAGGTAGTCAATGTGGATTATCCCGCGTGCATCCCAAAAAACAGTCGCCATAACTTTATTGGCTGACAAACCCACCTTGGCCTTCTTTGGCGCCGATTCACCCTTAGAAACCCACTGTTTTGACTGTTGTTTGTTCTCTGGTGTGTTGTGATAGATCCATGTTTCGTCCACGGTTACAAAATGGCGCAAAAACTCCTCCATATTGCGATTAAACAACGCCAAACCTTCCTGTGAAGTTGTTACACGATTGCGTTTGTGGTCGACTGTGAGCAAACGCGGCACCCATCTTGCGGAAAGCTTTCTCATGCCCAAGTGATCATTCAAAATTGAAACCACTGAGCCATGCGAGATCCCTACGGCTTCCACAATCTCTCGCACTTTCAATCTTCGGTCGGCCAACACCATATCGTGAATTTTTTCGATTGTTTCGGGTGTAGAGACCTCAACTGGGCGTCCAGGACGTTCGGCATCTTCAGTGCTTGTACGGCCACAACGAAATTCAGTAAACCACTTTTTTACCATTGAAATCGATGGTGCAGAGTCCCCATAGTATTTATCAAGCTTAGCCTTGGTCTCGGTAATGGTTTTTTTTCGCAAGAAATAATGCTTAATAAGCACACGAAATTCACTTTTTTCCATTTTCTCCTCAAATTAGTGAGTAGTCTGATAAAAATAGCTGTCAAACACAAACTAACTGACGCAGCAAGTTTAAATTTTGACAGGAGTCAACTGACAAATGCCTGTTGACAGGAGCAGTGTTGCTGTTTCAGTAAAGAGGTCAGAAATTCAAAAATGCACGGAATTATTGACCCGCCCTCGTATTAATGCTTCAAAAACAAAAGCAATGCGCATACGAACACCGTTCAAGCCAAAGGAAGCGTTTAATATATATCACCGAAACGCCCTATGTCCGTATTCGGCCAACAACACAGCAATAGAAGTAGTAAACAAAATAAAGTATCTAGGATTTACCATCGATGAGAATTTCCTATGGCGCGAACATATAAATGTGCTGCGTTTACAACTCAAAAGCTCACTCTTTGCGATGGTTTATATAAAAAAAGTATTCCAGTTTTGAAGTACGTAAGCAAGTTTACTACTCGCTAGCAGAATCGCGAATAAGATATGGAATACTGACATGGGGAAATGCATCCAAAACGCATGTTATTACATCTACAGCACCGCCTTGTTAAAATTTTAACACCGACCAACTCATATTTTAAGGTCTTAGATGTGTCCGCGATTTATAGAATGACATCATTGCTACATTACATGGACGACCAAAGGTTTCTACAGCCTATACGCCATTTCCAAAACACCGGGAGGCGAGCCCAGGGGATGCTCGAAATTCCAGTTGTATATAACATGTATGGGGAACGAGAACTTAGATATGTCATTCCAAAAACTATGAATGAAATACCTCACCATATCAAACATTCAAAAAAAGGTAAAAAAACGTTAAAGAAATTTCTAATTGATTTATATTTTGTGTATATATGCTAATCCACTATAAATTAATTCCTATATAAACATAAATTTTTTCTTATTTATACATACACATATATTTATATTAATCTCTTACCACTGTTTTAACATTGTATATTTTTATTTCAACATAGCTTAAACTTCAATATTATTATTGCATTTTGTATTCAAACATATTCACAATTTTATTACATTAAGTTATTTATAGCCAAAATACGGTTTCACTTTGGCGACAACCACGAGCGAAAAGGGGCGCTCGGAGTCAATAAAACCTCCAACGTTCTTGGGAAGATTAAAACCTTTCTATGAACAAAATGAAACCGTTGAGAATTAAAGAATAAGTATAGTATGAACTTTATTCAAAAGAATTTTATCACCTTAAAATACTAATCCAATGTTATCAACCACCTGCAAATAAGCATTTTGCTTTGCGGGTAAAAAACAAAAAACTGTATATAATTATACATAAGGACTGAAACGAATAAAATTTGGAAACTCCAAAGTATTGGGTCTACAAGTAAGTTTCCAGCGTTTTTTTTTTTCCAAAATTTGAAGTTTTATTATGAGAACATAGTTACAATGCTTTATTCAAAGTATCGTCCATCGGAAGCTACAACTTTCCCCTATCTTTCTGGCAATTTATGAATTCCGGACCAAAAAAATTTCTCGTCTTTCGAGCCCAAGAACGTATCGAGCCAATTTTTGATTTCCTCTACTGAGCTGAAGCGTATTCCCGTAAGAGCGTTCTGCATCGAACGAAACAAGTGGTAGTCAGATGGTGCCAAGTCTGGACTGTAAGGCGGATGAGGCAGAATTTCCCATCCACTATTTTCCAAATAGTTTTTCACCGCAACCGCAACATGTGGCCGAGCGTTGTCGTGATGAAAAATGACGGACTCATGACTGGTCTCATATTCTGGCCGTTTTTCTTTTAATGCCCGCTTCAAACGAATTAGTTGGGTTCGATATAATGGTCCTTTGATGGTTTCACTACTTGGAAGCAGTTCGTAGTATACGATACCTTTTGATCCCACCATATGCAGAGCATGACCTTATTCACGTGAATATTTCGTTTCGGCGTCGATTGGGCGGTCTCGCCGGGCTTTGTATACGATTTTCTGCGTTTAGGATTATCATAATAAATTCATTTCTCATCACCAGTGACAATACGATGCAAAAATGATTTATTTTTATACCGCTGCAGTAACATTTCGGACATGCAAAATCGCCGTTCGACGTCTATTGGCTTCAATTCGTACGGCACCCAGTTTCCAACCTTTTCAATGAATCCCAGTGCTTTTAGGCGCAGGGAAACGGCTTGTTTGGTGACGCCCAGTGATGCAGCAAGTTCTTCTTGAATCTGACACGGATCCTCATCCAGTAAAGCGTCCAATTCCTCGTCTTCAAAACTTTTCGGCTTTCCGGGGCGATCTTTGTCTTCAACTCCAAAATCACCACTTTTGAACCGTTTGAACCACTCGCGGCACGTCGATTCACCAATACATTCCGCCCCATAACTTTCCGAAAGCAAACGATAGGCCTCAACCGCACTTTTCTTCATATTAAAGAATAAAAGCAGCGCTTCCCGCAAATGACGTTTATTTGGCTGGAAACTTGCCATGATTTTGCTCGATAAAATGTACGACACCGATAGAACTGCTCAAATATAACACTGCAAAGTTGTTGACAGAAACAAAAACTACAAATAAAACACATGGGGTCTGACATTCCTGCCCGGGATCCACTGGTGGCGCCACCTCTGACAAACGCTGGAAACTTACTTGTAGACCCAATAAAAAAAAAAATATTTTCATAATCCATATAAATTTTTTTTATTTGCTTTAAAACTTTGTTTTTATTAAATTCATTCACAATTACAAAAAATAAAAAAAATTTTTTGGGCTCCCATTTTTCCTCAACTTCTTTCGAATTTCCTTCATAAGGTTGGTGACAATTACATCCGTGGTCTTTTTGGACGCTCTTTTCCATTTAGCACTAAAATCTTTTACGTCCTTTACACATTGCTCACTTTTCCTCAATTCAGCTTTGACTAAAGCCCAATACCTTTCAATGGGACGGCACTGTGGAACATTGAGTGGATTCATGTCTTTTGGGACTAAGTCGACATTTTTAGCAACAAGAAAGCTCAACGTCGCATGAGCATAGTGAGCTGAAGCTAAATCTGGCCAAAATAATGTTGAACCCTCGTGTTTGTTTAAGAAAGGAATCAACCGTTTTTTTAGGCACGGAAGAATCTCAGCTTCAAACGAGTTATAAAACTGCGCAAATGGAAGAGTAGTAAAGTCGGCTTTGACATGAGTTTCGTCATCCAAAACCAAGCACGCTTTCTTGTTGCCGATCAACTCGTATAGCTTTCGGGCTCGTCTTTTTATGACTTTCTTTTGCTTTTCAGTAACTTTTGGAATTTTTTGTTTTTTTTCGTGTTTTTAGGCCGTTACGTTTTTGAGATCTTTGTACCATTGTTTGGTTGGTATTACATTTCCGAGCAACATCTCTGGATGACATAGTCCGGTTTTTTACGATGGCACCCACTATTTTCCTGTCCAAATTTGTATCATGTGCTCCACTTTTTTGTTTTCGCTTAACTGTCAACATCACCAAATATCGTTTAATAACAGAATCCACTGAACTGCGTGCTATGTTTAAATTTTTTGCGATGAAATGGTTTGGACGCGAAGTATTTTCGAGCCATTTGTCGATGATCTTTTCACGGCGTTCCCCTTGACTCAGATTTTATAAATAACAAACTGAAACTAGAGAATACGAGTTTATAGGCTAATTTGGGTACAAAATGGGATTGCAATTTTTACGCATTGGAAGTATTGCGCGTATTAAAATTTACAGATTTTATTCGTTTCAGTCCTTACTCGAGATCGTGGATCAGCACATTCACACACTTCGCATGAAAAAGTTTTTTTGCAATCGTTGCATTCGATTTTTAAGTCACTGCGTTCGACTTTTTTTTGCACAGAGACAAATCATTTTGGATTTAGTTTTGTATTTCAAAGTGAAGAATTAAGTTTAAGCAAACGATTTTTACAATTCGTTGAGGAATGATTTCGACCAACTGCTTTACGTTTCAATTATTACTTAAGCTATTCTCAATACATATGTACCCCACAACAATCGCATTGAGAGTTCTCTGAGAAGATTTGAAGTAGAAAGGCTGAAAAGGCAGAAAAATCCTCAATAACCAAGAAGACTTTTCAAGCTTCAGGAAACTTGCACCGGCCATCAATCAGACCGAATGACCCAATCCCTTCAACTTGTAACACAGGCAAGACTAACTTTGTGCGTCATGTTTCATATATGTACATGCATGCAACTCCGGAATCGGCAGTGATCACATGAATTCCCAGTCACTTGCTCATGTTTTTAGTTTCTGATATTTTCGGGAATCTGATTTTGCAGTAACAACATTTGCCCCTTATTTAGAGCTTGACTCCACTGTTATCCCAAATAGAAGACGTCCGTCGGTCATATGTTTCTGTCAATTGTGGTGAAGGTAATGTGACATGCATGACTATGCCACGTATCTCCAATTATGCACCCTCAAATACAACACCCAACCGACAAACTAAAGGATACAAAACGAACAGAATTTTCTGTTCCCAAAGACCGTATCCGCTGCACGTCCATAAAAAACAGTCTCAAGTGGCTTTTCTTGAGATACAAGAACGACTACGAATGGTTGTTCTATTCCATCATGCATGCTTGTGGCTCAGCGCGCTCATCCATCAACGTGATGCATTTCACGATTGTTTATGTAAATGCAAGTGGATGTTGTCTATAAAAAAGACTTCAACAAAAAACACACCAAAAAATTTAAGAGAAAAGGATTTTTATTTTACAAGAATTGTAAATGGTGAGTTTGTCATTAAAAACCGAACATGAGATACTTTGTTGTATTTTTCTGTCTTTGATGGTTGTCAAGTATTTTTAGTATTCCGACTCACAGCGCTGAGGGGAAAAACGATTAGTATCCGGCTAAACAAGGAAATATCTGTGTCATGGTGACAAGACTCTGGGCTATCGGGTTGTGATTTTGTGACACTTTGACAAAATACGAGAACGACGAACAACGACATTTTAGCCATCATTTCCAAGGACCACAGATTATAGACTTGTGGTATTTTCCCAGTGTCTGCGGATCGATGGAGTATTTAAGTTTTACAACAAACATCAGTTCGCAGCTTGCAATGCATTATTATGGCGCCAGGAAATGTAAACATTTGAGTGAGACGCGACTACAAGTATCCCCGCATGTACTCGTTTGTGGGACAATTTACAGATTAACCGTTGTTAAGTATTAAAATGAGAAATAGATTGTTTAATGACTTTGCAACTTGATCTGCACATTAAAATGTAATTAACAGTCTTGGTGGAGGTGCCAATGTGGCATGGTTGTAACAATTTTATGGAACAACTGGAGCATATGACAAAATAGGAGAATGGAATGAGTTTGTCTTGAAAGTAGACGAAGACCATTTACTTTATGCAGTGGCAAGGCAAACAGTGTTTGTATCGCTTTTAGTGCCATAGAATTGAATTGAATCCGATACCGTGTTTGAGTTTGATATACTAGGTGGCGCAAAATTAATCACCCTATCGAAAGATGGTATAATTTTTGCAAATGGCGTCGTACGTCAATCATATTTGACTTTTGTGAACTAGACAGCTGCAGTATACAAACAGATAAACCATGGAGCGCTATACTCCGCAAGAGCGTGGAATAATTGTGTCGATGTTTTTGACAAATAATCGGTCGGTGGTGTTAGCGCAGCGTAAATTTCGACGTCGATTTCCGACGCCATCCAGGGGTAAGTCATGTCCCAACGCTCTCAATGGTTCTAGCTTCTACACTCAAATATAATGCAGAAGGTGTGGTGTACGGCTGTCTGTTTAAGAAAGCAGAGATCCCAGTTGTTCTCTTTACGATAAGGATGAAGCTGATGGGTCTAACTCATCTAGCGCTTAAAGTCAGCATCATCCGTTTTTTTACACTGAGCTAAGTCTTAGTGTTAAACTGGATAACAAACTTCAGGATAATGTCAGCTTTCTGGCAGTGTACGGCAAGCTTTTACCTTGACATAGAGCTTGCCACCGAGAAGGTATTCACGCTTGTGGGGACAGATGTCTCTTGTGTTTTACGTAGGTACCTGCCGTGAGGGCTTAAGCCTACGGTACGTCTTCGCACAAGATATCAAAATAATGCGTTGATAAGCGCCCTTCGGGTAGTACAAGTACTACCACCAGTACCAGATTCGAAGTCGTGTGTAAGGCACGAACTTCCCCTTTGGTGAAGGGTCGAGGCCTATCTAATACCTCAGCCATTCTGTGGGTCATGGCACCCGGTTGCAATGCAACTCCACATCGAGCAGAACAATTGGTTCCATAGCAATCCCATGGTTTAGCACAGGTCGTAGTAAACTACACACATGCTAAGCCATGAGATGTCCAAGATCCATTCGGTCCATTCTCCCCGCGATTTTGGGTTTAAACCTACAGCCACCACGATACTCCCACAAGGGGGCCAACTCCTAGGTCAGGCCGGAACCATAGTTCCGGGGGCTCCTGACCTCCCGTGATACCAGAATATAGCTTCCGGTCGAGCTTCGCAACCTTGAGGTTACTTCCAGTTGGGCACCTCACTGCCCAGGACTGGCGGCCTTTCAACAATTTGAAATCTACAAACTTCCCGCTAGCTGCCTACTGCGCCTTCTATTGAATACATCTTTTGCAAAACTACGGGTTCTTTCAAACCGTACGGTATCAGTGATAATTCCACTGACATCGTAGGTCTCACCATTAAAGGTGATGCCCATAGCCTGCAAGTTCCTTATGTCAGCGTAATTGGGACACTCACATAGGACATGAAGCCAGTCCTCATAGGTAGCTCCACATGAGCAGCTCGCAACCTCGCTAAGCCCCCTCTTATGCAAGAATGCATTTAGGGAGCCATGCCCGGAAAGCCCAGGCTGAGGTTAAAATTCCGTTCAGGAAAAATTCTCATGGTTAGCACATCCCTTAGGAAGCAGTAAGTAGCCCTACCATTTTCGCTAGCATCCCATCTAGATTGCCATCTAGATAGAACACATGCATGTAGCAAGGTTTTACGCTGCTTCAGGGATAGGCCATCCACTTCTTCCGGGGAAACCCAATCGCGCTCATTTAGAGGGAGACCTTTTCTGATCTTGAAAGTAATACCACGACGTATCACTTCCAGATCCAGAGGTGGCACTCCCAGCAAGACCTGCATTGCCTCTGTGGAGACAGTGTGGCACACCGGTAAACAGCCAAGCAAGGCGACTCTTTGACAAGCCAGGATCCGCTTTCGACCATCAACAGTCATAACTCTGTTGTACCATACCGATGCTCCATATGTTGCACAGGCAACAAAAAGGCCATCGTATATGATACGAACAGAACGCCTGCTGAGTCCCCAGTCGGATCGCAAAATGCGCCTTACCTGGCCTACGGCACTGAAGTTCATACACTCACCCATCGTTATGCCCAGATACGTGACCTCAGTCACAAATCTAATGCCAACGTTGTTCAAATGTATCTTAGGAGCCCGACGTCTTACGTTCAGCTTGCCCTTGAGCTTCATTAAGACGGTCTTGTCCTGTGACACACTTACCCCTACGCTTTCTCCCCATTCAGCAACTACTGCTAGAACTCTTTCTCCTATTGCCTCGATTTTGGCCCTAGACTGGCCTTCAAGGATGAGGAGCAGGTCATCTGCATAGGCGCAGCACCCACAGAGCTCGTTTAGCCGCCGCAAGAGTGGATCCATCATCAGGTTCCAAATAAATGGACCACAGATGGACCCCTGGGGGCAACCTCTCTCAACATTGATTGAGACGCTATCGTGCGTACTTACCACACTTGCTTTTCTGTCGGAAAAGTAGCTTCCCCAAAGCCCAATTTCCCGACAGCCCAATTCCTGCAACCTGGTTACTATTTTCTGCCAGTTTAGGTTATCAAAGGCACCTTTGAAGTCAATAAAGATGCCTATAACCACACTGGCCCTGCTTCTGAGGACTCTTTCTTTTACGAAAGACCATGCATCCTCGACACACTTGCCTCTTCTAAAGCCGAATTATAAGGGGGCTTGTGGGGACACTGATACCTTCACTAAACTCTTTAGGCAAACTTGTGCCTGTAAACCTACAGAGATAAGTATACGCAGTCAGAATGCATAGGAAAGCCGGAAATTTTCGATGAACTTGCTTAAGGTCTGAATCCACGGTAGCAGTGCCTGCGTCCTCTGTCAGTTCTTCCAATGACTGCTGAGTCTCTTACAATCAAAAAGATAAATTGCACATCTTCCCATGTTGCAGGCAGACAGGCCAAAAAAAAACTTCCACACTTCTCTAAGAAATTAGTGTCCTTTCTAATGTCACTCTTCAGAAAAAACGCAATGCTTACAAAATGCCTTCAAACTACGCTTTTGCTAAACACCTTCTTAAGTGTGCTAGGCATGAGTGACACCACCCTCAACGCAAAGCTCTGTGGTGATGTGAGTGCTGATGATACCGCTCCGCAATTTCTGTAAGGTGTCCGTTGATCTGGCTGAAGACGCCGCCTGGAGAATTCTTCTTCTTCTGTCATCCTTCTGAGGAACCATTCACTTATGCTCCGACCGCGTAATGTGATTTATAATGAACTCCATTTCATGAACTGTATCCAATAAAACATATTTTGGTCCTTCCGTTCCTCCTGGTTCCCGCAGTTCAAGATACAATAAAATGTGAGGTTTGTGCCTAAATTGGGGTGTAAAGGGAGTATTTGTGATAGCCACTTTTTACAGGCAAGACTGTGGGACAGACTGTGTTTGTGGCACTTTCAATTAACTTAATTTTGTCACAACGGTGTAATGACTAACCAGCCTAGTCGATTACCGATTGAAGTTATTCTTGTTCCCTTTGATCGCTAGTGCACCCGCTTAGACTGGGGACTTGGCTGACTTCTATGATATAAAACTCCTTCTAACCGTTTCCATAATCTATTGCGTCCATCAGCCTTGCTTTATAGCTCTATTTGACAGTTGGACTCTCGAACATATGTACTCAATAATAGTGGGCAGCTAATTTCACGGCTTCAACCATAGGCCCCTTATCTAGTGAATGCATTTACTAAAGCAACAACAGTGTCGTCGCACTGAAGCCCAACATTTTTGCTTCTTATAATAGAAATTAATGGCCGAACTTATGTTGTAAACAATGTCAAATAAAAGAGGTCTCCATACAGACGCTTGCGGGACTACATCCAAGATATTGTAATACTCTAATTCATCCATAATTTTAAGGAGTACTCGTAGCTTAATGGCTCTGTTCTGTCGAGTGATCTTACAATTTATAAATTTGCTGAGGTTCATCTCCAACGATGCTACTGCTTTTCCTTTGTCACCTGCCGCCATATTTCTTTCCACACCGTTTGCGTTGCCATGCCCTTGTCGGCGGCGTCAAAGGTGAAGCGCTATTTTATAGATTCAAACTGGTGGTGTGACAATGCTTCTTCCTCCTATGCTACGACTAGAAATTCGTTGAATGTACTCTCGTCAGTTTTTTCTCCAATGCTTTATAATATTCGTCGTTAGGATGATAGTTCTTATATATGTTCGTATATGTCATGTCTCAAAGATTTGTCATCACATAAACTTTGGAAATATGTAGAATACGTTGGCTTTCCTGATCGTTCTTTTGAAATCCGGTAGTCGTACCTATATACAGACGTTCTTGGAAGGCAGCTCTCTTTCAAAATAGCTGAATTCTGCGTGAGGCTAGAAAGCGCTTTTATTTCCTCTTGTCACCAACACACGGTGTTTCATGTTTTTTCTGGCATTGTTTTTTTTTTAGAATTTGCGCGCGCTGAAGGGATTTAAGTATCCTTAAAATGTTTGCACACAGCGCGTGCGAAGGAAAATCAGGGAGGATAGAAAGAGAGGTACCGGTGAACGTTGGTTTTCAATGTTTGAAGGTTATAATGATTCGAAAATAAAGAGCTCGGCAGGGTATTCCACAGGCGAGCTGTTCGGCTTGGGAACGAATCACGATATTTCAGAGTACGTCCGAAAGTGGGCTTGATGGTATACTCAAAACGAGACGGGTGTTACGGTTAAAGGTTCGAAGCGGCGGAATGCTACTGGCGGTTTCATTTCGTCGGTGTTCGAGGGTGTCCATTGCCTGAGTGATATTGGTATCAGCTTTGAGTTTTATCGCACGGTTTTGAATCCGGTCTAGCAGATGCAGAGATGTTTTAGGCGCACCTGACCAGGTGTGAGCATCGTACTCCAATGTTGGGCGGATGAATGCCTTATATATTGAGGTCAGATCAGAAGGAGAAAAGTGAGGAAACCTTGACATTTCGCAGCATTTTTGACGACACCAAATATGTGGTCATTCCAACGTAAGTTGTCATTGACACACATACCGTGAATGGAAAGTTTATCGGTTTCGACAATGCAAGTGCCATCCATGGATAATGGCTGTCGCTTTAACGACAGCAGACAGCATTGTGTTTTGGAAGCATTTAATTCTGTTGGCAGTTCCCCAATTTGGTATGTTGTTGATATCGGAATTTAATGAGCTTAACATGCGCTGCCGTTCCCGTTCTACAGCCGAAGAGCAGGGACGTGAGTCCGGGAACGAATATGAAAAGCAGAAAGTACTGTCGTCAGCAAAAGAATATATTGGATTAGATATGGCAGACAAGAGATCGTTGATGAAAATTAAAAAGAATGTCGGAAACAGAACGGAGCTCTGGGGCACACCAGCATATATTTTGTGAATATCAGACTTGAAACCATCCAAGACAACTTGAATTGAACGTGACGAAAGGTAATATCTAATCCAAAGAGCCTGATGTCAGATGCCTTAGAAATATCAAGTGTAACTATCTTGCTTTCGCCAGATTGATGTACGCTTTGGTTCCACTTTTCGGTGAGACATACCATCAAATCACCAGTGGACCTGTTGCTACGAAAACTATATTGCCGGTCATTAAGAAGTTTTCGTGTTTCTAGATATTTCATAAGCTGATGAGCAAGAATTTCTGATGTTTTTGACAAACGACCAAAAGCCTTTGGGACATTGTAGTAATTTTTGCCTCAGTTTTTGGTCGTATTGGAATTTTACACGCTTAAGAAAGACATTGCAGTCATTCCTGGCTCGTTTGAACTGTTTTCGATTTTCCGTTGTTGGGCTGGTCTTGAAGGACCGAAAAAACACTTCTCTAACTCTGACAGCCTCTTTACAGTTCGAGTCGTGCTTTTTGGTACTCTTCATCCGATGAGGGATAAAGAATCTCATTCCAAAGAGAATGGTGTCTGTGATCATATCAGCAGCGGCTTCTACGTCGTTATCAAGGAACATAATGACCAGTTAGAATTCCGAAAGGAGCTGCTAAGACCGCTCCAGTTGGCTTTTTCGTATTGCCATACGGTTCTTTTAAGAATCTTTTCTCTAACTGTGTGGTCGGTATACGGGAAATTAGCTGATATGACACAATGGTTCGACGAGCCTAGAGGGGATAGCACATCAACGGTGTACTTAACAAGGTGAGAAGTTAAAAACAAGTCCAGGGTGTTGGCGGTATGACTATCAACCTCTGGTATTCTTGTGGGCTCATTTACAAGCTGGGTCAAATTATTTTCCGCAGTGAAGACCTTAACACACTGTTCTTCCGGTGTCGTCTGTCCAGAATGTCGAAACCACCCAGAACTGTGTATGTTGAAATCGCCCGTAATGACGATTTCAGTATGAGGATATGGAGATACAATTCTTTGAATGAAGTCAGACAGCGTATCAAACTCGTTAAAAGTCGAATTGCTGTCCAGTTTAGGGCTTCTGTAAATAAAGCAGTAGTGGATAATTTGCTAAGGGAGATTGAATTTTGACCACATGAAATGAAATTTTCATGGAGTTTGGTAAGCTGCATCACTACGCAAGTCGGTGGCGAGACCGCGGTGAGAGGTAGCTTCAGATCAGAATGATCTGGGAGGTGTGGGCGCGGATCTACCTGTGTTTCACTAAGTGCCAAAACAGCTAGTCTGTATTTGCAGACGTGGACGTGCACAGAAATGTGATTACTTTTTAGCCCGCGTATATTGGCAGAATCCACTCTGAATTCCCGAGTCACTATAAAGAAAGCCAACCACAAAACACACAAACATCGATGTCACTTAGCGCAGGTGTGAGTAAGCTAACTTGTACTTATCATTTCCTCGAATGTGTCCTTTCGAAGAGGCAAACTCTTCTTCTTCTTTTTTCTATTTTATGACCGCATTTTTAAGGACATTTTGAATATATTAGTTCGTGTCTTTCTAGTCTATGGCCATGTCACGATTTATGTGGATATCCTGAAGTCTATGCTTCATGCACCTTTTGTCACACAACATGATATCCATAGTTAATATAGAATATAGGCTCTATGATGACGACTTGCAACACAAAAAGCCAAACTTTAGACCTTCAACGTTTTAAGGGTACGTAGATGCTATCAAATGGTCTGCTCCTCTTATGACGATGTGGAGTTAACGTAAGTGGAAATCTAGTGGGCACTGCCATTGTATCAACTTACCGCAAAATAATCTTCTTAGGAAGGAACTGAGTCATGCTGAAATTCGAGGAAGTGCTTCACGAATTGCTTTGCTGTGAAAATGAAAAGATTGGCACAAAGTGCTAATCGTAACTTTGATATCAGGCCACCTGAAAAGTATATAGATGATATGAAGTTCCGAAAACGCTATCTTGGCTTGCGAAACTACCGTCCGGTTGTCAGACTGAGATTTGCTGGCAGAGACCGTGGCAGCGGCAATGGTTCATTCCCGGTGCAGAATTAGCTCTGTAATGGAGCATATTCTTAAGTTCCTAATCATACATTTTTATACTGAAATGATGCTTTTCGATATCGAAATACCAAAGTTGGATATTCGGCAAAGATGATTGCATCGAAGACCGAAAGATGGAATGGATATGTTGTGCAACTTATGCCCACCACATTTAAGTGATTAGCACGTCTCGTAGTACCCTATCACGAACTCAGTGATTATCCTACAGTATTTCCTACTGAGAGACAGCAGAAAAGCCGCTGACCTCTTAGAAACCCGGGGGGCATTCGCTTGGTCTACCCGCAACTTGGAGAATCATGCCATTTGCAGTTATGCTATGCCCAATTGTCCATGGAAGCCCTAACTGGGGACGCAGGTAATCGCGACGTTTGTTCGGGTTATGGAATGCGCTCTTCTGAGCCTTGCCTAGCACGCTCATCGGCGGTTTTATTATTAGTGATCCAATTGTAACCTTCCGACTGCGTTCAGTAAAGCCTTGCATTCTCGAATATTGGAAGTCGTAAGAGGATTGTTGGTGAAATGCAACGTTTTCTCGTATTTCAAGGTGTGACCCCGTAAACTCAAAAAAAAAAAAACAAGAAGAAAACAACTCTCTTTCCTCAAATCACAAGAAAAATTTAAAATTTTCAATTTCACTAACAAACAAGGCTAAACTAATACCACAAAGTGCAATTTGAAGTGATTCGATGATCAGGAGATGGAGTCCATTTGTACGGTCCCGTCGTAACAGCAGAATGCATGTCTTGACCAACTATGTACGAGTTGATGCGTCTCGGCTATTTAGAGCTGTGGACACCATTCAGGTATACGAAGAAACATCTGGCGTCACTGTCCTGGATCCAGTGTTGCGTACTAGCAAGCCACTTTCAGTTAAATTAGGTCGTGGTATCCAACGTCCATTGAAAGACACCAACGAGCTGACTAATTCCATTTGCATTCCGGTTGCAAGGGAATTCAATTCACTCAAAGTGAAAGTTGGACCACACATTACCGGAGGTGACTTGTACGGTACTAGAAAACACTCTTGTAATGCTCAAGATGATCGTTGTTCCTCACGACAAGGGTACAGTTCGTTATATATTATTTCACCAGCTGGCAACTACAACTTCGAGGATGTTGTCTTGGAAACCAAATTCGATGGAATGACCAGCAGATACAGTACATTGCAAGTATCGTATGGCTGGTACGTCGACTATGTCCAGTTTCTGAGAAGTTGCCTCCTAATCATTCCCTTCTAACTGGTACCACAGCCATTCCCGGAACTTTCGGTTGTAGTGAAACTGTCATCTCACAAGTCTTGTCCAAGTACTCCCATTCAGATGTCATTATCTACGTCGGTTTGAACGTTGGAACGAGTTATCAACTGAAATCGATGATGTCACTGAATCTATTATGAAACGTACTGCTCTTGTTGCCAACACATGCAACATGCTTGTCGCTGCACGTGAAGCTTCCATCTGCACAGGCATCACTTTGTCCGAATACTTCGGTGATATGGATTACAACGTATCCATGATGGTTGACTCTACCTTTCGTTGGGCTGAAGTTTTTCGTGGAATTTCAAGTCGTCTCGCTGAAATGCCTGCTAATTCTGGTAACCCAGCCTACTTGGGTGCTCGTTTGGCCTCCTTCTACGAACATGCCGGTCGTGCCAAATATTTGGGTAAGCCAGAGCGTGAGGGTTCCATTTTTATTGTCGGTGCTGCATCACCTCCTGGTGGAGATTTGTCAAATCCTGTCACTTATGCTACACTCGGTATTATACAGGTGGTCTGGGGTTTGAATAAGAAACTGGCTCCTTTCGTACAGTAAAGACATGCGTGTCCTAGATGATTTTTATGAGAAGAACCTCTTTGAATTGTTGCCACTTAGGACCAAGGTCAAGGAAAGTAAGGTGAAGAATATATTTAAGAAAGATAAGATCACTCTCGAGGTGGGCAAACTGCTCTGGGTCGATTTCCTACAACAGAACTCCTGCTCTTCATACAATCGTTTCTGCCCATTCTACAGTCGATATGGCCCGTCATTCAGTTGAATTCACCGCTCAGTCCGATAACAACATCATGTGGAACGTAATCAGGGAGGCCATGGGTAACATTATGTACCAACTGTCTTCCATAAAGTTCAAGGACCCCGTCAAAGATGGTGAAGCAAAAATCAAGGCCGACTTCGATCAACTGTATGAAAACTTGCAACAAGCCATCAGGAATCTGGAAGACTAAACCACCTTAAGCCTTTGTTGTTTATATTGTTAAATAGTAGTTGAACTCTAAAAAATAAAAAAACAAAATGCCTAAGTCCTTAAATTGTAAATGGCATGCCCAAAATGTCCTTTTTGTTGCCCAATCTGTTTACTTGCACTTAAGCAGCAACAGCAAGTTATTTTCTTCTTTTATGTGTTTACACACAAACGGACGAGAACGTCACAAAAATGTCCCTCCAAATGAAGAGAACATAAGAAGACTTTAAGTGCAGCTTGGCTGTCGCTACAAATGTAAATATTTCCTTCGCAATATAAGTAACATGGGCTAGAAAGTCCGTGCCGTTTGATAGTAAAACACAAAATTTTTGCAAAATTCAACTTTATCAATATAGTTACCTCTGAGGGCGATACACTGATTGAGACGCTTTTTCAATCTTTCGATACCAGTTTTGTAGTACGATTTCGGTTTAGCCTCAAAATAGGTCTCTGTTTCGGCGATTTGGTCTTAAATCTCTTTCCGGCGAGCATTCTTTTGAGGTCTGCGAACAGGAAATAGTCGCTGGGGGCCAAATCTGGAGAATACGGTGGGTGGGGAAGCAATTCGTAGCCGAATTCACTCAATTTTGCCATCGTTTTCATCGACTTGTGACACGGTGCATTGTCTTGATGAAACAGCACTTTCTTTTTCTTCAAATGCAGCCGTTTTTCTGCGATTTCGTCCTTCAAACGCTCCAACAACGCAATGTAATAGTCGCTGTTGATAGTCTGCCCCTTTTGGAGATAGTCGATGAAAATTATTCCATGTGCATCCCAAAATACGGATGCCATAACCTTGCCAGTCGATTGTTGAGTTTTTGGTCGTTTTGGACGAGGTTCGTCGCCTGCTCGCCACTCAGCTGACTGCCGACTTGACTCTGGTGTGAAGTGATGGAGCCAAGTTTCATCCATTGTCACATACCGACACAAAAATTCGACTTTATTGCGGTTGAACAGCTTTAAACACTCTTCTGAGTCATCAACACGTTGTAGTTTTTGGTCAACGCGGTACCCGCTTTGAACAGAGCTTTCGCATGTCCAAATATTCGTGTATGATATATCCAACACGCTCTTTTGATATCTTCAGAACCTCAGCTATCTTGATCAACTTCACTTTACGGTCATTCGTAATCATTTTGTGGACTTCTTTGATGTTTTCATCTGAAACAGCCTCTTTTGGACGTCCACTGCGTGCATCATCTTCGGTGCTTGTATGACCACTTTTAAATTTTTCAATCCACTTGCGAATGGTTCGTTCGGCTGGTAACACTTATCAAGCCATTTCTTTGCATCGGCTGCATTTTTTCCCATCAAAAAGCAATGATAAATCAACACACGAAATTGCTTTGAATCCATTTTTTTCACAATAACAAAAGTTGCTTCACTCACAACACTATATCTCGAGAACTAATTGTTCGACAGCTGTAAAATTTATACACGTATCTTTTGAAGGTTGGTACTAACTGAAAATGGTATGGATTTAATTCAAGTGGTGCCCTCTCTTAGAAACGGCAGCCCATGTGTTAGTTCGTTACCGATCACAAGATTTCCTAACGCCGAATGAAATCTAACATCATCGCCCCCAGAAAGACAGCCACGTAGCACTGTCTGGTTCTAATATTTGATCTCTGAGTCCAATGAGTCTACTCTACTCTCGCGTTGAAGCTTGACCTAGGGGATGCCCTGGATTAAACTGTGATACGGGTCTGGCCTTCTCAACAATCCACTTAATCTGCATCAGAGTGTCTCTTTAGTGATGAATATAACCAAAAAGCGTTGCACACATATTGGAAGCAGAATGAGCCTTTTTTTACCGTTTTCGAGTTTTTAAGTGATAGATGGAAGTATCTTTGTTTGATCGATTGATTCAAGAGGAATCGTTGTGCTTGCTTTTGCCCGATTGCCGATTTGACTCAAATTTCTCGAGCGGGGCCAGATCTCACCAATTCTGCCAAAAGGAGTAGTGATGAAACCTACCGAATTTTGATGTAGCTGTACTTGTATTTACTATAAAAATAGGAGTGTTCTAATGAAAAGTTATTGCAACAATTAAAGATTGGTATCAATTGTTCGAATGCACAGAGAATAATTGGAGGACTACTCCTGCTTCCTGCTTGACTTTTCTTTGCTAACCGATGTGAGTCTTTTGTGGCCTATTGACTGTCGATTTCTTGTCGAAATCAGTCATTTTGAAAACCGAGAGACGAGAAATGTCTTGGTTAGCATGTCTGCACTCGTCTGAGGATAGAGAAAGCAGTCCCTAGCAACCTCTTCAGAGCCAACGAATCCGAAGACTCATCTATTTAAAATGCCTTAATGGATTGGTATGTATTCCAGGGGCGCAGTTTAAAATACCGCAACTACGGTCACCAAGAAATTCTCATGCAGAGTCGCCAAAAGAACCTGAATCGAAAGTAATCAAACAAAAGATGCAATTGTAAACTTGGGCATCTTAGCACTATTAGATGCGCACCGACATCCCCAACTATATTTTCTATCGATACACAAAGCAGAAGAGTAAAGAATCTATACATTTAAAGGCTCTGTGGTCCTTGGCACCGGCTAATTTTCTCCTTCTAAACCATTACCACGGATCCCTAATGACAGTAATCGTAGGAAAGGAATTCAGTCAGTTCTCCCTTCTTCTCAAAGTCATTAACAATTCACATTAGTCTTACTTGGATAACCTTGGATAACCCTCTTAAGCCCACTTAAATTCCTTTCCGGGAAAATCAATAAAATCCTTCCTCAGTTCAATACCATTTGAGCCCGTCAAGGGGTCATGGCTGCATAGCTTTCTCAAAATCGCCTTTTTAACTCAACGAAAATAAATATCTTTCACCTTATCTCCCCCATTGACGTACAGAAAGCTTCCTCCTTTGCTGTTTTAATGGAAAAAAAAAAAACGGGAAAAAAATTCCCAGACAGTATCGTGAACTTCTAGCCTTGCCAAAGTTGGGTGAGTCTCACTCGAGATAGCACAAATACACAAAAGTGCAGTCGTTGCAATCACAACTCATGCCCTACCACACACATACCCTCGATGCAACACAAACAAACTTTAATTAATTAATTAATTACACAACTCAAGGGAAATTTATTTGATTTTTTTCACTGCTCAATATAAGATACAGATACGCTGACGTACGCACAAATCCCAGATGCGTTTCTGCGTAGAAAAATAAGAAAATCTCTCAGCTTCAAATATTTATTTTCGTAACGAGAATTTTCGCCGATTTTCAGCCCAGCGCACACATATACTCCTCAACGGAATTTGCATAGATACACAGAGAATCTACTACTTTAACACTTGGATGCACCTGATAGAAAATATACAGAGAATCTGTGGTATAAATGGGGAGCCTACGACTTCTGGGAAAAAGCAAATGTTCAACCCGTGCCAATGGATATACGAGTACATATACTCGTATGTATGACTCGTCCCTCCTTTAAAGAGGATATACTGAAACGAAAATAGCAAAAGATACATAGCCCTGCTCAATTTAAATGGCATCACCAATTGATTTCTTACCCTTCGAGCATAAATTCCTTCCATGAGGAGGTGAGGTGAGAATTTGCCCAAAGCAGGAGTGATTTTTCATGAGCCCAGCATGGGAGTGCGTCATTTTGGGTTTCCTCGGAAATGGAAGATAGTGCAGAATATTACGATTTAAGATCCTTCTTCTCCTGTAATGAGATTCTCAGGGACACATACACAAAGAGAAAGGGCGGGCTTCAAGGCAACAAGAGATGAGATGTTTTTTTCTGGTCGTTTTCATGCGACATGATGGAAAACAGTTGACACTGACGGGTGTTGGCACTTAGTATTCAGCGAGGCGATTGCAATGATTTTCAAATGAGGGGGACTCAAGCTGGCAGCAAATGAGTGAGAATGAAAATAAAAATGAACAAGAGGAATAAAACTAGAGACGCCTGTAAGGCGACGCGACCTGTCTCTAGTGCAGTGGGTCTACAACTATTGAAGGGGACTCTTATTTGGCATGGATATTTGTTCGAGTAGTATTGATACCTAGTTCGAGTCTACTTGACTGCAGATACTTTTTCTGTTGGAACAAGTACTCTGATAAAAAAGAAAAACTTCACTATACTCTTTGAATGTTGCTTGTACTGTAATTTCACAGGCGCGTAGAAAGACGAGACAACGTTTCAGTGAAAAAGTGCTTAGAGTAGGTACCAGCATCTACCACATCAGAGCCGACAGCCTGATGCGAGCGTCATCTGGAGACTCATAGAAAAATTGATAGGCAGTGTCATCGTGGTTCTCACAGCAAGGGACGCAGGATTTTGTGTTATCTATGCCTAGCACGCTTAGGCACTTAACAAAAGCAAAGTCGACAGTCTTTCCTACTTAGGGATACCAGTAAAGAAGCTGAACGCTTAGAGACGGCAGGAATCATTCATTGGGCATGCCGGCATTGGTGAGTCATGTCGTCTGCAGTTATGCTCACATCAAACCCAACTGTGGACGTAGACAGTTCTAACGCTGGTTCAAGTCTTGACAAACTGTCATTTGAGCCCTGCCTAGCAAGTTCATTGGAGATGTAATTGATTCAGAGCTCAGCCTTCCGACTGCGTTGAAGAAAAACCTTGCATTTCTGAACTAGCTTAGTAGTGGTTTGGGGGTTAACCAAAATACTTCGATACTTTGCGCCCTCCACCGATTCTTCACAATACTCATGTAGTTCAGGAGTGCGAAGTCTGACGTTATCATATTGCAAAATAGCACCAGCTGCGTAGAATGCGATCGAGTATGGAGCAATCCGTAAAGACCCGACTTTATTCATTAACTGGCTTAGAGTGTGGTCGAAACCGAGCCTAGGAGTCCTGGTGAAATTGCATCAGGCAGCAAGACAAGACCAAAGGTAGGCGAAAAAGATCAGCACAACTGCAGTGCTTTTTTTGACGTTTGGAGTACAGCCCATAATATGAGTATCAAGGAGAGGGATATTCATCAGTCTGTCTGTAGTAGATCCAGTAGTTCTAGAGAAAATTGAGACAGACGATCCTTTGGGGCCTGGTGATAAGATCACAGCTCGTTTCATAATACAATGCAGATCCAAAGAACTTTACTTGGTGACGAGACCTCTGTGTTGTCGAAAGCACCACTACCAAAAAGCCGAAAGCACTCTGAAGGCTTTCTATGTGACGTGTTTAATCGAAAGAAGTATGGCAGCCAAAATGCCTTTTAGGGCCATGTGAATTAGATCAGCCAGCCTTTTTCTCGTGACGAGAACAACATCGGTCTTGAGGAGATTGACTGAAGGTCGATTTCTAGTGCACCAACTTGTTTATCCCGTCAAGGGATGCTTGCGCTTTAAAGCAGACAGTCGCTAGTCATGATTTAATAGACAGTACGGCTTTTATCCGCAACAACTAGCGATCCATCTACTCTATGTATGTTGTGTGGGGGTGTTAAATATATCGGTTGTCGAAAGCATCCTCAATGTCGATGAAAGTATCCAACGCATACTCCTTCTTGTCGACTCCGCCTTCAGTTCTGCTTACTAGATTTTGAACCACAGCCTCGCAGGATTTTCCACGTTGGCATAGATATTGCGCCTTGTACAGTGGATGCATTCGTAAAGCTCTTTCGTACATATGAAGTGCATGCTCTTCAACATGAAAGAGGTCTTGACGAGGTATTGCTCGATAGGGGTTCGGTACCAGACTGACAGTCAGGATTCTTTTGAAAGTTTCCAGTAGCTGGTCTTTAACTTTTTTATCCTCTGTATCCCCTTTATCCTTTACCGGATATACGAATAAGTCATCGGTGCAAGGCAGCTTGAATCCATCAAAGGAAGTAACAGCGTATTTGATGGCCTTTCATGTCACCACAACTGGTGACAGATACTCAGATACGCAGCTCGCTTGCAGCTCTATTGGTACAAGCTGATTGTAAAACATTCTGATTAATCTACCTAAGGCAGTCTCAAGCATGAGACGGAGAGCCTCTGGTTGCGAATTAGTACGGCACCTAATCAGATTTTCATGTGACAATGCTGGTTTGTTGGAAAAGGTAGACTCGGACTGGTAAATATGTCAAAACAGGGGCTAAAATAACCAAACCAACGAAAGGATCACTTAATTCAAAAGAGCGACAGCTTTTGATAATTTATAGTTACTGTGCAGTACCTTATAGGCATATAGCCCAAGATCTTTATGCAATGGTTGCGGATAGACCCAATTCCTATGATCGTCTCCAAATGAACACAACTGGGTTTTCAGTCACACTCCCGGCTACGGTGCCGACAATTTTAGCTGACCTTGCCGTACGGACACGAGTTGGAGCCTTTACATAACTAACCTCCAAAAAGAGATTGACTGTTTGGTGCGGTTTATGGCATGTCGGCATCATCATACGGAAGGAGACACGGTTACTGTCAATGGTCTCAGGTGTAGAGCGATGTTAACCGACTTTCTGTGGTCAGAGCTCGACAACACCGATATATCCAAGATGTGGTTCTCACAAAACGGCGCTACATACCATACAAGCGATGCAATGCTCGAAGTTGTGAAATCAAAGTTTGGCGATTGGGTCGTCTCACGGCGACCGTTCATGGGTTGGCCGCCGCGATCATGCGATTTGACATCACTCGATTATTTTCTCTGGGGCTACGTCAAGTCCTTAGTCTACACTAACAAGTCTACGTTGGACGAGCTCGAGGCCAACATTTGATACGCTATTGCCCGAAAACGCCGCACATATTGGACCGGGTCATCAAAAATTGGACCGACCGCTTGAAGCACAACCAGCGAAGCCGAGGCGGCCATTTGAATGGTGTGCTATTCCGCACATAATGGCATGAACGTAGCTTCAAAATAAAGCCAGAATCAATTTTATATCTCACACCGTTGTTGTTTGTTTTTGTTCCTATCGTTCTTATCTGGTCACCCTAGAGAAAGGCGACAAACATGGAATGTTTTTTTGATGACAAGTGTTATATTGTTCGATTGTAGACCTAGGAAAAATATTTGGTTATCGAAAGAGACTTGGCATCAAATATTTTTTTTTTTTTGGTTTCTTCGGATGCGGTCCGGTTATTGAACCCATGACGTCTGGTATAGTAGGAGATAAATGCTTAACCGCTACTAATAGTCGGATGTCCTTGAAGCCACTATTACCGTATGAGTTAGCCGACAAGTAGCCAGGTTCTTCTAGTGCAGGAGCATATTAATGGTCCTGTCAGAGTGGCGTCCATAAGCCTATTGCTTCCTCTATATGTTTTGTATTGGACGGGTCACCGTACTGGGGTGAATCATGAAAGAGAAAACGATTACAGCAATATAAGTTGAACGTCCACAGAACAATCTTTGCGTGCCGTCTCAACCTCCTGCCAAAAGTTACGTTCAACCTCAGCATCTCGGATGATGGAAAATCCTATACGAGGGTTGTCTGAAAAGTTTTCGATCGCAACGTAAAGATAGCGGCACACGTCAATAAAAGCTAGTAAATGCTAGTTGTGCATCTTTTGACAGTTACTTACCGAAGTTTCAGTCATTTTGGACGCGCAGTTTTTAATTGACAGTCGTTTGAGTGAGTCGATGTGAGTGCTTTTTGTGAAAATTCTTGTTTTTGAAAGGCAATCCGCCTACGCAAATCAAAAATGAGTTGGACTCGGTGTATGGGGACTCTGCACCATCTTTTACTCCAATGAAATTTTGGGCAACTGAATTTAAACGTGGCTGTAAGAGCTTGGGAGATGATGAACGTTCGGGACGTCCAAAAACTGCAACCACTGACGATAACATTGCTAAAGTTCACCAAATGGTATTAGACGAGCGCCGAATTAGAGTGAGAGAGATACAGGGTGAATGACTCGAACTCCAACTATTTAAAATGCTATAATTTCTTTATTTTTTGATAGATTTTATTGTGCCAAAGAAAAAACGTTGGAAAATACATCAATTTTCAAATTGTATCAGGAATTTTCAATATGTCCACTTTTGGCGGGAATAATGGCCTTGAGACGGCTGAAGAAATCATCGCACGCTGCACGCAAGTGATATTGCGGTATTTTGGCCCATTCCCAGTGAAGTGCTTGTTTGAGGTGGTCCAAAATTTGGTATTTTTTAGTGCCAACCTTCGCCTTCAAAATACCCCAGACAGAGAAATCCAACGGATTTGCATCCGGAGAATTTGCAATCCATTGTGTCGAAGAAATGAAGTGTGGAACTTTGTTTTTTAACCAATCTTGGTTGAGGCGCGCTTTGTGAGACGGTGCCGAGTCTAGTTGAAATGTCCACGGTCTCCGACTGAAATGATTGTTTGCCCAAGGTTTCAATACTGCCTCTAAGACAGTTTCACGGTATACGATCACATTAATTCTGACGCCACGGTCCAAAAATACGAGCGGAGAGCGACCATCGGCGGTTATGCCGGCCCAAACCATCACCATCGGTGCTGCCTGCTTTCTGGTGGCCGACCGAAGGTGTAAATTTTCGAAGAACCTCTCTGACAAGTAAACTCGGTCATTTTGTTTGTTGACATATTGCTCGATAACAAATGGCGACTCAGAAAAAACTAAATTTGGCAACTCACCACTTTCGTGCAAGCGGTGCAACTCCTTCGCTCTTCGACTCTAACTTTTTTCTGTTGCGGTGTAAGATCGTGTGCTTTTTGGAACATCAATGCCTTAAGCCCAAGCTCATTTTTCAGTATGTGTTGCATCCGTTCCAACGATATGTTGAGCTCAGGAGCCATTTTTCTTCCACTTCGACGCGGATTTCGCTCAATTCGAGCCTTCACTTTCCGAACGATTTCTGCCGATGTTGCTGTTTTTTTATGACCATCTCCATGGCGTTTTGCAACGCTGCCAGTATCATGGTAACGAGCTATGGTTCGAGACACAAATGAATTATTCATGTTGAGGTGCTGGAGGGCTCTAACGATAGCTACATGTGGTTTTCCAGCCAAATAAATCACAGTATCACGTTTGAATTCCATCGCGGGTAAAAATTCTTCAACACAACTGAGACGCAAATCGTTTAAAAGGTTTGTAAATAATAAAATTATCTGTCATGTGCCAAAATTTGAGCTCACTGTCATGAACGGTTTGGAAATTATAGCAGTCTGAAGTTGGTTGCAGTTCGAGTCATTCAGTGTGTAGTAGAAGTTATAAAAATGTCCAAAGAACGTGTTTGGTACATATTAAATCAAGATTTAGGCATGAGAAAGCTGTCCGCGCGTTGGGTGCAGCGTTTGCTTACGATAGGCCAAAAACGTGTTCGAATGAACATTTCCAACGCTCTGTTGTCGCAGTATAGGCGCAATAAATCCGAGTTTTGGCGCCGATTAATTACTGTAGATGAAACTTGGATACACCATTATACGCCCGAAATGAAAATTCAGTCAAAACAGTGGACTGCAAAGGGCGAGCCGGCTCCAAAAAAAACAAAAACCGTTTTTTCGGCTGACAAAGTGATGGCGACTGTTTTTTGGGATAGTAAAGGAGTTATCTTAATCGATTATCTTCAAAAAGGAAAAACCATTACAGGAGCATACTACGCATCATTACTTGCCAAGCTGAAGGCAGAAATTGCGGAAAAACGGCCACATTTGCAGAAACAGAAAATCCTGTTTCACAAAGACAACGCGCCGTCTCACACCTCAGTGGTTGCCATGGCGAAAATCCATGAATTACGGTTTGAACCGCTTGACCATCCGCCTTATCCACCAGATCTAGCCCCATGCGACTTCTTTTTGTTCCCTCATTTAAAAACTGGCGCTCGGAGGATAAAGATTTTCGTCAAATGAGGAGGCAATGACCTCCGTGAACAACTATTTTGCAGAGAAAAACGCCAAGTACTATTTGGACGGGTTAGAGAGATGGGAGCAGTGTGTAGAGTTACAAGGAGACTGTGTAGAAAGATAAAAAAAAAATTCAGAAAAAATGATTTGTATCATTGTTCGGTGGGAAACTTTTCAGACAACCCTCGTACATAGTGCTATAACCAACAAGTGTTTGAACCATACTACGATCAGTATAAAGCCTTATTGCCAAATGGAATAAAAAATATAGCTAAAGTCATGAAAGCAACATCGACAAACGAGAGATTTCTTGTTTAAGAAAAGAAAGTCGATATTGCCATGCCGATGAGGATCCAAAAATAGACAAATCTGGCCATTATATGCCACCAATAAATCAATAGTCCAACTGCAGACATGTCTTCTTTGAGAGCAGTGTCGACTGAATGTCGGTTATCAAATCAATTTTTCTGACATGGTATCCGTATGATGACAGTTTTGTTTTGTTTTAAGCCCATGTCACACCTGCTGTAACCATCTCAACTGCCACCCCAATCACTTCTATCATGTTTAGGCCGCCAAAAATATTTTCCAGACCGAAGTTACGAATAAATGTCATACGTCAGACTCGATGAATAGAAGCATACTTCCTCTCGACGTCATATTTATCTCTGCCATTGACAACACAATGTCTTCATTCCAAAGTCGTTGCTCAAAAAATTAAAATCCTTTGTATTCTTTCTTAATCCGTTCGGCCAGTTAAAATGTCAAAAAGAAGAACAATCTCACTGAAACCCGCCGACGCATCCCAGACTAGACAGGTAATCCCTTTTCAAATTTTAATTCTGTTTTCCCTCGTATTCTTTGTCGCTGTGAAGATGTTAAAACGTCTCTGGATTTTTAAATGATTAAATGAGAACGCCCTTTCTTCACGTCTGGAAAATGCTCCCGCAACGGACCATATACGACTTTTGTAATTTTTATGCTTCACATGGACTTCTTTGACAACCATATCCCATGACGTACTGCACATACCCGTACACATATCCGAACGATAACTCCAGATTAAGGGACAACAGATTACAGTTCGTGTGATTACCGATTGGCTCCATCACATTTTGGTGGCACAAGTCTCCAAAAATATAACACCCTACGGTTGACACTTACATGCTCCAAACATGCCATTAATTATAGCAATCCGAAAGGAGACACAAAGGAGATGTCAGTTATTTTCGAACTTGGAACTCATCTTTCGCGCGTCTATTCTATTTCTATTTATACCGCGATTAAATTAAATTCGATAATTGGTCATAAGAATCCCTGAGAATTTCACCCTCCCCTACGGGATGGATTTGTTTAATCTTAAATTACAAAATCATTTAAATTAATCAAAATTAAATTAAATGTGTATCTTCTATCTCTTGCAGGTTATAATATGGGGAATAATTTTCTCCATGAGTTCTCAAGACATGAGATGATTAAACCAGAACTACACCATGGACGACACAAAAGATCCATTAAGAGCACACAGGACTCAGAGGTAAGTTTGTCTACTTGTTTGGACGTATTCATCTGTACGGAGTCAAATTGTCTATAAAGATACATAGAATGTCATGGTGTTTAAGAATTTTAACACTTGAGGTGGGGTGTTTCTTAGAATTAGATTCCGGATGGGGTTGGAAAATATTGTCTTCGTCTACTTAATGAGGGTTCAATGAGAAATTTCCTTTCCCAATTACTCGTAGACCGTAGTCTCAGTTTCCCCAGAGGATCGGGCACGGGATATTCATTTTTGATTAGAAGATGTGAGAATTATGTGCTATCTAGGGAATGTAGGGCATGAGTTTAAGTACATAGATGTATATGGATACCCTCCAACACATGTTTAGAGGTTAACTTGGAAAATTAGGTGCTAACATATATGGGTTCTGGAGACAAAATCTGTTGAATGTGTCAAAAGTATCTTTGATGGTGAGACGGTACAGTGTTTTGCTGTAAAGTGATTGGTTTTTTGGAGGACTGATAATTTTATATTTGTTTATAGCCCCAGACTTGTTTTGTTGTTTATTGACAAAAGAATAGGGAGAATGGTGATGCATTCCACAGATTCTATCTGTTTTCTGTTCTTGATTTTCTTGAACAGACTCAGGTACGAACTCACAACGAATGGAATTGTACTGTCTTCAGCACTTTATTGAGATTTGCGCGCATGGTTACATTACCGAAATGAGGTATTTGGGTCTTTCTTTAAATAGAGCTGAAGTTGGTGTCGCTTTACTATTTCTTTCTTTATAAACTTATACTAGATGGAGTGAAAAGTGACCTCCTTGACCGTCGGAATGCGCTGCTACTGCAAAAACGGTTATGGTGCCTTGAAGTCCGTTCATATTTAGGCAGACATGCCAAATTTCAGAGCCATACTGTCTTTAGTTTTGTTTTGACAGCTGATTGTTGTTGACGTGTTTGGCATCATGTTGAGTATGGACAAAAACGATTTTCGTTCTCTCATAAGGCATTATTTTTTGAGAGGCAAAACGGCGAAGGAAACAAAAGAATAGTTGGATAAATATTATGGGGCTAATGCTTCGTCAGTTTACACCGTCAAATATTGGTTTCGAGAGTTTCGTGGTGGCCGCAACTCCACTACCGATCAAGTCCGCAGCGGCAGGCCCTCCGATGCGGTTACAGAGGACAATGTCAAAAAAATACATGAAATGGTGTTGGCTGACCGGAAAGTGAAAGTGCGCCAGCTAGGAGATACCACAAAAATTAGTACTGAGCGCACACGCCATATTTTGGGCAATATTCTGCACATGAAAAAGTTATCTTGCCGCTGGGTGCCGCGCATCTCACACCTGACCAAAAACACGAACCCGAGAGCACTTCGAAAGAGTATTTGGACTTGCTGATGCGGAATCGGGCTTACTTTTGGCGTTGATTGGTAACTGGATTTGGATCCCTCAGACTATTATCTCTTCCCAAACCTCAAAAGATGGCTCATCAACGAAAAATTCAGCTCACACGAGGAAATCATCGACGCCACGGAGGAGTATTTTGCAAACCTTCCGGGAAATTATTGGGTCTACAAGTAAGTTCCCGCGTTTGTCAGAGATGACGCCACCAGTGGATCCCGGGCAGAAATGTCAGACCCCATGTGTTTCATTTGTAGGTTTTGTATCTGTCACCAATTTTGCAGCGTTATATTTGAGCAGTTCTATCGGTGTCGTACCTTTTATAGAGCAAAATCATGGCAAGTTTCCAGCCAAATAAACGTCATTTGCGGGAAGCGCTGCTTTTATTCTTTAATATGAAGAAAAGTGCGGCTGAGGCCTATCGTTTGCTTTCGGAAACTTATGGGGCGGAATGTATTGGTGAATCGACGTGCCGCGAGTGGTTCAAACGGTTCAAAAGTGGTGATTTTGGAGTTGAAGACAAAGATCGCCCCGGAAAGTCGAAAAGTTTTGAAGACGAGGAATTGGACGCTTTACTGGATGAGGATCCGTGTCAAATTCAAGAAGAACTTGCTGCATCATTGGGCGTCACGCAACAAGCCGTTTCCCTGCGCCTAAAAGCACTGGGATTCATTCAAAAGGTTGGAAACTGGGTGCCGTACCAATTGAAGTCAAGAGACGTCGAACGGCGATTTTGCATGTCCGAAATGTTACTGCAGCGGTATAAAAATAAATCATTTTTGCATCGTATTGTCACTGGTGATGAGAAATGGATTTATTTTGATAATCCTAAACGCAGAAAATCGTATACAAATCCCGGCGAGCCCGCCCAATCGACGCCGAAACGAAATATTCACGTGAATAAGGTCATGCTCTGCATATGGTGGGATCAAAAGGGTGTCGTATACTATGAACTGCTTCCGAGTGGTGAAACCATCAAAGGACCATTATATCGAACCCAACTAATTCGTTTGAAGCGGGTATTAAAAAAAAACGGCCAGAATATGAGACCAGGCATGAGTCCGTCATTTTTCATCACGACAACGCTCGGCTACATGTTGCGGTTTCGGTGAAAAACTATTTGGAAAATAGTGGATGGGAAATTCTGCCTCACCCGCCTTACAGTCCAGACTTGGCACCATCTGACTACCACTTGTTTCGTTCGATGCGGAACGCTCTTACGGGAATACGATAAGATTAAATAAGTTAATCGATTCACTAAGAAAGTCGCTCAGATTGCCTGTCTGTACAAATTGATTATTTGTCTGTCTGGGTCCTTTTGAATATTCTTCATTGGATGCCATTTTTGCTACGTCAGCAAAGGAAACGTGTGGCGTTATAAGTTGATTAACGTTCTCATGTATATCTCTTATGTTGGTTACTTTTCTCAGCTTTGCAGTATGAGACAAGGCTTCCCTTCTTTCCTTATATTTTATATGTGAAGGACAGCTTATATCACTAGCTGCATGCAGTTAATGCATTTAAGTTTTGGAACTTCCTGATTTATTTCCCTACATTTTTTGTGCGACTCAATGCAAGACTCAGAATCACGACCTTCTCCACAGAGAAGACAGCGACTACTATAAGCACAACAGTCTCCAGTGTGACCAAACCGTTGGCAACGGTAACAGCTAATAACCACCCCATTACTTTTCCTTTCCCAGTACATCCTTTGGTGCAATAGAAATCTAATATTTATTAAAACCTTGATGGACTGCCCAACCTCTAATTGGATAACAAATATATTCAATTTGATATTTTGGGCTTTTGCTCTAGCTGTAAAGAACTGGCTTATTTTACAAACCTTCACATTTGGTGCAGATTTCTCCAGAGCTATACGAATGCTATCAATAGGTGTATCCCCATCAATACCTTTCAGTAGTATAGAAGCCTTTTTTGTCTCTTTGGGAGAGAAAGAATATGCGCGCCTATACCAGTCTCGCGAAGTCTGTTTATAATTAGCCCATGCACACTCGCACTATTCACATATACCTTAGTCTTATGATAACTTAAATTAACGAACTTATACTGGATATTAGAAATATTACATTCGGCTGCTGACAATTTAATTAAGTTAGTTAGTAATGTATAATTAGCACCAAAGATATATATGGGTGGGCAAAATATAATTTTGTTGGATCTATTCGATTCAGTATTTGTTATTGTAGGCTCTGTTTGTCTCTTAGTATAATGACTTCTCCCATATTTGTATGATGGAGAGCAGAGATTGCTCGCATGTTTGTTGTGAGTCTCTGAGTATTTACCGAGAGATTATTACTTGCGAAGGAGCTGACATTATCACCAATTGATGCACTTGCAGTAGAATTAATTTTATTCTCCAACGTAAGGGCTGGAGATTTTTTAATCACTTTTTCACTTTCCACTTTTATGAGTCTCTGTCTCTTTAAGGAAAATATATGTTAAGTATAACTACTTGCGTTTGAACCGTCGGTATAATGAGGCAAAATTGTTTAACTATTGTGTCACACGTCTGTTCACTCGTATCGACCGCGACCAACCTGGACTTTGATGACGCCTGCCTGTTTTCACACAGAACATTTTGACCTAAATCAAGGGCCCAAAAAACTTCAATTTCTCAGCATAAAATCAGCACCACTAACACAACATTGCTCGACGGCAAACCGAGGAATTAAGCAACCAGCTTTCTGTATCCAGATAGCATGGTCTTAGAAGATGGTGGCACCGAATTGGAGCTCCCTTCGAGCTAAGTTTGGACGACCAATGTTTTTAAACGAAGATGAGACTGTTCAAATTAAACATGGAAGAAGTTTATGTTGTGGAAACTTGGGCTGGGAGCGTGATTAAAACACTTATTTTGAGTATTCAAAATACTTGATGAATTAAAATCTTTATTTCAAATAACATAATAATTCAAAAACTTAATATAATAATCGGGTACTTACTATTGTGCCTGAGCACCGCCCGTTGTTTCACAAGTTTCAAAAGAAAAATAAAAATGAAATGTATCGCAACAGATGTAGTACCTAGAATATAACCAGCACCGTCACAAGGAAGTTGTTAACCTTAAAAAATGAATGTCTCCACAACACCTTAAGTTTCTCCTGACCAAGCGTTTATCGAATAAACAACTACGACCAATAATGGGCGAAGAATAGACATCAAGATACGGAGGAAAAAGTGGAAGTAAATTGGTCACATCTTACGGCGCAAAATGAGTTCCATCGCCAAGTACGTTATGCCCTTGAATCCACTGTCATTGTCAAATCAGATTTGAGCATTTTTGTCTAGAATACTAGATGGAGTGATAAGTGACCTCCTTGGGAATTAACAAATTTTTTTTTTAAATGTTTTTTATATTATTCATAAAGTCTCCTTTTAGTTTGATACACTTATTCCAGCGATTTTCCAGCTTCTTGATCCCGTCCGAAAAGTATTGGGTCTACAAGTAAGTTTCCAGCGTTTTTTTCGAAAATTTGAAGTGTTATTATGAAAACATAGTTACAATGCTTTATTCAAAGTATCATCCATCGGAAGCTACAACTTTCCCCCATCTTTCTGGCAATTTATGAAAACCGGACCAAAAAAATTTCTCGTCTTTCGAGCCCAAGAACGTATCGAGCCAATTTTTGATTTCCTCTACTGAGCTGAAGCGTATTCCCGTAAGAGCGTTCTGCATCGAACGAAACAAGTGGTAGTCAGATGGTGCCAAGTCTGGACTGTAAGGCGGGTGAGGCAGAATTTCCCATCCACTATTTTCCAAATAGTTTTTCACCGAAACCGCAACATGTAGCCGAGCGTTGTCGTGATGAAAAGTGACGGACTCATGCCTGGTCTCATATTCTGGCCGTTTTTTTTAATGCCCGCTTCAAACAAAAGTTTAGCCAGGCATATACTGTGCAAGTCGGCTACAATCTTGGATAAGTACAAAAAATAATTGTATTGATTTTTAAAGTTTCAATAAAGATAATTGTAATTGATGTCAAAGTCCATTTCAGATCCATTTTCCCTACAGATGGAATTCCCCGGACCACATCACTGAATAGGTACTACAAGGAATAGTAGTGGTTAAACAATGCAAGCTTGTCATACTCCGCCTTGAACTTCCAATTCTTCTGACCAGACCTTTACGTTCTGTAAGACATGACATATACCGCCATCTTAGGTAGGCTTGTGAAAGCGATTAGTTTTTCTGGTATAGCACTCCTGCAAAAGCGTCATGCCGAACATAACATCCCGATTGAAGCTGTCGAAGGCGTTCTTGAAATCTATAGTCGATCCATTGTTCGACGGGCAAAGTCATCACTTTGTAATGTGCGTGTGTGACGATTGTAATATGGAGTTCGCTTAGCTGTCTGAATTGTCCGGAATTTTCGGAAAAGTGATTGGCCAAAATTTCAGAGGAATACTGTCAGAAACGCTATGCGCTGAACTGTCAAGTCCCCCGCGTGACACCAAAGAGCTTGATAAGAAAGTCAAGGAATTCACCCTGGCTCTCAATCAGGCTATGGCCGCTTCTTGCCCTCTTATTCTTTTTTTTTTTTTTATTTATATACAGTATTTGTTACATAAAACATTTTACCCGCAAAGCGCCGTGCTTATCGGCAGGTAGCTATATTCAATAATACATAATTTAACAGTGAGCTTTCAAAATTCAATTAGAACAAGTTTACCAAAAAAAGAAATTAATAGGTATAATATTTAAAGAAAGAAAAAAAAATATTTTGCGAACCGTTTTAGGTACTACGAGTATATAACGCAGTTCTCTTGTACCATATACATTGTAAGTCTCTGGTATCTCTAACATTCCTTGGGCTCGTCTTCGTGTGTTTTGATTGTGCTGAATAGCTCTTAAAAATCGTTGGTCGTTCATATATTGTATATTACAAGCGCAGTCATCTGAAAAATCCCACGAACATACAGCGCTTTTAAAGATGAGTTAAATCCTCTGAAATTTTTTATTAAACGATGTTGTAAGGATGAAATTTTATCTGTATGGGTTCTTGCCGCAGTCCCCCAAGCCAGGATAACGTATCTAATGCGCGACTCTGCGAGCGAGTAATACACCTGCTTCATCACATTATAATTGCAAAGTCTCTTCAGATATTCCATCGCAAAAATAGCACTCTTAAGTTGTAATGTGTTCACTCCAAAGGAAGTGTTCGTCAATTGTTATTCCTAGATATTTCGTCCGCTGTACAACTTTAATCTCCTGGTTTCCTACCGACAAAGGGCAATTTTCGTTTCGGTGAACAATTTCAATTTCTCCGCTCCGCTTAGATGGTGTGTGAATGTGCATAAATTTCGTTTTTTTTCGTGTTGATTATGAGTCCATTATCATGACACCACTTCGAAACGGCATCGAACTCACTCTGTAGATTTTTAATGGCCGTGCTAAGATCTCTATGTTTGACAACGACGGCTATATCGTCCGCAAATGCATACGCAGTACTATTTTTGAAAACCCGTAACAGTTCGTTTGTAAAAATAATATATAAGATTGGACCAAGTTTGGATCCTTGAGGAACTCCGTACAAGCTGGATTTTTCTTGGCTTATTTCCTTTGCCACCTTAACTCTGATTGTTCTATCATTGAGACAGTTTTTGAGCCAATTTGATATTACTCCCCTCACATCGATTCTGCCGAGACTCTCTATAATTTTCTCATGTGATAATGTGTCAAAAGCCTTGCTGAAGTCAATATAAAGTAACAGTATGTTAAGGTTTCTATTTAGTCCTTCATTGATTGTGTTCGCAAACTTTCCTAATAGTCTGTCCAAACCATACTGGTTTCGATGAATAATTTGATGTTTTTTCTAAGAAACCATTGAGCCTATTGACCATAACGTCCTCCAAATACTTTTCAACAGCAGATAGAATAGCAATAGGCCGATAGTTTTCTATATTATTTTTAGCGCCAGCCTTGTAGATTGCTGTTTTCATTAACCGTGGTACGTGGCCTTGTGAAATACTTCGATTTATAATTGCTTGTATAACAGGGGAAAGTATTGGGGCGTTTAACTTTAGATCTATTGCTCTTATATTGTCAGCTCCAGGTCCTTTTTTAGTGTTCAAACGACTTAAAATTTGAAAAATGTCTTCTACTGAAGCTTAATATTACATAAGTGTAAGATGGATAGGATATTTTTAGAAAACTGATCCGCAAACTTCTCCACAATGCCATTATAATCGTTATTTTTTATTAAAAAGTTGTTGTATACTACTTCGTCTATTGAAAGTTTCTTTCAACCCAATAAATCATTTATTATGTTCCATGTTTTCCTAGGATCATTTCTATTTTCGATAAATTTCTGTTTATAAAAATTAGTTTTGACTGCTTGTATGTTTGCGTTAACAGTGTTTCGAAATTGTTTATACTCCTGTTCGTAATTTATGCAACTTCGACTGTTTCTCCATCTTCTATAAAGCTCGTCCCTCTTGTTGCACATTTGAATTACTTCTTTCGTGATCCATGGTTTCTGTTGTCGTGTCTTTTTGGAAGTTTTTGTTTTGCTGGCTTCAGTATATATATTGTATAATTCATTTTTTCGACGAAGTTGCTATATAAATCTTCTACGTTGCTTATTTTCAAAATTTCATTCCATTTAGTTTGCTCTATTAGCTTATTTACTATTTCTTGATTTATCTGTACAGCATTTAATTTATCCATTGTTCGGTTTTTTTTTGGGATCCTCTGTTGCATACAAAATGGCAAAGTTGTCGGAAAGTTCTGTTTCTATTACTGCTGAATATATTTTCTGTTTTGTGAGGTTAACATATATATGGTCAATGAGGCTGGACGTGTTCAACCTAGAGGCAAGAAAAAGCCGCACTGGGACCGCTTAGAAACGCTTGCAGAAAACTTTTCAACCTAGCAAAAAGCACAAGAAAAGTGACTGAGAGATGCCAAGAATCCCTCAAAATATACAAAAAAGAACTGAGGAAGGCAAAGCGACTATCCTGGAGATCATTCTGTGTCACAGAAACAGCTGTTTGAAAAAAAACTTCAAAAAGCTTCCAACCAAGTCTGCTGATCCGGACGGTATAATACCTGCCGAGCTACAAAAGTTCTCAGATATTATCCTGCCTACGCTAGAGGATATCATGAGGAGCTGTATAGAACTGATCCAGATTCCACTTTCACGGAGAGAAGTCAAGGCAGTTTTCATTCCGAAAGCCGGAAAATGCTCTCATATTGTCACAAGGGATCTCAGGCCTATAAGTCTGTAATCTTTCCTTCTGAAAACTCTAGAACGACTGATTGATATCCATATATGAGCTAAAATTGATCCAAGACTCTGAATTCACTGACTAGCCACATCGAGCAACCAGTACAATATAGAGAGTACACAATGGTTGCTTTCCTGGAAGGTGCCTATTGTGTAGGAACGTTGATTGATATTGTCTTTTTGATGGGGTTCGAAGAGTCTCTCCTTTGAACATGACAATACCCGCTGAGCTGGTCGTGCGCTATCTAGCTTGTGATGGGTTCTTTTACATAAAGGCTTCCTCGAATCTTCGAGCTTCTTATTCTATCAAGTTTGTCATGCGAAGCATCTTCATCTCAGCTGTCGTTAATTTGCCCTCATAATTTTTGTCGAGCATTGTATGTGAACCGTATGTAAACCGTATGTAAGCGGCGGACGCACAACTGCGGTGTACAGTCTTCCTTTTAGCTTAGGAGACACTTTTCGGTTACAGAAGATAGCGGAGTTTTCGCTCCACTTCATCCACCCCTGATGCCATCATCACAAGTTGCTTCGCTATTGATTGTAGATTCCAGATATTTGAACTTTCCGGACTTAGGAAGCACTTTTGCATTCAAGTAAATTTAGAATACGCCGACGTGGATCAGAGAACGGACAGCACAGATACTCTGTCTTTTGTGAACAGATACAGTACCCATTTCCCTCCAAAACATCCACCACTTCAAAAGCTCGCTGATAGCTCCATCGTCAGCAAAGAATAACTGATGAACTTTGGTATCCTTCACTTTTCCTTCAAGCAGATAATCAAGGACTGAGGACGCTTCCCTGGTGTACACTAACTTTGGTTGGCAACTTTTCGGTGACTCCTGCAAGACATCTTACTCTTGTCTTTGCTCCCTCATACATTTCCCTGATCATGCGCACGTAGCGCCACGTTAGCGCCACCCATGAGAGATCTTCTGGTTGTCTGTCAAAGCCTTTTTCAAAATCAACCAATACCACATGCAAGTCCTTTAATGAATCACGATGTTTTTCCATTATGATCCTCGCACTTTGGATAGCATCTGTTGTTGATTTACCCGAGACAAACCCGCTCAACGGTCTTCATTGTGTGTGACATCAGCTTGACAGATCAGTACATACGAGTAGTTATCGCAGTTTCGCGTATCACCCTTTTCTTTGTGCAAAGGAGGAAGATAACTTTCTATCCACTGATTAGGCATTGGATCACCGCTCATAAGCTTGGAGATAAGAACCATGAGCCATCTGCACTCTCTTTTCCAGAACTCAGAGGGTTTCTCGTCTGGCTCAACCACTTTTCTTTTTTGGGGGTAATTGAGCGTATTCCTAACTCCTTCGACAGTAATGTCTGATACTTCGTCATGGTTAGGAGCGGCTTTTAGCACAGGGTAAATTGTTCATTCAGAAACTTTCACAATACTGTGAAGAATTTTGGCGTCTTCCGCAAGAAGCTGGTCTTGAGCATTGTTAGTGAACATGGGGGAACAAATCTCCTGAGTATTTCTTCTCCTCTAGGCGGCTATTTTGAAGATAGTTGTTTCCTCATTCAAATGCAGAAGACGATATTTCCTCCAACGCCGGACAGGATCCTTCCATACTTTTTACTTGAAATTAAGGACACTTCTTCTTCGCAAGATTTTTGCAACATATATATATCACTTCAAGGCGAGCATTCCCATCTCTATTAGTTGAAGAGCACCTTAACCGACCTCGTCGATGATGGTGAAGAGGTAGTTTGTCATGTTGGTAATAAAAGCTTTGCTTTTTTCTTTGTCCAGCTTGTACCAGTTGATTTTCTCAGCCACCTTTGTTTGCTTATTTGTTTCCCCGTCTCCACAAAAATTTCTTTCAGGAGAAGCCGGTGTTGCTGGGTGATCACCTCTTCCAGGATCTTTAACCCGGGGCTTCATGAAACTGGCTACCAAAGGGTAGTCCATCTGGATTTCATTTCCGCCAGCTTGACGAACATGGTATTTAGCACGATAAGACCGTATGTCTTGCACATGCTTAAGATGTCTTCACCTGAAGAATTCCTGATGCCATACCTCAGTCCTCCATGGCAGTCTTCATAGTCTCCGTTCAAATCTGCGCCAACAAACAAAAGCTCTTCCTTTGGGATGTTCTTGATGAGGTTTTGAAAATCTAGCCAGAATGCGTCTTTTTCTCTCTGTTCGCATCCGATTTGGGGAGCATATGCGCTTAAAATATTCCACACATCACCCTGTATCACCAATTTAACAGACATCAACGGATCACTGGACTTCGAAAATCTGTCGCGAGGATGATTGCAATTCCGTTTTCACCTTGTTCCGATCCATAGTAGAACATCTTGTAAGCTTTTGTGTTTCGCCGTTTCGTTTCTTGTAGACACAAGATGTCCACTCGCCTTCTAATCATCAATTCTTCAAGCTCGTAGCTGCGACCACTCATACGTCCCAGGCTCCAACTCGCAACTCTTAGGTTACGCGGAATAGCTCTGACCCGAGCATTTCTACTCGCCCCAGGATCACAACCAGTGCTTTTTTTTAGCGTCCGTTTCTCCATAATGGTAGGGTATTAGGGTTTTTTTTGATGTTGACAGGTGCTTGCTCCTGATGTTTTGTTTGATCTTACTTGTACAACCCCGATGAACCCACGGATTCACATCCACACTTGCGGGACAGTTTTAAGATGGTATATGTGTCGCTAGGCTAACGTGGATATTTGAAAAAATTGCATAGATGAGATTTTCCCCTTAGTCGTCTTCTACGACAATCGTTATGTATTTGCGGGGGGGGGGGCACTGCAGTGATATTCTTATCACGTCCCTGCATAAGGATTACAGAATAAACGAAAGATTCCCAAGATAACCCAATTGGAAGGGAAGTCACGCAAAACATACTGCAGTAAAATTTGTTGGTGGTTAAAAACATTACAATTTCTGCCTCATCCGAATCATCTGCTTGCTATGCACCTCCCAGTCAGCTCAATCGACGGATTTCTTCTTCAATGGACAAGAAATAACCCTTCCGAACGTTCAATTCTAGTTGTCGTGAACGAATTCAAGTCTGATATTTACAAAACAAAGGCTAATATGCCTCAGGGCTCCGTTTTAGCACCAATACTCTTTTTAATTTTCATTTATGGTCTCTGCTACTTACAATCCGGTATATTCCTTTGCTGACAAATGCACTCTTTGCTTTTCATCATCCTTAATCTTCACCGTTCTATTCCTATATTACCGGCATAACTAATCATGGAATCACCAACTGAATGGAATTTAAAACTTTCGAAATACAAGGATGATGTTGGCGAAATTTGAACAACCAATCATTATCCATGAATGGCATTTGCGTTTTCGAATCCGGTATTTATGTCAATGACATAGAATGACCACATTTCGATGCCGCTCTGAAATATTTGGATTTTTTCAAGCGATGTTAGAAAAAATTTACTTTCAAAACCCACATAATGTCACTTGTCAGGTGCTCTGAAAACCTGTCCGCACTAGTAGTAGTTTTGCGATAAAGCTCATAAATGATGGCAATATCACTCAGTCAGTTGACACCCCGAACACCGACGTTGTGTCTCCTGCCTCACCTTGTTCTATCTGTTATTTCACCACCTGTGCTCCAACGAAATTGGCAGCAGCATTCCACCCCTTCAAACTTTAGACCCTAAAACCTATCTTGCTATGAATGCTCATCAGTTTACCATTAAACTCAACGTCGCGAACGCATACTAAAATCTCCTGGTTCTTTCCTAAGCCGTGGTATGCTCTATTGACCCCTTTATTTCATAGTCATTACAACCTGCAAACATTCAAAACCAACGTACATCGGGATCTCTCTTAGTTTCTTGCTTAATCTTCTTAATGCCGCAAAAATACAAAGTCTCTTATTCTAATAATTATCCGGGCATTGGTCTTAATTGATACTTTCACGTCGAATTGTAATGCTATAGCGTTTCCAAGACCCGCTAATTTGTCCATTATTTTCGAGTAGTGCCACTGAAACTGCCATTTATCTAATGTGTATGTGGAATGACTGAATGAAGAAGACCTCGTTGTTTTGAATTTATATTTTGATATCCTGTGTGTTTATTTAGCGTTTTAGATTCCCGCGTTGCATAATATTTTTTCCGTCAAAGCTTGATCCGCTCCAAAGGGAAACATTTTTTGTAACCACTGTTATGTGAGGCATCTCCACTTTACCACCGGAGTTTGGGATTTTTTAAATATTTCTCTCCATTGATCAAGACAGAAATGGTGTCATATCATTGCGATTAAGTTTGTCGATCATTCCGCCAGGAGACCCAATTTCGATTACCGGGGCCATACATTGAAAACCAGAAGAAGAATTTCTGACATGTCCACGCTTTCGGGAGGCAAAGGCGGGCCTCTTAAAGCCAAAACCTGTCTTAATTCTCGCCATTCAGAGTCGGAAAAAACCCTCTCTATGTGCACAAATGTCAAATAACATTGTATGTTATACAAGCCATGAAGTTATACAATGACAAAGAAGGCAACTACAACATCTATTGCTTTAATCACTAAACTTACCACCAAACCAACAACTTAACTCATTTCGTTCAAGTATTGAGTTAGTTTCAAAATACTCCCCATGGACCCATCAGCACTTGACTTCTCTTTTAATGACTTTCACTAAGACCACATCTCGAGTGCCACACTTACTTACACGTGCCACAATTCACTTAACACACCCCAAGTATGATGACATGAGTGAAATATTAAAATTCGCGTTTTAATTGCACATTTATCAGGGCATAAGGAATGCTCCCACAAGCATGAAATTCCCATCTGAAACGTAGCACAGAAACAGGAACCGGAAGAGGAAAATATGTATTTACCTATATCCACCATCTCAAGGCTACCTAATCCTTTCGCAATCTACATTAAGCGATTAAATTCCGCTCATCCAACCTAAAATTGCCAAACATCAGATGGCAACATTTTGTACCACAACCACCGCAACCACATGCCAGTGTATTCGCGCATTGAGATGGGGGACGGAAACGCCTTCTGATCCGACATTCCATAATTAAAAGCTTCCACCTCGCCCCAAAGTGATGAACAGCAGTTTAAGCGACGCCTTAATTAAAATCCATCAAGACCCGAACGGTTGTGTCATTCGAAACACCCGAACGAGTGGTGTTTTTCGTTTTGATGGCCCATAACCAGTCACCGTAATTAGGTCTCCCATCACAACTTACACATCCATATGTATGCATGGTCGGTCATACATCGTCCATCGCTCGTAGTCATCACAAACAGATACGCCGCGGTGTGGCTAGTTCCGATAAAGCATTTGGTGCGACACCGACAATACTATCTCGTAGTCACGAAATTCATATGATGACATGAAATTCACACCCCCAACAGCTGATGGCGGGTGTTAGAACCACGACAAGGGTGTAACTAGAAACCGTCCTAATTTTGCCAAGCCTTACACTGCTGGCCTTCAGTTTGGAGTGGCAAACAAGAAAAAAACATATTGCATGTCCGACATCATGAAGTGGTGGTAGACTGTAAAGGCTATATAGAGTGAGTCCTTAACTAGGACAATTTTCGTTAGTTGCTAGTTGTTAGTTGATGTCACATGTGTACCTTCTATGTTATTTTAATGTATTCAAAATTTGTCTCCTTTTTTTTTTTTGTTAATTTCAGAGTGGACTACATGTGCCTCATATCACACTATCATATCACCATCAAGGCCAAAGGATAGTTGCTGACCTTCATTTGAACGAGCGACTCATACCGGATGGGCACTTTTTGCGCTTCCAGGACTCTGCACATGGTGGCGACATTGTACAAAATTTCACAAAGACTGACATAGATCTCTGCCATTATCAAGTGAGTTGAGTTGGGTGTGCCAGCCACACGGTTACAGTGGATGACTAATTTCAATATTCTAATTTTGCAGGGTAACATTAGAGGTAAACCAGAATCGAGGATTGCCATTTCGACATGTAACGGAGGAATTAATGGTGTTGTGCACGATGGTATGGATACATATTTCATACACTCAGGTGCAGATGGGAGAATTCAGGACGATCACTTTTTATTTAGGTAAGTTGGAAAAGTTTCACCGAATTACATGTCAAATGAATGCCTGTCAGGTTGATTAGTTAAATCAATTTCTAAGGACATTTGTTTGACTTTAAATCGTATGAGAAATTGTTTTGCCTAGAATGGCCCACTCTTCGGCTTGATTAGATGGGGGGAACTTTTTTGCATGTCATACCTCACAAGACAGCTGTCACGGTCACATTCTTTGTAGTATAGTGATACTAATTGGTTCCTGATCTCTTCTAATTTGCGGAGCGAAACAGTCGCTTGGTCTTTTCCCAGTTGGTGTGGCGAGATAATACTTCCTAGAATAAGAAAACAACCACGTTGAAGTCATAGCCAGTTCTGTGAAGGAATTAGAAGGGCTTACGGCTATCGACTTGAATGCATTTATCTTTAAGTCTCCTCTCCTTAGCAAGGCTTTAAAATTTTGGTACGGGTCCACATCCCTATGCGTTACTCGTATATGACGGTATAATGCTTTTCAAAAAAAAAGTGTTATTGTCAAATGGACTTCTCGGTTTTTCCTGATAACGCATTGCATCAATCAAGAAGCATTTAACAGCTTGATGTTGCTTAGAAGCCTACAATTTGGACACTTCTTGTAAGTAGTGTCTCGATCAAGCTCTCGGAACCTGAACAGCATCCCTTTCTTCCGTCTCGAATAGGGCCGAAAGAAATAATGTTTTTGGTACTCCCTCTGTCGATGGATTTTTCCGCTCATGACACTCGGATGAAACGGTGCTGCAACTAAACAAAGGCTGTAGCTCCAGTGGAGGGAAATTGAATGTAGCAGTCAAACCAATTGAAAAAGTCGCAACTAATGATGGTTTCAGTCCCGCTGCTGAGGCGGAACACCAAAAGAGATGAGACTAGCTTATACGGATGTCGTTTTCATCTCTCGACACTCGAAATTGGGAAGACTGGCAATGACAACAGTCTAAACGGGTCTAAGTGCAAACACCAATCATTGCATTGCATTCAAGCAGAAGACTGAATTATGGGAAGCACAACTCTTCAAGTGAAGTCGTTCACGCAGCAAATTCTTGAATGGCTAAACAAGATTTAGTTTGTTCTCCGTATGATTCGGTTGTAACGCCATAACAAAAGACAGTAACCGAACTCATTGAATGCTGTCATTCCAGCAAAATGGGTTTTATATTATGCTGCGAAGCTGGTCAATAACAAATATAACAAGAGAGGCAATCCTATTCTGGACTTCATACTATCGTCTGCCCTGGCTGTGGTCTGACAGTGATGTTTCTCAATTAACATTTGTTCAAAAGTAGGCCAGCAAAGAGCATACCTTGTTTAAAATACAACATCTCTAGCATCAAGTTCTCACATAAATAAGTCATTAGACTCCAAAAACCGGTCTTCATTGGCTGCATAGGGGTTTTCGCTTGTACGGCTGATTCTGCTCTTGTTGAAAAGTTTTATTATAATAGTTAGTTCTCACATCTGCCCCATGTCTGGCAATACCATTGCTAGTTAACATATTCATCGCAATATCAAGCTTCTGACAGAATTTTTTGTAATAAAACGTGTTTCCAGGAAGGGGTTACGTTTCTTTCTTTTCGCTTCTTCTCAAGTTCTCAAAAAAGGAAAAACCTTCTTCCAAACATTGGCATCCCTTGTGGGGAACCTGATTCCTCCGAGTAAAATATTCGGGTTTTTTTTTAGTAAAAAGGTTTTTTTTTAGAGAACAATGGCGCTGGCTAAGGAAGAATCTATTGCGAAGCTAATTTGTAACTTCTCATCTAATTCACAAAAAGTCGCCAAGACGAAGCAGACAAAAGGTTACTTCGTGGCCGAAGAAAACTCCTGAATGACTACAGAAGATAATGAAAAGGATCTTCAGAGGTGTCTATCGGATGCGCGTTTTGCCAAAATTGAATCTGCCTATTGTGAAGCCGTAGAGAACTCAATGATCTCATAGACGACCTATCCACGACTGCGCATAATACCATAAGTATGTCTCATTCAACACCGAACCGTTCCGTCATAAGCGGAGGCAGCAACGTCAAATCAACTTTGCCAAAACTTCAGCTGCCCCGCTTCGATGGATCGTTTAACGAGTGGCTGAACTTCAAAGACATGTTTACCAGCTGTGTAATCAATGATACATTGTTCTCCAATGTGCAACGATTACATTATCTCAATTGTAGCATTCGTGGTAGTGCTGCGAGTGTGTTAAAAAATATTCCGATTAGAGATGACAACTTTCAGACTGCTTGGGATATTTTAGAAGGTCGATATGACAACAAGCGTAGGCTTATTAAACAGTACCTTCGTGACATCGTAAAGCTGTCAAGCATGACTACCGAAACGTCTTCTAGCTTACGTCAGATTCTTGATGGAATCACTGAAGCTGTTCGGGTTCGGAAGCAACTAGGGCGGCCAACCGACCAGTGGGACGATTGGTTAATTTTGCATGTGACACAAAAACTGGATCCTGTCATAATTAAAGACTGGGAAACCTCACTTAATAGCCCGAATTCCATTCCCACGTAGGCAGAGCTTGAAAAGTTTTTGGAAAACCGCCTTCAGAAACTGGATTCAATGGCTGCATACTCTCGGCAAACTCTAAGGGAAGTCAACAAAAGACCTTCCACAACCAGTCCACAGCCATCAAGCAAATGTCAACCATGTTCTAATGTTTTGTCCTGATTTCAGAAAACAAACCCCAGTAACAGAGACTGACGTTCGTGATTAAAGCGAAGGTGTGCAGAAATTGTCTCAAAGCTAACCATACACAGCAGCACTGCCCATCGAATTTTGCCTGCTTAAGATGTCACCAAAACCACCACACAATGTTGCAGGACAGCATCCAGGTTCAAGAGCCCAACGTAATCACAAACCACTTACGGACAAACAACACCTGTGACCCCCGTCACCCTCGTAATTCACTCTGTGAATCTGTCGATGAAAATTCACTTGCAAAGCTACAACCGGTTCTGCTGGCTACAGCTCAAATTGGAGTACAATCTGCTTCTGGACATCATTTCGATGTCTTCGAGCTCTTTTCGCCAGCGGTTGCCAAGCTTCATTTATTAGTGAGTATGCGGTTCAACAACTTCATCTTCGACGAACACGGCTTCTTGTGCCGGTGACTGGGGTAGAGGGATCGAGCGTGAGTAAATCAACAGGTCTGGTCGATATCACTGTGAACTCTCTCAGAGACCCTGATTTCAAGATTAACTGCAAAGCACTAATTTTACCACGCTTAGGTCATCTCATGCCCACTATGCGAATTGACACCAAACCATTTTCTGAATCGGTGGATCTTGATTTGGCTGATCCAAAATTTAATGAGCCCGGCTCTATCGACGTAATTCTGAGAGCTGATCTTTATGGCTCTCTTCTACATGGGGAAATTATGCAATCATTTGCTAGTGCTCTTGTAGCACAACGTACCCATTTAGGATGGGTCATCTACGGCCGCTTACCCGAATCATTAACTCAAGAGTAGCCTTCGAGTCTTTGTGCATTTTCTCAAACTGAACTCGCTGACTTAATTCAGTATATGTGGAAATTCAACGAGCACGACAACTGTTGTGACAACTGTTTCCAAAATGATTCAAGATGAGCTCTACTGCGAAGAATTCTTCAAGAAAATGGTACAACGGACCAGATCTGGACGATACATCGTCAAATACCCATTTAAGGATTCCATCGAGGTAACAACACAAGAGGAGACGCATTTAAACTTTTCTATCACCAACTACATCGCCTAGACCACAACCAAATAATGAAGACAATGTACCAAGGATTTATGTCGGAATATCTGAAGCTTTAGGACATGGAACCTGCTTACGAATACGTGTCACCTCAAGGTGTGTGCTACATTCCCCATCTTGGTGTATACAAGGAGTCAAGCTCAACAACAAAATTGAGAGTTGTCTTCAATGCATCCAGGAAGTACAAATCAGGTAAATCACTTAATGATTGTCTTCATCTAGGTCCTAAGCTTCAGAGTGAGCTCTCTGCAATTATTTTAAAATGGCGTATTTATCGAATTGGCTTTATGGCAGACATTGAAAAATGCTATAGGCCAGTACTTGTGCAGCGAGATGATGCCGATATGCAGCGAATTATATGGACGGATAACGAGGGTAGTCCAGCTATTTTCAGACTACTTACGGTCACCTATGGTTTAAACTGCTCGCCGTATCTTGCAATAAAGGTGCTCCCCACCCTGAATTTCATCAAGCTGCTAAAGTACTCCGGGAATCATTCTACATGGATAACTGCCTCCATGGCACCGATTCGGTTGAGACCTGCTCAACAACTACAGAAGTTGCCACGACGAGGAGGTTTCCTGCTACGAAAATGGAACTCAAATTCGACCGAGTTTCTAAAAGGAATAAGCACTTACGACAATTTAAGCGACGCTTGCTGTGATCTACAGAATGTCAACAACTTTCCGATGTCGGCAAAATTTATGATCCAACTTGCCTGCTGGCTCCAGTCCTGATAACAGGTAAAATGATCTGTTAACAATTGTGGCTTTCTGGTATTTGCTGGGATGATCCACTTCCGGATCCTCATCAGCAGAACTGGGTTCAATTTCAAGAAGAGCTTCCATGTATAGATGGCATCAAGGTTTCTAGATGGGTTTTCTCGTCACCAGAGGCCTCGAACTACATGTTTTCTCTGACGCGTCTACCACTGCTAATGCTGCCGTTTCCTATCTACGAGTCAAAACAGTTGATGGTGAAATTAAAGTGTCGATTCTCATGGCCAAAACTAAAGTAGCACCTTTAAAGAAAATTACCGTCCCATGTTTGGAACTCAGTGGAGCACTTCTTGCTTCGAAAGTAGCTTCCAAAGTGCTCGACACCTTAAAGCTGACGTCAATTACGACTTATGTTGGTCTGACTTGAATACAAATCTCAGCTGGATCCGGTCAAATCCTGGAAAGCCTAAGCAATACGTTACCCATCGGATTACCAAAATCCAAGAGCTGACAGCTATTGACAGTTGGAGGTATGTGCCCACTGATAGTAACCCTGAAGTGGTGTGTGGTGGTGTGTACCCTTCCCAGGTATGGAACCTCGACATATGATGGACTGATCCAGACTGGCTAAAGAAAGTTGAAAACGAATGGCTGAAACAAGTTTGCGACGTCAAAGAGGTACTTGAAGTAACTTCATTGTTTACGCAAGCCTCATTCAAAATGACAGAGAATGTTGGAGCACTGGGTCTTCTCGGCAGATACTCCAAAATCGACACATTAGTTGGAGTTACGAGTACATGCTGGTGTCATCGTTTTATTGGCATCAAACTAGGAAAACAACATTCGAAATTACCCTGGTGCACAGCCTCTTCTATAAGTATGTTCAAAAAATACATTTTACTAATGAAATTTCTTGTCTCTCTCAAGGTAAACCTATCACCTCAAAAAGCAAGTTACTGAAACTTAATGCAATTATCGACGAAAGTGGCATCATACTATTGAATGGGCGACTAAGGAAAGCAGAAATTTACTGAGTTGCTTATAGATGAAGGACATTCGTGTACTATGCATGGTGGCAAGCAAACAACGCTGAACTTTCTCCGACGACGCTACTGGATAATCGATGGTCGGGCCTCAGTTCAGAAGTTCATTCGTCGTTGTTTGACATGTTTTCGTCAAAAACCACTAATTACAACCCAAATTATGGGAAATTTTCCCACTCCTCGTTGTACAGCTGCTGCTCCGTTCAAGGCCGAGGTCATCATAGTTAGAAATGATGGGTTGCTCTCTTTGTCTGCCTGAGAACTAGAGCTATTCATCTCGAACTCGTGAACAACATGACCACCGAGACGCTCCTTGCTTCTTTGCGACGCTTCTTTTCCACACGAGGATACAGCTCTAGCATCTATAGCGACTGTGCAACCACATTTTCTAGTGCAAATGTGGCACTCAAGGAGGATTTTGCAACTTTTCGAAAGCAGTTAGAGAAAGACGCGATCCATTTCGTGCAACGGTGTTTCATGGCACTTCATTCCACCAGCGTCTCCGAACTTTGGAGGCATATGGAAGGCCGGCGTCAAGAGCATGAAACATCATCTGAAGCGCACCATCAGCGAAGCAAGCCTGACTTTTATACCGTCCTCAAGTAAGTTGAAGCTGTGCTTAATTCGAGACCTCTGTCAGCACTGTCTGATCATCCCAATGACTTAGCCGGATTGACCCCTAAACACTTCTTGGTGGGCGGCCCCATCACTACCACTCCGAAACCAAACTTGTTGGACATCAAGACCGGTAGACTTTCACGGTGGAGACAGCTCCAACAAATACAGCAGGATTTTTGGAAAAGGTGGAGTTGTGAGTATTTACATGAGCTCCAGGTAAGAAACAAGTGGAAACAAGCCAAAATGAACATTAAAGCGGGCGACCTGGTCCTTGTTCGACTTGCACTCAATGGCCACTAGGCCGAGTCTTGGAAGTACATTCTGGAGACGACGATCTGGTGCGATCGTACACAATCATCAATATTGAAACGAGCTATCTCAAAGTTGGTGGTGCTTCCAATTGACAATGAGTCTACGGCACAGAGTCGCGTCGCCTAGAATCTGAGCCAGGAAAGGAATGTAGTCGGGTCTTCACGGATGGCTCCAAAACCGATTTAGGATTCGGCGCCGTTGGGTATTTTAAGGACGACAATATTTGATTTCACTTCTTGTTAAGAAAATGTACGCTCTGTCTTGCAGGCGGATATAGGCAATTGTGAACAATGAAGTATACCGACAGCCACGATGTGCTTAAGATCTTACCGAACCCTTTCGCAATTTCCAAGCTACAATAGTTCGAGTATACTCTTTGGTAGCAACTTGCTATGACTGGTTTCACTAATTGTGAAGGAAGCCATCAATGCCTTGATTACTTACTCAAATGTTGCTACAATCGGCTCCTCGGTTCTACGCCGCGTTGCACCCTTCAAGATAGTTGCTGTCTCCATGCACCTGTGCATGTCACTTAACTCGATGTCTTCTAATTCAAGACATTTCTAGGTTTTTCGCCGTTTCAATACTTTTTTGAATTTACCCATCAGTTTCGACAGAATATTATTGCGTTGCTATTTTCTTCTGGCTTATAAGTTTGACAAATTCAGTCCGATTGGACAAGCTCAGTAGCCGGTGTCTATTACGAACAAATTGTTTGTATGTAGTGTAGTGCTACACACTTTGCATCCCCAAGTTGGCGTCTCTCTTTGCTTAACTTGGGATCAATGCCGACTCCTTAATGCCAGGAATCCAATGACAATACGAAAACTTTTTGCTTCGAAACGAATGACCTACCATTATTGCGAAGTACTTTCTCCATCTCTGGAACAGACGATCAACCTTAGCAGTAGCATTGACGAAATAATCGAACAAGCAGAGCCTGCAGCAATTAATTAATAATTAAATTAAGTTCAGCATCAGATAAAACCCAGCTAATTTTGTAGCATATCTGGCACTCAAACTAGGTGGAAATAGAACTCGGCTTACCTGTCGTCTTTATCTATTTCTCATACATGTTTGAACGAGAAAATGTTGCTCCCTATCTTGGCGTTGAGATGCCCCATGGTGCCATTATTAGACGTTAGTCATTGTTAGACGGTTCTTCTCATTCTCAGTTGAGGCTTTCATTGTAACTTTTCTTTTAAATCAGGCTGTCAATATCCTCTCAATGCTTAGGTTCTACAAAATACATCCTTCCATGCTACAGGTGATAAAATTTTCCATACGGCTGACTCCAGCCTACTTCCAGCTTTGCTTCTTGGATTAAAATACAATAATGTTCCCGATTGGCGAATAGTACTGACCATCGTCCAATCTTGTTTCACTCGGCATGTTTTTCATGTTCTTTTTTTTTCGAAGAAACAGATGATGTTCCCCATGTTGATAAAGTTCACGAGGTGTTTTTTCCCTCTACAGCGCTATATTGTACGCTTGCTGTTTGGACACATTCCTTGTAATTTTTAATGAAAGTCGGAATTGATTGCGGGTTGCGTAGAGACATCCGCATTCTTATATTCACTGAAACAACGTAGTGGTTTTTGTAGTAATATTGGTTCTTCGGAACGTTTACATATCCAAAATATTAGAGCTGTGTCTAGCATCCATCGCAATGGAATCAATTGTTGCTGAAGGGACTTAATTCCCTTCCTCGTACTTAATTGAAAAGACTGTCCTTTTCTCGACTGATGGGGTTCGCCAATATACATTTGATGCTGCTTGTCGTTTCCAAATACAGTAACAAGTTGATCTACGGCACCAGGTCCAATCTGGAAACCAAAATCTTTGAAAAGTAAGTGGCAGTAGGTCACCATCTCCATTTTGACATTCTGGCAAGATGTGGAAAATCATGAAATGACTCCGAGTATGTCTAAGAAACAAAAATCTTGATACTTGCCAACGAGTCCACTTGTTGCGTACAGTGATGCTATAAGTTTGTCCGGCGCGGCAAAATGTATGAAACTTGTATGAAACTGTATGAGTTATTACTGCAATGTACAGATTATAGCATCTCTATGCGCCCATCCTAAAGCGTTAATCTGCGATAAACTTCTACCGAGTTGTCGTTAGTAAAGGAAATGTTTACTTCAAAATAGGTTTTGTACTTATCTCCTTTGAATAAGTGGCAATTGACAGTGGTACGGTCTCTAATCAGTAGTCCACGTTCTACTTCGTTCTATTCACAAGCCTTGAACATACGACGATATCGTGAGGAGCATACCCAGAAACCGCTTGCCATGTCGGTAGGTACTTCGATTACGTCGGGCGCTCTTGTAAACTATTTCAATTTGAATCGAACATAAGAAGTTTTAAGCCCTAGACTACAAAAGGATATAGTCAAATGAGTTTTCCAAATCGTTTATGATATGAAACAGAACTGAAGTTGAGCAGTTCTATTGCATACATAGATTATATAGTTCGCGACATAGATTTGAGATCGATATTAGTTCCTTGTAGCATCAACTTCAAGCCATTTTGTTCATATCTATATCCAGACACTAGTCCATTTGCAGTAAAAGGGCGCCCCACACTGATTGCAAATCGAATTTGTGTACTGTCGACACAGTTATTTGCTGTTTTCATCTATCTATCGAACATCTTTACGAGCATTTGTTTGTAGGTCTCCACTATGCCCCGGGAATGTACACATAAATATCTCCCCAGCAATCGGCATCATTACTTTTTATGATTCCATTCAACTCCACTCTACATAGAATGTCTCTATGTAGATAATACTCCCACCAACTCGTCTGAGAAAACTCATTATGCCTTCTTACCTCGCCCACAACTAAACTTAAGTCCTCTCATTATCACTTCTTGCATTCCACTGATATATGTACGTAAATTCTGTTTACCCTCAACGCTTCGTTGCGTTGCCCTCGGCAACACCATTATTGCGTGTCCGTCCACCTTCAACTAAAGTTTCCATGTAAATATTTGCCAAAAAAAAAAACAACACTTTCAGCTGAAAATACAACTCAGCAAGACGCCACACATTTAATTTGTTGCCTCCAAAACGCTGGTAGCTTCTGTTTACAAGTATTAGGTTTATGTTTACGGATGTAGTAGATATTTCCATGTAAACGCGAGCAAACAAGTGGTTCCTGGAGGGAGTTGACCATGCCGGAAGCAATCACTTATCTCAATTCTAGAATAATCAACAAATTCTTCGTCTTCTCTCTTTTGTAGACATGGTGACATGCTAAACAATGCAACATGTGGATACAATAGTGAATCGAATCACATACACGAAACAAACGAAAGACCTAGCGAGTGGGACAACATTCAAAATCGAATCGATGGTTCCGAATTTAATCGAATTCTCCGAGTAAGTATTTCTGTTCACATTCCAACCTTGGAAACACTAAAGCTAATCAGTGAAAACACTCTTTTCCTTTTTCAGTATAAACGGTCCAGCGTTGATAACATCATTCGTGGACCATTCAATGCCAACAAGCATTCCTCGTTCGTCGAACTGGTTATCGTTGTTGATAATAAGGTCTACAAATCGCTTGGAGAAAACATAAGGAAGGTGCACAAACATTGCAAAGACTTGGCGAATATTGTTAATGCGGTAAGAAGTGAGACTTTGAAAGTCTCAGAAAGACTCAGCAGAGTCCAAAAAGTAGCTGAACGGAATTGAAACTTGAATTAATTTTTTTTTGTTGCAGCTCTATGAACCACTGAATATTTTTATCGCTTTAGTCGGTGTTGTTGTTTGGAATGAGTCGAATGAGATTGACTTCTCGAAAGACGGAGATGCGACGTTAAAGAGTTTCTTGCAATATCGCCGTACAAAACTGGTGGTGAATCATCCAAACGATAATGCTCAATTGTTGACCAAGGAACCATTCATTGGCGGTGTTGTTGGTAAGTAAAGGGAAACTGTGCATCTACACTTTGTCGTTTACAATCCATTTATTATTGTTTATATTCCTCTGCTTTCCATATTAATACCGTGCGATTGCTGCTGTCCGATTAATGACAACAGCTTTGCACATTTTTAAAGGTCTTCCAGTTTGCTTCTGTGTTGGTGGAAGAACCTGAGGGCTTATTCAAGTTCAGGAGTAAGACCCTGTATTTTGTCCATAAAAACACTAAACGTTACAAGCTTCCTCTTCTTCTTTTATTAATCGTCCATATACGAGTGTATATCTGGTCATACACGTTTATACTACGTATCTGTAATCCTTCTGTGCCTATTTTTGATCATCTTGTCATTGCAACATTGCATACTTGGGCTGGTTAAAGGTATCAATCGGTTATTGCTTATAAAGAATGAACATCAGACTCATCAGCTGCAAAGCTTTCAAGATACCTTATCCAAAAAGAGTCGAGAATCGACGCGAAAGCGACCTGGCAAAAGGTTGCGAGTCGATTGGTTTATATGAAAAGGACACGTTAAGTAAACTAAGGTCAACGCCTTAGTGAATTGAAAACGACTCCAATCAATTAAGTGTACGAACTAGACGCAGTTGGAACAAAGAATCTTACTAAGCCGTGGCCAACAAATATGACAACCAACAGCTACAATCCTCTTCTGTTTGCTGACAACTAGAGGCTTCAGAGCTGAACTAAGAAATCATAATTTTACGTTTCCAGTCCAAGCTATCAGACATATTGTACTTATTGCGGCAAATGTCGAACTAGGAGAGGTATATCATTACTTCTAGTTGGCGAGTCAACGTCAGAAATGTGAACGATGACTTTAACCAATTACGGACTGGAAATCCTGTAAAGAATGCGATAGGGTAGCTACTAGATGTTCCATCGTGTTTGTAATGAAGTGACTACCGGAGACCGACAGTGACTATAGGGGAAGGTGGGTTAGCCATCTGTGTCTCGAATAGAAACCGATCAAATATAGATTAAAGGTCTCTGGAATATCAACACTCTTCTCGACCCAAGTAATGAAGAATTTGATAAATTCCGATTACACCAACTGTATGTATGTAGTCTTTACCTGTATATGGTAGGTTAGATTAGGTTAAACAGGGGTATGATGGATATGCCATCACTCAGACACCAGGCACCAAAACTGGCCCATCGCGATCCCAGTGGAACCAGCTGAATTTCTCTTCAAATGGCAAAAACCTAAACAATCTCCCTGGTGAAACACCTAATTTCCCTGCAAGGCGGATGACTTGTTAAAGAGCATACAAAAACTTCTTTGCGAAAAATGGTTGAATAAAGGTATTCCCGATTAATGGATTATTGTTTGCTAAATCCTTACGAAAAGAAATGCTTTAAACTGTGGCAATTATAGAGGTATAAGTTTCCTCAATATTGCCTATCTGCTACACGGTATGAGCGCATAAAGCTTGGTCCCTATCAATGTGGCTTTAGCATATTTTCTCACTATGGCAAATCGTTGCAAGGCTCATGAATTTTAGTTCACTTTTAGAATACCAACTTTTCGTTGAAGGGCGCTCATGAAAGCCTTTACAGAGCTGAGCTCAATATTGCAATGCGTTATTTGAGTATTCCAAACTCGTCCTTTTTTGCGGATTGAAAGTTGAAACTATCAGTGCAGGGGAGACCAGAGAGACGTCACGCGAAACGGATAAACATTCACTATACATATTCTACGCGCAATACCATATATCGGTGTTGTAATAGAGTGACCAGAATTGACCGGCGTACTCGGGAAGAGGCCAAACAGAGATAAAGTCGATGATCTCACGGTGACCTTGGGTGTCAATTAAGCGCAGAAGAGCCGGTGTTATCGGACTTCTTTAACATCGTTATTCAAAAAAAAAAATAACACGCCAACACCAGAGGAACAATCTTTCAAAAGTCAGCTCAACTGCAAAACCAGGCAATAAAAGTTGTAATTTGAGATCAAACTTCTAAGATCGAAGGACCAAATTTGGCCAAGGCAGTCAGTAATGAAATTGACGATACCGAACAGATAGTAAGATCTGAAGGGTTACGTCAGATGTGACGCTTTCAGACCACCAATATGTGCCGTGACGAATACGACAAACCGGTGTTGAACTAAAGATAAAATCACAGTAAAAACATACTGAAAACGATTCAGGGGAAATGCGGCAATTAGCCCACTGATCTGTCATTGTTACAGTTTCACGTGTCGTTTTTGCCTTTATACAGTATAACATGAGAGCTTTCCCTGCATTGGGTTGGCATTTGATCGCCTCTCATCATTTTATTCAACAAAACTTCGTGGCATATAAATTCATTAAAATATCTACATAATTATCGGCTGACTCTACTACTTAGTGTAACCCGTTCTCTCCATCTTTTTGCACCATTCGTAGTCTAGCTTAAGAGCACTCGTGCAAGGAACTAGTCCATTATACTCCTGGTATATGACGTTTACTTAAATCTCTCAGCCTTTTGAAGAAATATGAGTAAGCGCATTATCGTTGGATAAAGTTCCTACAGTACCGGCACCCATCACATCATCGCCGAGTACCTGCAGCCTAATAAGTGGATTGTGTCACTTACATATGCCAGAGGAAAAGCGTGATGCCCCATCACGATACCAGTAAACAGTCTACAGGCTTTTTCAGGAAAGTCGCTGACCTTTTAGAGATGTCGGGTACCATGGAGAGTCATGTCATCTGCATGCGCTCTTTTGAAACGTAGGCTTAAGTCTTAAAAAAAGTCTCCTAGCCTTGCCTAGCCAGTTCATCGGCGATTGTATTTCCTGTGATCTTATTGTGACGTGGAATACAAACAAGACTCAGCGGACTTAGCCTTCTAATTGCGTTCAAAAAAGCTTTCCATTCTCGAACTAGCTTGTTAGTCATGCGAGTGGGTAGCAAGGCCCTAAGCGCAACTAGGTGGTCTCTACAGATGCATCGTCCTCTCCACGAATACTTCTTTTTTAACGGATGATGACTTTGAGAGTGCAGCCCATGATTTAAGTATATGTAAATCAGTGCGTCCAGAACCGGTGAAGCCGAGGCAGAGCTTTCTTTGGAGTCTGGTCAACACAGCAGTGATATATTTTTGTGAAAGACAATCGACTTATAGGCCGCATAGGCCTTATCATAGCCGTGTAGATCCAGAAGACCGTCCTTGTTGGCAAACCCCGGGTCTTGCCTAAGACTCCTTTGTCCTGCTAGAAAGCGGACAGCGCCTTATATTAAATATTGGATTCCTTGGAGAAATGGATGGCGATACCTTTAAGCACTAGGTGAGTAAGACCAGTCGGAAGTTGTTCTTGAGAAGATTAACTGAAAGCCTATTTCTGGTACACTAATCGTCGGTCACGGGTAGCGCTACCTGGGCTTTTGAGCAGGCAGTCGCTATGCATGATCCAACATCTGCACGCGCCTGAGCATGGACATCAGAACTATTGAGAGCGTTAAACAGTGAGTTGACCTACATGCCCCATAGCAGTGGCACATGATGCTTACCCTCGTATATGCTGTGTTGTATGGTCGAAATATACATGCGTTAAAAGTTGCGTTGTCGAAAGCACCCTTTATGTCGATGAAAAATACCAACTCGTACGCCTTCAATTCTGCCTACCGTTGGTAGTCATGCTGCATCTTAGACATAAGATGCATTCGCAAGGAAGTTTTGCGTGAAGCTCGACCATTCTATCCATGGTCGTGAACATCAACTTGGTCAGACTGATTGGTCTGAAGCTCTTGGCCAGCGTGTAGTCATCTTTTCCGATAAAAACTACTTTCGCTATTTCGGTATATAGTATGTCAGTGCAGTGTCAGGCTAGCTGTGAAGATTTTCTTCAGAGTTGCCAGCAGCAGGTCTATACGTTGTTATAGCTCAACTGGATAAGCGCCGTCTTTGGCAGGTGACTTTAAGCCATCAAAGGAAGAAACGACGTGTTGGATCTGCTGTAAATAGTCGATGTTTGAACGGCTTGTCTTTTGCTCTTTATCGTCATTTTTATCTCATCGTTCCACTATCATATTTCTTTATCTATGTTGAGCCGTTTCTTTGAAACACCGAGCACGACTTCGCACTTCTCTTATATATTTCATCGAAGTTGTTCCATATTTAGCTGCCATAGACTACGCGACTTCACGAAAAATTCTCTCAGCTAACTGAGAATTCTCGAGGGTGACTTGTTAGTATTCACCCAAGACCATTTTAGAATCTCCCACTTTCGCTGGTTCATGTTATTCCAGCACATACGGTTATACCTGACGTATTGCTTTGGTTTAGTTCATTGACTATCATGCAATGGAGTCTGGGTTCAAATCTCGGCTGGTGCCAAAAGACAGAAAAAAGTAATCGTGAGCATTATTGGGTGCTTCTCTAGGTCCCCTCTTGCTGGTTGCAAAATGACGACTATAGACACAATGTAGCGACCTATTTTTTTAATTATTAAGGCAACCTGCCTGGATTTGATATCCACCGCTGTTGTATGAAATTAAGTGTCATTCTAGCTTATTTTTGGTTGTAAGTTTACTCGGGGATTGTGCTAACCCTTCAGCTTGCGATATATAATCTGTTTTCTGAAAGGATCATGTCACTCGCACCCGGAAAGCCGCGCTCTGGCATGGATACGTATTTCTATACGTCCTGTGATCACTTCTCTGAAGAATTCTCCATCGGGATAGTGTAGTCATATATACGAGTACGTTGGCTTCCAATCGCACAAGACACGATCACCAAATTGTAAAAGTGCCGGTTTCTCCTGCTATCTTCTTCCTTTTCATTTGTTACATCATCTAGTTGTAAGAACATGTCAAAATGACTTATGTTTAGTTGGTTACTAAGTCCACTCGTGGTTGAAGTCCACAATGGTTCAAAATCACTTTCCGATATCGCTCTTGACTGTAGTGCCCATAGCAGTTTTTCGAACTAAAATAAACGGGAAGACCTAGCATGCTACAAATCGAACTTAACTCTGATCCAGAATTGTATTATTGCCTTCAAGTGAAGGCTATCGATCCATCCCCTAGAAGTATCACTTTTGTCGGAAAATTAGTCGACTTTCATGGGAATATGGCCATTCTAAAGGACCTTGTACATGATATTTCCGAGTCCAAAGGTATCCTTGTTGTTGCTCTGCTGTAGCATCTTGAGCTAATAATGGATCAAAACTTCGGAATTCCATCTGTGTTAGCTACTTCCCGATTCTATGAAGCCCCAGTGCACTTTTCTGCACTATTCTGCACATTCCGAGAGAAGAAAAATCTCTCCGTCCTATTCGGACTCCCACCCCTGGAGAGTCAATATCGAAACCAAGCACACCTGAGTTTCAAACCACTACATCACAAACTTTCCTTTCTCCTCCTTCTATCTTTCCGCCGCGCCCTGGCAACAGTATAAGGGTATTCATAACCCCTTAGGCGCGCGTAAATTATAAAAAAAAAAAAAATTCTGGTAGGTCCGGTAGGTATTCCGCACTTTATTACAATACATCCCTTGGTTTTTCACACTCTAAAGTTAGGATTCATGAGCAGTTCATGTTGAGGAAGTTCATTCCTCCACGTGCCCGTCCATACTTACTTAACTTTTCCGCAATTGTATAGAAATGTCGAAGAGTAAAACTATCTTAACTAAAGTGTACAAGCACAAAGCTTATACCAGACCGCTATCGGCCGATAAAAGTGACCTTTTTCACATACCTCCTCCGTGTGCATCATGACAACAAACTCTTATACAAGTCTTTCCGTCATCGTTAAACTAAAACATCCCATCAGGGAGTTAAACTTGACACAAATGATGGTGCCCCTCTTTGAATTTAACCCCCTTTAACTTGTTAATGCATTTCTATTTTTCCACACTATAAAACAACCACTAATCACTTAATTTCTCCCCCAGGAAAAGCTCTCAAGGGACCAATATGTACTTACGAGTACTCTGGTGGCGTTTCAATGGAACACAGTCAAATAGTTGCAGTTGTCGCAGCAACAATGGCCCATGAGATGGGTCACAATTTTGGTATGGAACACGATACGCCCGACTGTCGGTGTCCCGATGAAAAATGCATCATGTCTGCGTCGAGTACGTCAGTGGTTCCACAACATTGGAGCTCTTGCAGCATTGATCAATTAAATGTTGCATTCTCACGCGGTATGAACTATTGTCTGCGGAATAAACCAACGAAATTGTTCGACTCTCCACAGTGCGGTAATGGATTTGTGGAACCTGGTGAGCAATGTGATTGCGGTTTACTACAATATTGCAAAAATACCTGCTGTGATCCCAGCACCTGTATGTTAAGAACAAATGCATCGTGTGCTACCGGTGAATGTTGTGATTTAAGTACGTGTCGTCCTAAAAGTGCTGGAACCAATTGCAGGCAAGCAGAGAATGAATGTGATTTACCGGAGTACTGTACGGGAGAATCAGAATACTGCCCTACGAATGTTTTCAAAAGAGACACTGAAACATGTGATGGCGGTAATGCTTATTGTTATCAAGGATCCTGCAGATCTCGAAATAATCAATGCCGTATTCTATGGGGACCATCCGGTGAAAGTTCAGAACATTGCTATTGGAAGAATTTGAACGGAAGTCGTCATGGAAATTGCGGTTTCGATCGGGTCAACAATAAGTATTTTCAGTGTCAACGAGAGGACATATTTTGTGGAATGTTACACTGTCGACATTTAAATGAACGACTTGAATTCGGAATGGAATCAGTTGCTGTATTGTCGCATAGTTTTCTAAGTCATGATGGAAATATCATTCCCTGTCGAACGGCTATTGTTGATTTAGGCCTAGAATCAACAGATCCAGGTTTAACACCAAACGGTGCCAAGTGTGGCGATAATCAAATGTGTGTCCAACAACGATGTATTGGTATTGAAAGCCTTCGAACTGGTGGGATTGGTGTTGAATGTCCACAAAACTGTAATGGAAATGGACTTTGCAATAGTAAGGGGCATTGTCATTGTAATGTTGGCTTTTCACCACCCTACTGCAATGGACCAGGACCCGGTGGATCTGAGGATAGTGGACCAGCAACAAATCCAAATAGTAAGTTATAATCAATATTAATTATCTTTGCTCAAATGTGTTAAACTAAATGTTTGTCGTTTCGTTTTAGGTCGCGATGGTTTCACGAGATTCATGTTCATCTTCTTCTTAGGAGTTGTGCCATTAATGACGTTACTCTGTCTATTAATATACTACTGCCGTCATCATCCTTACATGCCGAGCAAGCTCGTCGAAAATATGTATGTACAATCACCACGTTCATTGTGTAGTAATACTTCTACTCCTACTTCTGAAAACACAACCACATCTACTCCATCTGCAAATTCTTGTACTACCACTACCACTACAAACAATAACAATAACAATAACAATAATAACAATAATAATAGCACACTTAAAAGAAAATTACAAATAACTGATATTAAATTGTGTTCGACTACTAATCCGCACGCACTATGCAATAGCACCGAATATATTTTAGATAAAAAAAATAGGTGTGTCTATCAATTGACGTGATAACGAATGGAACGCAACGCAGCGCGCATTGCATTTTGTGTATTTTCTGTATTATTTTTCTTAATCGTAGAATTTATCTTTATCTTTTTCTTCATGAATCTTGAATTTAAGCTCGCGAATGAACTGTTTTCTTATTTGTTTAATTTTCTTATTGGTTGTATTGATTATTTGTAGACTTACTTTAGATTTTATTTTTTTTTTCGATATAAATTCGTAAGTTTCTAGGTGTGGTGGGGATTTGGAAGGACTGATTTTTGAGTTTCATAAAAGTGATCATCTGGTTGCCATCGCATCATCTCATCATTTCATCATCATCATCATGATTTCTCAATCGCATTCTCTTTTTAATCAGACTTCAACTCTTAGGATTGTAGACGCAACAAGGCAGTATCTACTAAGTACTTTCTTTATTATCAGTCATCCAACCTGTGAGGGAACTTCGCCTTTTTTCTTTACCTACTTTGGTTACACTACTTTTGATAGCCTGATCGTCTAGGCTTCGATATTCCTTAGATTGTAGCATTACTATCCACTTGATCGATGTAATCAAACTGACTTCTAGAGTGAATTTTGCCAAACCCAATGCTTCACATTTTTTACACGTATCTGGTTGTGTTGTTTCTGCACCACTTGTGTGGTTGGCTCCAAGACGTTGTTTTTTTTGGATCAGCTCATTTGTGTGGCAGAGAGTTCACTTATGCTTTGCATTTGAGTGACCTAATTGTTGTTTTTTTTTTATCGTTCTATTCTTTGAACCCCGGCTAGAACTTGAGCTTCTGGTAGCATTTTTTGGCTTTTAGGATGGCATTTTCCAATGAACGCTAATGCACTCAGCCGTGCTGATACATGAAGCTTCTGAGCAATCAGTTTCTCAGTAAAAGAGTATCCTTCGTAGAGCCTCTGGAAGGCCGTCAAAAATCGTCGCAGTACTCTCGTCATATTACGTTGAATAGCCTCCACTTCATCAAAACGCTATCCTTTCGTGGGAGTCTTCAGTTTAAGAAGAAGAAAAAAGTCGGACAGAGACAGATCCGGCGAGTATGCTGTCTGGTTGACCGCAGAAACCTTTTTTTTTCAGCCAGAAACTGGGTAACTAATAGCAACGAACACAAAAAAGGATGCTGTCTTCACTAATATTAAGTTGCTCAGACAACATTTTAACATTTTGCGCGCCACACGCGTGCAACATTCACGTTCGTAATGGAAGTGGAGCGTCATCCATCTCTTTGACTGTCGACCGTTTATAAACCATGTAGACCTTGCTTCCACTCGAACACTCACCACTATATGGAGATTTAAACATTTGAAATGTTCCCGCGAGGGGTTTATCCAGCTGCTCTCTATTCCATTGTAAAACAAAAACGTTCACGGTAAAACAACCACACGCATTTCAAACGAACACTGTTAACTACTTAACCAAGATTTTTACAGTGAATAAATCATAGTTGCATTACTTGTATATTCTATATAAAATCAGTTCCCGGAACTTTTTGACTAAACCGTGTATATTAAAGCCCGTCCCACGACAGACATTGTAAAACAAACCTTTGAGCTGAAGTGGCATCGCATAAGATAGCTTAGTTTTCTCGCGGCTTTAGCCACCACACTGGGGTATCGCTGAAACTGCGAATAAGGTAGAGGGCAAATCTGATGAATTGTGTGGATGATGAAAAACTTAATATTCCAACCATGATAGCATCCGAAGCACTTACTGTGCTGTATGTGGTCTTGCATTATCATGAGCAGAGTGCATGACAATTTACTATGCATTATCTCGATATCTCTTCGGTATGACTCTGCTGTGATTATGTCTCCGCGTTTGAGAAGCGAATAATGTAGAACTACTTCACGCATCCACCATACTATCACCATTAGCTACTTGGGAGCTCACTGACGTCTAATTATTTCCATAAGTTTCAAAGTTTTTCACGCCGCTGCGTCGTCGTAGACTATATAATTTTGCTTCTTACGCAGTCATTCATCAATCAGCTCTTTGCAGGCACTGCTAATCATAGGCCGCCTCTGAATGCTCCCATTGGCTTCGAACTCGGGCAAAATTAATCCAATTGTCTGCAGCTATCCTCTTGATGTCGTCACTCCATCGGTAGGTGGTCTCCCTCTCTTCCTTCTGTCTTCTCTTGGTCTCAAGAGTTTTCTTTTAGTCCATCTGTTATCTCGTATCCATCCAATGCATCCCGCCCATCTCCACTTTGCTTTTGTTATACGTTTCGTTATTATGGGCGATTTCAATATACACAATTCTGGGTGGCTTCGACATTCTGGACAGACAACACCCGAAGGACGGTGTGTTGAGAGCTTCGCTGAGGAAAACAACTTAACGCAGCTTGTAAATGAGCCCACGCGAATACCAGACGTCGATAGTCATACTGCCAACATTCTGGATTTGTTTTTATCTTCTCTCCCTGATAAGTACTCCTTCGATGTGCTCGAGGTAAAACTGGAGCTGTCAGGGTTAGAGAAGTGTTTTTTTCGGTCCTTCAAGACCAATCCGACAGAGGAAAACCGAAAAAAAGTTTAAACGAGCCAGGAATGACTGCAACGCATTTCTCAAGCGTGTGAAATTTCATTACGACCAAAAGTTGAGGCAAAAAATACTACAGAGTCCCAAAGGCAGTAAAAGCTTTTGGTCATTTGTCAAAAACATCTGAAATTCTGCCTCATCCTCCATCCCAACGCTCATTTACAATGACATTCCAGTTGTCAGCAAGGCTGGCAAGGCCAATCTGCTTGTTGCACACAACACTCCCGGACTGTGCTCTGTCTCCGCCTACACTTGAGTGCGTCGAATGTTCAATGGGACGAATCCACTTTCGCACTCATGTAGTAGCAAGAGTTCTTAAAGATCTTAATATAACACATTGGCTGAAAAGTCCGTGCCGTTTTATAGTAAAACACAAAATTTTTGCAAAATTCAACTTTATTTATCAATATAGTTGCCTTCGAGGGCGATACACTGATTAAAACGATTTTTCAATCTTTCGATACCAGTTTTGTAGCACGATTTCGGTTTAGCCTCAAAATAGGCCTCTGTTTCTGCGATTCGGTCTTAAATCTCTTTCCGGCGAGCATTCTTTTGAGGTCTGCGAACAGGAAATAGTCGCTGGGGGCCAAATCTGGAGAATACGGTGGGTGGGGAAGCAATTCGTAGCCGAATTCTTTCAATTTTACCATCGTTTTCATCGACTTGTGACACGGTGCATTGTCTTGATGAAACAGTACTCTCTTTTTCTTCAAATGCGACCGTTTTTCTGCGATTTCGTCCTTCAAACGCTCCAACAACGCAATGTAATAGTCGCTGTTGATAGTCTGCCCCTTTTGGAGATAGTCGATGAAAATTATTGCATGCGCATCCCAAAATACGGATGCCATAACCTTGCCAGCCGACTGTTGAGTTTTTGGTCGTTTTGGACGAGGTTCGTCGCCTGCTCGCCACTCAGCTGACTGCCGACTTGACTCTGGTGTGAAGTGATGGAGCCAAGTTTCATCCATTGTCATATACCTCTTTAAACACTCCTCTAAATCATCAACACGTTGTTGTTTTGTTCGACTGTGAGCAAACGCGGCAACCACTTTGAACACAGTTTTCGCATGTCCAAATATTCGTGTGTGATATATCCAACACGCTCTTTTGATGTTTTCAGAGCCTCAGCTATCTCGATCAACTTCACTTTACGGTCATTCGTAATCATTTTGTGGACTTTTTTGCTGTTTTCATCTGAAACATCATCTTCGCTGCTTGTATGACCAGTTTTAAATTTTTCAATCCACTTGCGAATGGTTCGTTCGGCTGGTGCAGAGTTCTGGTAACACTTATCAAGCCATTTCTTTGCATCGGCTGCATTTTTTCCCATCAAAAAGCAATGATAAATCAACACACGAAATTGCTTTGAATCCATTTTTTTCACAATAGGAAAAGGTGCTTCACTCACAACGCTATATCTCGAGAACTAATTGTCCGACATTTGAAGGTTGGCACTAACTAAAAATGGTATGGATTCAATTCAAGTGGTGCCCTCTTTTAGAAACGGCACGGGCTTTTCAGACCATGTGTTACATAAATCCCCTGGTCCAGATGGTATATCTCAACTTCTTCTGAAGAGGTGTTCTTCCACGCTGGAAAAACCACTGCGTAAGCTTTTTCATCAATCCTACTCTTTAGGACTCTTTCCAAGCAGATTTCCATCTGTCTAGAAACACGAAAACTTCTTAATGATTTGAGGGCATGTCTCACTGAAAAGTGGAACCAATCTGGCGAAAGCAAGATAGTTGCACTTGATATTTCTAAGGCATCTGATATCAGGCTCTTTTGTCGAAAATGCGTGCTTTTGGGATCGATGACTCTCTTCTTCAGTGGATTAGAAATTACCTTTCGGAACGTTCAATTCAATTTGTCTTGGATGGTTTCAAGCCTGATATTCACAAAACAAATGCAGGCGTGCCCAAGGGCTCCGTTCTGTTTCCGACACTCTTTCTAATTTTCATCAAAGACGTCTTGTCTGCTACTTCTAATCGAATATATTCCTTTGCTGACGATAGTACTCTCTGCTTTTCATATTCGTTCCCGGACTCACATCCCTGCTCTTCGGCTGTAGAACGGGAGCACCAGCGTATATTCAGTTCATTAGATCAGCATAACCAATTGGGGAACTATCAACAGAGTGGAATTTAATGCTTCCAAAACACAATGCTGTCTGCTGATGTTAAAGCGAAATTTAAGTGCTCAGCCATTATCCATGAATGGCACTTACATCGTCGAAACCGAAAAACTTTCCATTCTCAGTATGTTTGTCAATGTCAGCTTACGTTGGAATGACCACATATTCGATGTCCAGGCTGCGAAATGTCCAGGCTTTCTCAAACGTTGTAAGAAATGCTTTTCCCCTTCTGATCTGGCCTCAATATGTAAGGCATTCATCCGGCCTAAATTGAATTACAATGCTCACATCTGGTCAGGTGCGCCTAAAACATCTATGCATCTGCTAGACCGGATTCAAAACCGTGCGATAAAACTCATAGCTGATACCAATATCACTCAGGCAATGGACACCCTCGAATACCGACGAAATGTCTCGTGTCTCATTTTGTTTTATCGCTATTTCCACCACCAGTGCAAACATTTTAAGGGTACCTTAACCCCAAAGAAAACACATCGGTTACTTTTGTTCTCTGTCTGATTATTGTGTCTGGTATTTTATATCTTCTAGTAATTTCTAAGATAGCTTTTTCCATTGCTTTCTGAGCTGCTTATAATTTATTTATTGACCGTCTTGTAAGGTCTTTTCTCTTTAGACAAATAGGTAAGATCGCTGCCCAGCCTAGTCGGATGCGACGGCATGGTTGTCTTTGCCGCTTCTTATTTCGTCGTCGAGATAAGTATACAAGTATACTCGTGTACTTGCTCCACTTCGTTTCCTACGTCAGTTTTTAGATTGTTGCTACCCACCGCGTTGGTCATGAATGCGTTTATATCAAAATTTGTGTTAAGTCTGAAACTTTGTAATGATTACTTCAATTCGTTGAACATTTGCTGCGCATGATTCAAACTTTCAGTTATTATGATGATGTCGTGAGCAAAGCGCGGATATTCTCAATTTACGTTTATACCTTTGTTGTCCCAGTTCAGTCTTTTGAACGCATATTCCAGTACCGTCGTATTCCTATTTGTATCTGTTATTTTTCTGATATTTCGTCTAATTCTACACTTGCAGCTGCTGCGTTATAAATATGTTGTAACAGTCTGTAGTCATCCATCCATAAGAAAACATTTTGCTGAAGGTGTTTTTTTCCGAAAATCATATTTGCAAGCCAAATTAAGATCTGCAACAGCAAGTGACTGGGAATCAATTGGTCTATTGATTCTTGTTCGGATGCAAAACACACTTTTGCCCACAAAATCTGAAAATTTGGATGTGCACACAAAGGGCAATTCATTCTAAACGACAAAATCCTGGATGGACTCAATATTCTCATTCAAGCGCGTGTCTTGAAGATGTACTCTAGCCGATCTGTCATTTAACCTATTTTTCAAGCTTTGCAAATTGTGCTCTCAGTTAGACTACTATTCTCATCGGAAAGACTTGAACTTGTAGTAACGCATAGATCATTTGATTTTTAACTGTCTGAAATTGAATCTGAGGATTAAATTTTATTGAGAGACGCAATATACGATAAGTAACCAATGGAAATGCGTTATGATATTGATGTTGTTTTCTGGTGTTATTTTGGCGAAACTGGGTCTATCCATTAGATATTCTTAGGAACTCACATGAATGAGGGCACATCTGTGTGCAAAACCGGTGCAAATTCGGAACAGGTCAAAAGTATTGTTTCCAATTATCAAAAACGCTTAAGGGACTAGTTCTTTAGTGGACCTACATAACATAAGTCGCTGTAGTTCTCAATTCTCAAGTCACCTTTTTTGTAACTAAAGTAGCACAACCAATAATCTAGCTGTTGACTTTGGTTGATTTGACGAGCCTCAATTATAGCATCTTGTAAGTTTTTTTTCGTATCCACTCGTACTAGTTGCCATAGAGGAATCTAGCTACTTTGGCAAAGGTAAAGCTACATGTCGTTCCTCGTCGCTGATCTGTCATTCCTTTGCTTAGACTGACGATTGGGCCCATTATTTGCCATTTGAGTTTTACCATGAAACCTTTAGATGGATTGCTACATTAAGACATAAGGCGCCAGCAACACGCCGGATAATACACAATTCCAATGCGGTCCTTTAATTGCGTATCAATCGCACTCAACGCTGCTTGATATCGGTGATCGGGTGAGAACCAATAAAATCGGTGTGGCGAGGTTGTTGGCTTGCTTAACCTACTTCGGAATTTCTCATTCCAGTGCTTTAGAAAGCTTTGACAATTCATACAGCGAGTCAATTCAACTCTGAGTTGTCCAAGTCGAAGTTTGAAATCGATATGACCACATGAAACGATCATAAACATTCACTCCGCATGAAGATATTTTCAAATGAATTGTCTTCCCATATCCTTTAAATACAGGATGGCACTTTCTGACTTAATAGGCTGCCAGCTCACTGAAAGTCTGAGACACATTCGGACACTGGTATCACATACTGCAGTGTTACTTGTGCTCTCTGCTCTGATCTTTGGGTTAAAATTCAAAAACCTTTATAAGTCGAGCGTTGATTGATGTAGCCGAGCTTATTTTGTGCAGGTTGCTCAGTTTGCCTACAAACTCCGGGTATTGTTTTTACTCTTCGACTTGCTTGTTGTGTTTACTGGTGGTTTAACTGTTAGCCGTTTCCTTTGTGTATATTTATCATTGTACTACTATGTTGGTTACTCTTTTTTACGATTATGCGGCACTAGATCTACTGTTCGTTGGCGTTTGTGAAGTTTGGCTTACTGCCTCCAGCTCCAGTATTATGGTTTTTATTTATTCACTGTCGCGGCTTCTATTCGTTAGACAGTCAAACTCTGAATTAAAGTCCGCACATTCACTTTATGTAAAGCATGCCTTCCATTAATCATCACTGATTGTATTAATTGGGATTAGCCAGCCTACTAAATGCATCCCTTAAATGGTGCATTTGTCCGGCGATGTTTTATTGAAATCTATACTTCCTAACTAGTCCGGTAAAGAGGCCTTCCGTCCCCATCTTAGTATTGAAATCTCCAAACAGGCGTTGTAAGCTCGTTTCAAAAAAACTATAAAAATTCCTTGCTGACGGTTTTCGCTTCGTCGACTGGAGTTTGTACATGTGCTAGTTAACCCCATAGTCGGTGTCTGTCTGCATGTCTGTTTCTATCCAGTGCATCTCCTGGATCTCAGTTACTTCGATTATGGGCTGATTTCTTGTTGTTAGTGACCTCCGAGGGTGTTTAGTTTTCGTTTATTTTAAGAGCATTTCCTTGAATCTATGTTCGTTTGAGTTCGGGGTGCCGGTCTGATCTCGGCTCGTTATCCATGACTTGTGTACCTTCGGATGGGTAGGATAAAGCTCACGTGGATGTGTTTCCATAATTTCAGCTGTTTAACTACGCATATGGTTGTAACTTTTGATCCTATTGTCCTGATATGTTGTATTTTGATCTCGCTCTTTACTTTGCTTGTCATCTGGTTTCGATAAGTACGCACACGAGATATGCTATTTTAGAAGTGATCGTGTTCTAATGTATGGGATTTTGTTTGAAGATGTATATCCACTGGAAACTTCGTTATGGGTCAATGGGTCTGGGAGTAATTGTACTTTATTAGAAAAAAATATTGAGGAGATGTTCTTTTATTTAATAAGCTTACACTGCAAGTTATAAAGTTGAATCCTCATCAAAGAAGTTTGCTAAAAACTCATATCATATCATCAAATTATCTGAAATTAAACAAGACTTACAAAAACGACATCACCACCAACTCTTAACCTCACCACAACTATATTTCATACCAAAAAAATAAAGAAAAAAAACTTACTACCAATCTGTGTTGTTAATAGTTTAAGCTAAGATAAATGTTTGTATTTGTACTCATGGCGTTTGTGTTAAACTTTAGTTGTAGCAAATATAGAGATACATTTTTATCATTTGTATAATTAATTTGTAGTGTTTCTTTTCTGTTTTGTTTTGTTTTGTTTTGTTTTGTTTTGTTTGATTTGGTTTAATGCTCATGGTGTTTGTAATTTTAGTTTGCACTATACTCGTACGCATGGGCTATGGCTATTCTCTTTGCTCAGTAAATCATGCTTATTATGTGTACGCTCTTACCAACTTCAATTACATACCAATAATTTAACCGCAGTCTTGAAAAACTTTGTTTCAGCATGAAATCAGCAAGTAAAGGACCAGCTCCAAGACCACCGTCAGCTCCAAATGGCGGACTGCCAAAATCAACACCCAGCAGCACGGATGACATGAATTCTGCATTGCTAAAGTCACCATCTGACTCGGATGCATCTACACTTAACAATGGGATGTTTGGAAAATTCCAAGGATTCACCTTAAGGCCATTGTCAGATTCTTCTACTCCAACAGCTGTTGTAGGACCAAATGTCGCATTCGTGCATCCAGTTAGCAAGGCAACAACTAATGACACAAGTAATACAGGAGTTCCAGCTCGTTCGGCTCCACCAGTACCCAAACATGCTACATTGGATAGAAATGATATGCAGAAGCCAAATGGTGTTATTGGAACTCTGAAGAAAGCCAATACTTTAGGTAGAGTGACGGATGGTTCAGCTCCAGCTCTACCACCACCGAATCCTGGGTCAAATCCACGACCAATTATATCGAATCCTGTTTTAGAAGCATCAACGTGCAAAGAAATTGGATTTCCAGCAAAATCTGGTGAGATTGTACCAGTTCGGCCGGCTCCAACTGCTCCGCCAATTTTACATCCTGCACCTCCACCACCAGTTCCATTGCATGCTGATCCAAAACTGAATACGAAGCCGAAAGATGGTACCATTAAAAGGATTGCATCGTTCTTGAAGAAAGAGGAAAAGTATCCACCCAAAGTAAAGCCAATCATTGATAAGGAGAAGCTGAAGAACATTGAAATTTCTCTACCTATCCCACAAGTTGACACATCAAATTCTGACTCTGAACAACAGGATGAAACAAAGAACTTGGTGAAACGTGCTCAGAGTATGCGAAGTCCAACAAAGAAGCAAACAGCTGTTCAGACCTTTGGTTCAATGAGAAATCCACCTGGTGTTAATAGACCGAAGAGTGTTATAGGTACTGCCAGGCCCAAGAGTCCACCACCAAGACCACCAGCGCCACCAGGCATAAAGAAAACCCCATCAACAACTTCATCTGGTTATCAATTGCCATTGTCTTCTAAAGTCGACCATACATACGATGACTGTGAAGCAGTAGAGGTACCCTTATCCGATATCAAAGAATCACCATCGCCATCGGGTTCGGGTTCGGGTACGGATAATATCTACTCTGTCATCGAAGAGATCTCTACGGTCCCAGCGCTTGCACAAGGGTCCGATAGCATGGGTCTACTTGTAGAAATTGTCAACGAAATCGAAAAACGTAATGTGGACTCAATCTATTCAGCCTCTACACTCAAAAGCTCGAGTAGTACTGATGGGGTTAAACCAACTGCGCCTTATGCAAATGTTTCTGGTGAAGAAGCCGAACCAGAGACAGAATACATCAAGTCAAACAGCAGCACTGCATCGGGTGGCTATATCCGAGCATCCGCAGTGAATGCACCAATCGCCAGAGTTGCTCCTACTCGCTCTGAAATCAGTTCCACCAATTCTTTCTCCAGCTTCAAACCGAAGGCAGAGCCTACAACGACTTCAGGTCGAGCAGGTCGAACAGCTATCACAACAACTTCAGCTAATAACAATAACAAACCATCGACAATCGCATCTAGAACAAAATCCCTTAATAAATCTCCTAGTCCACTTTCAACAATTTCAAAAACAACTGCCCCAACAACAACTCTCGAAACAAAGCCAGAAACAACTGCAAAGAAACCACTGACCTCAGGTGCTACGAAACCGAAACCGCTTACTAAACCTTCTGTAGCAAGTACTGGTACAAAATCCACAGTGGGTCGAACGATATCAACCAGCAAAAAGGCGGCGGAGACCACAAAACCACCATTTGCTGCAGCTTCACGTCCATTACCAGGCAAAGTCTCTAATGTTGCTTCATTGCAACAGAAATTTGAAAACTCCACCAAGGGCAAAGCATCCACTACTGGCACTGGCACTGGCACTGGCGCTGGCACTGCAACTAGCAGCTTAGCGAAGAAATGAAATTGTTTTCGTGTTCCAATCGGATTCCTGCACCATTCCTCAGTATCTGGAAAATACTTCGCGCTAGTCTCGAAGTTAATTTCAAGCCCCAGCTTCAACAAGCTCGACCCCCTAGCATTTTTCACTTCAACCGAACTGACCGAAAGAGACTGTTGGACGAGCTTACACAATATGATCTCTGTACGGAACTGAACGATGATTTTCGGAGGCACTAATCCGATCTGCAGCTTGAGGGCTTGAAATTGTTCTCTTCTAACTTTTATTTTTCTAACGATAGCTAATTTATAATTGTAAATAACTGTAATGACTACTTAGGAATGCGCTCGAGTTTTTATTTTTTATTTTTTATTTTTTGTTGTTGTATGTTGCTTTAGCATTAGTTTATTTTATTTTATTTTATTGTTTAGGAGTGACTCTTAATCTATTTGAGTTTTTCGGAGTTTAAAGAACAACTGTAAATTTTGTAATTTTAAAGAAAAGTAAATCAAAAGAAAAAATTTGTAAATAATGTACCAAAGATTTGTAAGTTGTAAACAGGACAAACTCCGCGTCGAATGGTTAGATATCAGCCACACCATTCCGGGTCTAAGTAAGCGAGCATCAAAATAATGCCACAGCGGCGGCAGCTAAACGTTCATACAACTTTTTAGTCTTGAAAAAGATGTGAAAAGGTGGAAGATGAGTAAACTACTAGGTACTAACTAATTAATTATGTTTCTAGTTGATAATAACAAGATGATATGTAAAATATAAGTAATCATATACATTACATAGGCCGTACATACATACGACAGTATATACACACATAAATTAAAATGAAACCTTTTTGACAAAAATTAAAAAAAAAAAAACAAAAAAAACATCGAAGTGCGTTTACTACTTATCTGTAGATTTTTGTAGACGACATCCTCTGTTTGGTTTGATTTTTAGGAAATAGGCTTGATCTTGGCACTAGGGTAAGTATGTGGTTCCTAGAGTTAGATCACCAGGTTAAAGAGTCACCCAGCCAAGCCGCCAACAACTTAGACTGGACCTGGTAGAGTGCACTTCAAAGTCTGATGGGTAGAGTGGAAGGCGCACTCGACAACAGAGAGTGCGCGCTAAGTATTTTCTTCGATATTGAGAATTCTTTCGAGAACGCAACGTTTGTGTTCATCTGGATCTCTTTCAAACAGTGCGGCGTTAGGCGAATCACCGTATAAAAGTAACGTTGGTGAATTGACTCTGATTGCGGATGCTAACTGTGATATCACTATTGACCACAGTTATATATGTAGATAATGTAGCTCACCTGTCTATTCATGCCGAGCGATTATATGCCCTAAAGCGCAGGCAGCCCCACACTTGATCGACAATTGGTACACTAGAAATGAGTTTTCAGTCCGTCCTTTCAAAACTGACGGAAAGGATTAAGCTGACCAGTCTGATTCATCTATGGTTAAAGGTGTTTTCGTTTCTCCAACGAAGCTAATACTTTATAGCTACGTTTATAAGACCTCTTGATATTCAAATTAAGAAAGACTTCTTTCGTTTAAAATTAAGTGGTCTATGGTACGGATACAATACGCACCGGAGTTTATAATGATATATAGTAGTGGGCCGACTGTCTTTTAATTCTGGTCTTATTGGCTTTCCGTCTGATGAAATGACAATAGAACTGTTGCTGCGAAATATGAACTCAACTTTCCCTGTGGCCAGGAATGGTTTCGGCCAGAATTTTAGCCAGGAAATGGATGGAGTTGTGTTCATACAAGAGATTTTTTCTCAAAATTTTTTTTTATTTTTTTACATAGTCTCCTTGTAAGTCTACACACTTCTCGCAGCGATGCTTCCATCTCTCTAACCCGTCCAAATAGTACTTGGCGTTTTTCTCTGCAAAATAATTGTTCACGAAGGTGATTGCCTCCTCATTTGACGAAAATCTCTGTCCTCCGAGCGCAGTTTTTAGATGAGGGAACAAAAAGAAGTCGCTTGGGGCTAGATCTGGTGGTTTCAGATGGTCAAGCAGTTCAAACCGTAATTCATGGGTTTTCACCATGGCAACCGCTGACGTGTGAGATAGGATTTTCTTTTTCTGCAAATGTGGCCGTTTTTCCGCATTTTCTGCCTTCAGCTTGGCAAGCAATGATGCGTAGTATGCTCCTGTAATGGTTTTTCCTTTTTGAAGATAATCGATTAAGATAACTCCTTTACTATCGCCATCACTTTCCCAGCCGAAAAAACGGTTTTTGCTTTTTTTGGAGCCGGCTCGCCCTTTGCAGTCCACTGTTTTGACTGAATTTTTGTTTCGGGCGTATAATGGTGTATCCAAGTTTCATCTACAGTAATTAATGAGTGCCAAAACTTGGATTTATTGCGCCTAACCTGCGCCAACAGAGCGTTGGAAATGTTCGTTTGAACATGTTTTGGGTCTAACGTAAACAAACGCGGCACCCAACGCGGGGACAGCTTTCTCATGCCTAAATCTTGATTTAATATTGGGTCTATAACTTAATTGGTTATATCGTGCGGTTTGCTAAGAGATGGCGTAACTTGTATTATTAAATTGTTATTATTCCATTGGAACATGCATTGGAAAGCTACTGTCATTGTACGTCATTTCAGTATATGTCATTCATTTGAAGCGTAAACAGCAATAATTTTCTTTCACTCAAATATGTCGAACTTTGTGCCTGAAAATGTGTTTTTGCGGGGAGCTCTTCTTCATTACTTTAATATGAAGAAAACTGCTGCCGAAAGTCATCGTATTTTGGTGGAAGTTTATGGTGAACATGCGCTAGCTGAGCGAACGTGCCAAAAGTGGTTTGCACGATTTAAAAGTGGTGATTTTGGCTTGAAAGACGATGAACGTCCTGGTCAGCCAAAAAAGTTTGAAGATGAAGAACTGGAAGCATTACTCTATGAAGATTGTTGCCAAACACAAGAAGAGCTCGCAGGATCTTTGGGTGTCACTCAAGCAGCCATTTCAAAACGTTTAAAAGTAGCTGGATATACAATATTCAAAAGCAAGGAAATTGGGTTCCACATGAACTCAAGCCGAGAGACGTCGAAAGGCTGTTTTGCATGTCAGAAATGCTGCTGAAACGCCACAAAAGGAAGTCATTTTTGCATCGGATTGTTACTGGTGATGAAAAATGGATCCATTACGACAACCCCAAGCGCAAAAAATCATATGTGAAACCCGGCCAGCCAGCCAAATCAACGGCAAAGCCGAATATCCATGGCGCGAAGGTAATGCTCTGTATTTGGTGGGATCAGATGGGTGTGCTGTATTATGAGCTGCTAAAACCGGGTGAAACCATCAATGGACAACGCTACCGAACACAATTAATCCGTTTGAAGAGAGCAGTGGCCGAAAAACGCCAGGAATATGCGGCCAGACACGAGGCAATAATTTTCCATCATGACAACGCTCGGCCCCACGTTGTTATTCCGGTTAAGAACTATTTGGAAAACAGTGGATGGGAAGTTTTACCCCACCCGCCTTATAGTCCAGATCTTGCCCCTTCTGACTACCATTTGTTCCGGTCGATGCAGAACGCCCTCACTGAAATACGGTTCACATCAGAGCAGAATATCAAAAATTGGCTTGATCCATTCATGGCTGCCAAGCCGGCGCAGTTCTTTTGGGATGGGATCCACAAATTGCCAGAAAGATGGGGAAAAGTCATAGCTTCAGATGGGCAATACTTTGAATAATACTATTGTCCATGTATTTCTTAAATAAACGTTCAAATTTTGAAAAAAAAAAAAAACCGCGCGAATTAAGTTATATACGCAATATGTAACAAACACGTTCTTTGGACATTTTCATAACCTCTACTATCTCTCTCACTTTAATTCGACGGTCGTCTAACACCATTTGGTGAACTTTAGCAATGTTATCGTCAGTGGTTGCAGTTTTTGGACGTCCCGAACGTTCATCATCTCCCAAGCTCTTACGGCCACGTTTGAATTCAGCTGCCCAAAATTTCACTGTGGTAAATGATGGTGCAGAGTCCCCATACACAGAGTCCAACTCATTTTTGATTTGCGTAGGCGTATGGCCTTTCAAAAACAAGAATTTAATAACAGCTCGATACTCAATTGTTTCCATTTTCACAAAAAACACTCACATCAACTCACTCAAACGACTGTCAACTAAAAACTGCGCGTCCAAAATGACTGAAAGTTCGGTAAGTAACTGTAAAAGATGCACAACTAGCATTCACTAGCTTTTATTGACGAGTGCCGCTATCTTCACGTTGCAGTCGGAAACTTTTCAGACAACCCTCGCATATTGGTCTTAAATGACTGAATGTTACAACGACTAGGAAGTAAAGATCTCGGCAGGGCATTCCATAAGACCGGCTTAGGAACGAATCACGATAATTTAGAGTATGTCCGAAGGTGGGCTTGGGGGTATACTGATGAGCATTTGTAGGGTGACGAGTGTTACCGTTGAAGGTTTGAAGGGACGGAATACTACTGACGAATGCTACTATGTAGCGCTGATGACTTTCTGGAGGGCGGCAACGTTCGACTTCACTCCTCGCTATGCAAATTTGCGTCTGTTTTTCAAGCGGAGATATACGCAGACCTAATGGCAATGAACTATAGTGTGACAAATTGGGGGAGGGACGAAATATCTGCATCTGTAGCGACAGCCAAAGCTGCGCTTATAGACTTACTGGACCCTCTCATGCCTTTTAAACTAATTTGAGAACGAAAACGTATGTTAAAGCAATCGGAAGGCCGAATTCGCTAGGTCTTGTTAGGGTCGCAATGGATGGGACCCGCCGATGGACTTGGTAGTCAGAGCTCAAAGGAGAGTTTTTCAGGATTTTAACCTGCGTTGGAACTACCTGTGTTATTGGTTAATGCTGCCATTAACAGTTGGACTTCATATGGGCATCACTACAGATGGCTTCGCTATCCAAGTTGCCGGCAGACCAAACGAATGCTTTCCATCATCTCTAAGGACGACTTTTTACTAAGAACCTAAGTGTGCTGCGGGTAAGTAAGTAAGTATCCCGCGACGCTTGCTGTGAGAGTGCTGACGACACCGCGAAGCACTACAGATGTCCCTGTGAATATCCATTATAATCTCGCATTTGGCTCAAACAAGTCGTCGCTACTGTGATGGATATTGCTACTGTAAGCAGTTTATCATTCATCTTCCTAGGAACTTAGAAACTCCAGTATAAGGAATATACAAAGAGTTCTATGGGCAAGTGTCTCTGTTCCACCCTGGTAAGTACACCATCGGTTGAAGTATTCCTAACGGGTTGGTCTGACAACACTAGAAAGCTAATTGGAACAGACTTAAAATCTTATTTAGGAAGCTTAACTGGTCGCTGTGTTTCCTCGATAACGCCGCAGATGCCGCTGCTCGATATGATTCATTATCGAATTGTGATATCCATTTGAATGCGAGCAGCGTCATCTATGTTTCGAAAGCAGAAGGTTTCCGTATTTGAGTAGCAGAAACCTCAACCATTGGTGTATGGAGAATGGAATCGAATTTTCTAACGAAATGGAAAATTGTATGGAACGCTAGATGGCACAGATTGTTCTGGAAATATGTCAGGGGAGTATAAATATCAGCATCCCAAAATATTCAAATTTGTTCATCAGTCGAATTTGAAATGTGAATTAAGAGAGTCATTAAGTGGTTTAAGTAAAACATAAAGAAAAGTAAGTGGTTGAGATAACGATTGTATTGCAAGAAATAAGTTCTATCAATTGTACCCACACAAGCATTTTACAATATGTGGACGTTTATGAACACAAATGAATACAGCTTGACTAAGTTAATTCTGCAGATGATCTGCATTACTGAACACAACTAATGCGGTATCACTTTTCTGAAAACAGCCTCCGGTGGCTGTGAACTTAGCAGCCCATTCAACACATCCAGATCCTGTATGTCGTCTCAATGGCTGTCACAGACAAATTAAATGGTGCAACTTGATCAAAATTTGACAGGTAATTGACGAGAGCAGTATTGTTTTTCAATGTGGCAACACGCATAATTCGAAAAGTCAGGAATTATTTGATCGCCTCATGTACAAATGTCCTCGTCATAAGGAAGTGATCAGCAAGTTCCCCCTAAACGCAGAACAAAACAAAAAGGAAAATAAGCTCTTCAGAACCTGGACTGTGCCGTCACTAAAGATTTTAAACTGATGTGCCCAGCTAGGAAAACCTTATATAGATAGGGTGGCCAGATAAGAACGATAGGAAAAAAATTTTAAGTATTGGGTTGTACCACATGAAATATCCGATTTTCGCACAGTCGGAAATAAGAAGTTCTCGAATGAACATTTGTGTCAGAACGTTAAATTTTCTTTTTTTATAAAATAAAGTGGTACGTGTGCTTGACGTGTGAGAATTTTAGGGTTCGTTACAAGTACCGCTATTTTTGTTTTTAGGAACTATTTACCATGCTGTCGGCAGATCAAATTCGAACCCTCTTGCTTTACGAATTTAAAATGGATTTGAGGATGTAGCGGTAAACGAACGCACTATACGCTGTTGGTTTGGAAAGTTCCGTTCGGGAGATTTCAGTCTCGAAAATAAACCACGTGGGAAGCCGGAAACGTTAGTTGACGACTATGATTTAAGAGCAACGGTGGATGCGGACCCAACGAAAGCACAAAGCATGGGAGTATCCCCAATGGCAATAAGTCGTCACCTTTTTCTCATAGGAAAGGTAATGAAACTCGATAAGTGGGTGCCGCATGAACTGAACGAATCCCAAAAACTACGGCGCCTGGAAATCTGCTCATCGCTTACATTAAGAAACCAAACTCAACCGGTTTTGCACCTGATAGTCACCTGTGATGAAAAGTGGATATTGTATGACAATCGTAAAAGATCTGGGCAGTGGTTGGATGCAGATGAAAAAAGAAAGCACACCCACAAGCCCGATCTTCATCCAAAAAAGGTTATGGTGACAATTTGGTTGACATCAAAAGGACCAATCCACTTTACATTTCTTCAACCAGGAGAAACAGATATTTTGAGGAAATCGACATATTGCATGCCAAATTGGCTGAAAGGCAACCTGCGTTGGTCAATAGGCACGATCCTATGCATGACAATGCTAGACCCTATACCTCACAAATAACGGTGCAAAAACTGTTGCAGTTGGGATTTGAATTTCTTCCACATCCACTGTACTCCCCTGATATTTCCCCAACGGATTACCATCTTTTCCGCAATCTGGATTCATTTTGCCGGCAGGAGGTTTTCCGAAGCCGAGCAGAGGTCATAAAAGCCTTTGAAGATTTCATTGCCTCAAAAAGTCAGCACTTCTATGAAAACGGAATACCTTGTATCACGTTGGAAGAATGTCATAGATGCCAACGGATCCTATTTTGATTGAATAAAAATTTATGGAAAAATAATATTGGCTTTCAAATGTTTACTATAAAATCGGACATTTCACATGGTAGAACCCAATAAAACTACAACGGTGTAAAATATACAATTGATTCTGGCTTTATTTTGAAGCTACGTTCATGCCATCGTGTGGAATAGCACATCATTCAAATGGCCGCCTCGGCTTCGCTGGCAGTTCTTTAAGCGGCCGGTCCAATTTTTGAGGACTCTGTCCAATATGTGCGGCGTTATTCCGGAAATACGTGTCGAATGCTGGCCTCAAGCTCGTCCAAAGTGGTTGGTTTGTTAGCGTAGACTAAGGAGTTGACGTACTCCCAGAGAAAATAATCAAGTGGTGTCAAATCACATGATCGCGACGTCCAATTAATGAATGCTCGCCGTGAGATGACCCAGTCGCCGAATTTCTCGTTGCATCGCTTGTATGGCATTTAGCGCCGTCTTAATGGAACCACAGTTCGGATATGTCGATGTTGTCGAGCTCTGACCACAGAAATTCGGTTAACATCGCTCTATACCTGGGACCATTGACGGTAACCGTGTGTCCTTCCTCATTTCGAAAGAAATAACGTCCGATGATGCTGCCATGCCATAAACCTCACCAAACAGTCAATCCTTGTGGATGCATCCATACTTGGGCGAACATTGCTCCAATAATGGAAATTTTGCTTGCTGACATACCCGCTGAGCCAAAAATGGGCCTCGTCCGAAAACATGATTTTTTGGCCAAAATCCGAATTTTTGGCCAATATTTCCAGGGCCCAATTAGCGAACTGACGGCGTTGTCTATGGTCGTCCGGCTTCATCTCTTACGTCAAAATAAGCCACGTGGACTCTCTGGCGATGCCCAATCCAGCTGATCGGCGCCGAATCGACATTTCTGAGTCTACTTCGATACTGGCCGCTACGGCGGTTATGTTTTCTTCATTTTGCCCCAATCTCTATCTGGTTGGTGGCTTAAGATCCAAGCATTTCTACGGTGCGACGAATTATCTGCACACTAAAGCCATGATGACGACCGACCTTGCAGTGAATGTAAATTCCCTGATCAGAATCGAGAGAAGGATCAATCTTTCTAACTTGTTGGTAAGCGAATGCCCAGATGTTATTTTGGTAAGCGAAACGAAGCTTAACCAGAATCACAAAATTGGCTACAGGGGTTACAATATTTATAGAAGGGATCGGCCTAACTCCACAAGAGGTGGTGGGGTTGGTATACTTTTACGTAAAGGATTGCGCCATAAAATCATATATAGCAGGGTCGTGCGTGGGTTCCAGGTGTTGGAAACATGCATCGTATGCATTCGTCTTCGTAGTGAAAGATGGTTGTATGTGGTGTCGCTTTACGCAACTGATGCACTTCTTCCCACTCAATTTGTAATAGAACTCGAAAAACTTTTCGCTGTCTGCAGCTACAGTCGGAAGAAAATTTTTACTTTTTGGCCGGAGATCTTAACGCTAGACATGCTGCATGGGGAAATAATCTAGCAAACACCAGGGGTAACCAGTTATTTAACTTGTGGGGTTCACATAGGATAGAATAGAAACTCGAGTTGTACGCGACGGATATCCCATCTTCCCATCTCCCGGTTCCTTTCTGGACCTTGCACTAATAGACAATAGGATAGAGCTAACGAACACTAGGAACTGTTTGCGAGCGTTTGAGTACGATAGCGACCACTACGGGCTCGCCACCACAGTACGAATCCAGAACGAGCAAATACTGCTGGAACAATACGATCATGTGTTCTCATATGATTACCGTAGAGTTCGGTGGTCGCGCTTCGCCAAAACTTTAAAGCGCAATTTGCGTTCGAGCGGGATCGATCCTCCGAATAACAGAAATCTGACAAACGACGAGATTGACCGACACTTAACAGAAATGGACATTGTAATTAAACAAACTATGGAGCAAACTATCCCTCGGATACAACACTCCGAAGACAATCAGACTAACAAATACCGAAATCCCACAATCGACGCACTATACGCATACAAAAGTAGATTGCTCTCGAGACTGAAACAGCTATACAGACGGTTTACTCACAGGAACGATACTGAAATAAGAACACTAAAGTCAAAGATAAAAAAACCTGAAACAATTAATAAAATAAAATTTCAGTCAATTCATAAGTCTGTATTGGGGCAATAAAATCCGGGCTATAAAATCCAGTAGTCCGAATATGTTTCCGCAGATAAATAAATTATTCAGGCGGAAAGATCACAATGACATCCAATGTGTTCGAATCACACAGACGACAGAAAACAGACAGTTATTACTGACCGCGGGTATAAGTCCGGAAAGTGTCGACTCAGGAGACGGCATCTTTGTGGTCGAAGACCCACAGGAGAAAGTCGAGTTGCTGGGCGCTTATTTCGAAACCGTGCATACTGTGAACAATCCAGTCTACCGTAACCATGATATTGAAAGCAGAACTTACGCAAATCACTTCTATCTGCGCAGGGAAATCCATAATTGGCGATCTGAGAACCATGGTTTTACCCTGTTCAATGAAGAAAACGCGGCAAACGTCATCGTTGCCGATGGACATGCTGCCAGCCACTTGTTCGTGCGAAAAGATGAGCCTCTATGCATTTTTGATTCATTGAAGAACAAAAAGTCGGCGGGAGTAGATGGTATCCCTAACGTCATATTGAGACACCTACCCCTGGAAGCAGTGGATATTTTCACTACGCTATTTAACAACGCGCTGAATAATTCACATTATCCGGCGCACTGGAAAATAGCAGTGGTACACCCTATCCCAAAGAGGGATAAAATTAGGACCAACCCTGTTAATCTTCGGTCAATTGGTCTACTTCCGAACATTAGCAAAGTATTCGAAAAGGTAGTCAACAGAGCTCTGTTGAAATGGGTGGGGGATAACAATATAATACCGGACAATCAGTTTGGTTTCAGGGCGAGGCACGACACCATTCATGCGGCGTCAAAACTGATCTCCGACATACAGTGGAACAAATGCAAGAACCAATGTACGGGTGCTTGTCTGGTTGACTTGGAGAAGGCCTTTGACACCGTATGGTTAGAGGGGCTTTTCTACAAGCTAACCAGAATGGGCATGAGGAAACCTTTGCTATATATGATTTACAACATGCTTATGAAAAAGAAGTTCGTTGTCAAATATGGCAACGTGAGTTCGAGTACAGTTTTCAACATTAAAAATGGCTTACAACAGGGGTCGGTTATTTCTCCGATACTGTTCAATATTTACACAAGTGATCTAATAGGTACCCTCAATCACGCTATAGCGTATACAGATGATTCAGTGGCGTACAGATCAGGACCAAAAATCGAAACCATTAACACCCTTTTGCAACGTGACTTCGATCATATTAAGGAGTATTGCGATGAATGGAAATTGAAAATTGAAAATTGAATTCCAAAAGTCAGAAACAATCTTATTTAGAACTCCATTGTGAAGGACCTCTTGGGATACCAGAAATAACTGGCGAAATTTGGCCATCATTGGACAGCATGGACTACCACTAGCGGTGAGAAGCGCAGTTAGGTATCTTGGTATCTGGCTTGTTTATCAAAATATAGATACTTGTCTGGCTGGGGCCAAGAAGGCTTTAGCTTTGACAAGAAAATTGTTTCAAAACAGTCAACTTGATTCCAGGGTGAAAGTCATATGCTACGTGGCTCTAATCAGGCCAATCATCGCTTACGGTTGTCCGGTGTGGTTTAATGTAGCGCCGTCTTACATGGAAATGATTCGTGTGTTTGAGAGACAGTGTCTTAGAACCTGTCTTCGATTGTACCGAACACCAGAGTCTGAGTACATTAAATATTATCCCAACAAAGTCCTTTACAAGGGAGCTGGACTAAATAGGATTGACAATTTTCGATTCGAAGGCACATCGCAAGAGCAATGACGAGCGATAATAGCCTGATCTCTGGGGCATATTACCCCAATATAATGTACCACGAGAGTACACTTCAATCTGGCTATATCCCGCCTGAAGCATTTCTTCATATTGACGCTAAAGGGTTAGTGTAAAGGTTAGTGTACCGGGATGGTGTTCCGGTATTATACCACCGCCACCGCGGTGCGAGGGAAGAAAAGCGGCTCAACTACGACGGGTACGTCGCCAGTGCTCAGGAGCTCTTCCGTTTTAACCCTGCAATCGCGGACAGGGATGCCGAAAAGCAGTACACCGAATACTGGTGGCTTAAAGAAGGGGAGAGAGGCGATACGCTCTCCTAGGTCGGTGTGTTACTTGTGTAGCTTCTCCTAAGTATAAGTAGATTAGGGTTATCTAGGGGGTTTTCGTGCAGAGGCTTGTTATCACGTAGCTGTACCTCCGATCAAGTTTCGAAGGAGCATGTGCACCGTGATGACGACTGCCAGGCGTCCGAAAACGCAATCGATATGGTGACTACTCGGAGCAAAAGAAAACGAGTGCTCGCCATCTGGATTATAGTTAAGTTAAATTAAGAAGCATAGGTAGGTTAAGTAGATAGGTAGCTTAAGTTTTATATAAAATTTAAAAAAAATAAAACATCTAAGTTTTTTTTGGCAATAATTTTCTTAGAGAATCATATATGTAAATAAGTTTGTTATATAAGCTAAGTCCTAGGATAGATTTAAGGTCGGAAGACATTAATTGTAGTAATATCGTTAAGTTTAGAGCGCTCGGTAAGAGCCAGTAAGCTAAATTCAGAAACGGTCGCTGTCAAATTAGATTTAATCATTTTTGTCTAGTATGTAAGTTAGCATATAGAAAGAAATAATAAAAATGAATTTAAAAGTAAAAAAAAAAAAAGTAATGACGCGGTCGTCATCACGTCATCATCACGACAAAATTCACGTTGTGTATTTACAACTGAGCCGGAATTTCGATATTTTTTAATAATTTCCGCACGTTCGGCAAGCGTATAACGATGCATGATGAAATGACAAACCTTACTGAATATTTTGGCAGCTGGATGTAATTTATAACTTTGACAGCTTCTGAAACATAACAATCGGAAAAACTACAATATCATTGCGATCTAGTCACCTCATATACATACGAGTATATTGCCTGCTCCATGACGGAGTGCAGATTTATGGCGACTAGGTACTGAAATCACAAGGTGCTCCTATCACCAACCTCCTAGAGATGGTATTTGGTAGTGGTTATTGTGACGGGTGAGACGATTAAATGTGCTATTGCGTCCTTGATGGTTTCAAGTGACATGGCATTGATGGTACGAGTATGTGTCCTGTTGGTATAGGCCACCTGCTGGTAATTTAAAGAGGGTACCGAACTCCTAACGAATAGGATATTCTTCGGAAGATTCTGCGGGACTGCTCTTCTAAATCTGTAATTGAAGAGCCTTACGACAGTCTGCTTTAAGACGCAGGTAGTGTTAGATGTGATCGACGACTAATGCGCTAAAAATGAACTATCAATCAATCCTCTCAGAACTGAGGTTGTTCGAGTGATGAAAGGCATCACCATCCGTCTCTACAAAGAAGCTAACAATTTGGTTGTCATCCTAAATAACAAACTTCTGTGGACAATCGAAAACTTCCAAAGCGCTGTCCCCTTTTTGGCAGTGTAGAGGATCTTACTGCAAGATATGACCTTAAAGCAACTATATTCTATGCGCCGATTGTCCGGTGCGGCAAGCGACGAAAATACGTCTGTCTCCGCCCCATGGGAGCTTTCGGCTTTCCCTAGCACGCCTGGCTCTGCTCTCAATGGACTGATAAATCTTCTCTTCTTGATAATCATGTCAAGGGCTGCACCCTCAAATGCGTATTCCATTTTAAAAGGACTGATCCTTGGCGTAACATACGAAAATACGACATCGACGTGCGTTGGGCCCGGAAATGAACTCGGAGAGAATCTGAATCAGGAAAGAAACGTGATTGGGCGGCTATCAGCATTCTTAGCAAGACTGGTTTTACTGCCGAAAATTTGGAGCACTGGTTGTGAAAATAGCGCTGGATTACATTACGCTGCCGTATGTTAAGGTCATTAATCAGTCGTTCAACCGTTAAAGAAAGCGTGAGTTTGGAAACGAATATGAGAAGCATAGAGTATTGTCGTCAGTAAAGATCAGATTAGAAGTGGCAGGAAAGAGATTAGTAATAAAGATTAAAAGGGTTGCCGAAGGCAGAAGCGAGCCCTGGGCCATACTACCATCTATTTTGTACATATCCGGTATGAGACCGGCCAAGGCAACTGAAGTTGAACGTCCCATTGCAATAGAAATTCGTCGATCCCAAATGCATGCCTATGGTTCTACTTTACCGGTCGTTGAGAAGTTTTCGTTTTTCGAGATATTTCATGAGCTGATGATTTATCAACGTGATTTATCCAGAGCGTGCTGGACAGATGTATGTATACTCAATTCAACTTAATCGTAATGAGTAGGAATTGTGAAAAAGCTTACGCAGTGGAGGTATATACTTTTTTTAAATGGTTTGCTCCACTGGTGGTGTTGGCGTAGCGTGAATTTCGGTGCAGATTTCCCGGTCGCTCGACACCAACTGGGCAAACACCACGACGTTGCCGAGAATATCGCAGCTGTGGTTGAAGATGTCGCAGAGCATCCCGGAGTATCGATCAAACGACGTACCACGCAATTGGGCATCAATCGGCGGTCTTTATAGAGAATTTTCGTGAAAGACTGCAAGATGTTCCCTTAGTTACTAGATGGAGTGAAAAGTGACCTCCTTGACCGTCATAATTCGCTGCTACTGCAAAAAAGGTTATGGTGCCTTGAAGTCCGTTCATATTTAGGCAGACATGCCAAATTTCAGCGCCATACTGTCTTTAGTTTTGTTTTGACAGCTGATTGTTGTTAACGTGTTTGGCATCATGTTGAGTATGGACAAAAACGATTTTCGTTCTCTCATAAGACATTATTTTTTGAGAGGCAAAACGGCGAAGGAAACAAAAGAAAAGTTGGATAAATATTATGGGGCTAATGCTCCGTCAGATTACACCGTCAAATATTGGTTTCGAGAGTTTCGTGGTGGCCGCAACTCCACTACCGATCAAGTCCGCAGCGGCAGGCCCTCCGATGCGGTTACAGAGGACAATGTCAAAAAAATACATGACATGGTGTTGGCTGACCGGAATGTGAAGGTGCGCCAGCTAGCAGATACCACAAAGATTAGTACTGAGCGCACACGCCATATTTTGGGCAAAATTCTGCATAAGAAAAAGTTATCCTGCCGCTGGGTGCCGCGCATGCTCACTCCTGACCAAAAACACGGACCCGAGAGCACTTCGAAAGAGTGTTTGGACTTGCTGATGCGGAATCGGGCGGACTTTTGGCGTCGATTGGTAACTTGGATCCACTATTACACAGAATGAGTGACCGGCAATGGACTGAAGCCGGTACGAGTGCTCCGAAGCGGCCGAGGGAGGCTCGATGGGTCAGAAAGATTATGGCGTCGGTTTTCTGGGATTGTCATGACATACTCTTCTTGGACTACCTCGAAAAAGGAAAAACCATCAACAGCGAGTATTACTGTGCATTATTGGAGCTATTGAAGGCCGAAATCGCAGCAAAACGGCCTCACATGAAGCGAAAAGAAATTTTGTTTTTGCAAGTCAATGCGCCGGCGCACAAGAGCATCCCAACCACGGCTAAAATCAATGACTTACGGCTCCTTTTCGGATGGGACCAAGAAGTTGGAAAACCGCTGGAATAAGTGTATCAAACTAAAAGAGGACTATATTGAATAATATAAAAAAGCATTTAAAAAAATAAATTTTTTTTAATTCCCAAGGAGGTCACTTTTCACTCCATCTAGTACTGCTGTTAGTTATTGACCGCCAAGAACGTGTAACTTACGCTCAAGCCATCCTGAATCTCGACCACCATAACAAAAATTACAGCCAAAGAACATCGGGTGACAACTTTTGCGCTACCTTGTACTTCGCGGGCTGGCCTTCTCTCTTCTTTCATCATTTTGGCTTCGGTTCGAGAGTCGCCTGTGGCACACCGTCTGCATCTCATTCGCAGGGATGTCGATGAAGATCATTCTCGATAACACTATGCTCCTTCGTCCGAAATTGACCATTGAGGCAAACCATCTTCGAAAGTTTCCGAGAGAGTGCTGCCTGCATCAGCCTTCTTGCTAGCGTACTCGACGTGGGCCACACGTCTTCCTTTGCTATGATTGTCTAATCCTGGAAAACTCGTATTATTCATTCTCTTGCCATGGGTTATTAGGATAACCTCAGTCTTGTGGTGGGTTAGTTCCAGACCAGTAGGCTCCAGCCAGTCGCGGATTCACGCAAAAGACTCATCGCTGGATGACCCTATCTCATCGATTTGCTTGGGAACCGTGACCATGGTAATGCCGTCAGCGAATCCGATAATTCTCATTCCTTCGGGCTGTGTTTGTCCCACAACTCCATCCCAATTATATGCCAAAGCAGAGATCCTAGAATCAATGGCTGCGGGAGTTCAGCGAAAACATTTTACTATCTAGCGCCATTGTCAGTATGATACTCTAGCCTCCTGCCGCTGAAGTACTTATTCCTCCTCTATAGCAAAGGCGAGACCTCGGGTCCGGCTTTGATGTACCTATGATCTGACATGGGAGCCTCCGAATGTATTTTACAGTCTTAATGCTTAAATTTATTGTTAGCCCTTTAAGAGCTTCAGAACCAGCTGACTGCCAATGTAGATCGTATATCGCTAAAGCGCTGTGTCGTGTCCTGGAGTTGGGCCTTTGCCTATTAATTCCTGTCTTAAATATACCACTGATCAATTGAATAAAGGTACACACTGTGAATCTGTACACAGTTCAGGGATTTATAGCAAATCAGACAACCAGCCCGATTTGAAGTCATAGTTTTGTGATAGACCGCCAGATGTTAGGTCTTTCTAGGGACATTCCTGTTGCTTAGCAAATTTTTGGAGCGACAGTCCCTTTTTCTACGGTCAGCAGAGACGTTTAACTTCACCATTTCTATGTTTAAATGAAATTCTAGAATATATTCTTCAACGGTCTAGTGGCGAATTTTGAAATTTATCAAGCGGATATCCAAAAACTTCTTTTTCCCTACTGATGCGACATCTACCCATTCATAGCTTATTCGCACAATCCTATACACAAACCAGCATCTGTTTGCTGTCAATCTTCCGATTTTTGACAATTCATAGTCAAAGAATGTGGTGAAGTGTTTTTATTTACGAGAACAGACAAAGCCATTGGTTTTATTCTATTTTATTAAATAAAGTGACAACAATTAATATGATAATTAAAAAATTCTCACACCTAAGAAGCTTATGCACCAAGGTCAATGATTCGTTTTACGTGACAACGCCGATATTCTATGTAAATGCATGTGAGCACTAAGCCGGTTTTTTTTTTTTGGTAACCAACATTGTAATGATTTTATTCCATTGAAAACAGCTCCTCATATTGGACACTTGTATTCTGCTGTAATAGCCGATGCCATCACACGTTACCAGCGTCTAAAGAATCCACAGACTGTAACATATCTTTGCACAGGCACCGATGAACACGGAACCAAAATCCAACAAGCCGCTGCCAATCACAAAGTTCCCGTGGCCAAGTATTGTGATGATATTTCAGAGAGTTACAAGAAACTGTTCCACGAAGCAAGAATAAATCACACAGATTATATTCGCACGACAGAGGAGCGTCATAAGAAGGCAGTGGGACACTTTTGGGTTTGTACAGAGAGCCCATTATTTGACTCTGAGAAGAATCATGTGTTGATTTTGCTTACAGAATGAACTGAAGTCCCGCGGGCACATCTACTCATCTCAGTACAATGGTTGGTATTGTGTCTCGGATGAGACATTTCTTACAGACAGCCAATTGCAGACGAACGTAGACGGGAGTAAATGTTCTTTGGAATCGGGACATCCAGTTGAATGGACTGAAGAGACTAACTATATGTTTAGTTTGTCCAAACTACAGGACGATGTGCTATATTGGGTGAAGAAAGGAGGTCGCATTCGGCCAGCTAAATTTGAAAAGATTCTGTTGGATTACTTGAGTGAACCACTGCCAGATGTATCCATTTCGAGACCATCAAATCGAGTTCACTGGGGCATCAATGTTCCGGACGATGACAGCCAAACTGTTTACGTGTGGTTAGATGCGCTTGTCAATTATTTGTCATCGACTGGATATCCAGATGAAAAGGTAAATTGTTTTTGCGCCATAAAGTAGGACTGCGATGATCATGGTCTTATATAGCGTCTCCTTAGTTATTCGGGATAGGGCCTCACTACTCAATTGCCTTGGCAAGGGTGATTCTTCGTTTTATTTCTGCTTGGTTGTTGTTGGTAGAATTCAAAACAGATCCAAGGTATACAAAGCCTTTTACGACCTCGAAATTATAGCTGTCGACTGTGACGTTCTGTCCGATTCTTCGATTTTGTGTGTCCGTTCTTGTTGACAGCTTATACTTGGTTTTGCTCTCATTTACCGCTGAACCCATTTTGGCAGCTTCCGTTTCAATACTAGCGAACGGTATCATAGGGGTACGCTAGTAGTTGCACAGACTTTTGAAAGATTGTGCTTCCAGTGTTCACTTGTGAGCTCTGCATAATTCTTGGGCCTCAACCAATAAGCCTCTCTAATTAGCGCAGTCTCTGGCTAACTGCCTCCAGTTGCGCACTCTAAGTTGGTTGAGGTCCCCTTCCACTTGCGCGCGCCATCTAAGGCGAGGCCTTCCTCTACTGCGTTGTCCCCCCGGATTAGAGTCGAAGATTCTGCGGGCTGGAGCGTTGGTCTTCATTCGCTCTACATGTCCCAGCAGTTTTTGGACCAGGTCGATGTCGTTGTACAGCTCGAAGAGTTTATCGTTGAATCGTTTCCTACAGAACCCGTCAACGCATACGGGACCAAATATCTTACGAAGAATTTTTCACTCAAAACGACCAACCATCCGCTTTAGAAAGGGTTCATGCTTCGCAACCATAGAGCAGGACAGGGATTACAAGGGTCTTATACAGAGCTTCCTTGGTTTTTCGGGAGTGGGCCTTACTACACAGTTGCCTTCTCAGCCCAAAGAAACAGCGATTGGCAAGCGTTATTTTTCGTTTGATTTCTGAAGAGATGTCGTTTTCAGATGTGATACCAGAGCCGAGGTAGACAAAGTCCCTTACTACCTCAAAGTTATGGCTGTCGACTGTGAAATTTTGGCCGATTCGTCGATGTTGGTTGACCCTTCTTGTTGACAGCATATACCTTGTTTTGCCCTCGTGTATCGCTAGACCCATTTTTAACGTTTCTGTTCCTATACTCGCAAATGCACCAGTGACAGCTTGCTGTGTTCTACCAATAATATCAATAACGTCGGCGTATGCAAGCAATTCAACAGACTTTTGAAAGGTCGTACCTCGTGTGTTGGCCTGTGAGTTTTGCAGCGCGTCGCCTTGTCTAAATCCTTTTTTGATATCAAAGGTCTCGATTAGGTTGCTACCGACCTTGATGCGGAAGCGAGCTTTTCGCCACCGTCATCATTTGACAGGGATGCCAAAACTAGACATGGTTTGTACAGCTCGTCTCTGTAGATGCTGTCATATGCGGCTTTAAAACCGATAAAAAGGTGGTAAGTATCGATCTGAACTTCTTGGGTTTTCTCTAGGATCTACCGTAGTGTGAATTGTGGACTTACCGGGCCTAAAACCCCACTGTAAGGGTCCAATCAGATCGTTGACAAATGATTTCAGGCGCTCGCACAATAAGATCTTGTCTGCCGTATTTAGGACACTGATACCTCTATAGTTGGCGCAGTTTAGAGGGTCTCCTTTCTTGTGAATCGGGCAAACAATGCTGAGGTTCCATTCATCAGGCATACATTCGTCTGACAAAATCTTGGAATATGATCAATCTGGTCGACAGTTTGCTGATCTGGTGTCTGCCATGTTCCCTTGTGAATATTGAGGTGAGCAAACCGTGTGCTTGCTATAGGAACGTTACGCAGCAAATCGATTAGCCTACGTCCGTTTCCAGGCATGATGTCGTGTAGGTTATGTCTTCCGATTATACTATCAAAGATGTCCTCCTTTCCGATTTTGGCGTTAAGATCGCCTAGGACGATTTTAACGTCATACATCGGACATTGCTCGTAGGTTTCGTCGGGGAGCTCATAGAAACTTTCTTTAGTGGCCTCGTCCTCTGCCGCTTACTACAAACCCGCATCCAAATAGACGCCGCCTACGTTCCCAATAACAATCACCGTAGTAAACAGCACAGTTTTAAATCTTTCTTTTGCTCGGCTCAGTGGTAGCAGTTGCTCAAGTGGTAGTGGACTGGCTTTCAAATCGAAAGGCTCGGTGTTCGAATTCCCGGCTCGCCCGAAAGTGGGTGAATTCACACCCACTTGAGTGTTTTTAAAAAAAAAAATCCCACCGCGCTTGCTGGATGGCGGTGAGATCTGCTTTATACCAGTCTAGTGCCTCCGCTAATTGTTCGGCTGTACGCGGCCTGTTTAAGGTCCAAATATACCACGTGCAGATTCGAAAGCCGTTGTCCTTTTCTCGTTTTGCAGGGTCGTGAACAGTGAATCCGTCCTTATCCGAGGCTATTGGTCGTTTGGTAACAATTAATATTTTTACGTGGTTGGGCCAGGTCCTTTTTGGGACCCCTATGACAAAAGGAGGCCGACCAAATTCTGGAGCCAGTAACGCGCTTTGGGAATGTGAGTACTGCCGTTGGCCCTTATTAAGGGCTCATCCGTCATCAACTCTTTTCCAGCACCCTGACTTAGTGTTGGAGATCCGTATAGACCTGGTATTCAAGTACATTAAAGCAGATATCACTAGTTCGACCAAACTGGAACCGTAGACGCCACCTGTTTGATTCCATCCTTAGAATTCGTCAGCTGCCACCAACGACCTTCCACAGGGGTTTGTTATTCCATCTCCAGTCGAGGTACTAGGCACCCAGCAGTCACCACATGGAGGTGAGTAGTAGGAGTTGATGGTGTGAGGCTAGAGTGAGAACGCTTGTGCTCTCATATAATCGCATTCACTACCCCTTTGATCACAAGTATGAAGTTAAAGACATCACGCGATAGCCCGTCGCACAGTGTGAGAATTCGCCCATCTAGCGGAATTTAATTAAAAAAATGACTTGCACAGATTGATGTAGAAATTATATTTTTTGGCATTTTTTGCATTTATAAAACTTGAAGTGTTCAGTGTCGTTCGGATGGGAGACTATATGCATTTTAAAGCCTGATATCTGTTCTATTATTTAGCGCTTTAAGTTGCTGCGCATAGGTGCGACGCCTATACACTTTTTTTTCACTTTCGGCTTGGCTTTGAAACAAAAGTGTTACCTACACCAAGTAACAGTCGTACTAAGTTTCATCCAATGTTTTGTGATTTTGTTACTTATATTTTGTATGTCCTAATTTTCGTCTTTGGTTGTACATATGTGTTGATGCTGTTTTTTCATTTGTGATGGGTTCTTTTGATGAAATTATATTTTCTGAAGATGCAACTCACTTAAGGTAACTATAAGGCTTATCTGTTTTAAGTTAAGTGAGATGTGGGCCAAAAGTGGTAGGCACCGTGACCGCTTCGAAAGCACAAATCTTTCCTGGCTAAATGAAACCATAACTCTGCCACACAAATTTTTAAATGAAATTTCATCTTCCTCAAATGTTAAAAAAGTAGGTAGACCAAAGAAAAACTTTGAGGAGTGCTGCGAAAAAATAAAAAAGAAGAAAGTGCAAAGCCTCTTGGATTCATTTAGTTTTGAAGAAATTGAAACTGCTTATGAGAAAAACTTAAGGAAAATCGGGAAGAGAGATACTGCCGCTGTAGTCAGGAAATTGTCACTTAGTTCCCCAAAGAGAGGTTTGTTTTCAATATTGTATTATTTAATCTTTTATTTAATTTTAACTTAACTTAAGGTACGAATTTAAAGAAAAATTTCGAGAGAGTGTCGCTTGATCAAATATCTTTACCTGCTGATGAAGCGTTAGCTTTGATCGTGGATTCGCAGTTATCCACTCATCAATATGAAATTATACGACATAAAATAAACAAAGTCGTTTGAAATTTACTGCCCTCATACGATAAAATTAAGGTATCTAAAAAAAAAAAATGTTATCCTGATCAGAAAAGTGTGTCAGACTCGTCTGCCATATGTGATCTTCAGAGCTTAGTTGATCATAGTGTAAGGCGTTTATGTTTTACTCAGAAAGATGTATTAAGCTCTGAATAATTTAAAACGGAACTTAAGGAATTATGTTTTAAATGGGGATGTGACGGAGCTCAGCGAAAGACATTTAAACAAAAATATACGAGGGGCGTTCAATATATTCTCGGTATCGATACGAAGGAAAATGCGAATTCAATTTAAATTGTTTTTATTTTTCAATATAATCTCCCCTAACATCAATGCATTTGTTACATTTTGAGATAAGCTTTTTTAAACCCTCAAAAAAATAAATTTCCTCTTATACCATTTATTGCCGACTTGAGTTCTTCATCATCCGAAAATCTTTTTCCACGAAGACATTTTTTCAAATCCGGTAACAGGAAATAATCACTAGGGGCAAGGTCTGGACTATAGGGTGGGTGTTGGATTTCTTCGAAACCACAATCTCGCGCAGCAGCCTTGGAAACTCGCGCCGTGTGAACAGGAGCGTTGTCATGAAGAAGCAACACACCCGCTGCGAGTTTACCCCGTCTTTTCTTTTTAATTTCCTCCCGCAAATTATGCAAAGTGGAAGCGTAGGATGTGGCGTTGATGGTTTCACCTTTTTTTTTGTACTCAATGAGCAAGATTCCCTTTGAGTCCCAAAAAACTGTGGCCATGAGCTTCCCGGCAGACGGAGTGACTTTGAACTTCTTCGGGGGGTCTGTTCCTTTTTTATGCCACTGCATGGACTCTTGTTTGCTTTCAGGGTCATAGTGGTGGACCCATGTTTCGTCCCCAGTAACAATTCGATTCATAACACCGTTCGCGTTCTCACTACACATCTCCAAAAGCTCTCTACAGCATGCGATTCTCACTTTTTTCTGAGGCGCTGTGAGCATTCGTGGCACCCACCTTGCACTGACCTTTGAAAGGTTAAGATGGTCATGAAGAATGGTGTGAACAGTACCAATTGAAAGCTTGGTGATCTCTGCCATCATTTTCACCTTTATTCGGGCATCCTCAAGAACAAGTTTTTCGACTTCTTTGATGCTTTCTCCCGTACAAGCAGTAGCCGGGGCGCCGGAGCGGGGGTCGTCTGCAATGCTCTCTCTGCCTCTCTTGAACTCACTTGACCACTTTTGCACAGTTGATAATGAAGGTGCGGAACCCTGGTAAACAGCCACCATCTCTTCATGAATAGTTTTTTGACTTTTTCCTTGCTTAGTGAGAAATTTAATTACAGCGCGATGCTCAATTTTCACCATCATCGTCTCAGTTGCCATTATGATTCTGTTTAACTAGAGACAAAACGCGAATTAATAATCACATTTATATGAAATTTTACATGAATGCACTAAAATAATAGTATTACTTGATAAATAAATCAATTTATATATACAGCCACGGCTTCACTCCGATACCGAGAATGTGTTGAACGCCCCTCGTACATCTGAAGAATATTTCGACGAAAACCTTTTCAGCATTTCGATGGTTCCGGTTCAAATGTACTTTTTTAAAAAGGAGCTTAAGACTATACTTTGGCAAAATCCTACCCCCTCGTCCACAAGATACTGCCGCCCCATTAAGCTTGTCTTTGCAAAGGAAATAAGAGACTTGATAAAACAGGAAGTTGATCAAATCATTGAGCAAATACATGCATTTTCAGCTGTTGAAATTCGTGAGGAAGAATTTCATATTGCAGTAAAACCACAATTTTTTTACTAACAATGGTACTCGTAGATGGCAAAGTGTGCACTGCCTTGTCATCTGTGACTTCATCATCTCAAACATGTTACATATGCGGCGCAAAGCCATCTGAGATGAATAATGCTAGTATTATTTCAAGAAAGTCTGAGAATCTGTTTTCAATGTCCTTTGGGCTAAGTCCTCTCCATTCTTGGATTCGATTTATGGAATGTATCCTTCACATTGCATACGGGCTTGAGGTGAAGGTTTGATAAGTCAAAAACCAAGAAAATAAGGAAAACTGCAAAGCCAGGAAAAAAACTTATCCAAGACAGATTTAGGAAGGAAACTGGCTTACTCGTTGATATGCCAACGAACGATGGGAATACGGCAAGGCGGTTTTGCCGAGACGAAAAGAAAACGGCTGAGATAACTGGTATTGATATAGAGCTTGTAAAAAAGTTCCATATTATTTTAGAAGCTCTAGCGTCTGGGTTTCCGATTAATTTAGATGCTTTTGACATATGTGCGACAAGGATTCGGGATTTGTATCTTGAGAACTACGGGTGGTATAATATGCCAGTAAGCGTCCATAAAGTATTGTTTCATGGCAGACAAGTGATTGCTTCTTGTATTCTTCCGATTGGTCAACTTTCAGAGGAAGCGCAAGAAGTTAGAAATAAAGATAATATAGGGTCCGCCAAAAATGTTTTTTTTTGAAAATGCTATAAAAAAAACTACTGAATATTTTCTCAAATTTCTTTTTTTATTTGAAAGTACAATCCTTCCGGTTAATAATGGAAAATAATTTCATTCAAATGGCTGCCTCGGCTGGCCATGCAGTAGCCTACACGATCGGTCCAATTTTTAAGCACATTGTCGATTGTGTGCAGCTGTATTTCACCAATGGCTTCACGAATATTGTCCTTTAAAGCGTCAATTGTCTCTGGCTTGTCGGCGTAACACTTATCTTTTACGGCACCCCACAAATAATAGTCCAACGGTGTCAAATCGCAGCTCCGGGGTGGCCAAACGACATCAGCTCTGCGGCTGATAATGCGATCTTCAAAAACAGGGCGCAAAACATCGAGTGTAGCTTCGGCTGTGTGGCACGTATGCCGTCCTGTTGAAACCAAATGTTGCCAATATCCTCCTCTTCAATTTTTGTGAAAAAAAATTCGTTCAACATGGCCCGATAACGATCGCCATTGACTGTAACGGCCATTCATTGCTCATTTTCGAAGAAAAATGGCCCAATTATGCCTCTGGACCAAAATCCGCACCAAACAGTGACTCGTTTTGTGTGTATCGGCTTTTCAATGTATGTGTGCGGGTTTTCTGTGCCCCAAATGCGACAATTTTGCTTGTTTACATACCCGCCAAGATCAAAATGAGCTTCATCTGAAAAGATGATTTTTTTGGCAAAATCGGCATCTTCTCGAAGTCGATCGCAGGCCCACTTAGCGAAGCGTTGTTCAAGCGTATACACAACCATATCCGTTCAGCGGAAGGATAAAACTAATTATCTGTCAAATCAGACATGAGCTAAGTGTTACCATTCACGAAATAAGCTAGTTGAAAAAAAAAACGTTAGATGGCGGACCCTATAGAAAATATCGCGAACTATTTACATGAAAAACTTCGCTGTTGGACACAATGACAGATCTTCTTCATAGACTGTTGATAACTTCAGACCCTTTACTAGCAAGTCTTAGGTGCATTCCGAAAAGGAAGAAAAGTGTTATTGAACACGAAGTCCTGGAGCTTTTAAATGTACCAACCTAAAATAGAAAAGTTCTTTTAGAGCCTGTCTTGCGCTAAAATATGAATGATTCTTTACTTAATGTATGTATTTAATGTTTATTTTTAATAAATGTTAGCAAATATTAACACCAAACTTTTCTCCGTGAGCGTTATTAATTTTTTCTCTTGGTCAACTTACACTTGCGGTCATAAAAACCGCACCATATCAAAATGATTGAAAAATTGTTAATAACTACGATAATAATTCTTATAATGAATTGAAATTTTTGTTGAGTACTCCGCAGTAGTTTATAAGTATTTCTATCTAATTTCCATCTGTTTATTGAATGTATGTATATATAAGATGTTTAGATATGCCGCTTTTACCAAAAAATTATCAATACTGAGTTGCTCCTCCTTTGGCGGTTATAACCGCTTTTATTCTAGAACGCATCGAGTTTACTTTAAGTTCAGTAATATCAGTATTCCATACATGTTCCAGAACTTCATTTAGCTCTCTTTTTTTACTCTCTGGTTTATGTTCAGCCACCTTACGTTTCATTACATGCCACAAGTGTTCGATTGGGTTTAAATCGGGCGAATTAGCTGGCCAGTCTAGTCTGGTAATTCCGAGGTCATCAAACGTTGTCTTGAGCTGAAAATTATTGAAAGACTCTAGTTACTTGTCTCTTTATTATTTATAAAGTAGACATCTAGAAGTTGATTTATAACACTTTACTTACGGATTTGGCGCGGTGGCACGGAGCAGAGTCATCTTGAAAAATGCACTTGTCAGTATACGAATGATGCTGTTCAATTGCTGGTACCAAAAACTCCCTTACTACTTCTACATACTTTTGAGCGTTCACAGTTCCATTAACAAAGTGCAAAGGGCCCAAAACGTAAAAAGAAAAACATCCCCAAACCATCTGGTTTTGAGGAAACTTCACTGTTTTGACTATGCACCTGCTGATCGTCGTACGTATGGCAAATTGTCGGCACACAACAAATTAAATTTACTTTCATCGGACCATATCGCACATCGCCAATCATCCTGCGTCCAATCTTCATACTTTTTTGCCCACTTCAAGCGAGCTTTTTTAATTTTTGTGGTTAGGAGAGGTTTTTTCGCTGGTCGTCTTCCATATAAACCTATCTCCCGTAGCCGTCGGCGTATGGTTTCGGCGCTTAGATCAACTTGATGAAATTCACTCAGCTCTGCTCTTATACGGACAGCACTTTTAAAGCGATCTTTCATGCTAATTCGTTCTAATATATTGTCCGTCTTCTGGGTTGTTTTACGTTTTCGTCCCGAACCCTTTTTCCTTTCCAGTGGATCCAAATTTTCTTTTTTCTTCATCAGTTGTACGATAGCTGAATGACAGCATCCTATTTTAACCGCAATCTCACGATAGCCAAGCCCTTCTTCGACTAAAGTCAATATTTGAACTTTTTCGTCCCGAGTCAGTTGATGATATTTACCAGACATTTCACTTTTTTTTACTTGTCACCGTCACAACTCAATTCAAACTGATTTTTTTTGCACTGAATACGAGGCCGAACTCCGCTATGGGGAATACCCTTCATTAGTATGAGAAAAACCCTTACGATCTGATGTAATTAGGCATTTTTTGAGAACTCATTAGGTGGTGTGGTTTTTATGACCGCAAGTGTATGTGCAAAAAACGCGTACTTTCAGAACTCTGTTCATCAAAAATTTGGCAAAGTATATAAAATATTGTATTGTAGTTTAATTTCATACTTTAGATATCTATGATGAATCCTAAAAAAAAAAATTATCAAAAAGCTTAACTTGGAAGTGCTGATAATTTAATTCCGCTAGATGAGCGAATTCTCACACTGTGCGTCGCCTTGTCTAAAACCTCTTTTGACATCAAAGGCCTCGGTTAAGTCGTTACCGACTTTGAAGGAGCAGCGGGCGTTCTCCGTCGTCATTCTGCACAGACGGACGAGCTTGGCAGGGATGCCAAAACCAGACATGGCTCTATATACATAGATCGTCTCTATAAGTGCTGTCATATGCGGCATTAAAATGAAATGATGGTGGGTATCGATTTGGACTTCTTGAGTTTTTTCCAGGATTTGGTCGATTGTGGACTTTCTTGATCTCAAACCGGACTGATGCGGGCCAAACAGTTTGTTGACCAAGAGTTTCAGACGTTCACAGAATATGTCAGATAAGATCTTGTATGCGATGTTGAGGAGACTTATGCCTTTACAGTTGGCGCAGTTGAGGGAATCTCCTTTTTTTGTGGATCGTCCAAACAATGCAGAAATTCCTTTCATCAGTCATACCCTCTTGTGATCAGATCTGAGAAATGAGTTGGTGTATGTTCTCCATAAAGCCATTTCTAACAACTTAGAGAACCTCGGCCGGTAAGCCGTCAGGTCCAGCTGCTTTATTTGATTTTGCAATGTTCTTGAGCTGATTGATTTAAACACTTTGGGAGTTGGGCTAAGACTAATTACTTTATTTAATAAATATGAGAAAAGAGAAGAGAATGGCTCTTTGATGTGCTTTCTTACGTATATATCAGATTTCAGCTTAGATATTGCCATCCTCACTTCAGAATGGTCTAGTATTCTACCTGATGTTAGGCTTCCTCGCGGTTATACAGTCTGCAGAAAAAACTTTTCCGACTGTGATTCTACTACAAGGTTTCCTTCTTCATCTCTACAGGATTTTGTGCGGGTTTTCTTGCTTTGATACGTTCTTTTTACCTGTTGGTAAAAGTTCCGTGACTTATTCCTGGAGTATAGCTTCTCTATGTCTTCGTTCGTGTGATTCTCGTGCTCTTTTTTCTTCATCTATAGAGCCGATGTTCCTACCGTCTCTTCTACTCATAAAGCTCATGAGCGGCTCTCGTCCTTTCGTTGCAGCGCTGCTTTGTACTTGCAACTTTATGGTGGTCGGGTGAAACCTAGCACATCTGTTGCTGCGTCACTGATAGCACGTTGGGAGCGTTGCAACAAGTCTTCGGTACTTGTAGGAGTTGTTGAAAGATTTCAGGATACGCGTTCGGCGAAGATCGTGGCGGTCTCTTGCTATTGCAGCTTTTCAACGTTATACCTTCTCACAATAGTTTTTCTTTGTTGCGGCGGTTCTTTTTTGTTTTTTAGGCTCCGTGGTTATTTCTCTCCATGGGTGGCATCCAACATTTAATTGGGAGACTAAATTATTGGTGTAATTGAAGTTCTTGTAGCAATCACCCAACTTATGTGATTTTAATTCCCTGAAAAAAGAATGTCTTTCGGGCCCGGTTGGTATTGAACCAGCCGTCCGATTTGGAAGCCAATACACTACCACTTGAGCCATGGCCGTTGACGCTTATGGCAATGTCAGCTTCGTTTTGGAAGAGCTACGGACCGATGATTCCTGCAGATTTTCTCGGAATGCATTTTGGGCTGGTGTATCTCGTGTGAATTGGTATCGTTCCAAATCTGACAATTTTGCGTGTTCACACATCCATTCATCCACAAATGGCCCTCGTCGCTAAAGATGATTTTTTTTGGCAAAATTTGGGTAAACTACTGCCTCAGAGCGTAATCAGCGAACACTGATGAACAATTCACATCAAATTTGACAGATGTTGCTTTAACAACATGGCCGTCATAACCTAACAAATTTCGAGCGTCCCTATTGAAGAACCCATTTTAATAATATGAGGCTGTTTTTCCTGGTATGGTGTGGAACCATTATCTTGAATTAAAGAGATCTTCATTGAGAAAAAATATATATGAATACCAGAAAACTTGTGAACGAAACTTAATAAACAAAACGACATATGGTCCGAGTCAATGTTGGTTGCTCGCTGATTATCTAACCTCCAGGCTATAGGATAGTCAGCAGGCACATAAACTGCTCCTCTGGGTACTAGTTTTTTTCAACCGAATGCCAAACTTATGAGCGTGAGTTGCAAAAATGAAAGAAATCCCTGAAGGGGGTCCTACGAGGGTTGAGTTCTTTTGACTGAATCAACGATGGAGTTCAGCAGTCCTCATGAGCATGCGAATTTAGTGTAAGTGATAGACTATTGCAAGACGTTTTTAGTTTCCGGCATGAGGATGACTGCTTTGCGAATATCCCCATGAATGCTTATTTTGTTAGCATCAGTGTGGTATACAGTCTGCTTCTACGAGCTTCTCGACAAAGCCTGCTGATAATGCTATAAGTGTGAGCTTAAAATTGATTTAGATTTGGTCGTCAAAATGGGAAAGGACATCTTTGGTAGTTAATCGGAGAGCATAGCTTAACCGAGATCACATCTGTAAATGGTCTTAGACCAATTAACTTTGCTGCGAGACGGAATATCGCTCTAACGAGCAATATTCACAAGGAACATATCGGTCGGCTGATTATTATCAAACCATCACCTATCGTCAATGCATTTACAACCCCATGAAATGCTGAAGATTATCGTCAACGTTGCCAAAAAGCTGTCAGAAATGTCACTAAATCTTATCGGGGCATCTGCCTGCTTCCGGTACTGGGAAAAGTGCTGGAAAGGGTTTCAGAGAGCATGGCGGAACCAATGTCCCCCTTCCAATTCGGCTTTAGAAGAGGCAAGTGTGTCGAGGATACGAAAGACCGTAAAAGACAGAGTCCTCAGAAGCAGGGCCAGTGTGGTTATAGGCATCTTTATTAACTTCAAAGGTGCCTTTGATAATCTAAACTGGCAGAAAATAGTAACCAGGTTGCAGGAATTGGGCTGTCGGGAAATTGGGCTTTGGGGAAGCTACTTTTCCGACAGAAAAGCGAGTGTGGTAAGTGCACATGACAACGTCTCAATTAATGTTGAGAGAGGTTGCCCCCAGGGGTCCATCTGTGGTCCATTTATTTGGAACCTGATGATGGATCCACTCTTGCGGCGGCTAAACGAGCTCTGTGGGTGCTGCGCCTATGCAGATGACCTGCTCCTCATTCTTGAAGGCCAGTCTAGGGCCGAAATCGAAGCAGTAGGAGAAAGAGCTCTAGCAGTCGTTGCTGAATGGGGAGAAAGCGTAGGGGTAAGTGTGTCGCAGGATAAGACCGTCTTAATGAAGCTCAAGAGCAAGTTGAACGTAAGACGTCGGGCTCCTAAGATACATTTGAACGGCGTTGGCATTAGATGTGTGACTGAGGTCACATATCTGGGCATAACGATGGGTGAGTGTACTAGACTACGTATGCTGAGTGCCGTAGGCCAGGTAAGGCGCTTTTTGCGATCTGACTGGGGACTCAACAGGCGTTCTGTTCGTATCATATACGATGGCCTATTGGTTGCCTGTGCAACATATGGAGCATCGGTATGGTACGACAGAGTTATGACTGTTGATGGCCAAAGGCGGATCCTGACCTGTCAAAGAGTCGCCTTGCTTGGCTGTTTACAGGTATGCCACACTGTCTCCACAGAGGCAATGCAGGTGTTGCTGGGAGTGCCACCTCTGGATCTGGAAGTGATGCAACGTGCTATTGCTTTCAAGATCAGAAAAGGTCTCCCTCTAAATGAGCGCGATTGGGTTTCCCCGGAGGAAGTGGATGGCCTATCCCTGAGGCAGCGTAAAACCTTGCTACACGCATGTGTTCTATCTAGATGGCAATCTAGATGGAAATCTAGATGGGATACTAGCGAAAATGGCAGGGTTACTTACGGCTTCCTAAGGGATGTGCTAACTATGCGAATTTTTCCTGAACGGAATTTTAACCTCAGCCTGGGCTTTCTGTTGACCGGGCATGGCTCCCTAAATGCATTCTTGCATAAGAGGGGGCTTAGCGAGGTTGCGAGCTGCTCATGTGGAGCTACCTATGAGGACTGGCTTCATGTCCTATGTGAGTGTCCCAATTACGCTGACATAAGGAACTTGCAGGCTATGGGCATCACCTTTAATGGTGAGACCTACGATGTCAGTGGAATTATCACTGATACCGTACGGTTTGAAAGAACCCGTAGTTTTGCAAAAGACGTATTCAATAGAAGGCGCAGTAGGCAGCTAGCGGGTAGTTTGTAGATTTTCAAATTGTTACAAGGCCGCCAGTCCTGGGCAGTGAGGTGCCTAACTGGAAGTAACCTCAAGGTTGCGAAGCTCGACCGGAAGCTATATTCTGGTACCACGGGAGGTCAGGAGCCCCCGGAACTATGGTTCCGGCCTGACCTAGGAGTTGGCCCCCTTGTGGGAGTATCGTGGTGGCTGTAGGTTTAAACACAAAATCGCGGGGAGAATGGACCGAATGGATCTTGGACATCTCATGGCTTAGCATATGTTGTAGTGTACTACGACCGGTGCTGGGCCATGGGATTCCTATGGAACCAACTGGTTTATTCGATGTGGAGTTGCATTGCAACCGGGTGCCATGACCCACAGAATGGCTGAGGTATTAGATAGACCTCGACCCTTCACCAAAGGGGAAGTTCGTGCCTTACACACGACTTCGAATCTGGTACTGGTGGTAGTACCTGTACTACCCGATGGGCGCTTATCAACGCATTGTTTTGATATCTTGTGCGAAGACGCACCGTAGGCTTAAGCCCTCACGGCAGGTACCTACGTTAAACACAAGAGACATCTGTCAGAAATGTCATAAGTAATGGGTTTCATGCGGTCTTCCCATGAAAAGCTTGATTTAAAGAAGATGGAGACCAGTATAGGTATGTAGTAAAAGAACTCGCATACGAAGCGGCGCTGCAGCAGTTCATACCCTCTACGAGCAAAAGAGTAGGTAAAAAACATCGGTTTCCCCAGAGCGAAAAGAGATATTTTCAGGGACTCGCAATCGGAGAAATGAAGAGGAGTTAAGTCAGATACAATGTTCGGAAGCACTACCAAAATGTAAGAAGAACCTGGCAAGCTAACAGAGCCTCTAGGGATGTTCAATGCATCGAGAAAACAACTTCTGCAGGCTGTTAAACAGAGACGACCCAAATTCCGCTGTCAGGCAAACCGAACCGTTCAACTTTGACGATGAAAGCCTATATTTCCATTCACCCGACTAAAATGAGGCACAGACAAATCTAAACATAAGTATGTACGAGTATGACAAGGAAGCGTACCTGTTGGGCTCATTTAAGGCAGCAAGAGATGTCTTTCTATTTCAATTTCCTGATAGGGAAGTTCGTGCAAACATTTGATCAATTATTGTCTGTGGGTTTGGTATGTCAGTTCTCCATCTCAGAAAGCGTGTGCCTTGGAATATTGCATGCTTGTGTCTTCCTCCTGATTTGGGCAGTGTGGGGAAAAAGTTGAGCTATCGGGCCCGAAGTGGTGTGGATATATCCGATAGCAACCGTATATCAGATAGGAACTGCTTTAGGTGGTAGTTAGTTACTGTCCCCGTGTATTCGACTTATCCGGTCTTAGATTGTCGGTATTAAAATCAAGATTTTTCTATTGTGTATTCTGACCGTCTCGTCTGCAAGGATGTCAATGGGAACCATTCCAGTTCGAAAACTACTAGTTATCCTTAGCTCGCAGACGTATGTTGACGATAGTCTCCTTTTAGACTCCTTCGTTCTTAGTGCCTTTGCCCAGACTGAAAAGTAGAATTCTTCTAGTGGTCCACCGATATTAGGCAATACTTGCGACAGAGCTGCCTGCAGTTTTTTTACATATACAACCCAAGTGCAGTTTGTTGTCCAACATAACTCCAAGGTACTTAATTGGTTTTTTTGAACGTGGTGGTTTGACTACCGATCTGAAAATTGTCGAATTCAATGCTTCTCCGACAAATTATAAGTAATCCGGTGGAGAAAGCCAATCTATTATCTGAACCATTGCTTCATTTGTGGCTGATTCCACTTCATGAATCTGTTTGGCTACTGTCACGGCGGCAAAATCATCGCCCTAGGGCCCTTGTGGGACCCCCGCAGTAACTTTGTAATATTTTATGTCTTTTTCTGAATTGTACCAGGGTCCACCCTAGTAAGTGCCCTTCTAATGGATAACTAGCTCGCAGAGTTAAAAGCGTTGTTAGCGTACTCCTTTGTGCCGTAGAGTCATCTTTCTACCTTGACTACACCTTTTGCGATATCGACTACCGCTCATATGACATCAACAGTTGACCGTTCTTTTCTGAAGCCAAATTGGTTGTCTGGGTTACCATGGCGTCCAAGAGGAATATTGGGCGATAGCAAGGTAGCTCACCAGAGGACTTCTTTCCTTTTGGTAGTAAAATCAAATGCTGTATTTTCCATCTTTCGGGAAAGGTTCCTTCATCTAGACATATGAAGAGGTCCGCCGCCATTACTGCTTTATTCGGGATGCCGTTAGGTCCAGGGGCTTTGCTGTCAGCTATCTTACCGCATGTCCTTAGCAACTGCTAAAGGGTAATTAGTGGGATTTCCTCTGGACTGACTTCTCTTATGATGTTGCGTTGCACATAGTGGCTGATGTTTGCGGGAAAAGGTGTTCTACTATGAATCTCAGCATTTTCGAGCACGTTATCGGAGAGCCCTATACCCTTTTAGTTTCGCCATCATCATTTTATATGCTGAAGACCATGGATTTATGTCGACTTCTTGACTGTCTTTGATGGCTCTAGTTAGGTTGTCCAGCCGTTGTTGGAAGTCTGGTCTCCTTCTTGCACGTTAACCTTTGCGCCGAACTTGTAAGCATTTTTCCCGGAGTTCCTTTATGTCATCGTTTGACCAGTAACATAGTGGGACCTTCCTGCTATTTACTCTTCTGGGCATTGATGCATCGCACGCTGCTTTGCTGTGAAATAAGACGCATGTGTTTCCGCTGTTCCACTTAGGGTCAAATCACCGTTTAACATCTCTTTGTAAGTTTTGGGAGATGGGCCGGTTTCATTTCTTAGATTTCCATTAATATTGCCTGCTGGTCGCTATGGGAATATTCCTAACTGACCCTAACTTGATGGTTGCTCGCAAAGGTGATGTCGGCGATGGAGACTACTCTCGGTTTCCAATAAGTGTTAGCCCTACCCACATTAACGATCGTTGGCCGTCAAGCTGGGTTTTACATAGCAGCTGTAAAATCGGGCCCCATTTATTTTCACCCGTACGAAGCCTTCTGTTTGTTCGGTTGCTTCTTGGAAGGTATAATGTCCACATGTCCAAATCGCTGTCTTCTTTGCCTTGTCACTGATCCAATTATTGCTTTGGTCGGGACACTCATAGGGCTCGGTGGTCATGATAACTCGAAATCTGCTGCTGCCAACTACGTACTTTATATTTTCTGGATGGTCTTTCTTGTAGAACATGCAGGATGGTTCCTTTTCATAGCTCTTCGCTATGTGGCGTTCTGTTCCACATCTCCTACATAGCCTGGAGCGATTTTCTGTGTTTCTTCATTGCGTAGCTATGTGGGCGAACTTAAGGCATTTTTTCAGCAACGTTGATTTTAATTATTTCTTCTCTAAGTAGCAACTTGGCTTGTTCTGCAGGGAGGCTGATAGTTGCAGTTTGTTTTCCGCCGTACACTTTCCTCAGCGATAGATCTACAATTCTGCATTGGATTTGTATAGCTTCATAGATATCCGCCTTTATGGCGACTTCATCGAGATCTTTGAGCTCGATGGCAGTATAATGGATGATAGTTCTTATGTTACGTTTGCTTGCTCTCCCAAGGTTGTACTCATAACGCTTTCAAATTCAGCTGTCTTGTTTCCTGTCTCTTTAAACTGGATTAGGAGTTCACCTTTTTGTGTTCTTCTGATTCTAGATATTGCCTCCTGTTCAATCGCCTCCAACTTCGCGTCTGCTGATGCCCTTTGCATCAGGTTTTCCTTTAGTTTCACGGATTTTTTCTTTAGCGTGCTCTTGCTTCTTGGCTTGCTTCTTTGTGTTTTGACGACTGGTGTCATTATCGTCTATTGTGATTGGTTTGTCGGTTTGTGGGGGTTCGGCTTCCTGGCCTTTTTCCGTTCTTTCCTTATTTCGCGTGTCCGCTTTGCTGCAAGGCTCTTTACTTTCATCCATGAGCTTTCAGCTATGGAGATGTCTGCAAAGCATTATTTTTCCGAATGACTTATTTGGTCGTCGTGCAAGCGCTTTGATCATTTCGATATCGTATCTCATCAGTTGGTCGATAGAACGCCTCTTACCGTCCTCCAAAATTTCCACCAGTCTCCCTGTTGTAACTGTTCTCCCAGTTTGTGGAAGACAAGTGGGTCGGTGGTTTCCTGCTGCTGTGATACCGCAGCGGTCGCGCTTTGAGGAGTTTGTGATTGCCCCCGGGTGATCTCTGCACCCTCGAACACTTCTGAAAGGGGGTTAACTCCACCGGCTTCGTTAACTTCGTTTACTTTTATTTGTTTGATAGTATTGATTTTCGTTGGGTCGCCACTCATTATCGATGCTCGAATGTGTAGTAACCTCGGAATCTCATGGTTTCCTATGCAAGCGGTGAGGGCTTGCGAGGTTTGGCATAGGCCTTTATGGGGTGCTGCGCCATATCCAGAGTTCCGCTTCTAACAAGAAATGTTACATCTTGACCTACAAAATCAACTCGATGGCGAGGAGACATTGAGCGTCTTTTAAGTCCTGCCAGGGTTTTAACGGGGACGAAGGCGCTTGCAGCATTAGCCAGAAAGCCATTTCAACAGAATTTCGCTCCTGCTTACTAAGGTAACAGAATACTACAAGCGTCAGCGCTAATAGCTGCCATTTAAAAATCGTTATCCAGTATTCCGTAATTAAGACCTTACTTGGCTCAGTCTTAATGCACGGGCTGTACATCGACATCGACTTGGGGTGTAAAGGTCTACGACTATGATGGCTGGGTCATGTAAAGCAGATGGGCACCAATGCTCCGATGGTCTTCGAATCCGCCCCCGGGACACAGCGCACAAGAGGAAGACCGTGACTCAGGTCGCAAGTGTAAGGGGAACTCAGCCAACTTGTCGGTGTGAAACTGGAAGCTGCTAGCTAATAATCGAGCTGACTGGAGAGCTTGGTAATCTGAAGTTCTCCTCTTCAATTGTTCGACACTCATTCTGACTTGTGGCGCAGGAAGCTCGCCATATGTCCCCTTCACTTCGCAATCTCCGGAGAGATTCCCAGATGGCACCACAAGGAGCCGTGAAATATGTCTTATTAGCAGAGTTGTAAGGTGTTCGGGGATTGCAGAGGATCTTCAACGTTATTTAGTGAATTAATATCCATCGGGAGATGCTACTTTTTTGAAGCCTAATACTAATCATTGCCATCCGTTCAATTTCTTGCCTGCCATATTGTGTGACCGCCCGAAACCATTTGCAACGTTGTCAACAATTGACCAAATTGACCACAACAGAGACCCTACAAGAAGCCCAGATTGATTTTCACCACCTCTTTATCGGTTTTAAGGCCGTTTATGGCAGCATCTGTAGAACATAGCAAGATTTACATAGTTTTGTCATGTCGTCTATTTTGGAATCCCACTGCGTCGTAAAGGTCGGAAGCAATCCCATCGATATCTTTGATGACTTCCAAGCCTATCCCAAAGCCACAAGGCAAAACCAAGCACGCTGTCAGTAAGAAGCGGGTTTTGGTTGTGTCCCGAATCACCAAAAAGCTGACAGCATACTCCAATATTCGCAAACCGGTCTCTGATGATTCCGATGAGGTTCATTGCAGACGAAAGTACTCGTATTTGAGATTTTTCGATCCCAACGACCTACTTATAAAATTCGGTTCCCATCCAACATGACATGCTTTTTGTCAGTAATTCAGTGCATGCCTAGAAACCGCAATGGTGCACCTTCAATAAACTAAAACTCTTTAACTTTCTCTTCCAGTTCCGCAATAGATGGCCACCTAACGTTCATGTAATTGGAAAAGACATCCTTAAATTCCATGGAATATACTGGCCAGCATTTCTATTCGCTGCTGGTAGGTTTGTCAAATTTAAACTCTTTTTCTTTTTTTTTTTTTAGAAAAAAACTTTGTTAACCAATTTTATTGATTCTTTATTTGTTGAAGGTATGGAGCCACCGCAACAATTGTTTGTCCACTCCCACTGGACCGTCGATGGACAAAAGATGTCAAAGAGCAAATTCAATGTAGTCGATCCTATGGAAGCATCGAAAGTTTACACAATGGAGGGATTACGTTATTTTCTATTGCGTGAAGGAGTAGCGCACAGTGATGGCAGTGAGTACACCAACAAACTTTCTATACTCAGTCTTACCATTTCATTAGTTTTCTGCAAAGTTTTAAGAACGTCCCTAGAGTGAGCTGGCTTATAACTTCTAATAGTGTCTTTCATTTGCCGACAGAAGTTACCTTAGTTGGATTTCACATTGTTTTAGCCTTTTCGGGATCATGACCCTTGACAGAGTTGCAATGTATGACGTTGAAAGGCAGTATATCGTTATCAGAACACTTATTCTCTAAAGAATTATCTATTTTTTCACTTAAATACGGATATGACTGTTCTTAGGAACTGACGCGTTGAAGTGAATAACTTCGTTAACTTCTGCGTCCAACGTAATGAACAAGGGATGAGGAACTGTGGAGATGGTGCTGAGCTCTTCTTCTTCTACAGGGAAATAGAGTTTGCACTAAACTTTTGCCACTACACGTCGAGAAAAGTTCGACGACTATGCTTCTAAGGTAGAAATCTTGATTTGAGATAAAGTGAGAAGTCTCATTGTTTGAGTTTAGTTTGTTTAGAGAGTAATTGAGTGGGTTGGGATAAAGTTTGCATATCTAAGTCGAAATATTGCTGGGAAAAGAGGAAGGTTTTACCCGACGTTCATAAAGATAAGTGGCATCAATTGTAAAAGTTTTACATAAAACTTGTTACAGACACCTAGTTGTAGGGCTCTTGGCACTCTGCCAATTTGCTTGGCCAAGAAATCTAAGAGACTCTATTTTACACTATGGGCAAAGGGTTGTTCAGAAGTTAGTGGTGTTTAGTTTGATTAGACGTTTGGGTAATTGAACTTCGCATACTCGTATTCGCTTAAAGATGCTGGAGAGGTGTTTGCTGCGTTTAGTCTGTTGAATAACTACGAATGTTTCGTAGTGTTTCTTTTTAAAAATAAAATAGAATGAACCAATAATCAATTATTTGCGGTATGGGTTCATTAGAAAGAGCGAATATGCCCATTAGTTATTGAATACGATTTCATTTCTGTTGCTGGCTCGGTTGGCTTCGGAGTATCGCATCCTGTCAGCCCAATTCTCCAAAACCGTGCTGATTGTTTCTGGTTCTATCTCACACAAATATGTAGATCGGACGGCTTTAATTGTTTCTGTGTTGTCCGCGTAAGGGCACCCGACAAAAAACGTCTAACCACTCCAAAATCCGCACCATACTCTCACTCTCTGCGAATACATTGACTTCTCGACAATCACGTGCTGGTTTTTCGATCACCAGATGCGGCTATCTTGTTTGTTAACCATGATAATGGCCCTCATCAGAACAAATAATTTGTCGGCCAAATTCGACGTCCTGTTAGCTGTTAGTCTCAAGCTGAGAAGCCATAACGAAGCGGGTAGTTATTTGCTTTAAATTACTGGACTTTGTAAGGGAATAAGTCGAGATCTTTGTGCAAAATTGTCAACAGGCTGGTGCGTGAAATGTTGATTTGTTGTGATCGATGGCGAGTCGATATTTCTGGATTGAGTCGAACACACACAGTCGACCACAGCAGCCACATTCTTGTCCGTATGTACCGTACGATGATGGTTTTGTCTGCAAACAAGCCAGTCTCACGAACTTTTTGCACAGGCGCGGTGGTTGCTTCATTTCAGCGCCCACTTTTGAAATAAGTTTGCAATATTCCCCAATTGCGTAAAGCGATTCATCTCGTTCTTCGGAGGTATGAAACTGACTGACAGTCAAGATTTTTGAGCGAGAGCTGTCAGTGTATACAATTCAAACAGAAATTTGTCTTTGGACCACCCCTTATCGTTAGTCTTACGAACTTTTTTTAACTGGACAAATTTGACACCTTCTCGGCACACTTTGTATTTTTCCCGGTGGTTCCTCAGAAGGCTCTCTAATGAAATTCTTGATTCTCTTTCGCATTTGTAATTGGAAGACATCTTTTCGAAAAGAGAGATCTCGATGTACTTTGTTGGCTCTAAATGTTTTTAAGTTTTAATGACTAGGAAATAAAGAGATTCTCTTACTTACTTACGGAATCTTCTCCTCCAAAGCCTGTCAACGACTGAGGATATCTTCATCCGCTTTCGATAGGACTGGGAGTCGGGTGAAACCCAGTTTTTTTCATCTCTGTAGTTGGCGCAGGGAGGTGGTATCCTTTTTTGTGGATCGGGCAAATGATGCAAAGATTCCATTCATCAAACATACGCTCTTCTAACCAAATGTTAGAAATGGGCTGGTGCATGCTCTACACAAAGTCATTTCTAGCTGCTTTGAATACGTCGACCGGTAATGCATCAAATCCAGCTGATTTGTTGGATTTTAGCAGAGATATTGCTATCCTTACTTCGTTCTGATCAGGTGGACGGAACTGTTGGCTACTATCGTCTAAGTTGAATAGTCTATTCTGCCTGACGGCGGGATGTTGGCAAGTTATATATGTAGTGTGGAGAAAAAGTTTTCCCATATTCTCAGCACCGACTGTGTCTCCACTACAATCTTTCCTTCTTCATTTATGCGGGTTTCTGTACGGGTCCTCTTGCCTTGAAACGTCCTTTTTATTTGTTGGTAAAATTTCCTTACGTGATTCCTGGAGTACAACCTCACAATATCTTCGATCGCGTTCCTCTCGTGCTCTTTTTTTCTTTTTCTGCAAAAACCAATGTTGCTCCCGTCTGTTCTGCTCGTAGAGCTCACGAGCGGTTCTTGTCATTCGTTGCAGCACCGCTTTGTATGCTTCTTGCTTAGCTGCATGTGCTTGCTGGCATTCTTTATCAAACCAGGGATTTCTTGGTGGTAGTCGGGTGAAACCCAGCGCATCAGTTCCGGAGTCTCTGATGGCACGTTGGCGGCGTTGTCACTGATCTTCGGTAATTTATCCTAGTGGCATAGGAGTAGTTGAGAGATTTCGGGATATGCGTTCGGCGAAGATTCTGGCGGTCTCTTGTGATTGCAGCTTTTCTACCTGATATCTTCTCACAGTAGTTCTTATTTTTTTTGTGGCGCTTGGGAAATCTGTATTCGCACCTTGGCTGCAACAACATGGTGATCCTTACATCTGTCGCAACATGATCAAATTGATTTAGCGTTTGATGATCTGAGGACAGCCATGTTCCCTTGTGTATGTACATATATTGAGATGAGAAAACCGTGTCCTTGCTATAGTAATATTTTGTTCCGCCGCAAAGACGATAAGACTAAGTCCGTTGCTAGACTTGGTGTCGTATAGGCTATGCTTACTAACTGTCCCACCAAAGATCTTTCTTATTCTGAGGTCATACGTACATCGGACATATGTAACTCATAAATCTTGTCGAGGAGCGAGCTCGTAGAAATATTCTTTGCCTTCTGCAGCGGTATGGTCGTATATTAAACTTATGTTAGCGAATTTAGCCTTGAACGTCGTTGTCCTTTAAAAGTTTGCTAGGGTCGTCAACAGTGAGTCCATTTTTATCCGAGGCCACTAGTTGGTTCGCCACATGTTTTCATCTCTTCCGTATAGGGTTGTGAGCCTAACTCGTATGATGGCGTAGGCCAGTATAACGCTACTGGCCGGGCATGCCCTTGCCATTTTACTTACCGCGGACTACCACGAATTTGATTGTTGCACAGCTAGCCCAATCCAAGTTATAGGACACCCAGCAGTTGCCCGATCAATCGCCACTCAGGTCCCTAAAGAGATCCTCAGGGCATTCTATAAGCGAGTTGTATGGCTTAGGAATGGTTAGGTTAGGTTAGGTAAGAATGCCTATTGGAAAAGAAACTAATCCACCCATTGCGATGCCACTTGGGTCTGTGGTTCTCCTACTCTTGGAACCAACGTGAGTTTATAACGAAGCGTATGAGACGTCTATATTATTTAGATCGCTTAAATCATTGTAGGGCACGTACAGAGTAGGTGGAGGATTATCTCCTCCTCCTCCTCGTCCATTCAGCTTCTACAGAAGTCATTTGTAAAAATGCCAAGCCTTCTTGCATGCTTGCCTATAAGGCAGTGTCCAGTGATGACACCTATGATGGCGGTAAGATGTTTCCAATTTTAAAAGATCAAACTCTTAGAGTGATTAAGATCTAGCTTTGGCCAGATTTGTTTGGTCGTCAGACATGTTGATCCAACAGTCCACCAAAGGTTTGTTCTTTTATTAGCACCCAGCTTTAATATTCGTTTGCACTTAGCGATTGGTATACTGATGCCAGGTAGGATAAGTAAAGTGGTTCTAATTTTGGCGAGTTAATCGGCCCTATAATTCCCTGAAATGTCTCTGTGCCTCGACACCCCACATAGGTTAAAGTTGAACTGCTCTACAATCTTCCTAAGAGATGATCGGCAGTCAATTGCGGTTTTAGAATTTTTTGTGAGACTGAATCCATGGACTTGATAGCGGCATGTCTATGCGACAAGATGCGGATATAACTTGCAGGTATCACGTTTTTCGTCAGCCAGGACAGGACTTCTATAATCGTCAGAATTTCCGCCTGGAACACGCTACAGTGATTTGGAAGGCGGAAGAAGAGGCTTACATAGATTAAGCGTATCTGAGAAAACATCGAAATCAGCCCTGGTATTAGTTGGCTGAGGAATCATGATATTTCAGACTAACGTCCGAAAATGGGCTTGGGGGTATGCTGAGCACTCATTGCGAGACGGCTGTTGCGGTTACAAAAAGGGGTGGAATGCTACTGACGATTTCATGGAGTACTGGTGGTGGAAATAGCGATAGAGCAAAATCAGATACGAATTTTGCTGTTTGGTTTTTCACTGTTCTATTTTTGACAGCGTGATTCGTGACATGTGTCAAAATCAAACATACTCAGTTAGCATTGTCGTTTCATCATGGAAAGACTAACACCCGAACAACGCCATAGTGAACAAATTTGGTACCAATTTCACGCTTTTGGACATTAAGCCACCTACCCGTATGCGTAGAGTGCCTACAGAGGAAAATATTGCTGCTGTATCCGCTTGTGTTAATGAAGACCGTAACTTGTCCATTCGTCGCCGTTCACAGCGATTGGGGTTGTGTTACTCGATTACGTGGAAGATTTTACGCAAGGTTTTGATTCAAAACCTTACAAAATACAGCTCGTGCAAGAACTGAAGCCGAACGACCTGCCACAGCGTCGAATTTTCCGTTTGTGGGAGTTAGAAGAAGATCCGCTTTTTTATCGAAAAATTGTCTTCAGCGACAAAGCTCATTTCTGGCCGAATGGCTATGTTGATAAACAACACTGCCATATTTGGTGCGATGAGTAACCTCAGGCAATACAGGAGCTGCCAATGCACCCGGAAAAATGCACTGTTTGGTGCGGTTTATGGTCCGGCGGAATCATTATTTTATTTTATTTTTTCAAAGATGACAATGTTACCGTCGATGGCGCCCGTTATCGTCCAATGATTTCGATTTTTTTTTTGTCCAAAATGCATGAGCTGAACCTGGTCGACATGGGGTTCCAGGAAGATGGCTTTACATGCCACGCAGAATGCGAACCGATGGACCAATTGAGAAATGAGTTCGGTGAGCAATTTATCTCTCATTGCGGACCGGTGAATTGGCCGGCTAGATCGTGCGATTTGACGCCTTTCGACTATTTTTTTTGTGGGGATACATCAAATCACTCGTCTATGCTTATAAATCAGTGTCAATTGCGGCTTTGGAAGACAACATCACACGTATTGTTAGCGAGATACCAGCCAATATGCTCGAAAAGGTGATTCAAAAGTGGATTCTCCGTATGGACCACTTCAAACTTAGTTGTGCTCAAAATTTACATGAAATAATCTTTAAAAAGTAAATGGCAAGCATTGATTTATCAACTCAAATAAAAATTTTATACACTTTTGCAAGTTTCCTTTTTTTGACAATTAAAAACAGACGCTTGAAAAACCACGCATTATTTTCTGCCCCTGGTAGGTCGTCTGAAAGCGCATTGTAGCAAGGTTGCCGGAATTTTTAACAGAGCATGGATTGCATAAAGTTGAAGTCTAACTCTCCGGCAAGTACAAGGTTCAGTGCATCCCTTCTAACACTTGTACGAGAGCGATTTGGGAAGAATTAGTGAGCCTGGCTCGCATAATGTTGTTATTGGTATTAAACCAAGGCAGCTCTTCGTCCAACTCCCCTCTGTGGCATCGTTTTGTAACCTCAACAACCTTTGCATTTGGTGGTGCGTAAGATTCGAATGAAAGGAAGCAGCTTCTTTTGTTGGGGGCAAAAATGTCAGGTTCAACTTCGCGTTGACTGCTGATTTGAGGAAAAAAACTAACCAAAGATCGTTTAGAGCGACCAGGCACTTCTACCCAGCTTCGGCTATAGCCTTTTGCCTAACATTTGAGAGGAGAAATACGGTAACCAGATCAATCAGGTTCCGGTTTTTTAAATATTGGGTCTATAACTTAATTCGTGCGGTTTGCTAAGAGATGGCGTAACTTGTATTATTCCATTGAGCGTAAACAACAATAATTTTTTTTCACTGAAATATGTCGAACTTTGTGCCTGAAAAAATGTTTTTGCGGGGAGTTCTTCTTCATTACTTTAATATGAAGAAAACTGCTGCCGAAAGTCATCGTATTTTGGTGGAAGTTTATGGTGAACATGCGCTAGCTGAGCGAACGTGCCAAAAGTGGTGTGCACGATTTAAAAGTGGTGATTTTGGCTTGGAAGACGATGAACGTCCTGGGCAGCCAAAAAAGTTTGAAGATGAAGAACTGGAAGCATTACTCTATGAAGATTGTTGCCAAACACAAGAAGAGCTCGCAGAATCTTTGGGTGTCACTCAAGCAGCCATTTCAAAACGTTTAAAAGCAGCTGGATATATTCAAAAGCAAGGAAATTGGGTTCCACATGAACTCAAGCCGAGAGACGTCGAAAGGCGGTTTTGCATGTCCGAAATGCTGCTGGAACGCCACAAAAGGAAGTCATTTTTGCATCGGATTGTTACTGGTGATGAAAAATGGATCCATTACGACAACTCCAAGCGCAAAAAATCATATGTGAAACCCGGCCAACCAGCCAAATCAACGGCAAAGCCGAATATCCATGGCGCGAAGGTAATGCTCTGTATTTGGTGGGATCAGATTGGTGTGCTGTATTATGAGCTGCTAAAACCGGATGAAACCATCAATGGACAACGCTACCGAACACAATTAATCCGTTTGAAGAGAGCAGTGGCCGAAAAACGCCCGGAATATGCGGCCAGACACGAGGCAATAATTTTCCATCATGACAACGCTCGGCCCCACGTTGCTATTCCGGTTAAGAACTATTTGGAAAACAGTGGATGGGAAGTCTTACCCCACTCGCCTTATAGCCCAGACCTTGCCCCTTCTGACTACCATTTGTTCCGGTCGATGCGGAACGCCCTCACTGAAATACGGTTCACATCAGAGCAGAATATCAAAAATTGGCTTGATTCATTCTTGGCTGCCAAGCCGGCGCAGTTCTTTTGGGATGGGATCCACAAATTGCAAGAAAGATGGGAAGAAGTCATAGCTTCAGATGGGCAATACTTTGAATAATACTATTGTACACGTTTTTCGTAAATAAACGTTCAAATTTTGAAAAAAAACCGCACGAATTAGGTTATATATCCAATACATTCAAAAATTTTGTTTTGTCTTGCCAGAAAAGGGCAAGGGTGATGTCGCATTCGTTAAATGCGTGGAGGAAGAGTTCGAGCCCGGCGGGCAATTTCATTTCTCCTCGACTAAGGTGATGGAAACTGAGTGCAACTTGATTAACCTTTGCCACTTTTCTGGAAGTAAATATTCGCAAAGGATAATGAGTAGGCCCACATCCTCTCAAACCACGATAACGTTCTCGTAGCATATGCTTTTGTAAAGGGCGGTTCAGATAATGTCGCTTTCTTAGTTCCAATGGCTTCGATTCCAAAAACAGAACACAACTGGTCACAATGAGACGTCGTTTATTGGAGTCGTTGGCTAACAATTTCTCCTTGGGCACTTTAATGGTGGTTGAGGAGTCCAACTCGATCTCGTTGCAAGAAAAGGTAGCATAGCGACGCAATCGTTTTGCGGTTTTAGCACTGAGGACCCCATCTTCAGGGTATCCATCGAACACCACTGATACCTGGTTGATTATGTAGGTAATGTAGCCATAGCTATGATAGTCCTGATCGAATCGTTTCGGTGCCAGGTAACTTTGTGGAGAAGATGTTCCCCATCCACTACTACAAACATACTTGCTCGAAGGAAGATGTTTTGGCAAAGTGGAGTGAAAGCGGAATAGAAAGTAGATTTAGTCATCTTTTGCCTTTGGTGGATGCTGAGTGGATCCATTGAAGCGAAATTATAGCAGCGATAGTAAGGTTGCGTCACATCCACCTTTTTGATGGTTATGCTCACTGCACAGTTGCAGGCAAACTAAACTGAGACAAGAAAAGAGATGCGATGATTATTAATGGCAGCTACTAAGAAGTTTGCCAACTCTGCATTACATAATAAAAAAATACACACCGATTAGAATTGGCGGGTCGTAATGACTTAACCTGAATGAGGCCAGGTTAACAGCGTTCTTTAAAGTGTAGTTTAAGTGTAGTTAATAAAGTGTAGTACGAGTAGCTACATCTTGTTGTTGATTTCAAGTGTCTACATTGAATTCTTAAAGTTTAATGCACCTCAGAGCACAGCTCAAGTACTTAAGCGAACCTAGTGCTTCCCACATTCAGTGAACCGAGAACGAAGGAGCTCACAAACATGCAATTTAAATCGCACTGCACTTGGCAGTGTGCATTGGAATTACTAAACCATATGTACCAACACTTTATTCCTTAGCTTAACACTACAGACCTTCAGTTTGATGCACTATTCTGAGAAGGTTGTAAGTGTCATTCTAATAGGATAAGGAGAGGATTTTAAGCACTCTTGTCAAGATAACACCACCCGACGACTAAGCGCTTTTAAATGGATTTTCAGCAATCTCTCATCAGCAATCTCAGCCATAACCATTCAAAGTTGGTGTGGAAAAAAAAACGTTCGTTATTTTCCTTTCCTGCCATGTCGCAGATGCAGTAGATTTCCCATCGTTTAATTGGTAATTCTCTCCTCGTAGGAGTGAGCAGAAACACTCACATTGACATTGACATGATGCCGGAAGAAGGTTGCGTGAAAAATGTAAGCAAAATTTCATCCCAAGACTTCCACTGCCATCAGAAAAGTGGTTTCAAATGATGCACCAGCTTCTAGTCGATGTTGTCAAGTCTTCTCTGTCGTGGTGAACGGTCGGTCCTTCAATTAAATTCAATTTGATAGCAATTTTCTCAAAGTGACGATAATGGTACGCAACCGTATACAAAGTTTATTCTCCCTATCTCCGAAAAGTATCCTTTTAAAGGATTCTCAAGAGAAAGTCGTTGAAATCTTGCGGCAGCATTGGTGTCAGGATAAATTGTTAGTCACTTTGGGTGGCAAATTAAAGTTTACTTAGTGTCGCTTGTCGTTATGCTGAAGCCATCATTTAGAATTGAACATCAACTATGGTGACGTTGATTGCTGTTCACAAATCATCAAAATTGGAACAGGATGATCGTAAATTATTTTCCCTTATCCTGCAGCGTGATGACGATGTACGTTGTACTCGTACGTTCTGGCTGGATGGTAAAATTGCCCGTAGCAGTGGTTGATGTTTAAAGTTCATGACAAAAGTGAACTGTAGATGGGATAGAGAAGAAGGGTCATGACGATATCCGGTCGCAGTTAGATTTATGTCCTCTCGAATGATTTGGTTTGTGGATTTTGCAAATTTCTGATGTGGAAATGGAATATGAGATTGGCAGTGAAATAATTTTTTGAAATACGATGAGCAAACAGAATGCGGCATACTCGTACGTAACGTTATCGAAATGTAATTTTTGATTTAAGCGTTATTTTTGGAATTATGAGCTGCAATTTATTGGTACGAGTAGTTTCAATTTTATGGCCGGGCTTTAAACTTTTCTACGAGTTGTATTTTTTTAAGAAACCTGACTTTAGATAACTTTCGATTGCTCGTAAATGAAACGTACAGATTGATCTATTTAAGTTTACAAATGGTTTAACGCTATTACATCACGGGGGGGCCGTGGTGTAGTGTTACTAGCTATCGCTTCTCACTCGGAAGGTCAAGGTTCGAATCCTAGCCACAGCAAGTTTTCATTTGTGTAATTGGAACTCAGTCAGAAAAATCTGCGTGTGAAGGCATAACACTGACTTGTAGATTTGGCTGCTGTAGGGTTTTCAAGCACAAAAACAACCGTGAAAATTCACAACCTCGCCATTCCGAGTGAAGAAAATCTCTCCATCCTATTCGGACTCCCTCCCCTGGAGGGTCAATATCGAAACCAAACTCACCTGAGTTTCAAACCACTACATCACAAACTTTCCTTTCTCCTCCTTCTATCTTTCCGCCCGCGCCATGGCAACAGTATAAGGGTATTCATAACCCCTTAGGCGCGCGTAAATTATAAAAAAAAAAAAACAAAGGACTTTATTCATCTTCTGAGCTAATGCTCACATCATAAGGAACCGCCTAGGGTTCTCACCGGAGCTGCGTTTTCTCCAAGCAAAGACTGGACCTTTGGCCAACTGAAGCATTAACGTGGCTTCTCATGCTCCTCGACGATGGCGTTCCATTTATTTTCTTTTCACACGTTACTGGGCTTTTGATTCAAACCTCTATACAACTGAGATGTTAATTTGAATACACTATTCGATCCGTTTTCAGTGGGCTGATGATAGCCATGTACTATGGTTTCTCTGACTCTCTCAGCTCTCAGACATATCTCTGCCCTTTGATTGAAAATCCACAGATCTGCTGATTGTGTTCACTTCTAAGTCAATCAGTTCGTGAATATTTGGCTCAGTACGGGGTCCCGAAGTCTGCGTTTACCAGAGAGTAGTTAGTAAGTTGGCTATAAATGAAAGAAGGACGAAAACTTTCTTGATCTGTCTAAGATGGGAGTCAAGTTTCATTTCGATGGTATGTTCTTGTTTGGTGCGGTCGTCGAGAATGCAACTTCTAACTTTTTTTTAATAGCAATGTACGAATATGTAGCTTACCGGATTTAAAGTTCCGCTGACAATCAAATAAGACCCCTCTGTACTCGGTGCAAACAGTGGGCTTCCTATGACTCGTCACTTAACATTGCAGAGTTGTAATCTTTTATCGATGTCACTCTTAAGTGTTAAATTTAAGGTGGCAGTTGTCGAGAATGAGCCTCAGATGAGGTTTCTATCGGTACGAAGCAATGTGCTATGGTGACCTATTTTACTTTACACTAAGACCTAGCTTTCAATGTTCGGGAGCTACACGCTTTCTAAAGTTTTAATCTCTACAGTTTCTGTTGTTAATATTATCATTACTCCTACAATCTTCCATTGCAGCGTATGGAAGGCACATGTTCTGTTACCTTTAGTCAGTGCACACAATTATCAGCATATGACCTCCTATTTTTTAGGAGCAGCCAACATCAGATGCCTGCTTAAATTTGGTTATGTTGCGACATTGATTCCATATACTATATTGTCGCCATTTGTGGACATAAATGAATAGGGAGACAGTTAACTGCTTCTTTTCGTTGGGCAATGTAGCGCTGACTTGGGCTACAGTCAGAGCCGATGTTTGCACGTACTTCTAAATGTATTGAAGTCCAAGATAAGGGATTAAATGTATACATGTCCAAGGGCATTGCACGTGGAGAATACTGTTGACTGCAATGCCAATCAGAAGCAATACTGCAAAATCTTGTCGGGATGCGAATGTTCACAAGGAGATTTATCAACTTACACCCACTAATCTTCTACCACCGCTGATACTCATATAATAAAGCTCTCTTTAGTGGCCATATTGACTGGTATAAAGATAAGAAGTTAGACCGACGGCATAGCCTCAAATATGGATGGCCATGTATATATGTTTCCGCTGGAATGTTTAATCCACTTAGCCGATACCAGTAGTACGCTTCCGATTTCATTGGTTCATAGAGAATGCAACCGCCATCATCTCTTTACAAGTTTTGTGCTGATCTGACTAAATACCAGTACGTCACTGTTAACTCGATTGGAGGAATCCTTTCACCTCTGAGGAGAAAGAGTCAGTCAGGCCAAGTAGGAATGTCCAACTGCATTCGTGTTTATTGACTTAAATTTATTCGGATGTACTCCCTGAGGTCAGTATCTTTAGCTGCACTTATACAGTCAGATTCAGCATACGATTGTCGTTTGGATAGATATACGAGGGCGGGTCAATAATTCCATGCATTTTTGAATTTCTGACCTCTTTACTGAAACAGCAACACTGCTCCTGTCAACAGGCATCTGTCAGTTGACTCCTGTCAAAATTTAAACTTGCTGCGTCAGTTAGTTTGTGTTTGACAGCTATTTTTATCAGACTACTCACTAATTTGAGGAGAAAATGGAAAAAAGTGAATTTCGTGTGCTTATTAAGCATTATTTCTTGCGAAAAAAAACCATTACCGAGACCAAGGCTAAGCTTGATAAATACTATGGGGACTCTGCACCATCGATTTCAATGGTAAAAAAGTGGTTTACTGAATTTCGTTGTGGCCGTACAAGCACTGAAGATGCCGAACCTCCTGGACGCCCAGTTGAGGTCTCTACACCCGAAACAATCGAAAAAATTCACGATATGGTGTTGGCCGACCGAAGATTGAAAGTGCGAGAGATTGTGGAAGCCGTAGGGATCTCGCATGGCTCAGTGGTTTCAATTTTGAATGATCACTTGGGCATGAGAAAGCTTTCCGCAAGATGGGTGCCGCGTTTGCTCACCGTCGACCACAAACGCAATCGTGTAACAACTTCACAGGAAGGTTTGGCGTTGTTTAATCGCAATATGGAGGAGTTTTTGCTCCGTTTTGTAACCGTGGACGAAACATGGATCCATCACATCACACCAGAGAACAAACAACAGTCAAAACAGTGGGTTTCTAAGGGTGAATCGGCGCCAAAGAAGGCCAAGGTGGGTTTGTCAGCCAATAAAGTTATGGCGACTGTTTTTTGGGATGCACGCGGGATAATCCACATTGACTACCTTCAAAAGGGAAGAACAATCAATGGGGAATATTGTGCCAACTTATTGGACCGATTCAATGACGATTTGAAAAAAAAACGACCTCATTTGGCCAAGAAAAAAGTTCTTTTCCACCAAGACAATGCAAGGGTGCACACATGTGCAGTTGCCATGGCAAAAATCCATGAATTGGGCTATGAATTGCTCCCTCATCCACCCTATTCTCCAGATTTGGCTCCGAGCGACTACTTCTTGTTCCCAAACCTGAAGAAATGGCTTGGTGGAAAAAGATTTGACTCCAATGATGAAGTCATCTCGCAAACAAAGGCCTATTTTGAGGACCTCGACAAATCATTTTTTTTGGAAGGGATAAAAAAATTGGAGAAGCGTTGGACAAAGTGTATAGAGCTCAACTGAGACTACGTTGAAAAATAAAATTATTTTTTTATCAAAAAATCAGTTTTAATCCAAAAGTCACGGACTTATTGACCCGCCCTCGTACCTAGTCAAGTCATAAATACTGGTACACAACTGAACTCACTCATTACGCATGCAACACTGGGCGCATCCATTTCGTGTTGATTGCGATTTGACAGTTCATATTTATACTTCATTGTGACGTAAAAAGTTTTTGACATTAATTGCTTACAATCATGGAATGGGGTGACATCGAAAATCGTATTATTGTAGTTGGCCTGCTTAAATGCAACATGGAAAAAGGCGATATCTTTAGGACGTTGCGACCGCTTGGAATCACTCGCAATTTTGTGTATCGTGCTTTGAAGTTGTTTGAGGATACTGATGGAGTACGAGACCGTCAAAGATCCGGCCGTCCGCGCACTGTGAGAACTCCGAAAGCGATCAAAGCCGTGAAGAAAGGAATCGACCGAAAACCGATGTCGCAGGAAATGCAAATTTCGCAAAAATCCATGTCTCGCATTATCAAAGAAGATTTAGGACTTAGCGCGTACAAGCGACACACTGGACACCTGCTCACGGCCGCATTGAAGGAAAAATGCAAGCGAAGATCGAAAGCGTTACTCAGCCGGTACGCGAAGAACACTCCCAGATAAATTCTGTTTACTGACGAGAAAATCTTCACCGTAGAAGAATCGTTCAATAAGCAGAACGATCGTGTGTATGCTCGGTCATCCAGAGAAGCATCCCAACTCATCCCGAGGGTTCAAAGAGGCCACCATCCCACCATACGGTGGGGAGTGTGCTACGATGGCGTTACTAAGCTCTATTTTTGCGAGAAAGGAGTGAAAACATCGGCCAAAGTACATCAATCGACCGTCTTGGAACCCATTGCGAAGTCTCTCAACCAATCAATATTCAACAACAAGCCATGGACTTTCCAGCAAGACTCTGCTCCAGTTCACAAAGCAAAAACGACTCAACTGTGGCTCGAAAACAACGTTCCGGACTTCATATTAACGGATGATTGGCCAGCTGGTAGCCCAGACCTCAATCCGTTTGATTACACGTTTTGGTCCGTATTAGAGGGCATGTCTTACTCTACTCGACACTCAAATATTGAGTCGTTGAAGCGAGCCCTTGTCCGTGCAGTGGACAATTTCCCCATGCATGAAGTGCGTCTCGCAATCGCTGATTGGCCACATCGTCTTAAGTCGTGCTGGAAGGCAAATGGAAGGTATTTCGAATTAGTTGTTCTAAGATTTGTAGCCATTGAATTACCCAATAAAAACAAATAAAAAATTGTTTAAATATTAATTCGTTTTCATTTGGCGCTGATTTTATTTATGCCCCTACTAGGTAGAGGAGACACTGCATTACGGTGCGAATCTGGAAGATTCTCGCTACAAAAAGGTTAAACAAGTTTAGGGAGCCAATATTCTTATTCGAGGAAAAGCTATGTCCTGCATTTTACTCATTGTCTAGAATTAAAATCAGAATTTTGTGAACCAGTATTTTGGTTCTTCGAGATAGTACCTTGGCTTGGACCATTATCTTTTTTTTTTTTTACAATTTGCGCTCGCTCAAGCTTGCAATCCTTAAAATGCTTGCACACAGCGCGGGTGAAGGAACATCTGGGAGGATAGAAAGGGAGGTACCGGTGAACGTTGGTTTTAAATGTTTAAAGGTTATAATGACTAGGAAATAAAGAGCTAGGCAGGGCATTCCAGAAGCGAGTTGTACGGCTTAAGAACGAATCAGGATATTTTAGAGCACGTCCGGTTTCGATGATGCAAGTGCCATTCATGGATAAGTTTCGCTTTAACGGCAGCAGACAGCATTGTGTTTTGGAAGCATTAAATTGTACCCTGTTAGTGGTTCCCCAATTAGTTATGTTGTTAATATCAGAATTTAATGAGCTTGACATACGCTGGCGTTCTCGTTCTACAGCCGAAGAGCTGTAGAAGGGACGTGAGTGAGGGAACGGAAAAGCAGAGAGTACTGTCGTCAGCAAAGGAATATATTGGACTAGAAGTAGCAGACAAGAGACCGCTGATGAAAATTAGAAAGAGTGTCGGAGACAGAACGGAGCCCTGGGGCACACCAGCATTTATTTTGTGAATATCAGGCTTGAAACCATTCAAGACAACTTGAATTGAGCGTTCGGAAAGGTAGTTTCTAATCCATTGAAAAAGAGAGTCATCGATCCCAAAAGCACGCATTTTCGACAAAAGAGCCTAATGCCAAACTCTGTCAAATGCCTTAGAAATATCAAGTGCAACTATCGCCAGATTGATGTACGCTTTGGTTCCACTTTTCGGTGAGACATGCCATCAAATCACCAGTGGACCTGTTGCTACGAAAACCGAACTATCGGTCATTGAGAAGTTTTCGTGTTTCGAGATATTTCATTAGCTGACGGTTTATCAGCGTTTCCATCATCTTGGAAAGAAGGAACGTAAGTGCAATGGGTCTGTAGGAGGAGAGAGAGGAAGATTCGCCTTTTTTAGGGACGGGATGGACACATGTTGTTTTTTATCTGCTCAGAAAGAGTCCTAAAAAGTAGGATTGGTGAAAAAGCTTACGCAGTGGTTTTGCAGCGAGGAAGAACACCTCTTCAGAAGGAGGGGAGATGTACCATCTGGACCTTTGGAAGAACCAAAGTAGCAAAGGTTGCCTAAGCTTATGCTTCTTCGGATTTCCACTAGGCTGTTATTGCGGAGTTTATTTTCTTTTTGTCGAATAGAGCACTAGTGTAGTCCATTCTACTTTTTGTATGTTTCCTTTACTTTAAGTAAAGGTGGTGTTTTTACCTAATGAGGGTAACAGAAAAGTTTCTGATCTCTTAAAGACGACGAGAAGACGAGACAGTGTTCAGCAAGGCCTAAGACAAAGTTTGGGTTTCGCTACAAATGCAGATACTTCGCCCCCTTCATTTAATATCCACAATATAGTTTCTTGCAATCAGGATTACGTATATCTCCGTTTGGACGATAGACCCGACTTTATCCCTTTCAGGGCTCAGATTCTGCTTAAAACCATACCTGAGCACATGGAAAGTTGGCTTCGTACTTTCGCAGCAACAAGAGTCTTGGTGTCGTCGCATCAAACGACCTATCAATAAGACCAGACTCAAAAGACAGTCGCAGCGCAAGGTTATTAAAATTCTAGTGCACGTTGTACTAGAGACCAATTCCTTTTAAACGGGAAATAGATTTGGGAGTGCAGCCCATGATATGAATATCATCATCAGTGGATCTAGAGCAGAAATGTACAAGAGAAAGTCCTCAGGTGACTGAAATAGAGCGTTTTTTTGGTGTACCACTAAACAACCGACGCCTCTACGGAGACAAATCTCATGTCCTACCGAAAGGTTTTGTACCGTCCCAGAAAACCAACATCGTCTTGGATGATTTCGATGCTACATGCTTTGTGCAAAGAAGTTTCTTATGCAGTGCGACACTCAAACACTTAGCTTCGTTTGAAAAACGCATGGCGACGGTGGTGACATCTACATATTCGTGAGCGTAGACGTCAGAACTGTTGAGAGCATTACAGCATTAAGCTGAGAGCCGCCACCCTGCGGGTAATCTCTATTCAATCTCTGCACCACGTATTGCCACAATCAGGGTCCTATTCATCCGATTTGCTCTAAATCACTAAACCAGTGATTCGTCTTCGCCGAGTTGTCTGGCTCCAGGCTGCATATGCCGTCAAAAGTTGCAGTGTCGAAAACATCCTCGAAGTCGATGAAAATGTCCGGCGCGTACTCAATAACAGACATTGAAGCGCAGCTTCGCAGGCTCTTAAACGTTGCGAGGCATATTGCACCTTGGACAAAGAATATATTTGCGAAACAGCTTTGCGAACACAAAGTGTGACTGGTTGGTCTGAAGCTCTTGTCGAGCCTGTAGTTAATTTTTCATAGTTTCGGTGTAAGAGCTATTTTTATTGTTTGCAATCAATTTGGCATGTAGACAGGCTAGCAGTGGAATATACTCTTCAAAAAGGAATTTGTAGTATATCTGGAAGTGTGCCAAAAGTGCCATTCGATTTGAAGTCATCAAAGCGTGAAGCAGCGTATTTAATAGCCTCATACGTCATAGAGATACTGCGTAGCTACGGCGAATTGTATTACTTGAATCGTTTCGGTTGATTTCCGTCCACTGTAACTGAAATCTTTTCTGGTTGTAGCATCGGTTTCATTAGCGCATCGTCCAAGGGTAAAAAGAGGCAATTCCAACTCAGTGAGGTTGGCCAATTTCAATTAATATCGTTTCAGTTTCTCGTGACCGTCGCGGAGGAGGATTACTTTCAAGTCTGGAGATGTCGATTGCGTTTAGAGTCCCTTTGCGCCATGTGTGTGACTCGCGCCCTTCTATCTTTTTAACCCCCTTGTAGACAGTTGGCCCTCGAAGCACGCCTTTTTTTGTATCTGTTTTATATTTTACATAAAGAAAAACACAACTTTCTTATTTCCCTTTTATTTCGCTAAAAAAAAAAAAAAAAACCTGCCTGTTAAACATCAACAGGGATGGAGATTCAACTGTAGTTCCATGTGGTGTTCGCCGTTAATTTAATAGTATTTTAGACCACTCTTTCCCAATATCTGCCCACTGGCAATTTATGGTTTTAAGCTTATTTTTAAAAATTTGAACATTTCGTTCCACTTGCCCGTTTGCGGCTGGATGATAACGTACTTCTTTTATGTACTCGTATGATGCCGTTCAACTTTTATAAAGTGTTGAAATTTTTCTGATGTGAAGTGAGTTCCATTACCACTCACTAAAATTTCAGGAATACCGAACTTAGAAAAAATTTCTCGACATTTTTCTATAGTGATGTCGGTAGTTATATTTGGGATTACATACTCGTAGATCTCAGGCCACTTTGTGTATGCATCAATAAGCATAAAGAAATACCTTCCCTTTAAGGGTCCAGCAAAATCAACGTGAACTCGTTCGAAAGGCTTTTTTGCGGGCTCCCAAATATGAGTCGGGGCATTTTTTTTTGGATGGGGCCTGTTTTTTTGGCATTGTACGCAATGTTTTGATAAGTTTTCGATATCGGAGTCTAAACCAGGCCACCAACAGTAGCTTCTAGCAAGTGATTTCATACGGGAAATACCAAAATGAGCAGTATGGAGTTCGTCTAATAGCAGTTTCCTCAGTTCTTTTCGAACATATACTCTTAACCCTTTAAGCAAGCAGTTCTGTTGAAGCGTAAACTCTTTTTGATCAATGTTGAAATGCTTATCTGAACTTAAATTCACCCCTAACCTTAATGCCTCGACTAATTCTCAAACTTGTTCATCTTTTTCTGTTTCCTTTTGTAATTGCTCAACTGTAACTGGTACTACTTCGATCGCATTTAGTTCTATTACCTCAGCCTCATCTTTTTTTTTATTGACAGTTGCCAGCGGCAATCTCGACAGTGCGTCCGCATTTGAGTGGTCATTTGATTTTCGATAACGAATTTCATAATCAAATGACTGTAAGAAGATTGCGTAGTGCCGCATTCGAGTGGCCGATAAAGTCGGTAACCTCTTTTCAGGAGCGAGAATCTGTGTAAGGAGCTTATTATCAGTTATCAATATAAACTTTTTTGCATACACATACTGATAAAATTTTCATACCAAAAATGATGGCGTACGCTTCTCGATCAATTTGGGTATACCGCTGCTGGACAGGAGTTAAAGTCTGCGAAGCAAACTGAATTGGCTTTTCATTTCCGTCGTAGCAAATATGGCTCAACACAGCACCCACATCAACCGTCGCTAAAACCAAGGGTAATTTAGGATCGTAGTGAAGGAGGTAAGTTTCTGTTTTTATTTTGTCTTTAACAGACTGAAATGCATTTTCACATTTGCTATCCCAAAGGAAACGAACTTTATCTTTTAACAAATTATTGAGTGGGTACAATAAGGTACTTAGGTTTTTGAAAAACCGGCCGTAGTAATGTACGAGCCCTATAAATGCACGTATTTCATCCTTATTTTGTGGTGTAGGCATTTTCGTTACTGCATCAATCTTATTTTGAGTTTTGTGAATATCGGCCCGGTCGATTTTGTAACCACAATACTCTATTTTCTTCGCCATAAATTCGCACTTTCCAAAATTTACGAATAGTTCTTCAATGGCAGGAAGTGGATGTTCCTCAACTATTGGGTCGTGCGGTTTGCTAAGAGATGGCGTAACTTGTATTATTCCATTGTTATTATTCCATTGGAACCTGCGTTGGAAAGCTACTGTCATTGTACGTCATTTCAGCATATGTCATTCATTTGAAGCGTAAACAACAATAATTTTTTTTCACTGAAATATGTCGAACTTTGTGCCTGAAAAAATGTTTTTGCGGGGAGTTCTTCTTCATTACTTTAATATGAAGAAAACTGCTGCCGAAAGTCATCGTATTTTGGTGGAAGTTTATGGTGAACATGCGCTAGCTGAGCGAACGTGCCAAAAGTGGTGTGCACGATTTAAAAGTGGTGATTTTGGCTTGGAAGACGATGAACGTCCTGGGCAGCCAAAAAAGTTTGAAGATGAAGAACTGAAAGCATTACTCTACGAAGATTGTTGCCAAACACAAGAAGAACTCGCCAAATCTTTGGGTGTCACTCAAGCAGCCATTTCAAAATGTTTAAGAGCAGCTGGATATATTCAAAAGCAAGGAAATTGGGTTCCACATGAACTCAAGCCGAGAGACGTCGAAAGGCGGTTTTGCATGTCCGAAAAGCTGCTGGAACGTCACAAAAAGAAGTCATTTTTGCATCGGATTGTTACTGGTGATGAAAAATGGATCCATTGCGACAATCATATGTGAAACCCGGCCAACCAGCCAAATCAATGGCAAAGCCGAATATCCATGGCGCGAAGGTAATACTCTGTATTTGGTGGGATCAGATGGGTGTGCTGTATTATGAGCTGCTAAAACCGGGTGAAACCATCAATGGACAACGCTACCGAACACAATTAATCCGTTTGAAGAGAGCAGTGGCCGAAAAACGCCCGGAATATGCGACCAGACACGAGGCAATAATTTTCCATCATGACAACGCTCGGCCCCACGTTGCTATTCCGGTTAAGAACTAAATAGTGGATGGGAAGTCTTACCCCACCCGCTTTATAGCCCAGACCTTGCCCCTTCTGACTACCATTTGTTCCGGTCGATGCAGAACGCCCCCTCTGAAATACGGTTCACATCAGAGCAGAATATCAAAAATTGACTTGATTCATTCTCGGCTGCCAAGCCGGCGCAGTTTTTTTTGGGATGGGATCCACAAATTGCCAGAAAGATGGGAAGAAGTCATAGCTTCAGATGGGCAATACTTTGAATAATACTATTCTACACGTTTTTCTTAAATAAACGTTCAAATTTTGAACCGCACGAAGTTATACGTTATATTCGCGGATTAACTGTTATCTTATAATCACCGCATAATCGAACTTTTCCCCCTTGTTTCCTAACAGGCACTATTGGCGTAGCCCACCTAGCTGCATCAACCTTTTCCAGTATACCACTTTTCTCCAGCTCTTCAAGCTCCTTTTCAACTGCCTCGCGCAATGCGAAAGGAATTTTTCTGGCTTTTCACAAAAATCGGATCTACATTTTCTTTTACCTGTATACGAGCTTGAACGTTTTTTATTTTACCCATAGACTTGCCGAAAACTGTAGCGTATTTCATTTTAAGGTTCTCAACTTTCGTCGATAAGCTATTATTCCTAATAGATGAAACTATCTGTTAATTTTTTTTGTAAGTTAATAAGTTTATTCCAGTCTAAATGCAATTTCTGCAACCACTCACGACCTAAAAGTGGCTTTCGATTTGATTCCACCACGTATAATTTTGCCCCGTTTACATTTTCACCAAATTTAGAACTAACACATATAACGAAATAACCCAGAACTTTAATCTCAGTACCACAATAGCTCACTAATTTCGTGTCAGAGGGAAGTAATTTCGTTTTACTAAAATATCTACAATATTTTTATCTCCCTTATTTATTATCGTTACAGGAGAACCACTATCGATTTCAAAACTTACATTTATATTGTTGATTTTAAGATAAATAAAAAAACATACAATATTTCTATCATAAGAAGTTTCTAAGCTGCCTATTTCAAGAATTTTACATTCTAAACTACATAATTCTTCTACTGAACCTTCAGATTCGCCCGCACTGCTTTCGAGTATCGTATCGTCATCGATGTTATTGGTTTGTTGTCGTCTGTTTTGCGCTCTGAAACACAATGGCCCTTGGTATGACAAAAACTGCACACTGCATTCTTGTGCCGGCACTTAGCTGATTTCTGATCTTTATTACCACAGCGATAACAGTATATATTTTTTCCTGAATTTGTGCTTTGTTTTCGATAGTGGGATGCATGCTTATTATTTTGTCTTACCTTCGGCTTAGATGATTGTTGAATAAAGCTGACTGGTTGTGCTGCATCCTTCTGTTGTTGTATCTCTGCATCACCTTTCGCAGACAGTTCCATTGCTTTTGCAGTGTTCAAAGCATTATCCAAAGTTAAATTTGTAGTCTCCAGTAACCGGTTCTGGATTCGGGGACTTTGTAATCCAAAAACAAATTGATTTCGTAAGGCTGTATGCAGTAAGCGCCAAAATTGCAGTGAATTGCTAACTTGCGGAGCGCGATGCAAAATTCTTCCACTGATTCGCTGTCCGCTTGGTTCCTCAGATGAAATCGGTAATTTTCGAGAATTTCTAATGGTGCTGGATCGTAGACACTTGTCAGCAAGGTAATTATCTCGCTGTATGACTTGTCCTTTGGTTTTACTGGAGCCAATTTGTTACAAAGCAGATCAAACGTATCCTGCCCCATGTACTTAATGGAGAAGCAAGTGTACTTTTTTGCTCTCAACAGGATCAGCAATTTCCATAGCACCCTCGAATCGCTCGACCCATCGCTACCATTGGGTTCTTGATTTGTCGAATTTTTCGTAGATTGAGTAGTCCGGCATTTTAGGGGCCCAAGAAAAATGTGCGTTGGCGTTTAAGGTTATGTACGCATATGTGAATATTAATATGAAAAGTCCGAATGAAGCACTTGTATTTGTACTGGATCTTATAAATATTTTGTACTCGTAAGTCTGTTTCTTTTTATATTTTATTTTTTGTTAAATCCCATCCTCGTCGCCACTTTTATATTTTAATTTTACATAAAGAAAAACACAACTTTCTTATTTCCCTTTTATTTCGCTACTCCCTTTGACAACCTCATATTCTTGACATTTCACAATATGTCATACATATTGGGTGAATTCAGTGAACTTTACAACAATCTGTTCATCATTTTTGGTTTCCCGATTCAGACAATCAAAACCAGTACAATGTCTTACAAGATGACCCTTGTTGGCCTTCTTTCCATCGTCCCAGACCAATTTAGCGAATGTGGATTTTGGCCTTGCATCTGCCTTGCATTTGATTATAATAATTCGTATAAATTCACGTAATCCTCACAGTTCTAAGAAGTTTAATGTCTAGTCAGGACATCTGCCATATGCAAGTCCACGACAAGGCATCCAAAGACAGGAAAAATGCTATTTATCTCGTTCGAGAACTAGTTATCTTCAGCCACTCCTTTTAAAAAGTCCAATGTACTCGTAGTTACTCGTATGTAAGCAAAAACCACAATCCTCACTTTCTATCTGTATGCGGAAAAGGCTAATCCCGAAAGCCTCTGTCGACTGGTGAAAATAAAATCACTCTTCAAAGCGTAAAACACTTCAAAATGCCAATTTATCTGATCGTTTAAATTGCTGTGAGATAGTGCTTAATTTCGTCGGACTAAGATTTACCGTCAGAACTACGTCATTGCTGTGAATTAATTTAAAATCTATCAATCGCATCAAGTTCAGTTAATTAAACTCATTTTGAGTACGTTGTCGCACTTCATCAGATTATCCAGGGATAACAATCACTCTCCACTTTTGCAATGTTTCAGTTGCTGTCGCATGCAGACATGCTTTCAACAATGTCATTAAGCTTTAGTAAATGTATTCCGAATCGTTGTCATTGTCAATCTGTCTATCCGGCTTCGTACTAATGAGTAGACAGGAATTTTTATTGCCGCTCCATAATGCCATCAAATAATGTCTTAAAGCCGGTTTCACCAGACACTTTGTATTGACAACTTGCCGCTTCTTGTTTTGAATATTCACAGCGTGTTAAAAGAAAATGGCAGGAAGGACGATAGCAACAAAAGAGAAAAGGGAAAGTAAGATACCCATGTACGTTGGTTTTAAATGATGAGGGTTTACGATGAGACGTTTACAGAATCTTAACCCTCTACCGCATACGAAGCCATATATGGCTTTCCGCAATTATGACGCATTTTCTTTACTACATCACATTCGAAATGACGAAAACACAACATGATGACTTTGTTTGCATCCCTTAGAATACAAAACGGTACTTTTCGTATTTGCCAGACAACGGCTGTCTGCGATTTTCTCATTTCAACTTCAGTTCTTCGCGCGTGTTCATTAAAAAAAAAACAGTGGGAAAAAAGTTTGATTTTAGGTGCAAATAATTCTGTTGAATCGGTAAGTATTGGGTCTACAAGTAAGTTTCCAGCGTTTTTTTTTTCCAAAATTTGAAGTTTTATTATGAAAACATAGTTACAATGCTTTATTCAAAGTATCGTCCATCGGAAGCTACAACTTTCCCCCATCTTTCTGGCAATTTATGAATTCCGGACCAAAAAAATTTCTCGTCTTTCGAGCCCAAGAACGTATCGAGCCAATTTTTGATTTCCTCTACTGAGCTGAAGCGTATTCCCGTAAGAGCGTTCTGCATCGAACGAAACATCTGACTGGTGCCAAGTCTGGACTGTAAGGCGGGTGAGGCAGAATTTCCCATCCACTATTTTCCAAATAGTTTTTCACCGAAACCGCAACATGTGGCCGAGCGTTGTCGTGATGAAAAATGATGGACTCATGCCTGGTCTCATATTCTGGCCGTTTTTCTTTTAATGCCCGCTTCAAACGAATTAGTTGGGTTCGATATAATGGTTCTTTGATGGTTTCACCACTCGGAAGCAGTTCGTAGTATACGACACCCTTTTGATCCCACCATATGCAGAGCATGACCTTATTCACGTGAATATTTCGTTTCAGCGTCGATTGGGCGGGCTCGCCGGGCTTTGTATACGATTTTCTGCGTTTAGGATTATCAAAATAAATCCATTTCTCATCACCAGTGACAATACGATGCAAAAATGATTTATTTTTATATCGCTGCAGTAACATTTCGGACATGCAAAATCGCCGTTCGACGTCTCTTGGCTTCAATTCGTACGGCACCCAGTTTCCAACCTTTTGAATGAATCCCAGTGCTTTTAGGCGCAGGGAAACGGCTTGTTGCGTGACGCCCAATGATGCAGCAAGTTCTTCTTGAATCTGACACGGATCCTCATCCAGTAAAGCGTCCAATTCCTCGTCTTCAAAACTTTTTGGCTTTCCGGGGCGATCTTTGTCTTCAACTCCAAAATCACCACTTTTGAACCGTTTGAACCACTCGCGGCACGTCGATTCACCAATACATTCCGCCCCATAAGTTTCCGAAAGCAAACGTTAGGCCTCAGCCGCACTTTTCTTCATATTAAAGAATAAAAGCAGCGCTTCCCGTAAATGACGTTTATTTGGCTGGAAACTTGCCATGATTTTGCTCGATAAAATGTACGACACCGATAGAACTGCTCAAATATAACGCTGCAAAATTGTTGACAGATACAAAACCTACAAATAAAACACATAGGGTCTGACATTTCTGCCCGGGATCCACTGGTGGCGCCATCTCTGACAAACGCTGGAAACTTACTTGTAGACCCAATACAATCAATTTAAAAATATATTTTGATTAAAATACTTAATTTTCTATAATATTAATGTATTTCTTTTGTAAAAAAAAACTATTACTAATACTCGTTTGATTAGTTCATTAACTGAAGCCATATATGGCTTCATATGCATTAAAGGTTGTTTTTCGTTGATTTGGTTAATGTACTCGTGTGTTTGTACTATGTACTATGTTTGGATTGGGTATATAACTTAATTCGTGCGGTTTTTTTTTCAAAATTTGAACAGTTTCAGTTTTTATGCATTTTTATTTATATTACTTAATTTACTCTTAAATGCTATACAAAAAAACGCTTAAAAATTAGCTTAAATAACTTACAAATAATCTTATACTAACTTACTGGCCCCATGCGAGCACTCTAAGTTAAACCTAGCACTTAAACTATGTCTTTCGACGTATCTTACAGTCTATATTCATTTTTACATTCATTGAAACTAAAACTAAGAAAATAAATTTTATATAAAAACTTAGTAAATGGACAGTTTTTTTAAATACTATTATAAAAACTTAAAACTAAAAACTTACAGACTACCTAAAAATAAATCTTAATCTACTTAACCTACTTACATCTAATACATTATATATACATACATGATATATATATACCTAATATATAGATATATGTATATATATATATGTTTTTTTTTTTATAATTTTATATTTTTATTAATTTTTTTTTGTTTTTGTTTTTATATATTTTTTTTCTTAAACCTATCTTACTCCTACTTAAAACTATGTAAGCCGGCCAACGCTAAAACAAAAATTAGGCGACCCACTTTGCTTCACATGAAGCTATCAAGTATTGGAGGAATTCGACGACGAAGCATCCTCTCCTTCAAAAAGCCACCAAAATTGTTGGTGCTGCTGAGCAACATCCCTCATGTCGCGACTCCCTACCGCTCTACTGAACCGGAGACGCTCCGCACTGCCGTGTGCGACGTCTCTGTCGTAGTTGAGTCGCCTGTCCGCAGCTGTTCGAGCGACGTGGAAGATTAGCGGCACCGCCAATCTGTCCTGGATCAGACCTTTACTATCTAGGTAGAGGAACGCTTCTGGAGGAATAAAGCCGTCAAAGCGAACTCTCTCGTGATACATATAATTAGGGTAGTAAGCCCCGGAGATCAGGTTGTTTGCCGAGGTCATTGCTTTTGCAATGTGCCTTCGAGTTAACCTAATGACGAAATTGTCCACTCTTATTAGGTTCGCCCTATTGTATAAGACCTCATTACGATAGAATTTTATGTACTCAGATTCTGGCGTTCTGTATAAGCGAAGACAAGCCCTAAGGCAAGCCCTCTCAAACACCCGAAACTTTTCCAATAAACTTGCTCTCACGTTGAACCACACGGGACACCCAAATACAAGCATGGACCTGATAAGGGCCATGTAGCAGATCACCTTCACCCTCGCATCGAGTTGGCTGTTATAAAACAGTCTCCTTGTAAGGGCAAAAGCACCTCTGGCTCTGGCCAGAGCAACATCTATATGTTTGTTAAAATACAGATATTGATCTAGCCAGATCCCAAGGTATCTGACTACATTTCTACAAGCAAGTGGCTGTCCATGTTGTCCGACGATAGAGAACTTTCGCCAATTCTTTCTGGTATCCCTAGAGGCCCCAGACAAAGGCGTCCTAAACAGAATGGTTTCCGATTGAAAATCAACTTCCAGTCATCGCAATATTGTTTAATTTTATCGAATTCACGCTGCAAAAGTATGTTAATGACCTCAATCTTTAGACCTGATCTGTACGCGATTAAGTCATCTGCGTACGCTATGGCATGGTGAAGTGAACCTATCAGATCACTTGTGTAAATGTTGAATAGGATCGGCGAATTTATTGCACCCTGTTGCAGACCGTTTTTAATGTTAAATGTTCCAGCAGAGGTCACGTCGCCATTCTTCACGATGAACTGTCTACTGGAGAGCATATCAAAAAGAATATACAGCAGTGGTTTACTAATGCCCAACCTGTCCAGCTTGAAAAAGAGTCCTTCTAACCATACGGTATCGAATGCCTTTTCCAAGTCAATCAGGCAGGCACCAGTGCACTGTTTCTTGCCTTTGTTCCATTGGATATCAGAAACCAGTTTAGACGCAGCATGAATGATATCATGCCCCGCCTTGAAACCGAATTGATTATCCGGAACGATATGTTTGTCCTCAACCCACTTAGTCAGGACTCTATTGATCACCTTCTCGAAAACTTTACTGATGTTTGGAAGAAGACTGATCGAGCGGAGATTCGCCGGATTGGAAGTATCTTTATTCCTTTTGGGAATGGGATGTACCACCGCAGTTTTCCAATGCGCTGGATAATGTGCATTATTCATTGCATTATTAAACAGGGTGGTATAAATGTTCACCGCTTCTAGAGGGAGATGTCGAAGCACGATGTTCGGTATTTCATCGGTTCCCACTGATTTCTTACTTCTAAGCGATTCGAAGATCGTTTGGAGCTCTTCCTTCGAAATGAACGGTGGTAATACCCTTTCGTTGGTGATGACATTATTTGCCATATTCTCGTCACTGAACTGGGTGAAACCCGAGCTCTCGAATCGCCAATTCGCAATTTCATTTCGAAGGCAGGAATTGTGCACAAGGACTCGACTCTCCAGGTCGTGGTTCGGGCCAGTGATGTCATTCGCCTTGTACACTTCCTGGAAAGTCGCTCCTATAGCCTCTACCTTCTCCTGCGGATCCTCGATCACAAAGAAGTTGTCATCATCAACTGCCTCATTTGGATCTATACCTGCTGCTACAAGTATTTGTTCGTTGTTCGTCGTTCGGGCGATTTTGAGACATGGAAGGTCGTTTTGATTATTCCTCCGAAATATTTTATTTATTTGCGGGAACATATTCGGGTTGCTGGTGTTTACAGCCCGAATTTTGTTGTTCCAATACAAATTTACAGAGTTTCTGTAATTTTCCTTTATTAATGTTTGGAGGTTTTTAATCGACGACTTCAGTGTCATGATCTCCGGGTTATGTCTGTCGGTAAACTGTCTGTACAAGGTTTTTAGTCTTGACAACAGCCTACTTTTTTGTCGGTGCAGTGCGTCAATAGTTGTGTTGCGGAATAAGTCTTCGTCGTCAGTGTGTTGATACCGAGGTATCGTTTTGTGCATTGTTCGTTTGATTGTCTCGTCCATTAGTCTCTATGTCAGTCTCCTCGTTTGACAGAGGAACAAACTCTTCCAATTCCGCAGTTTCGTTGGGAACAGTTATTTCGGTGCTGAGACCGCAATGGTCACTGTCATACACGAAAGTGCGTAGACAGTTTGTAGTTTGTTGGTTAGTGCACGTCAGTTGTATCCGTGAGTCGAACAGCAGGTGATCCAAATAGGACCCGTGTCTGGGAAACGACGGACTATCCGTCGCTTTGAGGCCGAGTCGATACATCACACTGTGCTGACCCCACCAATTGAATAGTAGGTACCCTCTAGTATTTGGTATATTATTTCCCCAATCACTATGTTTGGCGTTGAAATCTCCGCCGATAATAAAATAGTTGTCTTCCAATTCCAGCCTTAGAAATCGAAAAAGTGTCTCGAGCTCTGAGATGAATAAGGTGGATTGAGTAGCCTTAGGTGCATAAACAGACACCATGTACAGCCGCTTTCCACTACGGAGAGGGATGTACATGACGCATGCTTCCAGCACCCGAAACCCACGTACCACACGACTGTATATTCTTTTGAAACGCAGTCCCTTTCTTACAAAGATTGCAACACCTCCTCCTTGAATGGAATTGGGTCGGTTTCTTCGTAATATTTCATATCTTCTGTGCCTCATTTTGTGTCTTTTGGTAAGCTTAGTTTCGCTAACCAAAAGCACATCAGGGGCTTGGTCTTTAAGCAACTTAAATAGTGCGGCTCGTCGTTCGAACCTAATTAGTGAATTAACATTCACAGCAAGGACCTTTAGGGTTTGCTCCGCCATGTACGTACCCATTACGACTGGAGGTGCGTTAGGCCCGGCAGCAGCGCATATATTTGATCTACCCGCGTAGCCTGTTCCTGTATTTGACGCTGAAGCTGAGCCATCTGCCCCTGAATTGAGAGCAAGATAGCCAGCATGTCAGGTACAGGTTCAGGTGCTCTAGGCGCTGGGGCCTGAGAAGCTACCTTTACTTGTTGTACCGTATTTCCCCTACCTGCTGCCATTTGGGCATAGGTAACGTGGGGAGTAACGACTGGTGTTTGTATATGCACGGGTGGACGTTTAACTTCCACTTTCTGCTGCCGAGCCAGATTTACTCTTTTGATGTATTGGAATTTAGGACAACCCCGATAGTTTGCGGTGTGTCCCGTGTTCCTACACAAAGCACAAGAGAGTTGGCTTTTTTCAGACGCTCCGTCCTTACCTAGAGCGCATTCCTCTGACTTGTGGTTCTTTCCACACTTCACGCATCGAGGCTGCATTTCGCAGTTCGACGCGGCGTGCCCGAACCTTTGGCAGCGAACACATTGTAAAATGTTCTCGCTCCTCTTTAATTTTTCCCAGTGTACAACCTGGTAGTCTAGGACTTTTATACTCCTTAGACCGTCCAGTTTGCTGTTGGGACTTAGCTGGACCAGGAAAAACGGTAGTTTCCGCTTCTCCCTTTTGGCTCTAGCCGTGACGAATGGCTTAACCCCTACGAATTTGAGCCCTTCGCACTCCTTCTCTTTCAGCAGTGCAAGGAGCTCCTCCGGATCAGTCGACGGTTCTAATCCCCTCAGCAGCATTGTTTGCAGCTTTTCACCCTTAGGGGTGTAGGAGAAGAACTCCGTCGTCGAATCCTTCAATAAACTTTTGATTTTGTGGTAGCGCTCCACTGTGTTACAGTGGATCGCGTGCCTATCTACACTTAGTCTTTTAATAAAAAAATTACAGCCTTCGAGTTGTCCTTTAATTCCAATTTAAAGGTGTTAATCGGTGGCACTTTTTGTTTGGTGGCTTTCTGCTCTTGCTGTTGATATTGCCTCTGCTGCTGTTGCTTTTCCTTATGTTGTTTTTGATGCTGTTGTTGTTGCTGTTGTTGTTGTTGATGTTGCTGCTGTTGTTGTTGCGGCTTATTCTTCTGTAGTTTTTGTTTTTTATGTTTTTGCTGTGCTTGCACATCTGTTTTTGCCAATTCTTGTGCCGGTTTCTGTGTTTTTTGTTTTGTCAATGGTTGTTTCTGTTGTTGTTGTTGTTGTGGAAGCTCCACGTTTATGTTTTGTTGTCCTTGAGGTTTCTGGAGTAGTTGCTGCTTCTCCATCTCCCTCCTTGCCACTTGCTTTGCTTTTATAGCTAGCACTTTCTGTTGTAGCTGCTTGATGCTACTATACAGAGCCTCGACCTCCTCCTCTTCGTCATCTGACTCAGATGCAGCGAGGGATCCAAAGCTGTTGTCTGATCCCCTGTAGTGGCCTTCACCTCCGTCGGAAATAAATGGACAATCGTTATTAACCGACTCTTGTCTCTTTTTGTTCTCTGCTGCGCTTGCTGCTATCATCGCAGCCCTCCCCCGCACTCTACCGTGGAGCATTTCTAGCGAAGCTGAATGCGCTCGCGTATTAATATTCGGAGTCGGCTCCAACTTCCTTCTCCTCTTTGTACCAGTGTCTGTTATTATTGTTGTTGATTTTGCGTGGACTGGCTTCACGGCTTGATCATCAGACGACATCATGCCATCTGCTGACCCCGCTATTGGGATAGCGGACCGCTTAGTTCCACTCATCGAACTTTGCTCACTATTATTGCCACTGATTGTCTTTTTGTGATATTAAAAATCAAAAAAAAAAAAATAAAATAAAAAGAACTATGTCCGAGGTTCGGAAGTGAACCCACAACCCCGAGATTTGTTGACCGAGTCTTTACCACTTCGGCTACCGAACAGTTGTGAAATTCTTGTTTAAAAGTATACTTATTTACTTTTCTTTTTATATACTTTTGACACTTGTAAAGCCGAACACAAAATGCTTCTCCTCTCTGCGGAGATCAATGAACGACTGTTCAAAATTTGAACGTTTATTTAAGAATACATGTTCAATAGTATTATTCAAAGTATTGCCCATCTGAAGCTATGACTTTTTCCCATCTTTCTGGAAATTCATGGATCCCATCCCAAAAGAATTGCGCCGGCTTGGCAGCCAAGAATGAATCAAGCCAATTTTTGATATTCTGCTCTGATGTGAACCGTATTTCAGTGAGGGCGTTCTGCATCGACCGGAACAAATGGTAGTCAGAAGGGGCAAGGTCTGGGCTATAAGGCGGGTGGGGTAAGACTTCCCATCCACTGTTTTCCAAATAGATCTTAACCGGAATAGCAACGAGGGGCCGAGCGTTGTCATGATGGAAAATTATTGCTTCGTGTCTGGCCGCATATTCCGGGCGTTTTTCGGCCACTGCTCTCTTCAAACGGATTAATTGTGTTTGGTAGCATTGTCCATTGATGGTTTCACCCGGTTTTAGCAGCTCATAATACAGCACACCCATCTGATCCCACCAAATACAGAGCATTACCTTCGCGCCATGGATATTCGGCTTTGCCGTTGATTTGGCTGGTTGGCCGGGTTTCACATATGATTTTTTGCGCTTGGGGTTGTCGTAATGGATCCATTTTTCATCACCAGGAACAATCCGATGCAAAAATGACTTCCTTTTGTGGCGTTCCAGCCGCATTTCGGACATGCAAAACCGCCTTTCGACGTCTCTCGGCTTGAGTTCATGTGGAACCCAATTTCCTTGCTTTTGAATATATCCAGCTGCTTTTAAACGTTTTGAAATGGCTGCTTGAGTGACACCCAAAGATTCTGCGAGCTCTTCTTGTGTTTGGCAGCAATCTTCATAGAGTAATGCTTCCAGTTCTTCATCTTCAAACTTTTTTGGCTGCCCAGGATGTTCATCGTCTTCCAAGCCAAAATCACCACTTTTAAATCGTGCAAAGCACTTTTGGCACGTTTGCTCAGCTAGCGCATGTTCACCGTAAACTTCCACCAAAATACGATGACTTTCGGCAGCAGTTTTCTTCATATTAAAGTAATGAAGATGAACTCCCCGCAAAATCACTTTTTCAGGCACAAAGTTCGACAAATTTGAGTGAAAAAAAATTACTGTTGTTTACGCTTCAAATGAATGACATATACTGAAATGACGTACAATGACAGTAGCTTTCCAATGCATGTTCCAATGGAATAATACAAATTACGCCATCTCTTAGCAAACCGCACGAGTTATATACCCAATACATTTATGTTTTTGTTACAGAAATGGATCCGAATAGTCTAAGGTAAGCTTAGAAGTACCCAGTTAATTCCTGGAGATGGATTTTTGAGTGATGACGAACTAGCCCCCGACTCCGATAAGGAATACGAACCCTCGGAAAGTCATCAGGACTCTAGTGATTGTCTAACAGTGCCAGAAACTGACACAGATTGTAAGACTGACAATGAGAATGTTCCGTTGAAAAAAACTCAAATTTGAGAAAAAAAGAAATGTTATCTGGAGAAAAAAAAATTGAAACCATGCGACGAAAAAAAATTCCAATTCAAAGGAAGTATTGATCTTCCACTTGTAAAAACGTTGAAGACACCTTACGGAAGAATCAAACAAAAAATCACATCAGGATAACATAAACAAGCCTGCTGGCATAAGCACTAGTGAAATGAAGTAATTCATTGACATGATAATCTTCATTTCGTTAGTAAAGCTCCCGGCTTCAAGACACTACTGGAGTAAAACTGTAGGCCAGCGGGAAGTTTATGAGACAATGACCTGCAACAGATGGAAAACGATAAAAAGGGCCCTACATTTCAATGACAACAATGACTTCAAGCCCTTTGGTACAGCAGGATACAAGCTTTTCAAAGTAAGACCACTTTTAAACAAAATAAGAGAACGGTTGTTATTGTTGTTGTCAACATAAACTCTAGCAATACAACCCAGCCAAACCTCATACGTGGGATTATAAAAATCTGGTCCTAAGTGGTGTTTCCGGATTCAGCTATGATTTTGACATACGAGTATTTGCTGGCGATCAGAGCAACACTTTTCTTCATGGTTCACCTGATTTAGGTGTAAGCGGAAACGTAGTTACTAGGCTCACTTCAACAGTAGTTAAACATGTGAATCATAAAATTTTCTTTGACAATTGGTTCAATAGCCCCAATGTTCAAGTTTATCTCTTCAAAAATGGACTTTTACCTTTAGGTACAGTGAGATTAAACGGAGTTCCCAATTCAAAAATGTCATCTGTAAAAGAACTGAAGAAAGAAGGACGGGGAAGTATGGTAGAAAAAGTAGCGACTATTGATGGGGTGCAATTGAGTTTGGTGTGATGGTTTGATAACAAACCTGTTAATATGTTATCAGCTTATGTTGGCAGTGAACCAGTTACAACTAAACATCGTTTTTTTTTAAGAAAAGACCGGCAATACAAAGAAATCCCTGCTGCACAAGCTGTAGAAGTATATAATAAATACATGGGTGGCGTGGACTTGCTTGACTCTATGCTAGGATTATATAGAATCCATTTTCGATCTAAAAAGTGGTATAAAAAGATATTTTTCCATGTGTTTGATTTATGTATCATCAACTCATGAGCATCGTCAGCAAAATGAGAATCATATGCCTCTGTACGATTTCATTGCCGAGCATTTATGCAAAACAGGTAAAGTTCCTCTAAAAAAGCGTGGCCGACCGTGCTCCGGATCGGCTCCAGGAACACCAACTAACATCGGATCTCCAGGAACACCTTCAGATACAATTTTAACACCAAAAAGTCGGCAGCGTCCAGCAAGACACCAAAATTTTCCTATATCCGCACTTCTCTCAACCTCCGGAATAGATCCGAAGGTCTTGATGATGCGTATAGCATTTCGGCGTATTAGATAGAGCGCCTTAGATTTAGGTTGCCGATTCGGCTGAGCCCCAGATTCCTCCTTAGGGGGAGGAGCTTTAGTAGCAGCGACAAGTCCGTGTTCTGCCATAAACTTGCTGCTGCTAGGGGTGGATGAAGTGATAGGACCATGGCTTCCCACAGTCTCACAGATGGTGCACCATTTCCTGCCACAGTTTTACCTCCGTTAGACAATGCAGGAGCCTTGCCGGTAGTCGGTGTATCCACCGTTCTACCGCCCGGTATTATAAGAGTACCGGCCTCGGGTTTTGTTTTTCTTTGATGTATTATCCCTAATATGGTCCCACGAGTAGCGGAGAAAGGATGGTCCATCTGTACAGAGATCCGCTGTATACAGATAAGGCTAGCTTATCCGGAGGTCGCCAGGTATCCGGATACTCCGTTCGCGACTGAGTTATTTTTGCAGATGCTGGGCCCTCAGCCAAGTTGATTTTCGGCATGTGTCGTATGACACCTTGATCCAGCCCAGAGGAAAAAGGAGTGCTTGGAAAAGTGTTGGGGGGGGGGGTGTCCTTTAGTTTTAGGACTCGTCTGGAGAAATTTTCGAAATTCATTGACCCTACGCAGCCTCTACAACTCGACAAGTTCGATGCTCACGGTAGAAGCTCACATACCTAAAATGTGCGAAAGTTTTTTATTAGATCAACTACTACAAATTTAGTTGGATTCGTATTCTTTGTGCTCTCAGCCCTTGAAAATGGCAACGAAATCGATGTTATTGTTTACACCTTTGGCTAAGGCAATTGATTCTTTTCAAATTGATCCTTCAAATAGAGAGTGAAACTTCCGTTAGCATATTGATGTGATAATCCTTAAAGCCATCTCAATTTTGCAACAAGGTCATTATGCATTACCCTTGTCCGGCCCCATCTTGAATACGCCAGCCAAGTCCTCCTTTGAGCGAGTTCATATATCCCGAATCGAGAACATTCAACGTCGTTTCCTTCGATTTGCCCTTCGAGGACTACACTGTGATGACACCTTTATCTTACCTCCCTATCGTGGCCGCGTCAAATTTCTTAACCTGAATACCCTTGAAAAATGCAGACACGTAGCTGACATTCTCTTCATTCATCGACTGCTTTCTGGTTCTGTGGATTGCGCTTCCCTTTACAATTCCATTTCCTTCAACACTAATCCTCGTAATTTACGCTGGTCTCGTCTCTTCTATATTCCAACTTGTACATATTAAGCGAAAGCCCCCAACAAAACCAAGATTAATCAAATTTCCGAGCTGGAACTACAGGCCCCAGCCCGTACAGTTCTTGGTTAAATATCCTTCTCCACACTTCGTCGATGCAGACAGAGCAGTAGATTGCTTGAGCACTTTCTTCTCAAATCTACCAAGGTGCCATCATCGTTTTTTGGTAAGGTCCATGCATCTGCGCTAGCCATAGAGGGGGATTGGAACGATCAATGTTCTATAGAGTGCTATTTTAGATGGTCGTGCTACTCGATTGGCTTCAGAGCCACAAAAAAAAAGAAATTGGAAAGAGCTATCTCGGACTGATCTCTCAAACTTTATCTGGGCTACTTCAACATTTTTCGAGTTCACGCCGATAAAGCTTTCCAAGAATGCGTTGGGTTCTTGCAAAAGAGATGGTTGCGGATGAGCCACAGCAGCGCTGACTTCTGTTTTCACAATGGAACTAGACCTCAAAGCTGAGGGTTGTGCCGTCAGGGTAACTTCACCACTTCACCACTTCACCACTTCGTAAAAAGCAGTCAGTTATGAAGGAGACACCAGCCTCGGAACGTTCACGGACTGTGAATTGATACATTGTGCACCCCTGGCTCCTGGTGCTGCACAAAATCTTGAATCTGTCCTCACGGGGTACAAGCCAGATATTAGCGTTATACGGTGGATAGGATCAAGTATGCATAAATGGAAAAATGCGACATTTATTACAGCTGCCACAAAATACTGCACATTTTAGGATGCACATTCGTAGTGGGAGATCGCCTACGATCAATCGCAATTGACTTAAACTGATAATCCATCTCCTGCCTATGATCCGCATCAAGGCATCGTTCCAAAACATCAGCCTAATATGTGCACACGTCCCGTACAAATGAAGCTGAAGACTCTAATAGTTCTTTGACCTTCTGGATGGAACCTACGGTGCCTGTCCGGAGTATGATGTCAAAATTGTTCTCATGCCAAAATCGGTAAGGATAACATCTTCGGCGGATTAGTCGGAAAGCAAAGTCTACACGACACGACAACAGACAACGGCTTCCGACTAATCGATTTTGCAGCAGCTCGTAATACGGTTATAAGTAGCGTACTAAGTTTCAAAGACTACGAATCCACACAGCAATCTGACGCACTTCAAATGGTCGAACCGCCAACCAAATCGACCATGTGCTAATAGATATGAGGCATGCATCAGACATTCTGAATGGGCAAACATTCAGAGGAGTACGCTCGACTATCCAACGAGCTGCAAGTTGCCCAGAGAAAGAAGTTCAACATTGGAAGCGTCTGAGCGAGAGACTCTCCGCTGTGCATTTACCATCTACAAACGCCAACAACCGTGCCAAGAAGTAGCCGAGACCACCGTAGGCTGCTAGTCACCATCGAAAAGGAGCTCTTGGTTTGATGATGAGTGCGTACGCCGGAAAAGGCAAAGGGAGGAGAAAAAGATCTTGCGTAAGAAAAAAAAGGACTTACACAGTCTCACAGCTCAAGGACATCGAAGAGTCCCGCGATAGCAGCACCTCTAGCAGCTATTTAATGGGCATCAGCTACAGAGAGTGATAATGCAAGAAGGGAACCCAAATTGAAAGTGGATGATGATATCCTCGGTCGTTTCGAGAGAAAGACAATCGATTCTGTTTGCGCTAACCGGCTTTGGAGGAGGACCTCTATGAGTCAGAAAACTGTGCATAGTCGGCTGAGATGGCTAATACAACTAGAGGGAATGAATGAACTGATACGCCAATAGAGGAAGGTGGAACCATTTGGCTTAAAACTGCACTGATAGAGGGCCAATCAGGTGATTGATAAATGGTTTCAGGCATTTCAACAATACGGTCGACAAGGTCTTAAACGCAATGCTACTTTCTCCGTCTCTAGCGCAGTTTACAATTTCCTTTTTTTGAATTGGGCAAAGGGGCAAACGGTGCTGAGGTATCCATTCATCAGCCATTCTTTCCTCCGACCAAGTCTTGGTAGTGCATTGGTGTATAATCTCTAACAAGTCATCTCTTGCAAGTCTTAACTATCGCAGTATGTAGGCCGTCTGGTCCAACAGTCTGCAATGTACGAACTAAGACTATTGTTCCACGTTTTTGATTACCCGATGTAACCGGACATTTGTGTGGGCTGTGTGCAAATTCGGCTATTTGGCGGCGAGGTGGCCTTATTGTATTTTGAAGCCTTTTTTTATTTGAGTGCGCTCTCAAGGGGCTTTTGCGGGCGAAGGAAATTTAGGGAGGAAGAAAGGACAGGTACCGATTTACATGGTTTTTAAATGTTTGTAAGTTATAACGACCAGGAAACACAGAGATCGGCAGGGCATTCTATAAGCGAGGAAAGAATCGCGATATTTTAGAGTACGTCCGAAAATGGGCTTGAGGGCATACTGATGAGCATTCATAGCGATACGAGTGTTACGGTTGAAAGTTTGAATGGGCGAAAAGCTACTGGCGATTTCAATAGAGCACTGGTAGTGGAAATAGCGATAAAACAAAGTGAGACACGAGACATTTCGTCGGTGTTCGAGGGTGTCCATTGCCTGAGTGATATTGGTATCAGCTATGAGTTTTATCGCACGGTTTTGAATCCTGTCTAGCAGGTGCAGAGATGTTTTAGGAGCACCTGACCAGATGTGAGCATTGTATCCCGGGCGGTTAAACGCCTTATATATTGAGACCAGATCAGAGGGGGTAAAATATTTCTTACATCGCTTGAGGAAACCTAGACATTTCGCAGTATTTTTGACGACATCGAATATGTGGTCATTCCAACGTAAGTTGTCACTGGCACGCATACCGAGAATGGAAAGTTTATCGGACTCGACGATGCAAGTGCCATTCATGGATAATGGCTGGGTATTTGAGTTTCGCTTTAATGACAGCAGACAGCATTGAGTTTTGGAAGCATTAAATTCCACTCGGTTGATTGTTCCCCAATTGGTTATGCTGTTGATATCGGAATTTAATGAGCTTAACATACGCTGCCGTTCCCGTTCTACAGCCGAAGAGCAGGGTCGTGAGTCCGGGAACGAATATGAAAAGCAGAGAGTACTGTCATCAGCAAAGGAATATATTGGATTAGAAGTAGGCGACAAGAGATCATTGATAAAAATTGAAAAGAGTGCAGGAGACAGAACGGAGCCCTGGGGCACACCAGCATTTATTTTGTGAATATCAGGCTTGAAACCATTCAAGATAACTTGAATTGAGCGTTCGGAAAGGTAGTTTCTAATCCACTGAAGAAGAGAGTCATCGATCCCAAAACTCTGTCAAATGCTTTAGAAATATCAAGTGCAAATATCTTTCGCCAGATTGATGTACGCTTTGGTTCCACTTTTCGGTGGGACATGCCATCAAATCACCAGTGAACCTGTTGCTACGAAAACCATATTGCCGGTCATTGAGAAGTTTTCGTGTTTCGAGATATTTCATTAGCTGACGGTTTATCAGCGTTTCCATGACCTTGAAAAGAAGGTACGTCAGTGCAATGAGTCTGTAGGAGGAGAGGGAAGAAGATTTGCCTTTTTAGGGACGGGCTGGACAAATGCTGTTTTCCATCTGCTCAGAAAGAGTCCTAAAGAGTAGAATTGATGAAATAGCTTACGCAGTGGTTTTGACAGCGAGAAAGAACACCTCTTCAGAAGAAGGGGAAATAACCATCTGGACCAGCGGATTTATATATATTAAGATCTTTAAGTACTCTTGCTACTACACCTGTTTTTCTTGACGCCCTTCTTTCGAATTGGTTGTTGCTAGATTTCCTGTTGGTGCTTGACCCATTTATCCGCCAGAGCTTGGTATTCAATCTTGTTGCCACGGCCCTTCTCATGAAGTACACATATCAGCCACTTGGTCAATAGTGATCATCCTAGGCATCAATTCGACACTATTGCACCCGGTCTTATGCATGGTACCAGGGAATTTTTTTTCAAAGCTCTCTATCACTATGTTTAGTGTCACGGCTTTGACCTGGCAACATCAGTCACAATTGTCAATAGGATGTTCGGAATTGAAAGTCTGAATTGGCAGAGCCAGCTGGAAAGGATAAGGATCAGGCTTTAATGAATCCGATCTTGTGTGAGCATTGTATGGGGTAGCTGATAGCCAGTTTTCTTTCACCATTAACTGGCCATGCAGCTATCGTTCCGTAGAGTTCCTCGAAGGTCATCAAAGGGTTGCGGTCTTACATTATTTGGTCTGGCTGATGTGGTTAAGATCAAATGTTTTCGCACACATTCCAGATATAAGATTCCATTGCAAAGGTTGTAAATTCCCCATTCTACTGCCTTCAATGCATTGTCATACTGTTTTGCATTTTAATTAATTTTCACGGCATTCCGGAGTGCGTTCATTACACAAGTTCATGCACTCCAAGGTATGCGTAACCTTTCATAGAAAATCAACAACCCAATGTCATGTCATTGACATGCAGACAGTTCCCGGGAATTAAGGAATCTCTACCAAAAATTAGGTCGACTATTCAAATCCAAGATGCAGACACTGGGTCTTCTGCTTTAATCAGATCGCCTATGCGAATCCGGTCTCACTAAATCGTAGCAGGACTTCTTCCCCCATCCGAGTTACTTTGGAAAATAAGGACAGAAATTCTCGTAATATGATCTCATAACATTGGACGCAGAGCCACCGTGCACACCATGGCAGCCTGGTAAATTGGCACAAAATCGATCAAATATGTGAATGGTGGCTATTGTATCGGATCCTCGAATCCCAGAATGGGACTATATCATCCGATTCATTCATCTGGATGAAATGTAATCAATTTTGCAGTGGTAGCTGTGCGGTGTCAGGTGAATCAGTGGCTTAGTTGTGCGCTAATTTAAATGGAAATTTTCTGTTTTCACCTTCGTGATGGCCACACGATGAATGTAGAGTGGCTTCCATATACGAGTACATACACTCGTAGACATGTGGCATCATTTGGAGGGTTGTGTTGTCCTAACCCAATCGATTAAATGAATCCCGACCTAATAGTCACCTTGGATTGTTTGTCTGGTGGTTTTTAGGTTCAAGGCTCTCTGTCGGTGATGGATTATTATTTCGAGCACTTTGTATGCATGCAGGGTCACAGTGTTTGTCAATATTGAGGGATCATCCCCTTGTGCGAGGTCATCAAGGGCTGTGTGCTGATGTCGTATTGAAATTATATTCCTGTGATTCGTGTCGCGGATGTTAACTGATTGTAATTACAAAAATAATTAATGGCTTGGTGCCACTACTGTGCCCATTACTGTGTGGGATTGGGGACGGACTTATGTGTGCCAAGCACAATCGGAAATGTTTCATTTGGGGTTCTAATAGAAACTGTTCAATGCAGTTATAAGGATTTCCCCCCATTGAACTCATTGACTTGGCCAGTAGATGGTGATATCTGCTTGTTAACTCGACAGTGGAGGTAAGAACAAATTCGGCACTTTGAAAAGTATCTTCGATTGTATAGGTTGTCTGAGGAGTTCATGTTCTTTATTTTTTTTTTTTTGCTGGAACAGATTACTAAGGCGAAGAACCAGACCTTTGTACTATTTATATGTTTCTTTTCATGAAATTACTCAGTCTTTCGAAGAAAGATGAGTAAACACAAGCGCCGAGTACTTGCAGCCAGAGAGTAGGACAGACATTCACAGAGGCAAGCCTCAAGGATGATGTATCACCTATGCCCAGCACCCTTAATTGCTTAGCAAAAGTATTTCATTGCGTCACTGTGCCAGTAAGCAGCCTGCAGTCTTTTCTACTGAGGGACATCTGGGAAACCGCTGACCTTTTAGAGACGTCGTGCTATGTAGTTACGCTCATATGAAATTCGACTGTCAAAATGAAAGCCCTCACCGAGGACGCAGGCAGACCCAACTTAGATTCGGGTCCTTAAAAACTCTCTCTGAGCCTTGCCTAGCACGCTCATCACCTATTTTATTTCCGTGTTCCTATGGTGACCTGGGACTCAGACAAGACTTAATGAATTCGGTTTTCCGACTGCGGTCAGTGAAGTTTTGCATTCTTGAACTACCTAGGAAGTCGTGAGAGGGTATAGCAAGACTTAAAGCGCGGCTTGGCTGTCGCTATAGATGCAGATGGATCGACTCTGCACAATGTATGTAATTCCATCAGGACTGCATGTATCTTCGCCTGCAAGTGTTCCAAACATGGAGTGAAATCTAACATCCTCCCGAAAGACACCGGCGATGCGTTTTGAACCGGTTTTTTAGCCACCCAAGAAGATCCGACCAAATACCTTTTCTGGATTGGATTCTGGCCGAAATCATTGCTGGGCACAGCGAAAGTCGATTTCGTCATTTTTCCGTAACAAGAGTTCTGGTTTCATTGACTGCATCAGATGGCATTGAAGGAAAAATTCGGTTTTGGTAATCTAGTAAGCGAAACTGGAGGCGCACTCGACAAGAAGGAGTGCGCGCTGGGTATTTTCATGTACGCCAACGATGCATTCGCCAACTATGTATATAGAGTAGACGAACTACTAGTTTTGTGAGTAAAAGCGATGGCGGGGAATAGGACCCTGATTGTGGATACTGACTGCGGCCAATATATGATGGCGGGGGTAAACAGGGGACGCCCACAAGGCGGTGTTCTGTCTCCACTCACTGTTGTTGTGTTCGAATCACTGCTCAACGCGTTAAATAGTTTTAACGTCTATGCACAAGCATACGCGGATGATGTAGCTGTACTATCTGTTGGATCGTGTCTAGTGACTGTCTGCTGTAAAGCGCACGCAACCCTAGATATGGTCGACGATTATTGCACTAGAAATGCGCTTTCAGTCAATTCTCCCAAAACTGAGTTTGTTCTCTTTGCAAGAACGAAGAGTGCTTAAAAGTATCAGAACCCAATTCTCCAAAGAAGCTAATTATTTGGGTGTCATCCTGGATAGCAAATTTGTTGCGTCGAAAGCCTCTAATCCATTGTCGGCCTTATAGCAGTGTAATAGAGCAGTCGGTAAGACATGGGGTCTGTCACCAAGAAGGGTCTTTTAGAGATCTACACGGCTACGATAAGGCCAGTTACATCATATGCGTCGTTGTCCAGTGGAATCAACTCTCACGAAAATACTTTACTCTTGCTTTGACCAGACTCCAAAGAACGGTCTGTATCGGCTGCATTGGGGCATTCCTTAACACATCTGGCTCTGTTCTAAACCGATTGATGAATCTGTCTCTGAAAGCCATAGTCCGTTTAAAGAGAAGTGACCTTTGGTACAACACGCACTGGAGCTTTAGCATTTCAAAATTCCTTTCATATGGCCTCAAAAATCTTCAGAAAATCTGTCAATTTGGCGAGAGCTGTTACCACAAATATCAAATCCCCGATGAGTTCCAAGTGTCCAAGAATATCATTCTTCTCTAACTGAATTTGCTAGAAAAATTGCTTACAAACTGCTCTTCGACTACCAACACATCACCGGTGCCTACGCGAGTTACAGAAGGTGGAGGATATGTCATGGGGTCTTCAAGAACAGAACCTACTCAAAAGGCGGAGGATTCGAAACCATGCTTGTTGCTGACACTCCTAAAGCCTCCTCCTCTGTTACTGATGGTTCCAGCCTCTCGAAAAAGCCGAAAATGGACGAAATCATCAAAGATTACATACCAGTTGTCCTGCCAAAGGGTCAGGCAGCGGAGGAGTTAGAAAAAGCCGCACTGTACAACATGTTCCTAACGGCTATCACTAATTCAAAACCAATTTAACGAGCCAACAACTATTACGCTGCAGGAAATCTTCGATGAAAGCCCGGGCGAGGTGGAAATGACATTTCTGATCAACTTTATGGTTGACATTGGATGGCTTCTGCGCCACTATGGTGATCAAAGTCACCATGCCAACTCCGTTTGGCACTTCGCATACCAAAATAATGCTGATCGAATATATCGAAGTGGTACCATGTGTTGCAATTTTATTTCGCCGCGGTTGTTGCAATTTATTTTATTTATTTCGATATTTAGTAGCCGGTCTGCCGGCAGGAATCAAACTTAAAAAAAAACAACACAACGCTCGCGAACCACACAGGTGGTGGTTATTTCGATAATGGCGGACTGCAACGCCAACAACAAAAAAACCAAAAAAGGGAAATTTGCAACAGGCAGCCGGTTGAGTGCTGCCACTTTCGGCTGCTCAGCTGGGGGTGGGTTTATGGTTAAAAAAAAACGAAATAAAAAAAATATATGGAAGTCGCAGATCTCAAAAAAATTAAAGATACACAGATGTGTCCGTAGGCGCCACGCAATCTTTTTAGGAAGGAATTGCGAAACCTCGAAACGATGGAAAAACACAGCAAAAGCCGAAAGTCACGTTATAAAGGGGTACTTTATTGATCGGATTTCTTTTTTTGAACAAAGGAATTAAGCTGTAGACACGGTTTACAGAACCAGACAGTTAAAACTACCGTAGCAGAAACAGCTTAAGAGTGGGCCGCTATCGTCCGCCTTCCCGAACGATTGAAACTAATTTATTTCTAGCGGGTCGCGTGAAAGGTAAACGGGCCTTTATTACGGAGTACTAACAACTTTTTTTTCTCTCACGTTGGCCAAAGCCTACCGGGATCTCACTATCCACTGTCACTACACAATACTTAGCTTGCTGGGTATCCTTATTTCCTCGTCTTCCCAGTTCTCCCTGTGGTTCCCTGATCCTGTCTTTTTTCCTCTCGCTTTGCACTTAAATTTCTTTCTTGTTTTGTTGTTTAAATTTAAATTTCCTCTACTTTCTTGGTCACTTGGACCTAGATCACTTTACTCGTTTGCTTAAAAAACCTCTATCCCGTGTTACGGTCAACCAAGAAGTGGCTGCCCTGATTCGACTTATGTTCACTCAGACCATTGGTCACTCACCCACACATTCGTGCATTACATCTACTCGGTTAGCGGGCCCAATGTCTGGTATATGTGTACAGCGCTCCGCTACCTAGCTGGAGCGTGTAACCATGGCTTGGGGCACCGCTAGACCGCTCTTTCATACACTCAAGTGTGCCACTTTGACTACCCAGATCTTCGGGGAAATTTCCGAATTCTGGGGATTTCCTTTGGCCTGAGTGAACATTTCCCCTGAGTTGTCTTGGGTTCAAATAACCCCTTCTTTCCCCGAATTTGATCCCTGAAGTAAGTCGAAGTGACAAAGAAAATTCCTTTTCTATTCATTTGCAATTTCGAATGGGGAACTAAGTCAGGATCTAGGGATCTTAGGTTGAACTTTTGAAAAGTGGCGGAGGCAGAAGGAAACTTTTTTCGACTTAAATTCCCGAATGAAAGGTGGACCCGGTGGGCTTCCGTGCAGATTTTGGAGGGGGAGAAAAGGGAATACCAGATAGCGTCCCACTCTTTACATTAATTATGTTTTATTTTTAATTGTACAATTTGTTGTTTCTTTTTATTTGTTTCTGTATTCTGTTTCGTTTGCTGTGTTTGTTTTTTTCTTTGTTTTTATGGGTGTGTTGTGTGGTGTGTGTTGCAGAGAGTTGCAGGCGGTCCGCCTGGCTCTAGGCAACGTGTGCGGGTTGTAGATGTTTTATTTACACAGAGGGTTCCAGACCGCCCATCTGGCTTTAGGTGTATAGTCCAAATAATATGGCCGTCCGCCATATGCTCAGAGTGTTCCAGGCCGTCCGCCTGGCTCTGTCTTTCCCGTGTGGACCTACTGGTTGTCACTTCCGAGGAGCGTAAAGGCAGAAGTCCGGGATTGGAAGAATCCACAGGTACCTTTCGCAAATACGTTCCTCCAAAGCGACAGCGGACATAACAGACAAGGCGGGTCAAAAGGTGAAAGGGTTAGGAGCTGGAAGGATGGAGCGGATGCCTTAGCTCTACTTAAGGCTGGAGACTACCCAGTGGGGGAGACAAAACAACATTTGGGACAAGGGTCGGCTATTTCGTGTTGGACCCTTGCACAAAAACTAAAACCTATAGCGCTTTCCTTGCGCTCTTGTAGCAGACCGTCCCTCTGCTCTGCGGGGTTCTTCCTCGAGTTTTATTTATTTTGACCGTCCGTCGTACCTATTTATGTTTTCTTGTAACTCTACACACTTCTCCCAGCGATGCTCCCATCTCTCTAACCCGTCCAAATATGTAGCACTTGGCCTTTTTCTCTGCAAAATAATTGTTCACGAAGGTGATTGCCTCCTCATTTGACGAAAATCTCTGTCCTCCGAGCGCCAGTTTTCAGATGAGGGAACAAAAAGAAGTCGCTTAGGGCTAGATCTAGTGAATAAGGTGGCTGCTCAAGCAGTTCAAACCGTAATTCATGGATTTTCGCCATGGCAACCGCTGAGGTGTGAGACGGCGTGTTGTCTTGGTGAAACAGGATTTTTTTTTCTGCAAATGTGGCCGTTTTTCCGCAATTTCTGCCTTCAGCTTGGCAAGTAATGATGCGTAGCATGCTCCTGTGATGGTTTTTCCTTTTTGGAGATAATCGATTAAGATAACTCCTTTACTATCCCAAAAAACAGTCGCCATCACTTTCCCAGCCGAAAAAACGGTTTTTACTTTTCTTGCAGCCGGCTCGCCCTTTGAAGTCCACTGTTTTGACTGAATTTTTGTTTCGGGCGTATAATGGTGTATCCAAGTTTCATCTACAGTAATTAATCGGCGCCAAAACTCTGATTTATTGCCCCTAAGCTGCGCCAACAGAGCGTTGGAAATGTTCATTTGAACACGTTTTTGGTCTAACGTAAGCAAACGCGGCACCCAACGCGAATACAGCTTTCTCATGCCTAAATCTTGATTTAATATGTAACAAACACGTTCTTGGGACATTTTCATAACCTCTACTATCTCTCTCACTTTAATCCGGCAGTCGTCTAATACCATTTGCTGAACTTTAGCAATGTTATCCTCAGAGGTTGCAGTTTTTGGACGTCCCGAATGTTCATCATCTCCCAAGCTCTTACGGCCACGTTTGAATTCAGCTGCCCAAAATTTCACCGTGGTAAATGATGGTGCAATTTTTTGTATTTTCACAAAAAAACATTCACATCGACTCACTCAAACGACTGTCAACTAAAAACTGCGCGTCCAAAATGACTGAAACTTCGGTAAGTAACTGTAAAAGATGCACAACTAGAATTCACTAGCTTTTATTGACGATTGCCGCTATCTTTACATTGCGGTCGGAAACTTTTCAGAAAATCCTCGTATAAGTCGCAAACTACATGTAATGCCTGAGCATGCAGATACTGCAGTTGGAGATGGTCTAACTCCACCCAAGGATGGCCAAAATAAGAAAAACCGAATTTCGTGAAATTAATGTATTTCTAGTGGCATCTGTGGCCATCGTGAAGGTAAACGTGGACAAGGGGTTATGCACGACTTGGCCAGCTACTAACAAAATACTCCACTCCAATTGATGAAGATTGTCCGGTAGTCTGTCAAAGTTCATCGATTGAGAGTCAGGGTAGCAGCGTTCAAGCCTGGATCCAGAGTGACTTCCTCAACAATCTTCTGGGGCTACGAAGAATACCGGCATTCCAAATGACCTATGACTTACTCGTTGGGGGTTGCTTAGCTTACAGCAAACACGTCAACGATAAACAGCCTTGACTTAGAGAACATCCGCATCCGAACATCCGAACAGTGGAAGTCCAAGCCCCATTAAAGGCCTCAAGCAATGTCGCATATTAAATCGTCCGCTGGTTTACCTTAACGTCAGCAAACTTTCGATAGCAACATGGGGTGCCTTCAGTAAGAATCCTAAAATTTAACTTTGCCTTTGGATAGCTAACTACGAAGCGGGATTTTGTTCCTGTCCAAACTTTTTACGGGTGAGAAGACGTTCCCTATGCTCCACGATGTTTCACTTACTCCACGACGTTTCACTTACTCCATACGGCCCTTCGTCATGGACTACCTGAGGTCTTGGGGCATGAAGAATAAAACGCAAACACATTCGTTTGGCTATACAAAATACATATTTCGTTTCACTTAAAATACTGAAAACATAAACAGGTTTCATAAGCCCACAACGTGATGTCTGCTTATTAAGAACTCTTAAAAAAAATATAAAGAGATACACAGGACCTTCCGCGTTGATGCCTATCAACATCTTAGTCATTGCATCTTAGATAGAGCATGCATTCATAAATAGAGCCCGATCATTCAGACTAATAGGTCTGAATCTCTTGACCAGAGTATAATTTTCTTTTCCGATTTTCGGTATAAAGACTATTCTTACTGTTTTCCAAAGTTTTGTATGTGTGTCAATGGCAGGCTAGCAGTGAAGATTCTCTTCAGAGTTGCTAGCAGCTGGCCTATACTTGTAACATAATTTGGTATATGCCATCGGCGCCAGGCAACTTGAAGCCATCGAAGGAAGCACCAGCATGTTTAATGGCCTCATCCGTCACCACAACCGATCAGATATACCGGCTATGGGTGGAAGCTCATTCGGAGCTTCGTTAATGGGAACTGGTCGTGAGCCGGTTTGGATTAGGTTACTTGGGAAGCGAGTTTCAGGCATAAGACTCAAAGTGCCACCAGATAATCTGAGTGATTCCAGCCTGGCTAATTTTCACCTGTTGAGCCCTGTTGGTTACACCGACAGATATTTTCGCAAAACTCTTTATAATAGGCACCCTTCGGAATCCGAATTAGTTTCTTATATTCTTTTTGCTTCGATCTATCTTCCTTCAAATTCGTATCTACAGACTTGTTGAGAAGGTTTCTGGTTGCCTTACGTATTCGCCGAAAATCGCCCATTCCTTAGTGGAAAGCATTGCTTTCTGACTGGACATGCTATTTCAAAACACTTAGTGAGAGTACCATTAAGATTCTGAATAGCTTTCCCTAGCTTTTGTTTTGTCCGTCCTCTTAAATTCGTCTCCAGTTGGTTTTTCGCGGATTCCTCCTCGAGGTCGAGACCTCGCATTCGCATTCTCAATTCGATGTATCGATGGTTTCACATGGACACCTCTGATAGCATTTTCCAGCCAGTAATCAGTGTCTTCAGCATACCTGTTGGCAGGTCAGACTATAATATGAAATCCAGGAGATGATTGGAGTTGGTGTAGTAAAACCGTCTCAAGATTTCTGGTACTAAAATTCCACTTGAATTTTAAGTCCCATAAGTCTATGAACTTCCCTAATGAACTTTGAACGAAGCATCTCCTAGAAAATAACAAAGAAATGTGTTTTCATTGCATGAAACATGAACTTCTCCAAAATCAGTTATGCAAATGTACTCATATCTATTGATACAGTGGAAATATATAGAGGTGCGCCATCAGCTATCACAACATAAACACACTCGAGATGGTTACACTCACCCATTAGACGTAGGAAAACATCGCTCTAAGCACCAAGCACCCTTACGAAGAAAACACTCACAATGCAACTTTCTGAATGCTACCGATGCCATTGTATCCCATGATGCCTCCCGTGCTTCCGTTTGAGCGCATCTATTCATAGTCTATTCACTTCTGGCACTTCCTGTAATGTTTTTTTTTTTTGTCCTACATCATGGTGGCTCTTCATGGATCGCAGGAATTCAAAACAATTCTCGTATATCGCAAACTATAAGAGAAAATTGAATTTTTCAAACTATCCACGAGGAGTGAATGTTTTTGCGGAACTGGTAAAGTAAACCTCCAATCCCTACCCATCTGCACCTGTCAAAATGAACCAGTCTGACCAGAGACTGAATTCAAAATGCATACCTCTCTAAAGTTACTCCAGCGGATTTGAATTTCAAATTTGACAACCCTACCACCACAGGACTCATGTTAATCCACGTTAGGAAGTCTTGTATCTTTGATCTAGAACAATGCTTGATGCCGATGATGATGTGAGAGGATTGAGTAAGGAATCGAGTTACTCGTACTATTGTTAGCTCATCTGTTCGAAAATCTGTTACCCAAAAATCCAAAGGGATTCATCATCAAATGGGATCCACATCATCCCTTCGTCTCTCGACAGAGATGAGGTCTATCATCGACTGTAATTAATCTTCAGCTCATAAATAAGTCGTCAACAATGAATGCATACAATAGAAGCTAGAATATCCTGTAATTGTATGTAGTCCTGCGGGCGTCAGTGTTGCCAGTTTCACTCTGATGGAAATGTATGTACACGGTTTTTGGCTAATGAAATGCTAACGAATGAATATTTTTCAAAACCGTTTTTTTTTGATTGAGTCACTGAATGGCTTCAAATTCGAGAACAACTCATTCGAAATGGCCGCCATTTGCCTTCCAGCAACTGGGCAATCGGTCTGGCCACTCATCGATTGCAGTACGCAGTTCATGCATTGGAAAAGGTTCTACTGCTTGGACAAGGGCGCGGTTCAAAGACTCAAGACTCAGATGGCCAATCACCCGTTGAAATGGAGTTCGGAACGGTTGAGCTGTGTTTGAGTCGTTTTTGCCTTGTGGGCTGGAGTGGAGTGCTGAAAGGTCCTTGGTTTACGAGGGCTGTATGACAAGTACCCGTGTTTACCCACTGATGGCACTACTGATGCAAAATGTGTATGCCATCATATAGCGCCATTTTTACAACGATGACTGTCCAAATTTCAGACAGATGTATCGAGTAGTTTTATTTTGACAGCTGTTGAAAGTCATCAAGTTCGTGCTTATTTGCAATCGTGGAGAAAGAGCCATATCGATCAGTGATTTTATTTCTTTTTTTGGACGGGAAGACGTGTGAGGAAATCAAAACGAAGTTGCCTTCGATGACTACCATCACATATTGGTTTAATGAATTCAAGCGTGGCTGAACATCTGTTTTTGATGAAGGGCGCCCAGGCAGTCCGATTGAGGTGACTACGGAGGAAATGGTTAATAAAATCCATGATATCGTGTTAGCTGATCGTCAGAGAGATTGCTGACATTGTACACCTCTCAATTGAACGCATACAAAATATTCTACATGAAAAATTGGACATGAGAAAGCTATCGGCGAGGAAAAACGAAATCGCATGACAACTACGGAGTACTGTTTGGATATGTTTAAGCGCAATCCGAAAGAGTTTCTACGGCGTTTCGTAACTGTTGACGAAACATCCATTCATCCATCCATCCAGCGAAACTGCTCCAAAGAAGGCGAAAACGGTTCCATCGGCCGGAAAAGTCATGGCCATCTTCTTTTGGGATTCGCAAGACATCGTCTTCACCGACTATTTGGAGAAAGGAAGAACAATTACGGGGCAGTACTATGTTGATTTATTGGACCGATTCAATGCTGAATTAATAAAAAAACGGCCCCACTTGGCAAAAAAAAAAGTCCTTTTTCACCATGACAATGCACCTGCTCACTCGTCCGCAATCGCCACAGCAAAATTGGTCAAATTACGCTACGAATTGCTGCCTCATCCACTCTATTCTCCAGATTTTGCCCCATGTGGTTTCTTTTAATTTCCAAACATGAAAAAATGGCTTGGCGGAAAGCGATTCTCGTCATCATCACCGAAACAGAGGCCAATTTTGCGGAGTTCGACAAATCATATTTTTTGAATGGCTTGAAAAAGTTAGAATATCGCTGGACTAAATACGAGTATGTCGAGCTGAAACGAGACTACCACCTTGATCAAAGAGTTCCCGGGGGACACCACCGTGTGGCGCTCCCATTGTTCCGATGTGTTAAGTTGGTAAATCTGTTGTTGACATTCTCTCTAAATCTTATCGTCATAGCTTGATATTTGCAAAAGTTACGTAGCCAAGAGTACATCTATCCATATGTGTGTTGGCGATTTTTTACAATTTTAGAAATGGATTTAAATTTGCAACAACGAACTTGTACTCGTATTAAATTTTGCGTAAAAAACGGATTTAATGGTGCGCGAACGTTGGAAATGTTGGAAAAGTGTTTCGGCAACGATTCTCTAAAGAAAACGGTCGTATACCAGTGGCACGAACGAGCGGTTCAAAAGTGGTCGTGAGTCAATCGAAGATGATGAGCGCCGTGGTAGACCATCAACATCGAAAACCGACGAAAACATTGATGAAGTAAAAGAAATGTTGGTCAATAATCGCAAATTAGCCATCAGAGAGATAGCGAAGGACTTGAACATTGCCTATGGATCCGTCCAAGACATTTTGGTTAATGATTTGAGTTTCCACCGTGTAGCAGCAAAGTTGGTGCCAGAAGACCTCAATTTCATGCAAAAAAGAGACCGTGTTGACATCGCAAAAGAGATGATTTGCGTGGCTGAATCCGATCCCACATTCATCAAGAGGATCATTACTGGAGACGAGACGTGGGTTTATGAGTACGACACGCAATCCAGACATCAGGCAAGTGAATGGCATTCACCAAATAAGCAGAGACCAAAAAAACCACGTCATTTTCAGTCAAAAAAGAAGGCAATGCTCACGGTTTTCATGGATTAAGTACAACGGTGTAGTGTATCATAAATTTTTGCCAGAAGGCCAGACAGTAAACAAAGATTATTACGAGTATTTGGGCGTTATGATACATTTGCGTGAAGCAATTCGCCGAAAGAGACCAGAATTGTGGGCAGAAAACTTGTGGATTTTGCACCATGATAACACACCGTCGCACAGTGTGACAATTCGCACATTTAGTGGGACTTAATTCAAAAATCGACATGCACAAATGTAAACAAAAAACTATTTCTCTTGAAGCTTAAACCTCCCACTGAATGACTGCAAAAAAAATTTATGTTAAAAGCATGTTGCACATGACAAAATGACATCAAAAATCAAGTTGCGTACAATTATTCATAAGAACGCCAGCTTTAAGAGCAAGCGGCAAAGTTTTTTTTTCGAGTGGTTCGCGTGGTTTTAAGTAAATGTTTAATTTTTTTTTAATAAATATAATATTGTTAAATATTAAGGTAAGTTGTTTTGGGATAAAAAGTGTTTTCGTAAAAATTAGGGGTGCTTGAGAGTAGAAAATTAGTGATAAATTATGTGTTTTATGTGTTCATTAGACCAAAAGTGTAATTGTTCAGTGTTTTTCAAGGTTTAGACCATTTTTGTTTTAAAGCCTTATATATGTGGAACCAAAAAGTGTTTTGACTTTTTGCGTACCGGTGCGACACCCATACTAAATTTTTCGCATTTTAGGATGGCAACCGAAATTACGAAAAAACAAATTTTTGATGTTTGGATTTCCAAAATCAAAATTAAGCGCTTCGATGCTGTATTTGCTTTCGTAATTTCGGATTGTTTTAATAATTTTTCATTTTCTGAAGAGGCAATTAAGTCATTAAAGGCAACCTTGAAAAATTTATGTTTGAGGTTTGACGAAAAAATGGCCAAAAATTGTCGCCATATAGAACGCTTCTAAAGCAATAATTGTGCCTGGTTCCCTCTTCATCTCATGGTACCATGGTATTAGGAAGACCAAGAAAAAGCTTCGAAGAGTGCTATGAGAAGGCCAAGAAGAGAAAACTACAAGCACTTCTAGATTCATTTAGCGCTGACGAAATCAGAACTGCGAATGAAATAAACCTTAGGAAAGCTGGAAAGGGAAATACTGCTATTGCAGTTAAGCAATTATCAATGTGTTCTCCAAAAAGAGGTTAGTTTTTTGCTCAGTCAATTTTTTTTTTCTTATAAATTTTATCATTTATACCTAAGGTTCAATTGTAAAGAAAACACTGGAAACACATACATCTGACTTTTTGCCAATATCTGCAGATGATTCATTAGCAATGATAACAGACGCACAGCTATCCACTCATCAGTACGATATAATACGTCAAATAATTAATATAAATGTTCCAAATTTTGGTAGTAGCTTCGTACCACAAAATTAAAGAGGCTAAGGCAAAATGCTATCCCGATAGCAGCACTGTGAGTGAGTCTTCTGCTTACAAAGCTTGGTAAATCATAACAATGAACGTTTATGCTTAGCTCAAAAAGATGTTTTAGATTCTGTTTCCAATTTTAAAACTGGGCTTAAAGAATTGTTCCTGCTCATAAAATGGGGTTGGGATGGTGCTCAACAAAAACAGTACAAACAAAAATTTTCATCAGGCCATCATTTCGATGAAACCCTCTTTAGTATTTCCATGGTGCCAATTCAGCTATATTTCTTACAGGAAGAAAATAAAAAAGTGGTTTGGCAAAATTCAGCTCCATAATCCACAAGATACTGCCGGCCTGTTAAATTGAACTTTGCAAAAGAAACGACAGAATTGATCAAGTTGGAAGTAGATTCAATACAAGAACAAATTAAAATGTCACAGCCAGTTAAGATAAATAATGACAGCTTTCATATTCAAATAAAACCAATTTTCTTACTTACCATGATGGACGGCTACTGCTTTATTACCTATAACTTCTTCGTCACAAACCTGTTATATTTGCGCAGCAAAACCATCTGAAATGAACAATTTAACCAATCTTTCAGAAAAGCAAGTGGACCAACAAGCAATGTCCTATGGGCTAAGTCCCCTTCACTCTTGGATCCGATTTATGGAATGTATCCTACATATCGCTTATAGACTAGATGTTAAAGTTTGGCAGGTTAGAGACCAAAAGAGTAAAGAAAAGGTTAAAGCAAGAAAAAAGTTGATTCAGGATAGATTTAGAGCGGAAACTGGGATATTGGTTGGTTTTGTATGCCAGTAAGTGTACATAAGGTATTATTTCATGGGAAACAAATAATTTCTACTTGTATACATCCAATTGGACAACTTTCCGAGGAAGCTCAAGAAGCTAGAAAGAAGGAAAATCGAAAATTTAGGGAGCTGTTTACCAGGAAAACCTCGCGAATGGATACGAATACTGACCTTCTTAATAGGTCGCTAGTATTCTCAGATTCATTTTTGGTAAGTCTTCGATACATTCCAAAAACAAGAAAAACATTAATTGAACACGAAATTCTATAATTGTTAAATATACGAGGGCGGGTCAATAAGTCCGTGACTTTTGGATTAAAACACAGATTTTTTGATAAAAAAATAATTTTATTTTTCAACGTAGTTTCCCTTGAGCTCTATACACTTTGTCCAACGCTTCTCCAATTTTTTTATCCCTTCCAAAAAAAATGATTTGTCGAGGTCCTCAAAATAGGCCTTTGTTTGCGAGATGACTTCATCATTGGAGTCAAATCTTTTTCCACCAAGCCATTTCTTCAGGTTTGGGAACAAGAAGTAGTCGCTCGGAGCCAAATCTGGAGAATAGGGTGGATGAGGGAGCAATTCATAGCCCAATTCATGGATTTTTGCCATGGCAACTGCACATGTGTGCACCCTTGCATTGTCTTGGTGGAAAAGAACTTTTTTCTTGGCCAAATGAAGTCGTTTTTTTTTCAAATCGTCATTGAATCGGTCCAATAAGTTGGCATAATATTCCCCATTGATTGTTCTTCCCTTTTGAAGGTAGTCAATGTGGATTATCCCGCGTGCATCCCAAAAAACAGTCGCCATAACTTTATTGGCTGACAAACCCACCTTGGCCTTCTTTGGCGCCGATTCACCCTTAGAAACCCACTGTTTTGACTGTTGTTTGTTCTCTGGTGTGTTGTGATGGATCCATGTTTCGTCCACGGTTACAAAACGGCGCAAAAACTCCTCCATATTGCGATTAAACAACGCCAAACCTTCCTGTGAAGTTGTTACACGATTGCGTTTGTGGTCGACTGTGAGCAAACGCGGCACCCATCTTGCGGAAAGCTTTCTCATGCCCAAGTGATCATTCAAAATTGAAACCACTGAGCCATGCGAGATCCCTACGGCTTCCACAATCTCTCGCACTTTCAATCTTCGGTCGGCCAACACCATATCGTGAATTTTTTCGATTGTTTCGGGTGTAGAGACCTCAACTGGGCGTCCAGGACGTTCGGCATCTTCAGTGCTTGTACGGCCACAACGAAATTCAGTAAACCACTTTTTTACCATTGAAATCGATGGTGCAGAGTCCCCATAGTATTTATCAAGCTTAGCCTTGGTCTCTGTAATGGTTTTTTTTCGCAAGAAATAATGCTTAATAAGCACACGAAATTCACTTTTTTCCATTTTCTCCTCAAATTAGTGAGTAGTCTGATAAAAATAGCTGTCAAACACAAACTAACTGATGCAGCAAGTTTAAATTTTGACAGGAGTCAACTGACAGATGCCTGTTGACAGGAGCAGTGTTGCTGTTTCAGTAAAGAGGTCAGAAAGTCACTTACTTATTGACCCGCCCTCGTATATCGAGAAATAAGTAAAGAAAATTCTTTGCTAATGCGTTTTCTTGCCTAACACAGGTACTTATCCTACAGCCCTCATATTTGCGAATAGCGTTTTGTTGAGAAGCTCCACAATGTTCTTTAAAACGTCCGTTTGATGCACTTTTGCCGAGGCTTTGACACCTTTCTCGCAGAAATGGAGCTCTTCGACCTTATCGTAGGCTTCTCCACAGCAAATATCACAGAAGCTGGGTAGTGGCCACGTTGAACTCTCGGAACGAGTTCAGACGCATGTCGTTTGTTACGAGGGGTGCTCAATATATTCTCGGTATCGATATGAAGGAAAATGCAAATTCAATTTAAATTGTTTTTATTTTTCAATATGATCTCCCCTAACATCAATGCATTTGTTACATCTTGAGATAAGCTTTTTTAAACCCTCAAAAAAATAAATTTCCTCTTATACCATTTATTGCCGACTTGAGTTCTTCATCATCCGAAAATCTTTTTCCACGAAGACATTTTTTCAAATCCGGAAACAGGAAATAATCACTAGGGGCAAGGTCTGGACTATAGGGTGGGTGTTGGATTTCTTCGAAACCACAATCTCGCGCAGCAGCCTTGGAAACTCGCGCCGTGTGACAGGAGCGTTGTCATGAAGAAGCAACACACCCGCTGCGAGTTTACCCCGTCTTTCCTCTTTAATTTCCTCCCGCAAATTATGCAAAGGGGAAGCGTAGGATGTGGCGTTGATGGTTTCACCTTTTTTTTTGTACTCAATGAGCAAGATTCCCTTTGAGTCCCAAAAAACTGTGGCCATGAGCTTCCCGGCAGACGGAGTGACTTTGAACTTCTTCGGGGGGTCTGTTCCTTTTTTATGCCACTGCATGCACTCTTGTTTCCTTTCAAGGTCATAGTGGTGGACCCATGTTTCGTCCCCAGTAACAATTCGATCCATAACACCGTCCGCGTTCTCACTACACATCTCCAAAAGCTCTCTACAGCATGCGATTCTCACTTTTTTCTGAGGCGCTGTGAGCATTCGTGGCACCCACCTTGCACTGACCTTTGAAAGGTTAAGATGGTCATGAAGAATGGTGTGAATGGTACCAATTGAAAGCTTGGTGATCTCTGCCATCATTTTCACCTTTATTCGGGCATCCTCAAGAACAAGTTTTTCGACTTCTTTGATGCTTTCTCCCGTACAAGCAGTAGCCGGGGCGCCGGAGCGGGGGTCGTCTTCAATGCTCTCTCTGCCTCTCTTGAACTCACTTGACCACTTTTGCACAGTTGATAATGAAGGTGCGGAACCCTGGTAAACAGCCACCATCTCTTCATGAATAGTTTTTTGACTTTTTCCTTGCTTAGTGAGAAATTTAATTACAGCGCGATGCTCAATTTTCACCATCATCGTCTCAGTTGCCATTATGATTCTGTTTAACTAGAGACAAAACGCGAATTAATAATCACATTTATATGAAATTTTACATGAATGCACTAAAATAATAGTATTACTTGATAAATAAGTCAATTTATATATACAACCACAGCTTCACCCCGATACCGAGAATAGCTTGAACGCCCCTCGTAGTTGAATGATTCTCTTCGTTAGTACAATAAAAAGAATTCGTCTATGTCCGTTCTTCGGGTACTTCATCGGTAAAGGCTTTCGATTTTGACTTACGTTTCTATTTCAAGGCTTCTGTGAGCAAGTGGCCGGTGTGTCTCTTGTATGCGCTGAGTCCCAAATCACGTTTTAAGATGCGCGACGTGCTATCCTTGCTGATATCCATCTCCCGTGACAAGATTTTCTGCTTGCGCAACGAATTCGATCCTCCACGGCTTTGATGATTTGTGGCGTTCATACAGTGGGCGGACAGCCGGATTTTGTACGGACGACTATTCCATCAGTATCTTCAAGTGCCTTCACGGTACGGTACAAAAAGTTTCATATGATTTTCAGTGGCCGCAGCATCCGAAAAATGTCGCCTTTTTCGTAGCCGCATTTTGAAGGCCAATTACGATAATATGATTTTCAAATGAGCCCCATTCTGTGACTGCAAACAACTGACGCCAATAATTTTTTACTCGGGAACGTTGCATAAATTTGACCTGTCAAATAGCTGTCAAGTTGTAGTGGATGCGTTCATTGGTCCATTTCGGGTACCAATATCGATTGGTATACCTATGCTACCCTTTTCCGATAGAATAGGTGGAGTGATTCGTCTGCCCTACAATTCCCTGGAATGTCTATGCGTCCCGGCACTTAACAGAGGTGAAGGTTGAACTGCCTTGCCTTCTCCGTAAGAGATGATTGGCATTCAAGAGCGGTCTTAGAATTTAATGAGACTTAGCTCACAAAAATACGATATGGCTACTTTTGCCAGACTCCAAAGAACGCTCTATATCGGGTGCATGGGGGCTTTCCCTAGCAAACCTGACTCTGTTCTAGACCTGTTAATAAATTCCTTGATATTCATAACATGGGCTGCACTCAAAGAAATCTTCCGTTTAAAAAGAAGCAGTCGTTGGTACAAGATGCACTGGAGCTTTGATGACCTTGTTTGATGACTATCTTACGACTCTGGTCTTATGGATATGGCGTCTGATGCAATAACACTAAAACTTCGGTTGCGGAAAAATACGAAATCAACTTTCCGTGTGCCCAAGACCGGTTTTGGTCAGAATCTAAGCGAGCAATGTACTGCAGTCGGGTCTTCATGGACGGCCTCAAAAGCGATATAGGATGCGCTGGTGTCTTTTGGAAGACGACAACGTTAGACTATATTGTGATGAACGGGTGGAGTTGGCGAAGCATTGACATCTGTAGCCACAGCCAAGCTCCGCTTAGACCTTTGCTGAACCTCTTACGACTTTCAAGCTGGTTCAAGGATGCGATGTCTTGTATTGAACGCTATCGAAAGGTTAAACTGATTGAGTCCTGCCTGGGTCCCAGATCAGCAATGGGATCACGGGAAATGAACTCGCCGATGAACTTGCCAGGCAAGGCTCAGAGGAGAGTTTTTCAGGACCCGAATCTATGTTGAGTTTCATATGAGCACAACTGCAGATGGCATGACTCCCTAGGTTGCACGCAGACCAAATGAATGCTCTAGGAACAGTAGGAAAGCCTGGAGGTTTCGCAATGTTTCAACGGGAGTCTTGTTGCCTTTTGTCAACTTCTGGTAACTAGTGCCTTTAGCTACGGCTGCAGCCCATGAGTGTTCTGACTAATTGTTATTCTGATGACTTAGGCGTAGTTACAGTGCTTATGTCAAAGATTTGTTCTGACCTATTCGCCGGAGCCATAGTTCATCAGAAGACTACTGCACTGTAACCATAGTCTTAAAGAGCCTTACGCTATTGCTGCGCAGCCAGCAAGCAAGAAGCGGAAGAAGACTATTCGTGACAAACCTGATCGAGAAGGAAGCTCTACAGCAGAATAGAATCATCGACTTAAAGCCTCATACTTGAGCTGCAGTTTGCATTTCATTGTCAGGCAGTCTGATAGTTTTAGACTAAAGAAATACTAAGTTTTACAAGAACCGAAGCAGTGCGGGATAAGTGCAGCATCAGAGCGAATTAAACATGCTAAAGGCGCGAGTCCAGACATCTAATGGTCATACACACATGCACGTATAGTGACAGCCAAGGTGGAGTTAAGAAATTGTTAAATCTTTTGACCACTTTTAGACGTATTCCGGTTTTGAAGTTTGTCCATGCAAATGTAACTGGAAACTGTGATTTGCGCAGGCAAAGCTGCATTAGTTAACTTCAGTGCATCCTTTTAGTTCAGATAAGATGAGATACATATTATACATTTCGCTGCACGGGCTTACTGTGTCAGCCGTGAACTCGTTTAACCTATCTCCATATAAAAAGAGCTTAGATCATTCCAGTTTTTTCGAGAATTAAGGCATTCACCTCACAGCGTGAAACGAAACAAGGATATCGACCGGTTATTATGCACGTGAAATACTCAGACTCTTTGCAGATTACATAGAGCTAAACAATAAGTGTTGTCCCCAGCATCATTACTAAAGCCTGATCATAGTAAACAGAATGGATAAGTTCCGCAATAAAAGTTTAATGAACCCACAGCCAAGATGAGAAAAGCTGACTTTGCAAATGATCGCATCCGCAAACTTACTAACTTTTCATACCGCAGTGCCATAAGTATGGTGTTTAACCTCGTCCTCGTGGTAAAAAATAATTTTCTAACATTTAAACATTCACAAGGAGCCTGGCGGTCTACTGGTCACTAAACCATCAAGCAGATTGACTTCATTGCGATCGACACAAGTCACCAATATTCTCAGTGTCTTAACATACTGAAGATCCAGTCTTGCCTTGGTCTACGCCCTTCGTTCAACTAAGATACTAATGCGGACAGTTCTATCAGATTCGACGTCGAACGTCGCTATGGCAGACGATCGCCACAGCTTTTTTCGAATATGCTTTCCAGAACAGCACCTCCACCTACCGACAAGCATTTGAAGCGAGACGAAAAAATATAGCCTTCTTCCAAAGAAAAAGAAGGAGCTAGAGAAGACCTCGATAAACGAAATATAGAGCGGGGATTTAAGCTTATCCCATGCACGTACCCCTGTAAACTGCTTGATGACCGAATTTCCTATGAAGACGATCGACAGCATTCCATCTGGGCAGTAAAAGTTATATACAAACTTAAGACCAATAAATTCGAAGGACCAAACGGACTTACGGTGTAAAGTAAAAATCTGTGGTGTTCTTCCTGTCTCTCATAGGAATTCACCGCAGATGAAGCGCAGGTTCACTATACCTTTGCCAAAAATTTGAATGTGCTAGGTTTAAGGGAGGTATGATCTGAAGGTCGTTGATCAAATTAACGCGTGACTGTTGGAGCTTTTCCTGCACTTGGCTTACTATCGGTCTTGGTTCACAACGTTAATTCGTGTCCACGAGCCCGCAGTTGCCCTTTTTTGTTTTTCCCATGAGTTGCTCTAAAAAGATATTTATCTCCCAACACAAACGACATATCGGCAAGAAGAGACCACTTCTGTTTATTCATCTGATCTAACTGTGGGTATCTGGACAACTGGTCTTCAAACGACGGCATTTGAAATTATCTTCCTTCAATCGAAGGATCTCTGGTGGGCGACTATGAGGAAGAAGAAAGAGAAAAATATTTGTCATATTTTTGTATTGCAATAGGCCGCCTGACTAGTCACCATACTCCTTACATTGTATTTCTCAGTGGGAGGATGGCTAACTACTTCAGTGATGTAGTTCTTACCGTACTAGCAGCCACTATATCAGCGCCAAGTACTTGCAACACTATGCGAATGTAGGCCGAACAATCACAGAGGTAGTGTTCGGCTGTGTTGATGTCATTTTTACAGTAAGCGTTGCAAGATGTTGTGTCACTTATGCCCAGCATACCTAGGTGCTTAGCAACGTCACTACTCCAGACAGCAGAAAAGTCACTGACATTTTAGAGATGTTGGGAAGGATTCCTTTGGACCTGGAGTGTCATGCTATTTGCAGTCATGTTCGCATAAAGTACAACTGTCAATGCACGGGGACGTACTTTGTCTAATCGCTGTTTTGGGTCCTGAAAAACTCTCTTTTAAGCGTTGCCTAGCAAGTTCATCGGCAAACTCGTTTCCTCTGTTCATTTCAGTGTAGTAAGCTCTCCGGGTGTATTCAAAGAAGCCTTGCATTCTCGAAATATCTTCGAAGTAATGAGAGGGTTTAGCAAGGCTTTAACATCCTTAAGCACATTTCTAATGCTGCAATCGTCGATCGTCAGGCCCCAGCGCCTAGAGTACCGGAACCTGTACCTGACATGCTGGCTATCTTGCTCTCTATTCAGGGGCAGATGGCTCAGCTTCCGCGTCAAATACAGGAACAGGCTACGCGGGTAGATCAAATATATGCGCTGCTGCCGGGCCTAACGCACCCCCAGTCGTAATGGGTACGTACATGGCGGAGCAAACCCTGAAGGTCCTTGCTGTGAATGTTAATTCACTAATTAGGTTCGAACGACGAGCCGCACTATTTAAGTTGCTAAAAGACCAAGCCCCTGATGTGCTTTTGGTTAGCGAAGCTAAGCTTACTAAAAGATATGAAATATTACGAAGAAACCGACCCAATTCCATTCAAGGAGGAGGTGTTGCAATCTTTGTAAGAAAGGGACTGCGTTTCAAAAGAATATACAGTCGTGTGGTACGTAGGTTTCGGGTGCTGAAAGCATACGTCATATGCATCCCTCTCCGGAGTGGAAAGCGGTTGTACATGGTGTCTGTCTATGCACCTAAGGCTACTCAATCCACCTTAGTCATCACAGTGTGATGTATCGACTCGGCCTCAAAGCGACCTCCCAGACACGGGTCTTATTTGGATCTCCTGCTGTTCGACTCACGAATACAACTGACGTGCACTAACCAACAAACTACAAACTGTCTACGAACTTTCGTGTATGACAGTGACCATTGCGGTCTCAGCACCGAAATAACTGTTCCCAACGAAACTGCGGAATTGGAAGAGTTTGTTCAAAGGTATTCCTACAATTATAGTAGAGTGCGTTGGACACACTTCACCAGAACACTGACTAGAGCACTCTCCTCGAATTCGCTCTACCCACCATCCAACAGAAATCTGTCAAACGAGGAGACTGACAGGTATCTAAGACTAATGGACGAGACAATCAAACGAACAATGGACAAAACGATACCTCGGTATCAACACACTGACGACGAAGACTTATTCCGCAACGCAACTATTGACGCACTGCACCGACAAAAAAGTAGGCTGTTGTCAAGACTAAAAACCTTGTACAGACAGTTTACCGACAGACATAACCCGGAGATCATGACACTGAAGTCGTCGATTAAAAACCTCCAGATATTAATAAAGGAAAATTACAGAAACTCTGTAAATTTGTATTGGAACAACAAAATTCGGGCTGTAAACACCAGCAACCCGAATATGTTCCCGCAAATAAATAAAATATTTCGGAGGAATAATCAGAACGACCTTCCATGTCTTAGAATCGCCCGAACGACGAACAACGAACAAATACTTGTAACAGCAGGCATTGATCCAAATGAGGCAGTTGATGGTGACAACTTCTTTGCGATCGAGGATCCGCAGGAGCAGGTAGAGGCTATAGGAGCGACTTTCCAGGAAGTTTATTGGCCCGAACCACGATCTGGAGAATCGAGTTCTTGTGCACAATTTCTGCCTTCGAAATGAAATAGAGAATTGGCGAATCGAGAGCTCGGGCTTCACCCAGTTTAGTGACGAGAATAGGTCAAATAATGTCATCACCAACAACAGGGTACTACCGCCGTTCATTTCGAAGGAAGAGCTCCAAACGATCTTCGAATCGCTTAGGAGTAAGAAATCAGTGGGAACCGATGAAATACCGAACATTGTCCTCCGACATCTCCCACTAGAAGCGGTGAACATTTATACCACCCTGTTTAATAATGCAATGAATAATGCACATTATCCAGCGCATTGGAAAACTGCGGTGGTACATCCCATCCCCAAAAGGGATAAAGATACTTCCAATCCGGCGAATCTCCGCTCGATCAGTCTTCTTCCAAACATCAGTAAGGTTTTCGAGAAGGTAATCAATAGAGCCCTGACTAAGTGGGTTGAGGACAAACATATCGTTCCGGATAATCAGTTCGGTTTCAAGGCGGGGCATGATATTATTCATGCTGCGTCTAAACTGGTTTCTGATATCCAATGGAACAAAGGCAAGAAACAGTGCACTGGTGCCTGCCTGATTGACTTGGAAAAAGCCTTCGATACCGTATGGTAAGAGGGACTCTTCTTCAAGCTGGACAGGTTGGGCATTAGTAAACCACTGCTGTATATTCTTTTTAATATGCTCTCCAGTAGACAGTTCATCGTGAAAAATGGCGATGTGACTTCTGCTGGAACATTTAACATTAAAAACGGTCTGCAACAAGGTGCGGTAAATTCGCCGATCCTATTCAACATTTACACAAGTGATCTGATAGGTTCACTTCACCATGCCATAGCGTACGCAGACGACTTAATCGCGTAGGTCATTAATACACTTTTGCAACGTGACTTCGACAAAATTAAACAATATTGCGATGAATGGAAGTGGAACTTTCAGAAGTCGGAAACCATTCTGTTTAGGACGCCTTTGTCTGGGGCCTCTAGGGATACCAGAAAGAATTGGCGAAAGTTCTCTATCGTCGGACAACATGGACAGCCACTTGCTTGTCGAAATGTAGTCAGATACCTTGGGATCTGGCTAGATCAATATCTATATTTTAACAAACATATAGATGTTGCTCTGGCCAGAGCCAGAGGTGCTTTTGCCCTTACAAGGAGACTGTTTTACAACAGCCAACTCGATGCGAGGGTGAAGGTGATCTGCTACATGGCCCTTATCCGGCCTATGCTTGTGTTTGGATGTCCCGTGTGGTTCAACGTGAGAGCAAGTTTATTGGAAAAGATTCGGGTGTTTGAGAGGGCTTGCCTTAGGGCTTGTCTTCGGTTATACAGAACACCAGAGGCTGAGTACATAAAATTCTATCGCAATGAGGTCTTGTACAATAGGGCGAACCTAATAAGAGTGGACAATTTTGTTATTAAGTTGACTCGAAGGCACATTGCAAGAGCAATGACCTCATCGAACAACCTGATCTCCGGGGCTTACTACCCTAATTATATGTATCACGAGAGAGTTCGCTTAGACGGCTATGTTCCTCCAGAAGCGTTCCTCTATCTTGATAGCAAAGGTCTGATCCAGGACAGATTGGCTGTGCCGCTAATCTTCCACGTTGCTCGAACAGCTGCGGACAGGCGACTCAACTACGACAGAGACGTCGCGAACGGCAGTGCGGAGCGTCTCCGGTTCAGTAGGGCGGTAGGGAGTGGCGAAAGGAGGGATGTTGCTCAGCAGCACCAACAATTTTGGTGGCTTTTTGAGGGAGAGGATGCTTCGTCGTCGAATTCCTCCAATACTTGGTAGCTTCATGTGAAGCAAAGTGGGTCGCCTAATTTTTTTAGCCACGGCCGGCTTACATAGTTTTAAATAGGAGTAAGTTAGATTTAAGAAAAGAAATATATAAAAACAAAAAAAAATTAAAAAAAAAGAACATACATATATCTATGTACATATATTTATATATTAAGTATATGTATATTGTGTATATATTTATATATGTATATGTGTATGTACTAGATGTAAGTTTAAGTAGATTAAGATTTATTTTTAGGTAGTTTGTAGGATTTTAGTTTTAAGTTTTATAATAAAATATAAGAAAAAGTCATGTTACTAATTTTTTTTTGTAAAAAATGTTTTCTTAGTTTTAATTATAAGGAATAGAAATAGTATAGTGTAGTAGCAAGGTACGTCTAAAGACATAATTTAAGTGTTAGGTTTAACTTAGAGTGCCCGCATGGGGTCAGTGAGCTAGAATTAGATAATTTTAAGTTAATTAAGCTAATTTTTAAGAATTTTTTTGTCTAGCAAGTAAGAGTACTTTAAGTGATACAATAAAAAATGCATATAAACTGAACTGACTGCAATCGTCGATCGCGTTTAAGGCGCTTTAAAGCCAACGACCCCAAACCGTGATCCCACAAAACGTATACCTACATCGTCTGTACTACTCGTAGATGGAGTGAAAAGTGACCTCCTTGCGAATTAAACATTTTTTTTTTAAATGTTTTTTTTTATATTATTCAGTATTGTCCTCTCTCCCAGCGGCAGGATAACTTTTTCATATGCAGAATATTGCCCAAAATATGGCGTGTGTGCTCAGTACTAATCTTGCTAGCTCGCGCACCCTCACTTTCCGGTCAGCCAACACCATTTCATGTATTTTTTTGACATTGTCCTCTGTAACCACATCGGAGGGCTTGCAGCTGCGGACTTGATCGGTAGTGGAGTTGCGGCCACCACGAAACTCTCGAAACCAATATTTGACGGTGTAATCTGACGGAGCATTAGCCCCATAATATTTATCCAACTTTTCTTTTGTTTCCTTCGCCGTTTTGCCTCTAAAAAAATGATGTTTTATGAGAGAACGAAAATCGTTTTTGTCCATACTCAACATGATGCCAAACACGTCAACAACAATCAGCTGTCAAAACAAAACTAAAGACAGTATCGCACTGAAATTTGACATGTCTGCCTAAATATGAACGGACTTCAACGCACCATAACCTTTTTTGCAGTAGCAGCGCATTCTGGCGGTCAAGGATGTCACTTTTCACTCCATCTAGTATATGTCTAGTTTTGATGTCATAGCTGTTGAGAGGCTTAAGCATAGAGGCGTACGGTAGCATTGAAGTCAAGACAGCATCAGTTATAGTCTGTATTCGCAATCAGGGTTCTGCTTACTTTCGCTTTAATCCACAAAACCAGTGATTCGTCTACCAAATACCATCAGAGTACCTTGGAAGTGAATCCCGTGCATGAGACAGAGAATTCCCCCTTTCGGCTTATTGTAGGTACCATCAAATTTTCCACATGTTTTCACTCTAGATAGCTTATCCCTTTTGAAGACCTTGGCTAGACCTTTATAAGACGCACTCTTTTAGCGATCTGTAAAGATTGCAATCTCCTAAAGTAGTCTTAAAGTGTCCTATTTAGAAGTCCTTACACAGTCACTGCAAATCTGTGTTCTACCAGGGCACATCAGCTCAAAACATTTGGCGAGAGCACCGTGTCTAGGTTCTGAACATGCTCCTCTTCCTTCTGGTTTGTTTAAACTTAATGAAGAGCATTGATGAAACTACCGATCTCCTTCCTAAAACCTCCCCGGTTAGTTTTATCTCATTCTGAATTCTATGGTATATCCCGACGGCCCGACATGGAACCTCCGACAATAGCTCCCGGCCGGTAGTCTCCTTGGCGTACCTATTAGATAGGGTTTGTCCTCAGTGGAAGGAATGTCCATCATGAGTTCAATTACTGGCTAAAAACCGGTTATCACATGGAGTGGGATACAGTATTTGGAATTTAATCAAGAACCGTCTTGGAAATCCATCCCTCAATGATCAACCCAACCACATAGTAACGGAAAAGATTGAATCCACGAATCTCGTGTCTACTTCCCAACTCATCAAAATCCACTCCTGACAAATCTCTCTTTAGTGGCAACACTGATGAATAAAGGAATTCACATTTATGCCATTGCACACATAAACATTTCCAAGAACACAATTGAACTGTTTTTTGGTGAAGATTTTATCATCACTCCCTAGAGTGTCTAACAAAAGTCTAAGTCTCGTGTCTGTTGGGAGGCCAGATACATAAAACAAAGAAAGTTTTGCCAAAGTTTTCCCATGTAATTGGTTGGTTAGAAGGACCGAAAGAATTTCAGCAGAAGAAATTCGTATTTGAATTGTTTGACACAACTTTGAGTGAGAAAATTTAATTAAATTTCGTCAATATCCTTCGGGTTTTGTCCTCTCCCTACGAGTATACATATGTATCTCCACAACCTCCTGACCCTCGTTAAAAGTTTACCTTTTGATTTTCGATTCCCAACATCCCTTGTCAAAAGGCAGATGAGAGATTAGGATAAGGAGAGTATCCTCTCGAATCTACTGCCCGTAGGGGGTACTTGTTACAATTTGATAAATTGCACATTTTATTCGTCTTATCAAAAATGCATCGGGGGCAAATTTACCCACGTCGAAAGTTGTGACGATGACAAATCTATCTTTGTATCTTCACATCGATTCGTTATTCCTTATTGGTTGTGTCGATGCCGGTGCCGATGCTGATGCTGATGCTGATGCCACATCAACCAGCAATCCCATCACGAGAATTCGCTTTGAAATAAATCCATCTGTCATGAAATAGTTTATAGTCCTCTTAGAAGGGTGATCCGGGTGCATGTTCGGGGCGAGCTCTTTGCCCGCTAAGGATGCTCCGGAAAGATACGAGTACTCTCATTTTGGGGTATGCAAAGAATCAATTTCAATATTCTAGCAAATTTTCTTCCACTCGATTCACATTAGGAGTTCGATGTCTAACGCACCAGAAGAAGCGGAAGCAGAAGCGGAAGCGGAAGATAGAAACGAACTAAAAAAAAAAACATAAAAATCTGTAAAGAATGGTTCCATCTTCTGTCACGTAGTTGTGTGGTGTGTGTGCTACGGTGTGCGTCTGTATCTGAAATAGAACTTACAAATTGCACTTCAAATAGTTCTGGCGGATCCGGTCCCGAATAAAGATGTGCGTTAGCGAAAGCATATCTTCCATATCCTCGAGTGCAAATCGATAAATCGGGGTTTCACCAGCATGATACTCGATGAAGACTTTACATGAAGATTGGGATTCTTATGATGGATGCACACAAAGTAGAAGCTCAAGCTTCAGCTGAATATTTGTACATACTCAGGGTTTACACAGAGCATTATGGTGAAATGTGTGTCTGTTCTGGTGGAAAGGCGACGGGAAACATGTGACTCTGGTCCGAATTATGACGATGGGAAACTTCACATTCTGTGAAGACGGTTGGTGAATTTGAAAGTAATTTTTGGATTGCTTGATTTTGAGTAACAAGGATAGAGAGTGCACTCATCGAGAAATGGAAAGGATAATATCGGGGACTTGATGCAGCTGACGTCGTTGATGGATGGTTGCATTTTGTTCATTTGACATTTATGTTCAGAGGAGTAACTGTGAGTTGTATGTCTTATTTGACGGCATTGACAGAAGGGATAGCAATGCAAGTAGACAGAGCATCGATCCATTTTAGTTCTAACCAGATACCTTTCATTTCTGAATTTCCCCTGCGTAGGAAAGTGGAAATACTCGTAAACATTAACGGGGAAAGCCGTACATAGATAATTGACACTTTCAGCAACACTTCATACGAGAAAACGAGGAGCAGTTACTTGTGCCACTAATTGCCACTCATTCAAAAGATTAGTATCTCGTCAGGTCTCCTGCTTTTAGTTGTCCTATTGTAAATCAGAGGGAGGTAGCTAATTTCTCATGGATGTACGGCCGGATGCTTTTAGTTGCTTCCAGCTCCCAAAGTCTTGCCATCTAGTATGGTTGATCCTGAAGCGTCCAATCGTAAATGGAGCCAACAGGGAGCCCCAAATTCAGTTCTGGATCTGATTCTGATTTTTGCCCTGGTCCCAGACAAAATTTAAGAATGTAAGTTAACCGACCGTAAATGTCTCCACGAAGATACCAGGACCATCCTTAAGGTTGCAATGACAGTTTTTTTTTTAAATTACACGATTAATCAGATCTATCTTGAAATCTGCCATCATCGTCATTGTGAAAATGGACGCGTTCGTTCCTCAGAACGCACAACCATAAGGATAACTTCGATGCAATGACATCTTAAGTCCTTTGCGAGTGGCATGGATTTAATCCATGGTGTAACTACTACCAAGAAAGATAATGGACTATAGCAGCGGACCATTGGTGATCTGTTAATCGTCTTATCGTATGTGGAAGCTTAGTAAAAAAAATGGCATGATAGTAAGAGTTGCGAAAGACAATTGTGCGAGACATCGGTATTTCAAATGACGTTAGTGAATGTCAAATGACGAAAGTTACTCTGTAGATTATGATCAGATACTAATCTGCAAGTAAGATTTCCTGATCTAAAAAAAAAGCCTTTTAGTACTTTAAAGCAAAACAGATGACGGACGGGAAGAATATTCAAATCCCGAAACAACAGATAACTTGCCTGCCGCCGGTTTTTACCACTCATCTTTCTTAAAACGTTTTTTTGCCGAACTAAGAGCGGTTGAATTTTATTTTTATATGTTTCACCCCAACAGGAAATACCATATTGAAGTTTTGAATGGAAAATACCGCAGTAGATGGTTTGAGCATACATTTTCCAGGTAGAAAAAATGACGGAGTTCATTCCGGAATCGATGATAAGTCCCACATTCTCAACTGGAAAAAATTTGTCACTGCAACTAAATGTTGGACAAAAAGTTGGAAAATATGAAGTTTGTACTCGTATCTTCGACATTCTGGGGCATGAAAGTAAACTTCTGCCTTAGTTCCGATTTTTGCAGATACGAGTAGATTAAAATGATAATTTTTGTCTTAGAGCTTTTTTTTGTCAATAATTTGCGCGCGCTCAAAATGTTTGCACACAGCAAGGAAGGAAAATCAGGGAGGATGGAATGAGAGGTACCGCAGGACGTCGGTTTTAAATGTTTGAAGGTCATAATGACCAGAAAATAAAGAGCTAGGCAGGGCATTCCATAAGCGAGTTGTATGGCTTAGGACCGAATCACGATATTGTAGAGTACCTCCGAAAGCGGGCTTGAGGGTATACTGATGAGCATTCATAGGGAGACGGGAGTTACGGTTAAAAGTTTGAAGGGGCGGAATGCTGCTGGCGGTTTCTATGGAACACTGGTGGTGGAAATAGCGATAAAACAGAGTGAGACACGAGACATTACGTCGACGTTCGAGGGTGTCGATTATTTGAGTGATACTATGTAATAGTTCTTCCAATAATTTCGCTCCGTATTGTCCATCTATACATCCATTTGTACATACCTGAAAGTTTTTGGGAAGCACTTTCATTTAATATGCTTGCTTGTCAATATACATACACTTGCGGTCATAAAAACCGCACCATATCAAAGTGATTGAAAAATTGTTAATAACTACGATAGTAATTTTTGTAATGAAATGAAATTTTTGTTGAGTACTCCGCAGTAGTTTATAAGTATTTCTATCTAATTTCCATCTGTTTATTGAATGTTTGAAAAAAGATATTAACAAAGAAAGAAAAACCAGTTAATTTTCTTATTTTTTTAAAATATTTTAATACAGTCATTGGTCAACAAAATCAAACGATACATTTTTTATGTATGTGTTTATAAGATGTTTAGATATGCCACTTTTACCAAAAAATTATCAATACCGAGTTGCTCCTCCTTTGGCGGTTATAACCGCTTTTATTCTAGAAGGCATCGAGTTTACTAGAAGTTCAGTAATATCCTTTGAAATTTCAGTATTCCATACATGTTCCAGAACTTCATTTAGCTTTTTTTTACTCTCTGGTTTATGTTCAGCCACCTTACGTTTCATTACATGCCACAAGTGCTCGATTGGGTTTAATTCTAGTCTGGTAATTCCGAGGTCATCAAACGTTGTCTTGAGCTGAAAGTTATTGAAAGACTCTAGTTACTTGTCTGTTTATTATTTATAAAGTAGACATCTAGAAGTTGATTTATAACACTTCACTTACGGATTTGGCGTGGTGGCAAGGTGCAGCAGAATAATCTTGAAAAATGCACTTGTCAGTATACGAATGATGCTGTTCAATTGATGGTACCAAAAACTCCCTTACTACTTCTCCATATTTTTGAGCGTTCACAGTTCCATTAACAAAGTGCAAAGGGCCCAAAACGTAAAAAGAAAAATATCCCCAAACCATCTGGCTTTGAGGAAACTTCACTGTTTTGACTATGCACTCGTCCTTGAACCTTTCACCTGCTGACCGTCGTACGTATGGCAAATTATCGGCACACAACAAATTAAATTTACTTTCATCGGACCATATCACACATCGCCAATCATCCTGCGTCCAATCTTCGTACTTTTTTGCCCACGTCAAGCGAGCTTTTTTCATTTTTGTGGTTAGGAGAGGTTTTTTCGCTTGTCGTCTTCCATATAAACCTATCTCCCGTAGCCATCGGCGTATGGTTTCGGTGCTTAGATCAACTTGATGAAATTCCCTCAACTCTGCTCTTATACGGACAGCACTTTTAAAGCGATCTTTCATGCTAATTCGTTGTAATACATTGTCCGTCTTCTGGGTTGTTTTACGTTTTCGTCCCGAGCCTTTTTTCCTTTCCAGTGGATCCAAATTTTCTTTTTTCTTCATCAGTTGTACGATAGCTAAATGACAGCATCCTATTTTAACCGCAATCTCACGATAGCCAAGCCCTTCTTCAATATTTGAACTTTTTCGTCCGGAGTCGGTTGATTATATTTACCAGACATTTCACTTTCTTTCACTTGTTACCGTCACAACTCAATTCAAACTGATTTTGTTTTGCATTGAATACGAGGCCGAACTCCGCTATGGGGAATACCCTTCATTAGTATGAGAAAAACCCTTACGATCTGATGTAATTCGGCATTTTTTAAGAACTCATTAGGTGGTGCGGTTTTTATGACCGCAAGTGTATGTTCTCCTTAACCCTTTAACTATTTAATTTTGTTTCGAAAAACTTTTTCTGACTGCTTAATTATTTTTCAACGAAAACGAGTATACTCGACGAATACAGAGTTATTTATTTTAATTAGAGTGCCATTGTGCATTGATATTTATGTTGTAGAGAGATAGACGGGGTCCACACAATTTAGCAACAGCAGACGTTCGTTGCGTCCAATTTTGGCGAAGGACTTGAAGATATTCCATTATAAAATGCAAACCGTCCGCCAACTGTTTTCTGTTGATCGTGGGGTGAGTATAACTTACTCCCATTCTCTGTTAAGCCTGGTACAAGAAGAGGATGATTTCGTATCTAAAATCATAATGACCAACTAAGCCCATTTGCACTTAAGAGCTTATGTGAATAAACAAAATACTATTTACATAGTATCACCTATGAGTTTTATCGCACGGTTTTGAATCCGATATAGCAGGTGCAGAGATGCTTTGGGCGCACCCGACCAGATATGGCCATTGCACTCCAAATTCGGGCGAATAAACGCTTTATATATTGAGGCCAGATCAGAGGGGGTAAAGTACTTCTTACATCGTTTGAGGAAACCTAGACAATTCGCGGCATTTTTGACGACATCGAATATTCAAAGTGTGTTGTCACTGACACACATACCGAGAATGGAAAGCTTTCCGGCTTCAACGATGTAAGTGCCATTCATGGATAATGGCTGGGTGTTTAAATTTCGCCGTCAGATGCCTTAGAAATATCAAGTGCAACTACTCGTATCTTGCTTTCGCCAGACTGATGTACGCTTTAGTTCCACTTTTCGGTGAGACATGCCTTTAGATCACTAGTGGACTTATTGCTACGAAAACCATATCGGTCATCGAGAAGTTTTCGTGTTTTCAGATATTTCATGCCAGCGAGGAAGAACATCTCTTCAGAAGGAGAGGAGATATACCATCTGGACCAGCGGATTTGTGAATGTTAAGATCTTTAAGAATTCTTGCTACTACACGAGTGCGAAAGTGCATTTGTGCTATTGAGGATTCGACGCACTCAAGTGTAGACGGAGACAAAGCACAATCTGGGAGTGTTCAGCTGGTTGTAAAGTGTGCAGCAAGCAGATTGGCCTTCCCAAGAGCTGACAGCTGGAATGTAATTGAGCGTTGGGATGGAGGATGAGACAGAATTTCTAATATTTTTGACGAACGAGCAAAAATTTTTACTACCTTTGGGACATTGTAGTATTTTCTGCCCCAGTTTTTGGTCGTGTTGGAATTTTACATGCTTAAGAAAGACGTAGCAGTCATTCCTGGCTCGTTTAAACTTTTTTCTGTTTTCTCTGTTGGGTTGGTCTTGAAGGACCGAAAAATCATTTCTCTAATCCTTACTGCCTCTTTACAGCTCGAATCGTACCATGCCTTTTCTTTTGGTCTGATACTCTTCATCCGACGAGGGATAAAGGATCTTATTCCGAAGAAAATAGTGTCAGCGATAATATCAGCAGCGGCATCCACGTCGTTATCGAGGAAACATAACGCACAGTTAAAATTCCTAAAGAAGTTGTTAAGTCCGCTCCAATTGGCTTTCTCGTATTGCCATACGATTCTTTTAGGAATCTTTTCTCTAACTGTGTGGTCGGTGTACGAGAAATTAGCTGATATGACGCAATGGTCCGATGAGCCTAGAGGGGAGAGCACATCAACGGTGTACTTATCAGGGTGAGAAGTTAAAAACAAATCCAGGGCTCATTTACAAGCTGCGTTAAGTTGTTTTTCGTAGCGAAGGTCTCAACACACCGTCCTTCGGCTGTTGTCTGTACACAATGTCGAAGCCACCCAGAATTGTGTATGTTGAAACGGCCCGTAATAACGATTTCGGTATGAGGATACAGGGATACAATTCTTTGAATGGAGTCAGGCAGCGCATCAAACTCATTAAAAGTCGAATTGCTGTCGAGTTTGGGGCTTCTGTAAATAAAGCAGCTGTGGGTAATTTGTTTACGGAGATTGAATTTTAACCACATGAAATTGAATTCCGGTTTGGAACAGGGACTACATTGTGGGGGAGTTTGGTAAACTACATCACTACGCACGTAAATGGCGAGACAGCGGTGAGAAAAGAATAATAGCACAAGTTCGTAGGCAGGTACCTTCAGATCAGAGTGATCTGAGGGGTGTGGGCGGGGATCTACCTGTGTTTCACTAAGTGCCAAAACAGCTGGTCTATATTTACAGATTTTGGCATACGCAGAAAAGTGGATACAATACTTTTTAGCCCTTTACTACTACTTTAGAGGTAGATAAAGTCCATTACTAGCTGAAGGTTGTTGCTGCCCATTTTGATGTTTTGTCAATGTTGTGTGTTCCACTTTGTTGGCAGTATATGTCGTACATTGTTTTTCCTTCGTTGAGGGATAAACCCATCTTTGAGGCTTCTGCTTCAATAGTCTCAAACGCTCCATTCACAGCTCGCCGTGCTCTCGTTATGTTAATGTCGTGTGCGTATGCTATGAACTAAACAGACTTTTGAAGGATGCGTAATATCAAGAACGATGTTAAAAAAGGCACTTGGCACCACATTTACTTGTTTTAGTCCTTTCCTGATATTAAATGTCTCTGTTTTGTCATTACCTTGACGGAGCAGCGTGCATTCTCCATCGTCATCCTGCTAAGTCGAATGAGCTTGACAGGGATGCCAAAACAGGACTTGGCTGTGTATACTTCGTCTCTATAGATGCTGTCATATGCGACTTGGAAATCGATGAAGATGTGGTATGTATCGATTAGGAACTCCAGGGTTTTTGTCAAGATCTGCCGCAATGTGAAAATTTGATCTATGAACTGACGAAGGGGCTTAGGTATTGGCATAGTGCGGCAGACTATGCGATATTCAGGAGACTTATTCCGCTGTTGTTGGCGTAGTTCAGGGAATTTCACTTCTTTAGAATCGGACAAACAATACTGACGTTCCATTCATCGGGCATACTTTGGTCGACCCAAATTTTAGAGATGAGTTGTTGTATGTGCCTTATCCAATCAACACCTGCTGCCCTAAACCTGGAAATGCTTTCATCTTGCTTTGGTGGACGGAAATGTTGTCTGATTTCGTTGTGGTTGAATGGTTCATTCCGGCTGACAGTGGTATGTTGTTCGTCATCACCGCTAAATAGTCTGCAGAAATAATCGTTCCAGATTCTTAGCACCGATTGCGGTTTTACCATAAGGCTTCCTTCTACATTTTCAGATTTCTATTCGGGCTTTACAACTTTGGTATGTTCGTTTTATGTTTTGGTGAACCTTCCTAACTTCATTTTTCCTCGGGTGGCACCTCTCTAAGGCCTTGATCGAGCGCTTCTCGTGATCTTTTTTTTTTTCCTTCTCAGGAGTCCCTTCCACGTTTTCTGCTCATAGAACTCACGAGCTCCTCTGCTTCTTTTCTGCAGAGCCGCTCTGTAGGCCCTCTGTTTTTCTGGATTTGCCTGTCTGAGTTCATCATCGCAAAAAGGGTTTCTTTGTTAGGTTCGTTAAAATACAGCTCATCAGAGTAACCTTCTCTGATTGCTCTTTGGCGGTGATGCCACTGATTCGGATTTCTTGAGAGGTTAAGTAAGAATCGATCGGAAAAGGATCCCTCTAATGGTTCACTGTCTTTAGACTGGTATCTGTATCTTGTTTCCAACAACATAATGGTCCGAACCGATGTTAGCTACTCGGATGTTCGGATATTCAAACCACTTGAGAAGTGCCTTGCGAGGATAGCAATATAATCAATTGACGGATTGTCGATTAGGAGCCAGTCAGGTCAATTTATGTGTATCAAGGTATGGGAAAAAAACTGGATATGTAGTGGCATTACGTCTCGCCACGGAATCAATAAGTTGGTGTTAGTTTCCGAAGGTTACGTCGTGGAGGCTGTACTTTCCGACGACGTCACCAATATGCCCTCCTTGACGATTTTCACGTTATATTTAGGGCATTACTCGTACTGTTGTAGAGGAGCTTGAAGTAGCAATCTTTGGTAAGCCCTTCGGTTTCCCCTGTCGGGGCGTGGGTGTTTATGAGGCTTATTTTTGCGAATTTAGCCTTTATGCAAATCTTCTGGAGATCTGAAGATCATGAGTTAAGCTCAAGTTCCCTAAGTCTAATCTGCATCCGAATAAATACTGCGACTACTGTCCTTGTCGCGTCGGTTTTCTGTAACATTCTCCATAGAAGGTATCATCGCACATCTTGGATGGCGGTTATGCCTGCTTTTGTAGCAATCAAGGATTTCGATTAGTGTTTCGGCTGTACGCGGTCTCTTAAGTTTCCAAGCATTCTACATGCAGATCCGAAGATCGTCGTCCTATAATCATTGTGCAGCTGGTTTGTCACACTTTTATTTTGTTATCCCTTCTGTTTAAGGTTGTGCGCCCTATGGCGGCGAGGATCGGTATTATGCTACTTGTCGATCATGTTAGACTATATGATTAAGGATTTACGTAAATAATCTAATAAACCATATCCAAGAGGTATTATTGGATGGGAAGTACTATCAGAGGTGTCCATACTCGGCTATTTAGAATCGTAGGCTGCAGCCTTGTTGAACAGTGTTAACCAGAGAAAACCCAACAAATCACGGTTTGAGGAGAAGCACAGCAAGTCCATCAATGGTCTGCATTAACTCAAAATGAAACAGAAGGTTGAGGGTAGTGTTCAGAATCTGAACGGTGCCTTAACCAATTGTTTTGAACTCCATTTCATGGTGGAACACAAATTTGCGGCCACTATGCAAGACTCAGTGAAGCAAGCAAATTAGTCAATGTGCTCGAGAATTTGTTGGCACCTAAATTGAGTCGACGTCAGAGACTCTCTTCCTGGTTTACAATCAGTTCTTATCTCTGAAGCTGCTAGTGAGTGGAGTAGCACAACTAGCTATAGCGTTTATCTGTCACCGGTTGCGGTTTCTTTTTTTTTATGTCTTCAAGTCGCCTGACACAGATGGCATATATCCTATTTGATTGCTTATTATTTTTACTTAGGTGGCGCTACATTTCGGGGTGAACATGAGCCTCAACTAACAAGCCTCCCCAGCTAGTCCGGGGTCTTGGCTAACTGCCTCCAGTTGCGCACACCAAGTCGGTAGAGGTCCTCTTCTACTTGTGCCTGCCACTTTAGTTGAGGTCTTCCCATACTGCGTTGCACCTCCGAGTTAGATTCGAAATCTCTGTGAGCCGAAGCATTGGTGTCCGTTCGCTCTACCTGTCCTAGCCATCTCAGGCGACTGATGTACAGTTTTCTGACTAGGTCGATGTCGCTGTACAGCTCGTATACGAGTATATCCAATATGCTGGTGGCAGCTCTGAAGATAATTTTCACTGTTAGCCTGGCACAGCCATATAAAGCGAACGTCTGGGTAACAATAAGAGTAGTCTTTATACCGAAAAGCGGAAAAGATGACTACGTCATGTTCCCGCAAAACTGCTTTGCGAAAGCATCCTCTACCCAACGACGTTGAGTGCGGCCATTATGTGAAGGGAAGGACAAACTGGTGTTGATACAGTGTCCCGAGTCTTATCCTGCGTACTGCCCTGCTCATTGCCTAACCCTCTCAATGGTTGCCCTAAAGCGCAGGCATTCTTAGAATTGAACGATTGAACGACGATTGGTCCACTAGAAGTCAATCCTCTCAAAAGTGAGGTTGTCCTCTTCACGACAAGGAAAATGTTGTGTGACTTAACTCATCTAGTGCATCACCATTTAGTCGAGAGGCTGAATTCTGTGAGTCTTGCCTGGGTTTCAGGGTACAGTGTGACTAGGTACGGCTCAGAATGGATTCTCTCAGGACCCGAATCTAAGTTGAGACTGTCTGCAAGGACTTTTATTGGCAGTCGGGTTTTATGGGAGCATAACTACAGATGATACAACTCTTCAGGATGCCGGCAGACCAAACGAATTATTCCCGACGTCTGTAAGAGCTCATCGGCTTTCCCACTGTCCCATAGTAGGAACGAATTCAGACTGCTTATCGATGTCCTAAGGAGGCACTTTACTGGCTAAGTAACACAACATTCTGATGACGACACCTTGGAGCGAGTGTTTGTGCTACGTTTACATCCGTCTGTAGGCATTCGGCGCTAAATGTAATGCGAGCTTGTACTATTGGTACTTTACCATTGAAGTGCTGACTCATCCTGGAAAAGGAACATACAAAGAGTACTCTGGACTAGTTATCCGTTCAGACTGCGACAATGAAAGGCAAGCGCACTTTCCAATAGCGCCAGAATGAATAAATAAAATGTTGACCCTTTTACCATGTTGAAATATCTAGGGACAGATTCAGATCTTTAATGCCGGGGTATCTGCTTTACAACACCACAGTTTACACCGATTAAGGCTGCAGAATTTTCACTGCAACTGATTTTAGGATTCGTGTTTCATCACAGAGGTCGGTAACGAAAGGCCGATAGGATAGAGTCAGAACTCAACACCTCCCAAGACGGTTAATATGAGATCACGTCAATCGGAAACCTTAACGCTCGTAGGATATCAAAGCAACACAGTCACGCATGGTTTCAAATCAATGCACAATATTTCAAAAGATTTCTTGGGTGTTAAAATCGCAGTCATTGGAAGTCTATCAACTATCCTTCTGCAGAAGCAGTTTAGTCTTAAATGACGAATGACATGCAGTCTAACTTACAGAACAGATGTTTTTATCTTTATGATGCGATTGACACCCGCTAAGAAAAAAGTCTTAATGAAATCATGGAAACATTACGCCAGGTTTATGATGCCCCTTATCTCATGAACAAAACAGCTATGACTACAACGGCTCACCATCAACAAAGTAAATCCTTTGGCATTACTCCTCAGAATCCACATTCCAAATGGAAACGATTTACTAGAAACTTTAATAAAATCAAAAAGCCAACAAGGCTTTCACTTTCTTTTTTTATTCCTGAAACGAAATCTCCGAGAGCCCTTTAAATCCTACAGATACCCAGGACCATCATTTGGTTATTTATGTATGTACCTAACCAGATTTTTTCTCTTCGCTTTGTTTCAATATTCGTATCTAAGACCTAATCTGAGAGACCCCTTTAGTTAAACAAATCCTATACGAGTATTCCATGGATGAAAGTCGTCGACGTTGTTTTCTTTTTCAAATTTAATCCTGTAAGCCTGCCAAGTACGGCATGAGGACAGAAGGAGACAACGTTAATAATATTTTATGCCAAAGTACTTGTAATTGTTTTCGTTCCAGAGAACTTGTTGTATGCCAGGAACCACATAGAAACCAAGATAATCAGATACTTTTGTCCTGCTCGAGAGATGAAAAAGAAAAACGAAAAACCCGAAATGTATTCCCTTTGGGGCATTTCATCTTTACCATCGTTCAGATGTTTGGCTCATTTTCCATCCATCTCAGCACAATCACAGTACCACCACCATCCCATCTTATTCATTAACCGAAGCAGCGATGAAATCCTTCTCGTAGAAGTATCTTTCCTTTCAAGTGAAACACTTAGCCAAGCAAAGGAGCAGAAGTAACAGAATCTTACCACATCCACGACCACGATGAGGACAACCACCACAACCCAGATCAGTACTCTGAATAAGAGTAGACGTATAAAATTCATTTCATCCTCCAAACGTGGCCATTGCAGGATGGTTCGACTAAATTGCTAAGAAACGCACCCAGGCGTGCCAACAATATTTTTCTAGGTGTCAGTTAAAGTAATTATCCTTGTAGAAGAAACCGGCCTGGAGGCTTTGAATTTGAAATTAGCCACTGGCAACAGTGAGCAGTGAATATTGATTGCCTGCCTTATGGAATGAAAGAGCCGACCCGGATCCATGGTCACCATATCCAGTTCTGGAGAAGAAAATATCTTTCGACCTGAATAAATTCGTTTGTTCAGAGTTGAATTAGAGCGGCGATAAATTAATGAAGCCGCACACATTCCTGGCGTGCGGTGGCGCTTCAGAGAGATACAATTTCACCAATTTCTACGGGACATGGTAAAAGAAATTCCAATCTTGTAATTAGGCTTTAAGTGGTGTGATAATTGCCCAACAGAAGGATGTGTACTGTAGAAGCAAATGTTGTGATGGTGAATCTGTATTTTATTTAATTTCTATCCTTTTCTGGAGATACAGATACCTTTGTATCCGGTGTGGAATGTATTTGAATTCATTATGGGCTAATGGAATTGTTGGCATTGTCAGCAAATCAGTGTGGTCAAATGTGCCGTGAAGGAGGTGTAACATGAAGATAAATGTGCAACTTAGTGGAAAATGCCATTCTAAAGGGTGATAGACAAGAGTCCTTCTGAGGTTTAATGCGCAGAAATTAGGAAAACATTTTTAAATGAAACTTAGTGAAAGGGGATAGCTCCCGTTGAACTTGATAGCACGTAAGCCTCTAGGCCGTTTGTGTTTAGACTGCGCTATTACATGAGAGCACAAACGTTCTCAATTTAGCTTCTCACTATCAACTCCTACTCTCACCTCTACGTTGGTGACTGATAGGTGCCTAGTACCTCGACTGGAGATTGGGTAACCAACCCCTTTAGAAGGTAGTTGGGGCAGCGGGAAGCGAACGAGAGAGGTGGGATGAGTGACCTCTCACTAGGGCACTTGCTCTTGTTCCAGGCGGCAGCGGAGGAATTCCCTAGATGGAAGCAACGGTGGCGTCTACAGTTCCAATCAGGCTGAACTATTAAGTGTAATCCCTATATGAGCTACTTCGACGTATTCGGATACCAGGTCTATAGGGATCTCCAATACTGAGTCAGGCGGATGAACCCTTATTGGGTCAACGGCAGCGCTCATATCCCGAAGTGGATTACTGGCACCGGAATATCCGGCCTGCTGTCCTAAGGTCAAATCTAGAGCCTGGCCCTCCAAGTTGGGGGTTGTGCCACAACCAGCCTCGGATAATGGAACTCCTCAAATGGCAAATAGACCCGGAACGTCAATGGACTACGATATGAGAGTATGTACCTGGAATGTGCGAACGCTGTACACCCCAGGTGCTACTCAAAAACTAAAGTCTGTCCTCGAGCGGTATAAGGCAGATATTATTGCCATCCAGGAGATATGATGGATAGGATCAGGCATGATGAAAAGACATTTATTACAGCTGCCATAAAAGAATCGGCTCAGCTCAAAAGTAATTGACTTCAAGCTGATAAGTGATCGCCTGTCTGTGATCCGCATCAAAGCTACCTTCCAAAAGATAAGCCTAATATGTGCACACGCCCCTACCGACGAGGCTGAAGACCCCATCAAGGAGGAGTTCTATAAGCTCCTGGATGGAGCCTACGGAGCCTGTCCAGAGTATGATGTCAAAGTCGTACTCGGGGACTTCAATGCTAAAGTCGGAAAGGAAAACATCTTTAGCGGGTTAGTTGGTAAGCACAGAATCCACGAAAAGACAACAGACAACCGCTACCGACTAATCGATTTTGCAGCAGCTCGTAATACGGTGATAAGTGGCACTAGGTTTCCAAGGTTAAGGATCCACACAGCAACCTGGCTCTCTCCAGGCGGTCGAACCGCCAACCAAATCGACTATGTGTTAATTGATGCGAAGCACGCATCCAACATCCTCGACGTGCGCACATTCCGAGGGACAAATGTTGACTCTAACCACTTCCTTGTTGCGGCTAAATTCAGAGCTCGACTGTCCAACGAGAAGAAACTGCGAACCGCCCAGGAAAAAAAATCCAACGTTCGACGCCTTAGCACACCTGGAGTAGCCAGAGACTACAGAGAGCGCCTGAGTGAGAAACTCTCCGCTGTGCATTCACCTACCACAGACGCCAACCACCAGTGGTGCCAGTATCGCGACATCATCAATGAGGTAGCCGAAACCATCTTAGGGTACCAGCCACCCTAGAGAAAGGGCCCGTGGTATGATGATGAATGCATTTACAGGAAAAAGGTGATGCATACAGGAAAATGCTGCAGCGCAAATCAAGGGCAGCAAGGGAAGAGTATTGAGCCAGGAGGAGGGAAGAGAAGAAGATCCTGCGTAGAAAAAAGAGGGCTTACGCAGCATCCCAGCTTAGGGAGATCGAAGAGTCTCGTGATCGAAACAACATCCGGAGGTTTTATAAGAAAGCCAAGCAAGTGGCTGCTGGCTTCAAAACCGTTACACAAGCTCTTCGAAACACCGAAGGAAACTTAGTCACCGAAGCACAGGGAATAGCAGATGTGTTTAAGCAGCATTTCCAGCAGCTGCTAACTGTGCATCATGTAGAGAGAATGATAGGGCAAGAAGAGAACCCACGTCCAGTCAATGAAGAACCAGTTCCACCACCCAGTATAGAAGAAGTTGGCATAGCTATTAAAAAGCTTAAGAACAACAAGGCTGCAGGCTCTGATGGTTTACCAGCCGAACTCTTCAAATATTCAATAAATACGAACTCTTCATCCAAGTATGGGTGGAAGAAAGTATGCTCGACGACTGGACTATCAGCTCCATATGCCCCATCTACAAAAAAGGCGATCCTATGTCTTGCAAGAACTATCGTGGCATATCGCTGCTTAATGTCGCATATAAGATCCTATGCAACGTACTGTGTAAACGTCTCAAACCGTTCTGCAACACACTAATCGGCACGTATCAGTGTGGCTTCCGGCCCGGCAGATCGACTATAGACCAAATTTTCACACTGAGACAAATCCTGGAAAAGACTAACGAATTTCAAGTCGAGACTCACCACCTTTCATCGACTTCAAGGCCGCATATGATAGCATTAATCATCAGGAGCTTTATATGGCGGTGGCCGAATTCGTCCTAGAGCAGATAGTGCGCAGGGCAGCTGTCAACACGGAAGGCACTATCTTCAACAAGTCCGTCCAGCTCCTGGGATATGCGGACGATATTGATATCATTTGGCGCTCGCAGCGTTCCGTGATAGAGGCTTTCACGCCGATTGAAGAACAGACGAAATTCGTTGGCCTGGAAGTAAACGAGGACAAGACCAAGTACATGCTGTCAACAAACAAAGAATCATCTGTCAACCGCCTAGGACAAAACGTCACTATTGATAGCAACAATTTCGAGGTATCTAAGGAGTTCATCTACCTCGGAGTAAACATGAACTCCACGAATGACAGACACCCTAGTGGAGATCCGACGAAGAATTACCATAGGAAACCGCTGCTACTTCGGTTTTTCAAAGCAATTTGGTTCAAAACTCCTTAATCGAAGGACGAAATGCACGCTTTACAAAACCCTTATCCTGCCAGTTCTACTGTATGGCGCCGAGTGCTGGACGATAAGCACGAAGGGAGAGCTAATTCTGGGCTCCTTCGAAAGAAAAATTCTTCGACGGATTTTTGGTCCTGTGTGCGAGGAGGGCGAATGGAGGAGAAGATACAACCGCGAACTCTATGAGCTATACCAAGATGTGGATGTAGTCCAAAAAGCCAAAATACGTCGAGAACATTGGCTCGGCCACATCGAGCGAATGGGCAACAATGCTCCAGCTAAGAGAATCTTCGAATCTCAGCCCTCAGATTCGAGACGACAAAGAAGACCGAACCTACGTTTCAAAGACCAAGCTATCGCGCATGCCAGAGCGCTTGGTCTGGATAACTGGAAGCAGCGTGCCCTGGATCGTAGAGGATGGAAGGCTGAAGTGTCTCAGGCAGAGACTCTCCACGGGTCGGGAGCCCATTAAGTATTTATTAATTCTTTCCAGCCATTTTTGATCGACGTAGGAGATCGGAAAAAAATCCAACCTATGAGTGAGATCTCAGCTCAGAGATTTAGACAAGACCACCCTGGGCTCCATATGACAGAAAAACGGATAATCGGACGTCAAAGCCCTTAGTCTAAATAGTTGAAAGCAGCGTGGTCCGAGGCCATGAGTCAAGACATTACAGTTTTTCTAAGCTGTAGAGACTTACTCATAACGAGAACTAATTGAATCATTTAAAAAGTCTAGGAGAACGAAAACATGATTGATAAGTGGATTATCGGCTCTATCAGTTCTACGCAAGAAAAAAATGCGGAATCGTATGAGGGACATCCTGGCTTTAGTTTACTTTTTACTATTTAAAACTTGACGATCCCGGACCTCAACCAACATGCTTGTCTATCTATACCTAGCTAACTGCCTCCAGTTATGTACATTTAGTTGGTTTAGGTCCCCTGTCAACTGCATGCAATACTTACGCAGAGTCTTCCAATGCTGCCTGGTCCAACTACTACGCTTTTTTTTTTTTTTTTTTTGCGTGGCACCAATGATCCGACGTCCATTGGTAGTATCAGATTCTTACTGACTGAAACCACCTCCCAGGGAATCTTTCCGTTTATTCCCCCGCGGAACTACCGCTAAGTATTACTTCGAAAGGAACGGATTTGAGCTTCTTGCTTCATCACGGGGTGCTTAGCGAATTCGCGTTCCGTTGCTGTTCTAAATTCCTTAGATCGCACATTATTCGTACTGCTGCAATGGTACACCGCAGCCCAAAGATCTTCAGATTTCAACATATATCGAACTATGTTTTCCGGTGTTAGCCGTTCACCAAATTCTTCACACAATATAGGTCTTTCGTTTGCATACCGCGCACATTCGAAGAAAACGTGCTCCACGTTCTCTACCGCGTTTACGCAGCGAGGACAGGACGGACTCAAATCACGGTTTCGCTTGAATAGATATTCCCGGAAACAACCGTGACCCGCCAAGATAGTAATTCAGTTCGCCGTGTTTTCGTTTTACTCAACTTTCAATCCTTGGGATTAGTCGGTACGTCCATCTCCCTCTTTGGGACTCATTCCATTGTTGTTACCACGCTTCTATACTGCAGCCTCTTTCAAATTTCTTCGCTTGATTTATGGATGGCCCGATTTGCACACGATTTTCATAAAGTCGTCTAGCTTCTAAAACTACGATATCGATTGGTACCATAGAGGATAGTACCAATATCGCGTCGTGGAATACCGTTCGAAATGCACATAATCTGTACACAGATTTGAATCCCTTCATGTGTGTCTTTTTATTCGTGACGTCAGACGATATTTGTATGGAGGCTACAACTCTCGCAAGCATTAATCGTTTGCCTTGTTTCGGGCAACCGATATTCGACATGAGTCTCGAAAGAACGCCTATCGCTTTTGACGATTTCTTGCAAGCGTATGCGAGGTGATGCTTGAAATTAAGCCGAGCATCAATCATCACTCTCAGGTATTTTATAAATGGGCTGGAAATAATTGTGTGCTATCCGACTTTTATAGTTTTCTTCTCTAACACCCTTCTACTTGTAATGAGAACGGATTCCGTTTTATGTTCCGCGCGGACTAAACTCATATCGCGTAGCCAGTTTTTTATTAGTGATATTGTTTCGTTGCAATACAACTCGATTTCGTCCGCGAAACCTATAATGGTGGCTTCCCTGAGAACTGGGAGTCGTAGAATGTCGTCATACGTCACGTTCTACAGTAAGGGACCTAACACTGATCCTTGGGGCACGCCCCTGTAATTTTATATAACTTCGTCCCGTCGTCGGAGTCGTAAGGGAGCAACCTATCGGTAAAGTAGCTCGTGATCAATCTTAATATGTACTTCGGTACATTTAATCTTTCGAGACATTGTAAAATACGCGACCAGTTCATGTCAAGTATAACCACGGCGCAGTACTTTTTACTGCCTCCTTTCCATCGTCTACACCGATTAGGCTTTGTCTATTACGACTTTAATCGCGTAGATTGTCGATCGGCCCTTTCTAAAGCCGTATTGATATTCCGCGAGTCCGTCAGTGGCTTCAATGATAGGCTGTAGTCTGTTGCATATAATTCGCTCTAATATTTTGCCCATAGTGTCGAGCATACAGAGCGGCCGATAAGATGAGGGCTCCTCCGGCGGTTTATTTCCTTTTGGTAATAATACCAACCGTTGGTATTTCCATTGTTCCGGAAATATTCCCTCGCTTAAGCATGCATTATATATGATAACGAAAACGTCTATGCGGGCCTTCATCCCTTTATTTAAAGCCCTATTTGGTATGCCGTCTGGACCAGGGGCTTTCTTATCTTCTACCCTCTCGATTGCAGCGGTGAGTTCATCGGTTGTTGTGGCAGGAATGTGTTCATATACTATAGTTCTCCGATCTCGCTTAGTAGAAGTCCGCCATGTTGAGAGGGAAACAGAGTTTCTACGATTCTGCTGAGAAATAGCGGGCAAGTTGGTGACGGTGTCTGAGGCGTTTTGAGCTTCGCGGTTATGATTTTGTACGCTTTGCCCCATACATTTTCGTTCAATTGCGTCCAAAGATCCTTAAAGCACTGTCTTTTGCTAGACTTAATGGCGGATTTGAGTGCGCGCGTGCTTCTTTATATCAATATCAAATATCTATCCGTATCGCATCTAGACCGTTGGTATTTTCTTCGTGCCTTAAGACAATGTCGTCGTTCCACCAATATGTTGGACGCCGGCGGTTTTGTGTTCCCGTTCGAGCCATTGATATATCGCAGGCAGCGTGCAGTTGTCGCCTTACTTGACGTGCGATCTCGTCAGCAATTCTCCCTTCAACTAAAGCTTCAGCGATTGCGTACTCTAAGAGCTCCTCATCTAAGGTGTTTACGTTGCATTTCGCCTTGCTAGTTTAAGACTGGGTGTTTCGAGGTCGTGTAAGACTATGGAGATCGATTATAATTTCATTATAGTCACTGTGGGTGTAGTGATTACTGACGCGCCATGTCGTTTGCCTAGATAAGCTACTACTAACGAATGTAATATCAACAATTGAGCCTGCACCCGCTCTACTAAACTTGTTCGCATTTCCCATAGCTACGGCGACGTCCAAATTAGAGAGCGCTTCGAGTAGAATGGTTCCCCTTTTATTCGTTAGCATGCTTCTCCATTCTACTACCCATGCGTTAAAATCACCGGCTATAATAGTTGGCGTATGATCCTTAGCATCAAGAACTATGCTTTCGACGACATGTTCTGCTCAATAGTAAGGCTAGAAGGGACATAACTGCGGTATACGAGTACATATGTATATATCATTTAGCTTTGCTCGTACGAAGTAGTTTTTCTCGCCGAACGGTGGTATCTGAAACGTGGTCCAACTAGGCTAGTTCCGGCTGTAGGACTGGTGTCTATTCGCCCTATATAACCTAACCATTTTAATTGCTGTAAGCGAAGCCTATATCGTCCCGGAGAATCTTTCACTTAAAGCAGTTATATGTCCTCTGAGCTGCATAACAGAATAGGGATGTTGACGGTCTTGCATGCCGTCTTCTTTATTTCTCAAGACATGGTTAAGTTTCTCACGTACTCCCTTTGCTTATAGAAACAGCGGTTGGAAAGAGTTATACTTTGCTTAATCCCCACTCGATGATATTTCTTCCAACTTCGATAGTTACGGTAGTTCTCCCTAGACATCCTGCATAGCCTTTGCACAGATTTTGAATGAGATGCTAACACCAGACATGGCTCATGATTGCTCGTCTCTAAAGACTCTATTGTAAGTAATCTAAAAACCGATGAAGATTGTGTGTATGCTGCATATTTCGATAATGAACTTGTCAGGTCTAAAATTGCACTGATATGGACTTATCAGGTTGTTAACGATAGACCTTAGAAGTTCACGAAATACGATCATTGCGACTTGCATGCAATGTTTAGTAGACTTATCCCATGTAGTTGACGCAGTTCTGGGCATCTTATTTCTTCAGGACCAGACCGACGATGCTGAGATTTCATTCATCGGGATGATCGGGTGCATACTTCTTGCCAGATAATCTCCTCCAACCCCTGAAAATCTAGTCGGCTGTGCTGTAGCGGTGTATGCGGATAATTGGACGGATATTTGAAAGATTGTGTCTTTTGTGTTGGCGCATGAGTTTTGCACTAGTCTGTCAAGAGCGATCTTAAACAAATCGCATGACCCTCATGGCCTTGTCTAAATCCTTTTTTGACATCAAATGTCTTGGTGAGTTCTTTACCGACCTGAATGGAGCAGCCTGCATTCCCTATCGTCATCCTGCACAAACGGACGAATTTGGCTGGGATGCTAAAGCTCTGTATAGTTCATCTCTAAAGATGCTGTCATACCGGGCTTGATGGGTTTTTTTTTCCAAGATATGCCTTAGTGTGAATATTTGATCGATGGAGGGACTTTTCTGGTCTATAGCCATACTGATATGGGCAAACGGCTTCAGGCGTTCACATAATACGGCAGAGAGGATCTTGTAGACGATGTTAAGGAGTCTGATGCCTCTGTTGTTGGCGCAGTCCATTCTTGAAGATCGGACAAGCCATGTTGAGGTTCCATTCATCTCTCTCTCTCTGAAAATTTTCTTCGACTACGCGATTTTGCCTCGCATTCACACAGTATGTGTGTTATGATGCTGTTGAGGAAATGTTGATGATCTGCAAATATCAGTATCTGACAATTTGAATATCTTTGCGTGTCTCCGCATGTGACAGTGTGCTGTCAGGATTCCTATTACTGTCCTAAGCTCATCCCTGTTTAATTTTATTTGCTTCCTAGGTGTTTTGCCGTAAAAAAGTGGCAAGAGAGCCTTGGATACCCTGTGTCCTTCAAGTCTTGACCACCTTAGGTTGGTAGCATTTTTTCCACGATAGTGCCCTTACTATGTAAAGGGGTGGTTTGATGTTGGCAACCTCATTATTGTCCAGTAGCCCTCCTTTTCTTGCGAGCTCATCCGCTTGTTCATTTCTTTTAATACCGCAGTGTCCTGGCATCCAACACAGTCTCACCCGGTTCTGACTGCATAGTGCCTTGAGCACTGTGCGACAGCCCCTGACTGTATCAAAGCTGACGTGGGTTGATTCCATTGCTTTGAGTGCGGCCTGAGTATTGATGTAGATAGCGATTTCTCTTTCGGTTACCGATCTTGTCTGCATTAGCTCAGCCTCCCTGAGGACAGCTGGAATCTCTGATTGGAAGGCACTGCTTGCGTCCGGTAGTCTTATAGACACTTTGAGCCATCTGTGAAAATTGCAATTCAATTTGACCTGATTATTGCATTTTTTTCCAGTCCGGATATATTATAGTATATCACACGGGATGTCGAAGTCAACCAAGGATGGAATTTCATCCGTTAGAATTGGATTGCCTGACAGTAGCTTCGCTAGAACCGTGTCATGTCCGAAATTACTTCTCTTGAAGTAACCCAGCAAGTTTTTTGATTTGTAAATCAAGCGGTGTTAGGTGCAAAAAGCTGTCCAGTGCTGCCATAGGGGTGGTACGTAGCGCACCTGTAATGGCTATGGAAGCTGTTCTTGGAACCGCCGCTAATTTTCCGTAAACAGTTTTCTTATTTGTTGTCTTACCACCACCGTGTATAGTAGCGTGGAGTGAAATTTTATTTTTTTTGTATATTTACTATGGCATATCCGCAAAAAGCTGCGTGATAGGCACAACAAGCAAAAACTTAAAATACTTTTTGTCCAGCTTTATATTTAGAAGTGGTCCCGTGCGGGACAAAGTTTTGAAAAAAAAAAAAAAGAAACTTGTCGATGTTCGATAGTGCAAAACCAAATGTAAACTTCATAAAGAATCGGAGAAATTGTTTTGCTTTTGTTTCTGAACGCACCCAATCATTAATAAGTGTCAAATGTCACAATTGTTGAGTAATCCTAAAGTGACAAGTAAGGTTTCTCTGGGGAAACTAGTTTTCGTTTTATTGGTAGTGACCGTGCAACTTGACAACATCATTTTGAAACATTTGGTAAGTACAATTAGTAATTATATTGTTATTCATTCAATTGTATTTGTTTGCTTGCATTGGTGCATGCAAATAACCATTCAACGGCTCGGGAGCTTGCTACCGCACTAAAAGTGTCCATTGGAAACATTCATACCCATTTGAAATCGCTTAGCTTCGTAATTGGGATACGGCATGGGTTGAAAGAAATTCATCTCACGAAGCGGATAAACGTCTGCTATCAACTCATCGAAACACGAACAGAAACGATCCACTTACTAGTCGTAGTAGTAGGAGTAGTATGTGATTGTCTTGAATAAAAGAAAAATCCACAGATACAAACTCATAAAGTATAGCATTGGCATTTGCCGTCAGCCCGGAAAGACACGTTTACAATCTAAAAGGTGTAAATATTGAATTTAATGTGTGTACTATATAGGTAAGTAAAAGTAGCTGTTGAATAGACCAACCCACTTAGGCCTATTGGCCCCTTGTGCTGCCGCGTAGATCTGTGATCCTCTTACTCATGAAACCAGTTTGAGCTTATGATGAAGCGTAGGAGACTGTTTACATCTACAGGGTGACTTACTCGAAATCCAACTTTTTAAAATGATATAATTTTTTTATTTTTTGATAAATTTTATTGTGCCAAAGCAAAAAATATTGGAAAATACATCAATTTTCAAATTGTATCAGTAGTTTTCAATATGTCCACCTTTGGCGCGAATAATGGCCTTGAGACGGCCGAAGAAAGCATTGCACTCTGCACGCAAGTGGCTCTGCGGTATTTTGGCCCATTCCCGGCGAAGTGCTTGTTTGAGGTGGTCCAAACTTTAGTATTTTTTAGTGCCAACCTTCGCCTTCAAAATACCCCAGACAGAGAAATCCAACGGATTTGCATCCGGAGAATTTGCAATCCATTGTGTCGAAGAAATGAAGTGTGGAACATTGTTTTTTAACCAATCTTAGTTGACGCGCGCTTTGTAAGACGATGTTGAAATGTCCACGGTCTCCGACCGAAATGATTGTTTGCCCAAGGCTTCAATACTACCTCTAAGACAGTTTCACGGTATACGATCGCATTAATTTTGACGCCACGGTCCAAAAATACGAGCGGAGAGCGACCATCGGCGGTTATGGCGGCCCAAACCATCACCATCGGTGCTGCTTGCTTTCCGGCGGCTGTCCGAAGGTGTAAATTTTCGAAGGGCCCCTCTGGCAAGTAAACTCGGTAATTTTGTTTGTTGATATATTGCTCGATAACAAATGGCGACTCATCGGAAAAAATCAAATTCGGCAACTCACCACTTTCGTGTAAGCGTAGCAACTCCTTTGCTCTTTCGACTCTACCGACTAAGATCGTGTGCTTTTTGGAACTTCAATGGTTTGAGCTCAGGCTCATTTTTCAGTATGTGTTGCATCCGTTCCAACGATATGTTGAGCTCACGGGCCATTTTTCTTCCACTTCAACGCGGATTTCGCTCAATTCGAGCCTTTACTTTCCGAACCATTTCTGCTGATGTTGCTGTTTTTTTTATGACCACCTCCATGGCGTTTTGCAACACTGCCAGTATCACGGTAAAGAGCTATGGTTCGAAACACAAATGATTTATTCACGTTGAGGTGCTGGAGGGTTCTAACGATAGCTACTTGTGGCTTTCCAACCAAATATAAGGCAATTACACTATCACGTTTGAATTCCATCGCGGATAAAAATTTTTCAACACAACTGAGACGCAAATCGTTTAAAAGGCTTGTACTTTGAGCTCACTGTTACTGAGTTGGTTGCAGTTCGAGTCATTCAGGGTGTATATTCTTTAGATACCACACAAGGATGAACCACCGATACTTTGTAGAGGGAAAACATTTTGCATTTTCTTGGCAGATGTCCAATCCTCAGGGAGACAAGAAAGGAAATCGGGAAATGAAGTCGAACGAAATAAACGTTCAAAATTAACCAGATATTGAGAGATTGCATTAAAGTATCGAAAAAGGATTCTAAATGGAAACTTCTAATACATAAACCAATTCACTTTAACATTTTGTATTTGGTCTTTAAATGAATTATCTACATGAATTTAAAGTTAGCTGTCGACCAGGCATACAACAAAGCCATGCCAACCGATTTTTTTTTGTATTGCTATTTTTTTTTTATGAAAATGCAACTTTATTCTGAAAAAATGGTTGTAAATGAATCATTCAAAGTATTGCCCATCGCTAGCTACAATTTGTTCCCATCTTTCTGGCAGAGCTCGAATACCGTTACGGTAAAAGCGTTCATCTTTTGAGGCTATCCACGAAACAAACCATTTTTTGATGTATTCATATAGGCGGAACCATGTGCCATCGAACGGAACAAGTAATAACCGGACGGCGCAATATCTGGGGAATATGGCGGATGGGGTAGGATTTCCCATTTAAGCGTTTCTAGTTAGGTTTTAACGGGTTTGGCAACGTGAGACCGATCGTTGTCATGTTGTAGAATCACTTTTTCGTGCCTCTACTCGTATTGTGGCCGTTTTTCGCGTAGTGTTCGCCTCAATCGCATCAATTGAAGCTGAGACCGTTCCTACCGGCAACGTAGAAGCACGACCGGTCAGTCCTCATGACTATCTTCTCTTTGAATCGCTGTAATGAATCCATTTTTCATCACACGGCACGATACGATGAAGAAAACCCTTCCTTTTTTGCCGCTGGAGCAGTAGTTCACAGGCGAAAAAACGGCGCTGAACGTCGCTTGGCTTCAAATCATAAGGAATCCAATCTTGTAATCGCTGGGAAATGGCTTGTCGGGTAACTCCTTATGCTGAAGCAAGCTCTTCTTGCGTTTGGCACGGATCTACATCGACCAATGCCTCCAATGCCAGCGTCTTCGAAGGATTTCGGCCTTCCTTCACGCGGACGGTCGTCAACATCTGAATGCGACGGAGCCAGCAAGGTACTTAGAGCAGCATCTCCGTAAACTTTTTGGAGCTCTCGATACGCTTCAGTCGGCGCTTTCTTCGAATGAAAGAAAAAATCATCGCTTCTCACAAGTGACGAGTAATTGCCAAAAAATCAGACATTTTCACACAAACAAAAGAAAACGGTTAGTTTACCATATGTCTAAGCTTGGTTCATCACGTTTGGATATGTTAAAATCGGCCAGCACTTACTTCCAGTTCCAGCCAGTTGCGCACCTACAATACATACTATATATTGTAACAAATATTTTAGGTTAGGTTAGGTTAAAACAGGGGTATTCCCTGTGGAACTAGTCGAATCTATCTTCAAATGGCAAGAACCTAAACAATCTCCTGGTGAAACACCCAATTTCTTGGCAAGAGCCAAGAAGGCCTTTCAAGTTTGTGTCGTCTATTTCCTCTAGGTTTTCGAAAAAATATTGCCCTAAAAATTTTCCTCGACTAGGCGATATTGCCTTGCATTCACAGAGTATGTGTGTTATGTCCTCAACAGCTTGCAGGTCACCGCAGAATCTGCAAATATCCGTGTTTGACACGCCCGAATCAATACCCTCTTCGCAGATATCTTTTGATAAAGCATGAGTTAAAGCCAGAAAAATCATTCAAAGAACCGAGTGTTAAAGAAATCTCAGAAAGAGTTGCGACTCCTGTTTTAGAAATAAGAGAGTATTGCAAATTATTAGAGCTTACCATGAAAAATATAGAAAGTTAATGAAACCATTTAAAGGACGTCAAGATAGTAAAAAGTATGAAGAAAAACTTAACAAATTCAAAGAATATTCCCAAAAATTATTCGACATTAGTAGCTGCAAATGTGTAACAATAGCCGATTGTAAGTGCGAAAAAAGCACTCGTATGCCGAAAGAGGAAATTAATCTCTTAATGTACAATATCAGAGGATCAGGGGACTACGAGAAAAATGAGTATCGGAGGCATTGATGTAACCACAACAAAAAGAATCCAGAAGAAACAAGAACGAAAAGAAATGGAGTCATCTCGTTTGAAACAGCTACAAAATTATGGAAAACCTTCCTGTTCTCGTTCACAAGTTGGCAAAGCAATTACTAGCAGCAGCAGGAGAGCTAGCAGCAGGAGAACTAGCAGCAGCTTTTCTGATAATTTACCATTAACGGCGCCTTCCCCAAATCAAGGATGTTATAGAGCCGCCTCCTAAACAGATGCGTATAAATCTTCTATCTTTAGCTCTTGCCTGCGATAGTACTGGAATTTCTGATGGGTCTGCCGCTAAGGACTGAAACGATTAAAATTTGGAAACTCCAAAGTAAATAAAAAAAAATATTTTCATAATTCATGTACATTTTTTTAATTTGCTTTAAAACTCTGTTTTTATTAAATTCATTCACTGTTACAAAAATTAAAAAAATTATTTGGGTTCCCATTCTTTCCTCAACTTCTTTCGAATGTCCTTCATAAGGTTGGTGACAGTTACATCCGTGATCTTTTTGGACGCTCTCTTCCATTTAGCACTAAAATCTTTTACGTCCTTTGCACACTGCTCACTTTTCCTCAATTCAGCTTTGACCAAAGCCCAATACCTTTCAATGGGACGGCACTGTGGAACATTGGGTGGATTCATGTCTTTTGGGACAAAGTCGACATTTTTAGCAACAAGGAAGCTCAACGTACGTTGCATGAGCATAGTGAGCTGAAGCTGAATCTGGCCAAAATAATGTTGAGCCCTCGTGTTTGCTTAAGAAAGCAGTCAACCGTTTTTTTAGGCACTCGTTAATGTACACTTCTCCGTTAATTGTTCCCGTTGTAATAAACGATGAGCTTCTGTGTCCACACTGGCAAATGGCCTGCCAAACGAGATATTTTGACCCGAATTTTTCCATCCCAATCGATGTTGTTGATTGCGGAAGAATCTCAGCTTCAAACGAGTTGTAAAACTGCGCACCTGGAAGAGTAGTAAAGTCGGCTTTGACATGAGTTTCGTCATCCAAAACCAAGCACGCTTTCTTGTTGCCGATCAACTCGTATAGCTTTCGGGCTCGTCTTTTTATGACTTTCTTTTGCTTTTCAGTAACTTTTGGAATTTTTTGTTTTTTTTCGTGTTTTTAGGCCGTTACGTTTTTGAGATCTTTGTACCATTGTTTGGTTGGTATTACATTTCCGACCAACATCTCTGGATGACATAGTCCGGTTTTTTACGATGATACCCACTATTTTCCTGTCCAAATTTGTATCATGTGCTCCACTTTTAGCTCCACTTTTCTGTTTTCGCTTAACTGTCAACGCCTCCAAATATCGTTTAATTTTTTTTTTTTTTTGTTTTAAAGAACTTAACACTCAAGAGGGTATTACTACTCTTAAAATGCCGGAGCACGTGTTAAGTTTTTCGGAAAATTGGATAGAGAGAGAGAGAGAAAGATTTTTGGGCTCAGTGGTTATTTCGCTCCATGGGTGGCATCCAACATTTAATGGGGAGACTAAATTACTAGTGTAAATTGGACTTGATGTTATATTTAGGCAACCATTCATCTCACAAGATTTTAGTTGCCTGAAAAAAAGTCTTTCGGTCACGGCTGGTATTGAACCCCGAACCGTCCGATTGGGAAGCCAACACACTACCACTTGAGCGATGAAATGGTTTGGACGCGAAGTATTTTCGAGCCATTTGTCGATGATCTTTTTACGGCGTCCCTCTTGACTCATATTTTATAAATATTTTAAACCGCGCCGAAATAAAATCAATAACAAACTGAAACTAGAGAATATACAGGCTACAAAATGGGATTGCAATTTTTACGCATTGGAAGTATAGCCCGTATTAAAATTTACAGATTTTATTCGTTTCAGTCCTTATTATAGCTGAAAGACGTTGGCAGTATCACACCAAGTGACCAAAGTAGTGTGATAGATCGTTCGAAGGTTCGACGGAAAAAGCAAAGAAAAGGTCTGCTTTACAAGGCTTGAGTCGCAATCAACCTATGTCTGTACTTTGATGGTAAAAAAGATAAAACTTTGGTAAAAGTCAAGAAAGGAGATAAATGGTATAGAAAACAGCAAATAGAAGATCATTACGCCATTGTGTCCGAACCAGGGAGCGTTTACTTTGGTCATATCACGGTGCAGACAGGAACGGCTAAGACAACAAAAGATAGTAATAAATACTGGATTTAGAGGCGATGTCATTAGACTGTTAGAGGAAGAGATAAAAAAAACCCGTTGCAATTGTTTATCTGTGCGCTATGTACATTCGAATAAATTGCCACTACGACTCCTTTTCTTACATTTGGACGGTCAAACTACAGGACTTCGATGTTTTTCAGGGCCAATAGGATCTGAACTGCAACAATGTGAAAAAAGCCGATTGTGATATTTGCTGTTACATCTAAGTTCCGATCAAATATATCTGTTTAAAATAATAACTGCTAATAGCACGAGTATTTTCCCTTCTGACTTGGCAAATAGAGAACCCGGTCGACTCAACCATTCCAGGTGGCTAACGACTGCGAACAGGATCTTACGATTATATGTCACAAAAACTGATCCGGAAGAGAATCTACTTATATTAGCCAATTTCGTGATGAAAGTTTATAGACGAACGTGCCTTGAAATCAAATGCAATCCTTCATATTTAAATGGAGCACAGTACTTGTGGTTTACGATTAATTGTAGTCGCTATTTAAACGATAATTTGAAAAAAAGTAATTGATCCAGTCATACAAAGAAATCCAGAAAATCTTCTTATAGCTATGCTTGCAGAAGAAAACAAAGTGATACGGGAACTGGCATGCCGACGTATTCTGAAAGCAAGGTCAAAGAAAGTCACAGGAATCCGAAAATTCTAAGTTCCATCGTTTAATTTCAATGCTCCCCATTATACTGATATTATTGCTTGGCACGGTAGTCTGACTACTGTTACTGAGCCACCTTTAACTAAAAGTTTATCAGCTGAAGCCCCAAAAGAAATTATAGAAAATGGTCTTGGAACGAAAGAGACTCTTTCTCTTTCCATGTCATACTCAAGCCGTGGAGCGTTGCATCAAGCTCGTAACTGAAGCTTCAGCTGCTATATGTGGAGAGGGAAAACCTTATGGATTTATCAGGGCCAGACTGTCATCACGTCAGATGATGCCTTTTTATAATACTAAACGCGAATTTTCTACTTAATTGCCTTTTTGTAACATTTTTCTCATAAATGTTTCATAAATATAAATCGCAGTTTTATTGCAAAATTCTTGATTTATTTTTGTTTTAAGAGGTTTTGGGGGCACCTTTTTTGAGGATATCATTGATAACCAGCACCCACAGGAGTGGCGATATGACTGACGCCTGAGTGGCTCTCCTGGTTACGGACATTCGACCGAATTTTGCCCAATGGAACAGTTTATTTCCCTGTTTGCAAGTAAGTTTCAGACCCAGTTTGTAATGCCTTGTTCAATGTTAGCGTCTACTAGAGCATTTTTAATGGCGGTGCACTCCACGTTATTGAAAGCCGCCATCGCAAACTCTCCGAAGTGTAGACTCTTTTCTATTTTCCCCACCACCTGGTGCAGACCGGTTTCTACGGATTTTCCTTTCATATATGCATGCTGTGACTCAGTCATTACTGCATCTATTCCTAATGTGAATCTCCAATAATCGCTCCAGGGTTTTAAGCATAAATGATGACAGACTTATTGGTCTGAAATCTTTTGCTGTTATATGCCCCTGTTTGCCGGCTATAGGTATAAAAACCACCATAACTTCTCTCCAAGCAATTGGCATGTACCCTATTTTTAGAAATACCATCCGAACCGGGAGATTTGTACGGCTTAAAGGACTGATTGCCCACCGTAATTTTTTCCTATTAATGAGACACTAACGAGTATTTCCTCTTCGAAGAGAGAGGGATCAATGTTCTCAGTGTGCCGTAGCATGCCAGGGTCATCTGATGCTGTGCATCCCGGAAAGTGAGTTTCCACCAGTGTTGCCGGAACCTCTTTTCCACTTTCAGCCCAGGTTCCGTAATTTTTTCTGACGTAGCTACGAACGCTCGCTTCCTTTGAGAGCATTTTGCGTAACCTCGAAATCTCGTCTGTTACCGCGATAGATTCGCAGTACTTCTGCCATGAGGCCGTTTTTGACTTTCTGACTAGGTACTGGAACTATTTCTTACATTCGTCATTCCATGTACTGTCGCTTCTGAAAAGCTTCGCCCTATTATAGAGTTTCCTAACCTCTTTCTTTTTAAACCTATTCCACCATTTTGGTTGAGCCCTTTTAGGTGTTCTGTTAGCCGGACAAGCTTTCTCGAACGCCATTGTTATTGCCATATTAATATTTTCTACCGCCTAGCACCTCTTGCCTATTTTTCACCACAAAGATGGGTGAATTCCATCTGTTGCAAATATTGAGGTTGGGGGATAAAATAAAATCGTATAAACACTCACACCTTGAGTTGATATCACTGCTCCCCCATTGTGTATGATGGGCGTTTGCGTCACAGCCCAGTACTAGCATCCAATTTTTCGGCCTTGCGAAGTCCTTTAGCTTCTCCGAGATCACTACCTCGGAGACAAAGGGGAATTAGACCGACCTTTCGCAGGTTGCCGCCGTGAGGTGTCCTGAGTTGTAATTATTCAAAAGAAGTGCCTCTATTTGGTTTTTGATGAGGATGCAAGTCCTGATCATACCTTCTGCCTTATAGAACAACGCTTAATTTTTCAGCCTAAGACCCTGGATTTTGTTGTCCTTATTGATCCAGGATCCAGCTGATGTACTCCACCAGACAGACCGTCGCTGCCTTACTGTGGTGGAGGTTTATCTCCTGGTCCTTGCCCTTGGTCGATGGCTTAACCATCAACCTTCCCTTGGCACACCTCATCATACCTTTCGATTTTTCGAGGTATGGTAAGCAATCCCTATTTAGGGACAGCAGAAAATGCTGTGCGTACTACCGTCTAGGCCCGGTCTTGAGGACTCTCCATGTATCGCCTTTTAGTTCCCGATTCTGCACATGAAGTAGTCGCAGCAGCTTCTCACTCACTCTGCCACCTTCGTGCATTTCAGCTTGATGCTTTACCAAGCATCGCATAAGAATAAGCCACAGAAGGCTTATTCCCACAAGCTACAACCTTGCGTCCGCCTTCCCAACCAGCAGCATCGAATTGAAGTTCCTCGTTTCCTATGGCGGATAATTCCTTCCACAGAAAGTCTTGGAACTTTTCCTCGGCGTTTTTTCACTGGTGGACTGTCAGACGACCGCAACGCTCCAGCTCGTTAATAACGGCAACGAGAAGCGCGTCTTTCGGGTCGATTTGCTTACGACGCAATGCGGAACAGCCTTCACCTTTTTTGCAGCGTCGGATCTGTCTCTCTTGCTGTTAAAACTTCCCTTCTTTCTAGAGACGCTAGACTCTACGAACTTATGCAGTTCCCGGCCCGTTGTGGCCCTCAATTTCTACTGCAACCAGGCCCCTAGTTACGAAATCTGGAATGAGAGGGAATTTTATATCTTTCGCAATAAAGAGGACTGCTCTGGATCTAAAATTTTGGCAGAAATTATCCCAGGTTTTGCTTTTTAAACTAAAAATCAAAACATGATCTGGCAATGGCTCTTGGAGAAGTCCAATAGCGATGCTCTCTTCAGCCCATTACTAGGTCCAGGTGTCCGAGGCACCTATAGCTCGGTATATAGGTATGTTTACCTGTAGCACGCTCATTTCTTGCGTGCAAAATCAGGGTTACGTGCTCTGTAGGGTTTGTTATCACCTCTACGTCCTACGGCACCCTGTTGAGAGGAACTATCTCTTCTACCTCTCGGACCGTTGATATGTCCTCTATTACCTGCTCGAATCGAAGTTGGATTAGGCCTCAAACGGTTCTGGTTGGTGGTTTTTTTGCTGGTTTTGGCTATGGTCCCGTGAAGCATCCAGCTGCGGGTGCAGCTTCTCTATTCTTTGGTTCTACAGCGTTTACGGTAACGCTGACGCTAGCCCTAGGTGGGGTATCGTTCACGCTTCCGCGAATTCCCATTTACGTCATGCTCGCCATGTTTAGGGTAGCTGATTTAGAGCTCTGGATGGTTGCCTTGTCCGAGCTTTTGAGAATTAGCTTGGTCTTACCAAGCCGCTTCATAACGCTTTCATTTTTTGCAAGCGCGAGGTGGACGATATCCCTATCATTTGATCTTTACAGAAATCTCCACGTTCTTATGTTGAGTTCTTTGTTTTGGCCATCAAGAATTGCCAGTATTCTGGCCATATGCGGTTTTGGAAGATTTTCCTCCTCGACAAGCATCATCTCTAACGCACATTTCTCTTTAAGCTTAGCGAAGTTGGTCTTCATCCACTCTACAGCGGAGTCATCCGCACAAGCGATCAAAAGCCAACCGGCTTTGAAAGTCGCACTGCTGAGTGTTGGCTTCTTTTCCTCATCACGTAGCTCGATCGTGATATCTACAATATAATCCTCTTTTGTATCTGAACCATTTGTTTATTTGTGAGAGGTTTACGATCGAGATCGAATCGTACGACTCCCAGTCTGACATAGTTCGTTATATCGCTATACGAGACTTTTTGGACGGTTGTGTTCCCAGTGCGAATCCGTTTCGCTTTGAATTGAGGAGGGGTGTTGTCCTGAACCCTTTTCTACCCCATTATCTTTCGCATAAATCCGGGCTTACTCCTAGTTGCACCCTTTCTTTAGCGCACGCATGTATCTGCGTTGTTCAGCTGGACTCTATCGGACCCGATTTGCCAGAAGTCTTGGGTATGTCTGTCTCATCTGGATGTAATTCGTCCGATAGTACACTGTTTGCCAAGGTAATGGTTTCTGAGACGGAGTCGCTAAGTAGAGACAAGTTCTCTTCTAAGTCTTTCATCTCCGAGACGATACTTGATGACTCCGCCCGATTGGTAGATGTCATGTCGTTGATGTCGTGTTCTTAAACATCCCTACCTGATGATGCAATTATAGATGCATTATTCTCTGTTATTTTTTGGGTTAAATTATCTATTTTGATTCTCACGAGTGAGCGGGATAATCTGTCGCTCGTGGTCTACCCGTCTAACCACAGGAAGGCTATCTCTAAGTCGGAGGTCACCTGGTATCCGAGGTTCGCAGACTAACGACTAAGCACTCTCTTAGCCATGCACCCATCGGCGCTTGCTGTTCCACCACTGAATTGTAATTTTTTTTGCCAAGATTTGCTTTTCCTGTCCGCATTGGGATGCCGATCCTCCTTTACCCGGGCTTGGGACCGGCAGGATGGTTAGGAGCCACTTACATACGGGCATCCAGGCGGAGATATACATTTTCTTTACTGCGGCGATATTTTCCATTGAACGCTCGGGGCGAACACGTCTCGGCAACTTTACATCCTGTACTGAGCTCGTCTCTTAGAATTTTTTAATTATGCAGCGCACACACGTCTCGGAAGTCACATGATTACGTGCAAAATTGGCGCGCATTTTTCGAATTGTTGCCGCGATTGAAGGCGAATTGTAATAAAATTCAACGATTTCAATTTTTTCTTCACGTTTCATGGTACATTTCTCAAATTTATGGATGACATATGTTACCAAGCCACCTCTTGTTGGAATACCCTTTATAATGATACGGGACTGTCTTTCCTAGCATGGTGTGGAACAAGTGTTTTGAACTAAAGAGATCATGATTTAGGAAACATGTGTAGAAATACTAGAAAGCGTCATGCTGACCTAGGCCGAAGTTGAAGTGCTGTTGCTTTGGAAGTCCCAACAAGACAACGACCCCAAGCACACCTTGAAAAACACCAAAGCCTGGTTTCAAGCGAAAAGGGCCACATTTTTCGATTGGCCAGCTCAGTCGTCCGATCTAAACCCGATCGAGAACTTGTGCTCTGAAGTCAAGAAAGAGTTGGGCGCATTATGGGTTGGGATCAAGGACACTTGGGAACGAACACCAGTACAAAAGTGCCAAAACCTTGGTGAATCTTTACCATGGCGTTACCGTTCGGTATTTAAGGCTAAAGTTGAAAAGTAATAATTTGGATTTTTTGCTTATTCTAGGAATCACATCAAAATGTTGAAAAAAAAAATTAATTGCTGTTTATGTTTTACGTATAATTATCCTTGAATAATGGAATTGAACTTATAAAATTGAATTACGAGTACACAACAAATTAAAAAATTATAATAAAATTGTGTTAACATTTTATTTTCATTTATTTTCCATTTACACTTATTATTATTTCCTAGTTGCGGCCTAAGTACGTCTGCAGATATGTATCTCAAACGTCACAGCAGCGGACACATGTTATGAGGAGATTTATCTTTTAACGGATGCAAACACATCAACTCACGAGAAGCTTTACTAATATCATATCCCTCAATTTCCTGTGGCATTGATGACAAGACTAAAGCTTTTAGCTGTTTCAAAGGAACAGCAACCATTATTATCCATCGACCTTGAGGGAATATATTCGTAGGGGTGTTGATAAAAGAAATATCGAATGGCGTTATATCCGGCATATTTTGTCTGAACCCATTGCCTTTAACGAAGTATATATTGTAATAGGGAGTAATGAAGTTAAAACATCTTACTTCTATGCTAAAAGATATGATATTGTAGTTACCCTGAATTTTTTGAGAAATCAGCAGAGTTTTTGAGTATTTCAATAATAAATCAGCGCATATTGCCTCAAATTTTCTTGGCAAGGGTGTTGTTGACGAAGCTAAAGTAACACGCGTGTATTTTAATATTCCTAGCCCAAAAGTAATCAACAGATACAACGATAGTATGGCGGGGCTTATATTCTGGATCAGCATGTTTCATACTATCGCAGTTCTCTGAAGTCAAAGAAATGGACACTTCGAGCAGTGTTGGCACTAATCAATTAATTAATCTGATTAAATTAATCATGATTAAAAAAGTAATCGTAATCATTAATCAATAATCATTAATCGATTAACTTGATTATAAACTAATACTTTCATCAATGTTGTCAACAGGAGTGTAGCGAAAGTATCAACCGTTGGGTAATTTTTGTAGAAATGCCAACTCTCCTTAGGAATTTGCCGATTGCAAAATGCCTTAAATCATGGAAAAATCCGCTAGAGAGAAACTGGTTTAAAATAAATCATTCAAAGACGGAGCATTTGACGTGCCCATTTTCTGATCCTTTGCGACCTGTTGCGGACATAATGTTAGACGGAATAATTCTTCCGAAAAGCACTATATCTTAAAATACTTAGGATTAATCGTTTGAGGTTTTGCAACCGAAAATTTCGACTTAAATTGATGAGGAAACTCTACACCACGGTTGTTATGTGTGGTTCACAGTGTCTACTAGAGTCACGAAACACGATGCATTAGATATACACGTATAAGAAGAAGTCTACAAATAAAGAATTTGGTAACCGAAGAACTAGAGTCAAATAGAATTAGTTGGTATTGCCACATTAAAAGAAGATCCATAGGAAATCCCCTAAAAAAGGCAATATCAACTACGGACCCACACACGGTAAGAAAACGAGGTGGGAAACAGAATTCCTGGATCGCTCAGATGGCAAATGCGCTTGGGGCTAACCACTGAAGCGAACCAGGACCAGTGTAGTATGCAGACGCGTTCCGCGATCTGTGATATTAGCCATCCCCATAAGCTGTAAAAATGGAAAACTTATTATGCATAAGGTCGTGTAATGAAGAAAGGGCTAGTAAAATAATAAAAAGAGGCAGAAGAAGCATGCATGCAGCTTGTATCTTGAGCCAAAAACGGGCCGGAATTTTTTCTCAGAGATCATTAAAGTCCGACACCTAATTTAGATCGCCGTGCCGACTTGACTCAAATAAGCACAGTGCTGATTTCGTATGTTCTTCTCAAAAAAGAAGTTAAGATAGGTCGACCGAGAACCAAGTATTTTAGTCGACTTATGCTAAATCGGAACAACTTCAATGTCGTCAGAAGTAAAGGGCCAGCTTATTGAACTAAATCGGTGGCGACTTCGTAGTAAATGATTTTTTCTGATTGTGGATTTGCCGAGTATAAAAAGTTTGGGGGAGTGCAACACCCCCCACGCAGCACCTTCGCTACGTCCCTGGTTGTCAATTCAAAGTGATGGCACAGATTTTCGAAAACATTTTTATTTATAATGCAAAAACTCAAAAAAACAATTTTAATTAAATCTTTATATTTCTGATTTTCTGCTATTCAAGTTAAATTTCAAATTACTCTTCTTTTTTTTAAATAAATCGTCAGATAATTGGTGTGACCTAGGTTTATTTAACATGGTTGCATATGAAAACATTCTTTCTATTGGGTCTATAACTTAATTCGTGCGGTTTGCTAAGAGATGGCGTAACTTGTATTATTCCATTGGAACATGCGCTGGAAAGCTACTGTCATTGTACGTCATTTCAGTATATGTCATTCATTTGAAGCGTAAACAATAATAATTTTTTTCACTCAAATATGTCGAACTTTGTGCCTGAAAAAGTGTTTTTGCGGGGAGTTCTTCTTCATTACTTTAATATGAAGAAAACTGCTGCCGAAAGTCATCGTATTTTGGTGGAAGTTTATGGTGAACATGCGCTAGCTGAGCGAACGTGCCAAAAGTGGTTTGCACGATTTAAAAGTGGTGATTTTGGTTTGGAAGACGGACAACGTCGTGGGCAGCCAAAAAAGTTTGAAGATGAAGAACTGGAAGCATTACTCTATGAAGATTGTTGCCAAACACAAGAAGAGCCCGCAGAATCTTTGGGTGTCACTCAAGCAGCCATTTCAAAACGTTTAAAAGCAGCTGGATATATTCAAAAGCAAGGAAATTGGGCTCCACATGAACTCAAGCCGAGAGACGTCGAAAGGCCGTTTTGCATGTCCGAAATGCTGCTGGAACGCCTCAAAAGGAAGTCATTTTTGCATCGGATTGTTATTGGTGATGAAAAATGGATCCATTACGACAACCCCAAGCGCAAAAAATCATATGTGAAACCCGGCCAACCAGCCAAATCAACGGCAAAGCCAGGTAATGCTCTGTATTTGGTGGGATCAGATGGGTGTGCTGTATTATGAGCTGCTAAAACCGGGTGAAACTATCAATGGACAACGCTACCGAACACAATTAATCCGTTTGAAGAGAGCAGTGGCCGAAAAACACCCGGAATATGCGACCAGACACGAGGCAATAATTTTCCATCATGACAACGCTCGGCCCACGTTGCTATTCTGGTTAAGAACTATTTGGAAAACAGTGGATGGGAAGTCTTACCCCACCCGCCTTATAGTACAGACCTTGCCCCTTGTGACTACCATTTGTTCCGGTCGATGCGGAACGCCCTCACTGAAATACGGTTCACATCAGAGCAGAATATCAAAAATTGGTTTGATTCATTCTTGGCTGCCAAGCCGGCGCAGTTCTTTTGGGATGGGATCCACAAATTGCCAGAAAGATGGGAAAAAGTCATAGCTTCAGATGGGCAATACTTTGAATAATATTGTACTATTGTATATGTTTTTCTTAAATAAACGTTCAAATTTTGAAAAAAAAACCCACGAATTAAGTTATATACCCAATACTAAGCCAGAGGACGGCATTGGTGTGTTGCATTTAATAAAAATTTTGCCTATAACAGGATAACTTTGAACTCAGCTCAGATGAACAGTCATCGCGATCGGACGTGTAAATTACCCGCTTTCACTTCTCAAATTCTTTCTAATCTTTATTTAAACAATGTCTGGAAAGTGTTCAATCTGCAATCTAAGTTTGCTTCGAGATAATTTTATTAAGTGTGATGGTCTTTGCGGCCAGATTTTTCATAAGAAATGTGTATCCATCTTCATCAATTCTATTAATGCCCTGGAAGATGACAAAAATCTTATGTGGCGATGCCACGGTCAGTTTTTAATGACGTTGCAATGATAAAATCAACATTACTTCATTATCATTCTTCTTCCGTCACAAAGAATATACCCGTACCAAATTCAAATCCAAGTACTTCGAACTTGCATCAACAACCCGCTGTTCTACCGACCGCTCCATTTTCATCATTACCTACGATAGCAGTTGCCCCACAGACATCTCCTACTTCTTCATCATTATCATCTATAATAGCTGGTGCTCCTGTCCCATCTCCTCCTTCTTTAGTGCCCCCACTAAACTCACCTCTTCCAACTTCACATCATCCATCCGCCGTTTCTGATAACAACAGTAACTTATCAAATGCTAATGTCTGGAAGCAAGTTGAGGCAAAAAAAGAAGAGAAGAGGTCAACGTACTTGCAATCTACATGGAACAGCTACTGATGAATCAGCTGGTGCTATGTTGTCTACCGTTCCTAAGTTGAAATTTCTTCATATTTCTCGCCTGTGTAAAGAAGTCACTGAGGAAAACGTCATTTCTTTTGCAGTACACAGGCTTAAGCTATCTGAAAAATGCTGCTTTGCAAAAAACTTATTGTATTAAAAAAGGTGTGGACCCCTCTTCCCTACACTTCATAAATTTCAAACACGGTATTCCTGCTTATGCTTATCAAAAGCATTAGAGGCCACTATTTGGCCTCTGGGACTACAAATCAAAAATTTTGTACATCTTCCAAAATCAAAAAACGACAATCTAGCTGTCGAAGACATAGTAAGCTAGAATGTACTAACCTATGCTATGTTATGTCCACCAAATGCTACTCGGATCCATCGTACATCAAACTTCGCCCTGCTAAAAATCTATAGGGTCCGCCAAAAATGTTTTTTTTTGAAAATGCTATAAAAAAAAACTGAATATTTTCTCAAATTTCTTTTTTTATTTGAAAGTACAATCCTTCCGGTTAATAATGGAAAATAATTTCATTCAAATGGCTGCCTCGGCTGGCCATGCAGTAGCCTACACGATCGGTCTAATTTTTAAGCACATTATCGATTGTGTGCAGCTGTATTTCACCAATGGCTTCACGAATATTGTCCTTTAAAGCGTCAATTGTCTCTAACTTGTCGGCGTAACACTTATCTTTTACGGCACCCCACAAATAATAGTCCAACGGTGTCAAATCGCAGCTCCGGGGTGGCCAAACGACATCAGCTCTGCGGCTGATAATGCGATCTTCAAAAACAGGGCGCAAAACATCGAGTGTAGCTTCGGCTGTGTAGCACGTAGCGCCGTCCTGTTGAAACCAAATGTTGCCAATATCCTCCTCTTCAATTTTTGTGAACAAAAATTCGTTCAACATGGCCCGATAACGATCGCCATTGACTGTAACGGCCATTCCTTGCTCATTTTCGAAGAAAAATGGCCCAATTATGCCTCTGGACCAAAATCCGCACCAAACAGTGACTCGTTTTGTGTGTATCGGCTTTTCAATGTATGCGTGCGGGTTTTCTGTGCCCCAAATGCGAAAATTTTGCTTGTTTACATACCCGCCAAGATCAAAATGAGCTTCATCTGAAAAGATGATTTTTTTGGCAAAATCGGCATCTTCTCTAAGTCGATCGCAGGGCCACTTAGGGAAGCGTTATTCAAGCGTATACACAACCATATTCGTTCAGCGGAAGGATAAAACTAATTATCTGTCAAATCAGACATGAGCTAAGTGTTACCATTCACGAAATTAGCACTAGTTGAAAAAAAAACGTTAGATGGCCGACCCTATATTATCATAATGGGAGTGGGATTCGAACTAAAATTTACAAACTATTTGTAAAAGCCAGTGATCAGTTCTACGATGTCATCATTATAGTCGAATCATGGCTTAACCCTGAAATCTCATCATACGAAATCTTCAACCGAGAACTCTACACTCCCTTTAGGATCGATAGATGTAAATCTTCGGAGGAACGTGGTGGCGGTATAATAGTTGCTGTCCGTTCCTGTTTTAATTGTAAAGAAATTGATCTTCCCTTCTCTGGGATCGATCAAATTTGTGTTTCTTTGACTCTTGATCCTAACACCAATGAACATTTGTTTTTAATCATAAGCTATATTACGCCTAGAAGTATGCTTGAATTATATGAAAAACATACACTCAATATTGAATACATTAATAATACTGGTCCAATTGGTTTCACTGTTGAAACGAACTTGCAATTATTTATAGCTATTAATTAAATAGTACTTAAAGTTTGTACTTTCAAACCCAGTTCTACAATCACTTCTCTTTTCCCTCCAACAATATCGGGCATAGAACTTATTTTAGTGAAGGTTTTTAGTAAGAGTGGCTGTTGGATAAAAACCAACCCACTTAGGCCTAATGGCCCATTTTGATGCCACGTGGATCTATGATCCTCTTACTGATGGAACCAGTTTGAGCTTCTGACGAAGCGAAGGAGACTGTTAACGTCTGTATTTTTCAGATCGTTTAGGTCGTTGTAGAAGAAGGCTCCTAAGTGAAGTTTTCTTCTCTGGGAGAGAGCTGGACATGTACAGAGTAGATGGAGGGTTGTCTCCTCCTCGTCCTCGTCCATGCAGCTTCTGCAGAAATCATTTGTAAAGGCGCCAAGCCTTCTTGCGTGCTTGCCTATAAGGCAGTGTCCAGTGATGACACCTATGATAGCGCTGAGATGTTCCTTATTTAGAAGGATCAGACACTTAGAGCGATACAGATCCAGTTTTGGCCAGATTTGTTTGGTCGCTAGACATGTTGGTCCAACATGTCCAAGGTCTGTTCTTTTATTGGCATCCAGCTTTAATATTAGTTTGCACGCAGCGATTGGGATACCTATGCTACCCCTTTCCGGTAGAATAGGTAAAGTGGTTCCAACTTTGGCGAGTTCATCGGCTCTGCAATTCCCTGGAACGTCTCTGTGGCCCGGCACCCAACAGAGGTGAAGGTTGAACTGCTGTACAATCTCCATAAGAGATGATCGGCAGTCAAGGGCGGTTTTAGAATTCAGTGAGATTGAGTCCAGGGATTCAAATCCCTGGATAGTCAAGCGGCCAGACTATCCGAAAAGATGCGGATATCCTTTGCAGATATCACGTTTTTCTTCAGCCAGGACAGAGCTTCTTTAATCGCCAAAATTTCCGCCTGGAACACGCTGCAATGATTTGGAAGGCGGAAAGAGAGGCTTAGATTTAGCGTGTCTGAGAAAACACCGCCACCAACCCCGCTATTGGTTTTTGATCCATCTGTATAGAAATGGATCGACTTGTCCTCCATGAAAGCATCTTCCTCCCAGAAGGATCTAGAGGGGAAGCTTACATGGAAGTTTTTGTCAAACCAAAGTTCAGGTATGGTGTAATCGATGTTCTCTGTGGGGATTCCTAATGTATTAAGAATATTGGCGTGGCCAAATGGATTATTAGTCCACTGTTTAGTCGCTTTAAGGCGTATAGCTGCAATCGCAGCTATTTTTCTGCTGAAAATATCTAGGGGTATTAGATGAAGCAGAATGTCTAATGCCGCAGAGGGGGTGGACCGCAGTGCTCCGCTTATGCATAGGCATGCTGTTCTTTGGACTCTGCTTAGCTTAATGCAGTTAACCGCACTTTCTAAGGCCGTCCACCAGACTATCACCCCGTAAGTAAGTATCGGTCTTATGACCGAGATGTACAGCCAGTGGGTAATCCGAGGTTGAACGCCCCATTTATTTCCAATTGCTTTTTTGCAAGAGAATAAAGCTATTGTAGCTTTATTGACTCTTTCTTGAATGTTAGGTTTCCAGTTTAGTTTTCTGTCAAAAATGAGACCCAGATATTTTGCTGTATCGGAAAACACTAGACTGGTACCGCTTATTAAAGGAGGGTCTATAGTTGGAATTTTATATTTCCTGGAGAAGAGGACAAGATCAGTTTTATGGGGGTTTATTCCCAATCCACAGCGATCTGCCCAACGGGTTAATCTATTAAGATTTAGTTGGAGGAGTTCTTTAATGGTATTAAGATGCTTACCTGAGACGGCAATAGCAACGTCGTCTGCATAGGCAATCACCCTGCTACCTCCCGCTTCCAGGTATATCAGCAGTTCATTTACTACTAAGTTCCAGAGAAGGGGAGAGAGGACACCGCCTTGCGGCGTACCCCTGCTGACACATCTTTTGGCAGAAGTCTCACCCAGTTTGGAGTTGATTATCCTGCTTTTTAGCATAAGACTGATCAGTTCCCCAAGTGAGTCGTCTACCTGCAGAGTTGACAGCGCAGTCGTGATTGCGGATGTGTTGACGTTGTTGAAGGCACCCTCTATATCCAGGAAAGCAACCATTGTGTACTCTTTATATTGTAGGGATCGTTCGATGTGGCTAGTCAGTGAATGCAGAGCCGTTTCCACCGACTTTCCTTTACAGTAGGCATGTTGAGCCGTTGACAGAAGTCTAGGGTCAATTTTAGCTCGTATATGGATATCAATCAATCGTTCTAGAGTTTTCAGAAGGAAAGATGATAGACTTATAGGTCTGAGGTCCTTTGGGACGACATGAGAACATTTTCCGGCTTTGGGGATGAACACTACATTGACTTCTCTCCATGACATTGGAATGTGGATGAGTTCTACACAGCTCCTCATAATATTTCCTAGCGCAGGCAGAATAATATCTGAGGATCTCTGTAGCTCGGCGGGTATTATACCGTCCGGACCAGCAGACTTGTATGGTTTGAAGCTATGTAGCGCCCAGAGCAGTTTTCCTCTTGTGATTAGACCCTGGATTTTGGACCCGGTTGCAGTAGACCTGTTTGGGTTGCTACTGAGCGTGAATTGAGAGCTACCTGGAAAGTGGGTGTCCAGTAGCAGGTTGAGTGATTCATCACTTGAGGTAGTCCAAGAGCCATCGGTTTTTTTCAAACAGCTGGGCATCATAGGATTTGTGGAGAGGATTTTTCTTAGCCGTGATGTCTCGGAGGTTTCCGTGATTTTGTCGCAGAAGGACCTCCAGGATGTCCTTCGCTTTGCCTTCCTCAGTTCTTTTTTGTATAATTTGAGGGATTCTTTGTATGAGTCCCAGTCAGTCACTTTCCTTGTGTTCTTTTCCAAGTTGAAAAGTTTTCTACAAGTGTTTCTGAGCAGTCCTAGTGCTGATGTCCACCAATATGGCTTTTTCTTGCCTCTAGGTTGAATAAGAGGGCAGGAAGCGGCCATAGCCTGATTGAGAGCCAGAGTGAAATCCCTGACCTTCATGTCAAGCTCATTGGTGTCACGCGGGGGACTTGATAGTTCAGAGGATAGCGTTTCTGACAGTATTCCTCTGTATTTTGGCTAATCAGTTTTCCGGAAGTTCCGGAATGATGGTTGACTCGGAGGAGCATCATTCAGGCTGAATTGGATGTATCTGTGGTCTGAAAAAGAGTGTTCAGACGATACCATCCAGTTCATTAGCATTTGAGTGATGCTGTCGGAGACAAGAGTTATATCTAATACTTCCTGTCGGTTTCTGGTTATAAAAGTGGGCTCATTGCCAATATTGCAAATGCAGAGGTTAGTACTTATAATATAATCAAAAAGTGACTCACCTCTGTTATTGATGTCGGTGCTGCCCCATACCGTGTGATGCGCGTTAGCGTCGCATCCGATGATGAGGTCAGTTTTTTGTCTTCCAGCCTCCAGTACCACCCTTTCTAGGTTATCACCAGGGAGAGGGCCCACATGATCGTGGCCAAGGTATGCCGATGCTAGCCAGTAGGAGCCTTTGGCAGTCTCTAGTCTGGCAACGGTTATGTCGGGGTCGCTGAGATTAGGGAGTAGAAATACATTAAGGCTACGTTTCACTAATATACAAGTTCTGATCTTACCTTTGTTTCTTGTATAGAGCGGAACGTATGCGGGTGTCCTAAGTCCACGAACCATGCCTTCTACAATCCATGGTTCCTGGATTAGGATGATGTCTTCTGCGTTTTTTGAAAGACGCAGAAGGAGTGCGGCCGAAGCCTTTTTAGAGTGATGGAGATTAATCTGGAGAAACCGTATCATTGCTACAGTTTTCCGGAGTAGTCTCCACCACGGTGTTGTTGAGATCCTCCGATTCTGAAGATGTGCCCGAGAGCTCATCTTTTTCCACTGATCGTATAGGACCTCGTTTTGTTTCGTCATCTGCTTCCATTTCCGACGGGGTGTGAGATAGGGAAATCGATGGTTTGCTTATCACCTCGGATAGATTGGAGTCGTCGCTATCCATTTCTGGAAAAGATATCGACGCTCCAGGGTCTGAGGTTATGTTTATTGGTGTCTGCGTTAAAGGAGGAGGAGGTTGCTTATCAGCATCCAGTTCATCCTTTTTGTAAACCCTTAAATGGATTGACTCGAATCCAGGGATTCTTTGTTGATCACGATTAGCGCGCATCTATAAGAACCCCTTAGTTCCTCCAGTTTCGCGACTTTCCAGTCATGAGTCGGAAGGGTCGGTTTACTGAGCCTGATGATCTCCAGGATGCTTTCTGGGGAGGAGGGTTCTGCTGGGATCCAGTTGCGAGTTCGAGATCTACTAGGGATGTCCTTCTTAGATACAACCTCGAGTTTTGCATCTGGCCAGATCTCTCCTAAACCACTTATGGCTTTTGTGAAGAGATCGAGAGATCTCTGATCTGCACATGCCATGAGCTTGACGTGGCCTTGATGTCAGCCAGCGTCGCTTGTGATAGGAGGTGTTCCGGGGTTTTCCCGCATAATAGCCAAGAAGTTGCTCGAAAGCTTCAGCTTGGCCAGCTGCCACCGTTCATTTGTTATGGAACCGTCGGTATCGCTACTATCGATTACCGCGATTATTATGGCGTCCTTTAGGACTTCACTGAAAGACTTCAGAGATGTGTTGTTGGATGGGTTTTAGGCCTCTTGGAAACCGGCACGGTTTCCTCCAACGATCTCTGGCGCTTGGAGGAGTCTTTAAGTGTTTTGGGAGCAGTGGAAGCAGTGGGCAATCCGTCTCTTAGGATGCTGTTAGCCCACTCAATCTTGCTCCTTATGTCCGCACTTCTCTCAACCTCCGGAATGGATCCGAGGCATTTCGGCGTCTTACATAGAGCGCCTTAGATGGAGCTTGCCGACGCGGCTGAGCTCCAGATTCCTCCTTGGGAGGAGGAGTTTTGATAGCAGCGACAAGTCCGTGGTCTGCCATAAATTTGCTGCTGCTAAGGGTGGAGGAAGTTATAGGACTAGGACCTGAAGGTTTCTTTTTAGGCTCGTTGCGATTGCCTTTAGAGGATGGTGCACCATGGTCTGCCACAGATTTACCTCCTCTCGACAATGCAGGAGCCTTGCCGGTAGTCGGTGCAGTCACCGTTCTACCGCCCGGTATTAGAGGAGTACCGGCCTCGGGTTTTATTTTGTTTGTTTTGTTTTGTTTGTTTTGTATGTCCATAGTGTGGTCCCACGAGTAGCGGAGAAAGGGTTGTCCATCCGTACAGAGATCCGCCATATACGGATAAGGCTAGCTAATCCGGAGGTCGCCAGGTATCCGGATACTCCGTTTACGACTGAGCTATTTTTGAAGAAGCTGGGCCCTCAGCCAGGTTGATCTTCGGCACGGGTCGTATGACACCTTGATCCAGCCCAGTGGAAAAGGAATGGTTGGATGCTTGGATGGGAAGGGGAGGGGGGGGAGGAGCATCCTTTGGTTTCAGGACTCGTCTGGAGAATTTCTCGAGATTCATTGACCCTACTCAGCCTCTACAACTCGGCAAGTTCGATGCTCGTGGTAGAAGTTCAAATTTATAAAATTCTGTGATATTATTTTAAACATTTGTAATAATACGAGTATTTTAGTAGTAAGGTGCTTCAACCAAATCTCTGTAATACGAGCATTATAACTATAAATATTGTAAACATTATGCCACAACAAAATAAAATAAAGTAATAATACTGGTCAACAAAAAAATATTTATTTTTTACTCGGAGATAAAATTATGTGATTCGTAATCGTTGGAGTTTATAGAATCAGGAAAACTATATACAATAGCCAGGTCACATCGGGATTTTGTGAGAAAACACTTTTTTGAATTTAAGAATTTAACCAAAAATATTACCAAAAAATGTTATTTCGTGCCTGGTCTCATATTCTGGCCGTTTTTTTTTAATGCCCGCTTCAAACGAATTAGTTGGGTTCGATATAATGGTCCTTCGATGGTTTCACCACTCGGAAGCAGTTCGTAGTATACGAAACCCTTTTGATCCCACCATATGCAGAGCATGACTTATTCACGTGAATATTTCGTTTCGGCGTCGATTGGGCGGGCTCACCGGGCTTTGTATACGATTTTCTGCGTTTAGGATTATCGTAATAAACCCATTTCTCATCACCAGTGACAATACGATGCAAAAATGATTTATTTTTATACCGCTGCAGTAACATTTCGGACATGCAAAATCGCCGTTCGACGTCTCTTGGTTTCAATTCGTATGGCACTCAGATTCCAACCTTTTGAATGAATCCCAGTGCTTTTAGGCGCAGGGAAACGGCTTGTTGCGTGACGCCCAATGATGCAGCAAGGTATTCTTGAATCTGACATAGATCCTCATCCAGTAAAGCGTCCAATTCCTCGTCTTCAAAAATTTTCGGCTTTCCGGGGCGATCTTTGTCTTCAACTCCAAAATCACCACTTTTGAACCGTTTGAACCACTCGCGGCACATCGATTCACCAATACATTCCGCGCCATAAGTTTCCGAAAGCAAACGATAGGCCTCAGCCGCATTTTTCTTCATATTAAAGAATAAAAGCAGCGCTTCCCGCAAATGACGTTTATTTGGCTGGAAACTTGCCATGATTTTGCTCGATAAAATGTACGACACCGATAGAACTGCTCAAATATAACGCTGCAAAGTTGTTGACAGATACAAAACCTACAAATAAAACACATGGGGTCTGACATTTCTGCCCGGGATCCGCTGGTGGCGCCATCTCTGACAAACGCTGCAAACTTACTTGTAGACCCAATATGTTGTGATGAATTTGATGCAAATGAAACTCAAGTTCCTATATCTCTTTTAAAAATTCTATTAATCACAAAGAAATTTTTATTGAGTTATCATTGTTCTATTATTTGAAACTCAACGCTAACCATAACCTGAAATATCTAAATTTTTCAAAGGCAAACTACAGTGAACTTAATAACTTTTTCAATAATGTAAACTGGATTAATGAAATGTCCAATCTAAATTTAGTGCATATGTATGAACGCTTCGTTGAAATACTGACTGACAGCTTCTCAAGATTTGTACCGCTCTCATTCTACCGAAATTCGAATAAACATTTAGGGAATCTAAAAAATCTAAAAAATAAAGCTTTTAGAACATTTAAAAAAACTAATTCGCAGTCCGATTACGAAACATATAGTAAACTTCGTAAAGATTTTAATGTTCTTAACAAATTTCTTTTCAAAAATTATATCATGTCTGTTGAACATAATATTAAATCTGATGGTAAAACGTTTTGGCTTTTTATCAATTCTAAAAGGAAGTCTACGGGGATTCCAAATTCTATTGAATTGAATCTACTCTTGAACTGTTTGCAAATTTCTTTCAGTCCGTATACACCTGCCATGATAAAATTAGCACCATTCCCATTAGTTCCTCTAATTGCGTCGAAATCGGATCTTTGACTCTAAGCCATGACAATGTTTCCATCGCTCTTCAAGCATTAAAACCTACTTTATGCAGTGGTGCAGACGGTATTTCTGCCATCCTACTCAATAAATTCGTCGGCTTGCTTTCCGTCCCCATCCATAAGTCTGGGACCAAAGGCAATGTTGAGAATTACAGAGGAATTTGTAAGCTTTCGGCAATCTCTAAGTTATTTGAAAGCATTATTAAAATTAAAATTGAATTCCTTATAAAAGAGTATCTGCCGGGTGAACAGCATGGTTTTGTCGCTGATAGATCCACTACCACAAACCTTGCATTATTTTCGTCCTTTGTTCTGAAACAAATTGAGAAGGGGAACCAAGTTGACACCATATATACAGATTTCAGCAAAGCTTTTGACTCAGTCAATCATGATAGGCTAATTAACAAACTTGAATCTTTCGGATTTCATTCGCAAGTGCTTCGTTGGTTGTCTTCCTTTCTTCTCGGTCGAACCCAACAGGTTAAAATCGGTAACCTTGTATCAAAAGAAATTAAATGTAGCTCTGGTGTTCCACAAGAGACCCGTTTGGGCCCGCTTCTCTTCATCATCTTCATTCGTGATATCGTGATAAATATTAAATATGGACAGTGTTTATTGTTTGCCGGCGATCTAAAATTATTTAGAGCTGTTAAAAATATTGAGGATTGCTCTTTACTTCAACTAGATTTAAACAGCATCACGGAATGGTGCAAAATCCATGCTCTAACGTTAAACACAAGCTGGTGTAATTTCATTTCATTCTCCAAATCATCCTCTATAATTCAATTTGAATATTCGATTGTTTCCATACCCCTCTCCCGAATTAATGAAGTCAAAGATTTGGGAGTTATGTTGGATACTACTTTTTCTTTTAAAGTACATTTGAATCGTACTTTATCCAAAGCTTATTCGGCAATAGGTTTCATTAAGAGAAATTGCAAAAGCTTTTCTGATCTGTTTTCTTTCCTGTCATTGTACACCGCCCTTGTTGGACCTTATCTGGAACACGCAGTTGTGATTTGGAATCCTAATCTCTCTTCTGACTCCGACCGAATTGAACGTGTTCAAAAACGTTTCACAAGATTCATTTTCTATAGAATGCATTGGAATTTTTGCCCCAATTATAAAGCTAGATGTTTGCTCCTTGACTTAAAATCGCTAAAATCTAGACGTACTATACATGATATAATGTTTGTTAGAGACCTTCTCAGTTATCAGATAAGATGCCCTATTCTATTATCAAAAATAGGACTTCATGTCCCTATACGGTCATTGAGAACACGGCATCTTCTTTTTGTTGAATACCACAGAACGAATTATGGTATTAACGAACCGCTTACTCGAACTGTCAAAGCCTTATACATTTTTTAAATTTAATTTATGTATTTATGTTATATTTTGTTTTCTAGTATCTGTTAGCATTTAAGTGACTTGTAGATGTATAAATAAATAAATAAATAAATAAACTTTGTAGAAGCTCTCGTTCTTGGCTTTCCTCGGCAAACAAATTTGAAATTATGATAGACAGCGGTCTTTTTAGCATCAACTGGTTCCGCTTCGCTGCCAGAGTCGGAACTGAATACAAAAAACACCTCTTCTTGGTGGCGAGTATTATTGAATGTACTACTTATATTGCTGGCAGTCAAAGTCTCTGGGATCTCTGGTATTTCCTTCCGTACGGCTGATTTAAACAAGTTTATACATTTCTTTTGATCAACCGCAGTTAGACATACTAGCCACTTTTTGTTAAATCTTGGGTAGCACAGAGCTGTAACGGCCGCATGTTTACTAGTTTCACTTCATAAGGTGTAATATTCTTCAAATCTTTTCTCTACGCTTTGTAAGTATTTTACAGCAAGTGGTTCACAGAATTTTAGATTTGGAGTCGTCGTGATCTTTTGTAATGCATAAGGACTGAAACGAATAAAATTTGGAAACTTCAAAGTAAAAAAAAAAAAAATATTTTCATAAATCATGTAAATTTTTTTTATTTGCTTTAAAACTCTGTTTTTATTAAATTCATTCACAATTACAAAAAATAAAAAAAATTATTTGGGTTCCCATTCTTTCCTCAACTTCTTTCGAATGTCCTTCATAAGGTTGGTGACAGTTACATCCGTGATCCTTTTGGACGCTCTCTTCCATTTAGCACTAAAATCTTTTACGTCCTTTGCACACTGCTCACTTTTCCTCAATTCAGCTTTGACCAAAGCCCAATACCTTTCAATGGGACGACACTGTGGAACATTGGGTGGATTCATGTCTTTTGGGACAAAGTCGACATTTTTAGCAACAAGGAAGCTCAACGTACGTTGCATGAGCATAGTGAGCTGAAGCTGAATCTGGCCAAAATAATGTTGAACCCTCGTGTTTGCTTAAGAAAGGAATCAACCGTTTTTTTTTAGGCACTCGTTAATGCACACTTCTCCGTTAATTGTTCCCGTTGTAATAAACGATGAGCTTCTGTGTCCACATTGGGAAATGGCCTGCCAAACGAGATATTTTGACCCGAATTTTTCCATCCCAATCGATGTTGTTGATTGCGGAAGAATCTCAGCTTCAAACGAATTGTAAAACTGCGCACCTGGAAGAGTAGTAAAGTCGGCTTTGACATGAGTTTCGTCATCCAAAACCAAGCACGCTTTCTTGTTGCCGATCTACTCGTATAGCTTTCGGGCTCGTCTTTTTATGACTTTCTTTTGCTTTTCAGTAACTTTTGGAATTTTTTGTTTTTTTTCGTGTTTTTAGGCCGTTACGTTTTTGAGATCTTTGTACCATTGTTTGGTTGGTATTACATTTCCGAGCTACATCTCTGGATGACGAAGTCCGGTTTTTTACGATGGTACCCACTATTTTCCTGTCCAAATTTGTATCATGTGCTCCACTTTTCTGTTTTCGCTTAACTGTCAACATCTCCAAATATCGTTTAATAACAGAATCCACTGTACTGATCTTTTTACGGCGTTCCTCTTGACTCATATTTTATAAATATTTTAAATCGCGCCGAACTAAAATCAATAACAAACTGAAACTAGAGAATATACAGGCTAATTTGGATACAGAACGGGATTGCAATTTTTACGCATTGGAAGTATAGCCCGTATTAAAATTTACAGATTTTATTCGTTTCAGTCCTTAATATACAACATTACAGTAGGTGTGCCACAAGGTTCCGTCCTAAGTCCCTTGTTATGGAATATTATGTATGACGGTGTCTTCAAGCCCCCAAAAGTGTAGAGAATATGCTTTGCGGACGATATCGCCATCGTATCCGTGGCCAAGCAAATCCACAAAGTAGAATCGGAAGGAGACGAAGCGATATGCCGAGTCAAAACTTGGCTTGAGACAGCAAGCCTGAATTCAGCAGAACATAAAACAGAAACAGTTCTTATTAACAGTCGCGAGGACGTTGAATAATGCATGTATGCGTAGGAGATCAAGTACTAAAATCAAAACCGGCGTTAAAGTACCTGGGAGTTACGATTGACAATAGACTTAGGTTCAAGGCTTACCTAGACTACGTTCGGAAAAAGCACCTCGCCGACGAGATTATTGGCAAACATCAGTGGACCCAGATGCAGTCGCAGATTACGAGTATTACTGTCAAAAGTAGTTAGCTCGGTTATACTGTACGCGTCTCCATCATGGATGGGCACCGTGGCAATAAAATAATCCAATAAGGACCGTCTCAGAGGAAGCGGCGGGCGTCTTAGCTGGTATGATGACCATTGATATAATGGCCAAAGACATGAGACACATGTGGTATACCCATAGTGATCACCAGGCTATCTTATTTAATGTCGGCAAAGAGAAACGCAGACTGTGCCCCACCCTAACTGGGCCAAAGTGGAAGGACACGCTGCTTGACAAAGAAATGCTAAACTCTAGCGCCACAATGAACAATGGATCGGCTGAAGCCCTTTCTCATTAGCTAATCCAGACCATTACCGCAGCGTGCGACGTATCAATGCCCAGAAGATCTGTTAGTAAAAGAGGCGCGCCCTGCTACTGGTGGACCCATGAGATTAAGCGGCTCAGAGCGAAGTGCCTACAAGCACGACGAAGATCTCAGAGATCCAGAGGAAGACAAGATTTCCAAGAACGGCTAACCAACTTTAAACTGGCGGGACGGGAACTGGAAAGCGCCATTAAAGGGAGTAAGTCAAGGAGTCTTAGACAGCTCTGCGACGAGGCTAGCCTAGACCCCTGGGGCTTAGCGTATAGAGTGGTGATGAAGAAGCTTAAAGGTAACAGGTCCTCACAACTAACCTGCCATGCAATGCTAAGGACTATACTAGAGCATCTATTCCCGCATAGACCAACTACTACGGTCACCATCACGAGGGAGATCAATATGGAAGATGTCCCGGCTATCACGTCGGAAGAACTTTTTGCTGCATGCAAAAAAATTGGAGACACCAAAGCACCTGGACCGGATGGTATCCCGAATCTTCTTAGCGACGATGCAAAGGTGTCTAGAGGAGGGGATATTCCCTACGCCATGGAGACTGCAACATCTAGTGCTGCTTCCAAAGGGCAATAAGCCACCCGGAGAACCATCATCGTATCGCCCAATATGTCTGATTTATACTCTAGGTAAGATCCTAGAGCGTATTATATACAACAGACTGCTTGCGGTATCGGAAGAAAATGGAGCGCTGTCATCACCAGTACGGCTTCAGAAAATCTCGTTCTACCATCTAAGCAATAAAGGCGGTAGTAGATACAGCAACTGAAGCAATACAAGGGAAATGATGGAAAGGGGGACAAAAAGATAATGCGCAGTAGTAAAGTTCGGCGTAAAAAACGGCGAGCTGGTCGTTTATTAGGAGATCCTTGGCCAAGATGGATACACCATACTATCTCCTGAGGATAGTCACGGACTACTTCAGTAACAGGAGGTTAAGGTATCATACGGACGATGGTGCTAAGCACTACAGTGTTATCGCGGGAGTCCAGCAAAGGTCGGTCCTTGGATTTCTCCTATGGAACATTATATAGGACGGAGTCCTGCGACTAACCCTGCTTGAAGGAGGCAAGGTTATTGGCTTCGCTGACGACATAGCTGTGGTTACAGTTGTAAAGATAAAGGAATGGCTGGAGGCTACGGGTCTGGAACTATCTCCACGCAAGACTGAAGCTGTCCTAATAACCAGCCGCAAGGCGGTGGAATACGTAAACTTCCGCGTTGGTGACCAGACAATTAGATCCAAAGAATCCTTAAGGCACCTTGGAGTCATGATCGACAATCGGCTGCGCTTCAAAACTCACGTCGAGTACGCTAGCAAGAAAGCATCGCTGATGCAGGCGGCACTCTCCCGAATGCTGATCTTGCTGACCAGAGTGGTCAACTCGGTACTCCTATACGCTGCTCCTATATGGGCGGGTGCACTGGCGACAAACGAGTGTAGGAGAGAGTTATCATCAGCTCACAGGTTCTGTTCAATCGGAGTGATCAGCGGATTCCGCACAACATTTTTAGCTGGAATGATCCCAATAGACATCCTCGGGGTTGAGATGAAGAGGATGTATCTTAGGCGACTCTCGAACCGACAAGAGGCAAAAAGGGTTAATTAAGAAGAAAAGGCAGCATCCGCAATGCTGTGGCAAACCAGGTGGAACCGCTCCATCAAAGGCAGGTGGACCCACAAGTTCATTCCCATCATAGAAACATGGACAAGGAGACCATGGGGAAACTGTAACTACCACATCACACAGTTCCTGTCTGGGCATGGTGGCTACCGGAAATACCTCCATAGATTTGGACACGATAGTTTGCCCCAGTGTCAAGAATGTCAAAATGAGGAAGAGGATGCGTTGCATGCGGTGTTCTACTTTGCAAAAGAAAGAGTAAATCTGCCAAGTCCAGAAAACCTCGTAAGTCACATGACTCAGTCAGATGACAAGTGGATGGAGATCTGCTCATCCCGCAGGGAGAGTGGTTGAACACGTAGTGGTGTGGATTAGTACGTAGGCGCACTCCTGACATCGAATATTCGGGTGTTGCGAATCGTGCATGTTGATAGCACGGGCTACAGCATCTTTAGGAGATTACCACAACCATTGGCGCAACCAAAAAAAAAAAAAAAAACACAAATCCACTCCAACATTCGCATTAACATGCCCATGTAGAACGGACGCCCAGCAGAACGTCATCAACCTAATAAGCCAACAACGTGACGAAATACGAGACCTTGACTAGCAAGTCCATGATTTCTAGCCAAGGACTAGAAGTAAGTTCTGCTTTCTGGCGGTTCCGCAGGGCGAAGACGGGGACGATGTTTCTTTACGGAGGTACGGTTTAGTGAGTAGGAGTCTCACACTGGTATTTTCACGGTGTGCGCAAATGTAGCTTCCCCTGCCAACATGGAAAAAAGAAAGGAAACCCTCGTAAGTAAGTAAGTAAGGACGAAAGTCAACTGCTCTTGAAATGTTGTCCAAAATTCGGAGAAGCAATACCATGAGCTTCAACTTCGAAGCTGTGCTGTTACCAAAAAGCTTCAAATACTCGTCAGTAGGTGTCTGCTAGTAGTACTAAAAGGAACAGAGGACCTGCCCAATACCAATAGCAATCCAATTACGCAGTTGGTTTGAAGACACACTATTTGAAAAGACGACTGTTAACACAATGGAATCCACCAACGAAAGTTGAAAGAATAGCGCAAATCAATCGAAATGAAATCACAGAATCTTAGAAAGCGTTACGGGCATCGACATACCACCGGAAACCACATACAATGGCGAGTAGGCCCTTAGAGGAACCCTAAAACCTTAGAATAAGTATACGTGATACTCTAATGAATTGGAAATCGATGGTCCCTGCACTCAACCGGTAGGTTTTACTAGTGTAAAACTTGGAAAATATGCGACTTTGCCAAAGTCATTTATAAAGGCCACTATCTCCTTTATTGCTTCTTCATGTTTCTTGAGATGTGAAGAAATCACTGTGCAGAAGGTGACGGTTCAGATGCATCACCACGTTCCATTAGAAGCCTCCTTACACGTTATAGGGATTTTACTTTTTTTTTATTTCTTTTCAAAAACGTTGCTGAAAAGAAGATTCATTTATCAAAGTGTAATTTTTCACTACCCGTAGTTTCAATACAAGAGCTGCATCCCTACAATTGCTCATGACATTAACAGAGTGAGAAGGGTTTATTTTAGGGAATAAATCGAGTTACTTTCAAGAATCACCATCGGTTAGCCAAGCACATGTGTCTTCATCATTCGATCGAAAATCACATCCTCCTGCAGTCTCGTCTGCCTGGAGAAGATGCACGAAACCATCTGAACACACTTTTCATTCATCGTCTCTGTTGATGTGTCCTTCGTAATGAATGGTTCGCAGCCACTGCTATTAATGGTGGCCATTTATTCTGGCCACACAATAAATTGGTGCACTAAATTCAATCTACCACCCATGTACTTGTATCCGCACTGGCCCTAGCTACTTGTAGTTGGATGTTGTACACAAGACTGTACACCGGAAAGTTGCTTGTACTTATGCGGTCTCTCGAGAGCTGTTTAAAATCCGTGGAGGCAAAATTCATTCTCATGCTACACTTCGACATTTGACCTTATGCCCTCAGTTTTGGTTTATTCTTCGTGTCAAGACCACAAAAAAAAAAAACAAAAAACTTTGTTTCCAACCTGGAAGCCACGAAATGTTGTATTCAAGTTTCCATCCTTAAATGCAGTCCTTTTGTCCGTCGTCCGCTTCCAGAGTGCCTCGCTTTCGCTGCGTTCAGGCTATGCAAGCAGATGTAAGCAGCATAGCTAAGTGATTTCCAGAGTTTGACTCTTTATGTGGCGTATTCCAAGGATAACCAGAAACTGGGGTATAAAACGTGCAAATTTATTTCGTCGTCCTTTATTTTGATGAGGAAGAGCGGGAATCAAGCTGGGTTTTGTTATCCTTTTTTTTCAGCCACTGCATAGTTCGGATAGTAGTGGATGTGTGTGTTTATAAATATTCCATGACACAAGAGTTTTTTTTTGTAGAATTCGATGTTACCGAGATGAGGAGCAGCTTCGTTTATGGCAAAATTTTAAGATCGAGAGTTTCGAGTACTATCTAGGAGCAGGTAGGAAGTGGCGCTTCGTTTTTTCGTTCTTTTTTGGGGTAGGCAATGCTGGCTAGAATCTTTCAAAGATTCATATCCTTCATATTTGGCCATAAAGTATGCTTCGGCTGATAGTGGAAAAGTTATTACTTTGCTGGCTGAGCTTGTTTTTATTTATCTGTCGGGTTGCTGTGGAATATTGTAAAGTCCTGCCTCTTGTGTAAGGAGCTATGTATATGCCGCGGTATATACATAGATATGTGCTCTTACTTATGAATTATTCAATTTGTAATTTTTCCGAGGCACGACCAAAGCAATGGAGGAGTTGCATGCGATGAGATCCACTGGGATGCAGGCAAGGATATACTTACGAGTAAATAGGAAGTTGGCAACAGATTTTAATTATTTCCTTATTATGTGTCCTGTGCCGTGTTTTTTAATATTTTTGGTAGGTGCAGTCTGATTTATTCAAATAACAGCTAAGCAAAAATACAGATATAGTGGTTCCTTCTAAAGGAGATCCACCATAGCTGGTAAAATCTGTAGTAAGAAGAAGAATAGAAAACCTTGAGTCCATGGAACTAGGTTAGATTAAGTTAAGTGGCAATGTCCTCACGCTTAAAAAAGTGAAGATCAAAAGAATACGTGGATATGAAGAACTGAAAGGTCGAACCAAGTGATGCTTTTAGCAAAACCGAGAAGCCTGCTAACCATTGTAAGTCTATCCGAAACTAATTTCTAAGAAAGTTGACGTAATTTAGGGAGCATCGTTTCTGCTGATGGCGGTACCTCCGTTTGAAAGTCGGAAACTACGTTCGGTATGCTAACTGAAGCACACCTTAAATTACTAATGCAAATCTGCTGAATAACTTTACCTATGGTACGACTCGATCTGTAAGGAGGCTGTCAGGATTAGAAAAACGTGTTTTCGGTGCTACGAGACCAGGGAAACTGAATGACTGCAACGCCTTTCTTAAACGTGTGAAATTTCAATACGACCAAAAACTGAGGAAAAAATATTCCAATATCCCAAAGGTACAATAGTAAAAACTTTTAGTCGTTCGTCAAAAATATCAGAAATTGTGCCCCATCCGCCATCTCAACGCTCATTTATAATTATATTCCAGCTGTTAGCTCCTTGAACAAGACCAATCTGCTTGCTGCACACTTTGCGGCCAACTCAACGCTTCTAGATTATGCTTTGACTCCACCTAAACTTTAGTGCGTCGAATCTTCAATGGGACGAATCTACTTTCGCACTCGTGTGCTAGCAAGAGTTCTTAAAGATCTTAACATTCACAAATTCGCTGGTCCAGATGGTATATCTCCCCTTCTTCTGAAGAGGTGTCCTTCCATGCTGACCAAACCACTGCGTAAGCTTCTTCATCAATCGTACTCTTCAGGACTCTTTCCGAGCAGATGGCAAACAGCATTTGTTCAGCCCATCCTTAACAAAGGCGAGTCTTCTTCTCTCTCATTCTACACATACATTGCACTGACGTCCCTCTTTCCAAGATGATGGAAACGCTGATAAGCCGTCAGCTCAAGAAATATCTCGAAACACGAAAACTTCTCAATCACCGGCAATATGGTTTTCGTAGCAGCAGGTCCACTGGTGATTTGATGGCATGTCTCACCGAAAAGTGGAACCAAAGCGTACATCAAGATAGTTGCACTTGATATTTCTAAGGCATCAGGTTCTTTTGTCGAAAATGTGCGCTTTTGGGATCGACGGCTCTCTTCTTCAATGGATTAGAAATTACCTTTCGGAACGTTCAATTCAAGTTGTCTTGGACGGTTTCAAGTCTGATATTCACAAAATAAATGCTGGTGTGCCCCAGGGCTCCATTCTGTCTCCGGCACTCTCTTCAATTTTCATCAATGATCTCTTGTCGCCTACTTCTATTCCTTTGCTGACGACAGTACTTTCTGCTTTTCTTATTCGTTTCCGGACTCACGTCCCTGCTCTTCGGCTGTAGAACGGAACGGCAGCGTATGTTAAGATCATTAAATTCTGATATCAACAGCATAACCAATTGGGGAACTATCAACAGAGTGGAATTTAATGCTTCCAAAACACAATGCTGTCTGCTGTCGTTAAAGCGAATTCTAAACACCCAGCTAAAGGGTGTCACATTAACACTGCCTATTTTGAAATTTTGCGCCATTTTTTCTGTGTCGGTCATACAGCGTTGTTGTTTGACAGCTGTCATGTGTTTACATTAAGGCTTAGTCATGGAGAATTACACTTGGAAACCATGGAAAACCACTACCCGAATGGCGAGGCTTTTATGGAGACGATTCGAAAATCGCGTGGATTTTCCGGTAACCAAATTTCGGACGACTGGGTCAGTTCAAATTCAGAAGAAACCTGTCCTGGATTGGACAAACAAAGCTCGGTCTAATGAAAACATTGCAGCAATTAGTGAGAATGTTGGCCAGAATACTTCCACCTCAGCCATTGAGACTTTCACGAAGCACTTAAAAGCGAATTTTTACAAGATTCAGTTGACACAATATTCGAAGCCAGTAGACTATGCGCCGTGCCGAACTTTCGCAGAGTGGATGATCTTACAGCAATAACAAATGAATGGTGACGCGCGATGGCTACAGTTGCCCACGGCCACATGCCCAGAGAGAGTAAGAGTCGTAAGCCCCTTTTGATCCATTAAGGGTTAATTTGCCAGCATTAACTAGTATTTCAGCACCCTGGCGGGTACGGAAATTCCTTATTGGCTTCAACTCTAAATACTTTTAAGTAGCTCATCTAAGGAATGTGCCATGTCGATCACAATTTGAACAATCTGTTTAACGTTGTTTAGCTTTGATCAGGGCATTTTGTGCAAGATGAGATATGGGAAACGTGCGTCAGCTCTGATAGCATTTCATTCCGCCGTGAAATCGATTGGGCTAAGCCTATTTTCGAAACTTAAGTCGTGTAGGCTTTGGTTTCCAACCGTCCTGCCAAAGATAATATCCCTTCTTAACTTGGCGTTAAAATCCCCAATGTGGATCCTTTTGCCGTGCTCAGGACTTTGCTCATGAGTCTGGCAGAAGAACTCGTAGAAGCAATCTTTGGCAAAGCCGCCTAAGTCTTCCTTTGATGGTAAATCTGTGTTCAAATAGGCGTTGATTCTGCATTTCTCAGCAATCACCTAAGTAGATGTCGCAGTTGTTCATCCTTGTCGTTGTCATTTAAACGTTTGCAAGGGTCGTCAACAGTGAATCCGTTGGTGTCATTGAAGTCGTTGCCCGTTTCTCATTTGCTGGGGTCGTCAGCAGTAAGTACGACAAAATACACGTTGTGGTAAAATTAATTGAATTAAATTCCACCAACACCAACTTGCTGTATTCAATTTCATGGTTGAACAGAATAATTTCAATTTTACCGTCTCACCTCGAATACGCAGATTAGCTCAATTCAGAGAAGGAAAACTTTTATTTATCCTAGAGGATTATGTTTCTAACGTTAAGTGGAAAATGCATTCTATTGGAAAACATTTTACATAACATTTCCGGAATTAACTTCTTTAAAAATGTTTTGGATTACATTCAGAGTTATTAATCCAGATTAACCGGCGAGGCAATAATGTGTATAAATTTGCTTTTCTAAGCTGCAGATTAATGCATAAGAAGGTACGTGAAAGGCTTGAATAAAAAGTAGAAAATGATATGGATGAGGACTAGATTTTGTACCCGAAAAAGGTTGAGATGTCCTTACTGTCAGGGATTACCGTGAAATGTTCTCATATAGCCAACTGGAACGTGGGATTACTCGGTAAAAAGTTAACTTCTCTGGAGTAGCATCCACGTCGTTATCGAGGAACTGTAACGACCAGTTAAAATTCCTAAAGAAGTTGTTAAGAGCGCTCCAGTCGGCTTTCTCGTATTGCCATACGGTCCTTTTGGGAATCTTTTCTCTAACTGTGTGGTCGGTGCACGAGAAATTATCTGATATGACACAATGGTCCGACGAGCCTAGAGGGGAGAGCACAACAACAGAGTACTTATCAGGGTGAGAAGTTAAAAACAAATCCAGGGTGTTGGCGGTATGACTATCAGCGTCTGGTATTCGCGTGGGCTCATTTACAAGCTGCGTTAAGTTGTTTTCTGCAGCGAACACACCGTGCTTCGGGTGTTGTCTGTCCAGAATGTCGAAACCAACCAGGATTGTGTATATTGAAATCGCCGTAATCACGATTTCAGTATGAGAATACAGGGATACAATTCTTTGAATGAAGTCAGACAACGCATCAAACTTGTTAAAAGTCGTATTGCTGTCCAGTTTGGGGCTTCTGTAAATAGAGCAGCTGTGGACTACATTGTGGTGGAATTCGGTAAGCTACATCACTACGCACGTAAATGGCGAGACCGCTGTGAGAGAAGAATAGTGGCACTAGTTTGTAGCCAGGTATCTACCTGTGTTTCACTAAGTGCCAAAGCAGTTGGCCAGTATTTACAGACGTGGACGTACGCAGAGAATTTGCTATGTTTGATTTCCGCCACCGATAGCGCGATGTCCCGAATCAAACGATAACTAATCTGGGTTCCCGCTCTCCCAGCTGTGGGTCCTTCTAGGTAGCGCTTTGATGGCATCTACTACGCCACTTGATTTTTCCGGAATCACGAAACCTTTTCGAGAGACAAAAAAAGAAAAATTTCTCCGAGAAATAAATTCCACCACAAAAAGGCGATGAATAAAAAACCCTATTTTTCCACTACGTTATAAAAGCTCCCTCGGAGCTCGACGATTTATTTCTGATTCACTTAGTGGTACCCTCGTCGATAGAGTGACCCGCTATTTTCACAGTCCCGAAAAACACAAAACTTTAGATAACGGGTCGCATGTCCCGTCTGTTCTCGGGATTTATCTTCGCTCCTGTCGGTGATGTCCCTCTTTCTTCTTCTCCCTTCTCTCCTTTTCCACGTCCCTTTTTCTTTTATTTGGCCAAAGCAAGAAACTCGCGAATTTAACAAAACTACTCCAGAACACAAGAAAAAAAATTGCTTTTCGCAATATAAAACAAATTCGCTTTTCAAAAAAACTTGTCTGACCCTCGCTAATGGCTGGTCGTCACCAAAGTGATTTCCCAATCTTTTTATTGTTCCACAGCTCCCGCCAGACTCACACACACATTCGCACACCCGCTCTCTCACACATTCATGTGGTTCTAGCGGACCCAACGACGGGATTTTTAGCTACCACACTAGCAAACTTTGCACTAAAAAAAAATTGTTTTTGCAAAAATTAAAACGATCGCGAAGGAGAAAGGGAGTTCGATGGAATGGTAGCTTAGTGTTGATACAATCTAGAAGGGATCTCGATCCAACCATCCGTTGGATCGCCGCCTCTAACAAAATCAAAGTTCAGTGCCATGTGCAAATTTTTATACTTTCTACCGGGAATCCCTAGCTACCCCCGTGGATCGGCATCCAGATTTGTGGTTGTCGTGTCACTCCTTACAATTATTTATTTATTTCTTTTTGTAATTTGGCCCTTCTGTCCTCTGGCCCTCCGGCCACGGCCGGTTTTATGATTTTTAATTTTGTTGATGCGGTTGCTTCATTGTATTGTTCGCTCTTTGTTGTTGGCGTTTATGGTGGAGGCTGCCTTATTACTTGGCTGTCCGCCTACACGCCTCTGCTGCTCCTTCGGTGCTCCATCGATGGGGTGTTGCTATAAAAGAGATCGTCGTCTCTTCACCCATCGATCAATTGTCTCGGTACATCCCTTGTTGCTTGTGCAATATATGGAGCATCGGTATAGTACGGCAGGGTTATGACTCTGGATGGTCGTAAGCGGATCTTGTCTTGCCAAAGAGTCGCCTTACTTGGGTGTTTACCTGTGTGCCACACTGTCTCCACAGAGGCAATGCAGGAGTGCCACCTCTGGATCTGGAAATGATACGTCGTGGTATTGCTTTCAAGATCAGAAAAGGTCTCCCTCTAAATGGGCGCGATTGGGTTTCCCCGGAAGAAGTGGATGGCCTATCCCTGAGGCAGCGTAAAACCTTGCTACACGCATGTGTTCTATCTAGATGGCAATCTAGATGAGATACTAGCGAAAATGGCAGGGTTACTTACGGCTTCCTAAGGGATGTGCTAACCATGCGAATTTTTCGTGAACGGAATTTTAACCTCAGCCTGGGCTTTCTGTTGACCGGGCATGGCTCCCTAAATACATTCTTGCATAAGAGGGGGCTTAGCGAGGTTGCAAGCTGCTCATGTGGAGCTACCTATGAGGACTGGCTTCATGTCCTATGTGAGTGTCCCAATTACGCTGACATAAGGAACTTGCAGGCTATGGGCATCACCTTTAATGGTGAGACCTACGATGTCAGTGGAATTATCACTGATACCGTACGGTTTGAAAGAACCCGTAGTTTTGCAAAAGACGTATTCAATAGAAGGCGCAGTAGAGCGGGTAGTTTGTAGATTTTCAAATTGTTGCAAGGCCGCCAGTCCTGGTCAGTGAGGTGCCTAACTTGAAGTAACCTCAAGGTTGCGAAGCTCGACCGGAAGCTATATTCTGGTATCACGGGAGGTCAGGAGCCCTTGGAACTATGGTTCCGGCCTGACCTAGGAGTTGGCCCCCTTGTGGGAGTATCGTGGTGGCTGTAGGTTTAAACACAAAATCGCGGGGAGAATGGACCGAATGGATCTTGGACATCTCATGGCTTAGCATATGTTGTAGTGTACTACGACCGGTGCTGGGCCATGGGAATGCTATGGAACCAACTGGTTTATTCGATGTGGAGTTACATTGCAACCGGGTGCCATGACCCACAGAATGGCTGAGGTATTAGATAGGCCTCGATCCTTCATCAAAGGGGAAGTTCGTGCCTTATACACGACTTCGAATCTGGTACTGGTGGTAGTACTTGTCCTACCCGAAGTGCGCTTATCAACGCATTGTTTTGATATCTTGTGCGACGACGCACCGTAGGCTTAAGCCTTCACGGCAGGTACCTACGTAAAACACAAGAGACATCTGTCTCGGTGCACCCACAACCATTGTAGTGATGTAATGCTGGTGCTCGTATCCACATCGGTAGCAGAATGGGATGTTGTTTAAGTCTCATGTTGCGGTCCTATGTGATGCAGCCCATTCCGAGTCTGCCGTTTGTCTATGGGCTCCGACAACAGTGTTCCTGGTGGACCTCCTGTCGCACCCAGGGGTTCCCGGTTCGTCGTGAGTCTCCTTCCTGTACTTAGGGCTTCACCGACCGAACCTCCTTGTTCTCCTCTGCGGGAAAACCCGCCCGTAAATCTATAGGGGTTGTTTTCCAAGGTCTGGGGTTGGTGGGCCTTAGGCTGATGGGACCATGGCTGCCCTTCACCTTCGCCAGAACTCGGTGTTCCCACTCAACGAAAGGAGGGACCGAAGGGACTTGTAAAGAAAAAGAGAGCCGAACTTGTTGCGGGAAAATTTACCGCAACAAAGTTGTTACTTCTTTAAGATGATAAGCCGCTAACTATTCATGTCTTCGAAGACAATATTGATGGGATAGAGCGCCAAATGCTTGAAAGGGTGGCCCATAATTGAACCGAGAGGATGCGCTTCGTCAGTAACCTGAGGTAGATTTGCGCACTACATTAGGTATATTGGTTCCTTGACTCTTATTGGCTGTAACCTTTAAATTTGGCTTTAACCTGTTTCTTTTTCAATAGTTGCAAACGTATCAATGACAGCACAAAGTTACCAATATTATTGACGTATGCAGATTGCTACACAGACTTTAGAAAATTGTGCCTCTATTGTTGCCTCGCGAGCTTCAAATGGTTTTTTTTTTGCAAGTACAAGATGTTACATGGCAGCACATCACTTTAGCTAAACTCTTTTATGATACAAAATGTCTTGGTGTAAATATTTCCGACCTTTACAGAGCAGCCAACATTCCCCATCATCACCGTGCACAATCTGACAAGTTATGTATAGCTTGTCTCTATAGAATGTGACATATACGGCTTCAAATCGATAAACAAGTGGTTTGTATCGATCTGGACTTCCAAGGCTTTCTCCAGGGCTTGCCATAGTGTAAATATTTGGTCAGTTGTGGATTTATCAGGCCAAAAACCAGACTTATAGGTCCCTATCAGATCGTTAACAAATGGTTTCAGGATAGGACAATTGATGACGATGTTCTGTTCATTAGGCATATTTTCCTACGAGGAAATCTTAAAACATGAGTTGATGTATGCTCTCTACCAAGTCATCTCTCGGTGCTTTTAATAGCTGGGTATATAGTCCGTCCGATCGGCTGGACGGAAATATTGGCTTTGATCAGTTCCTTGTGCTTGTAACTTAATACTCTTAATACTATGTATGTTCTTGCTTACCTCTGTAGGCTTAAGTCTGTGTCTGGTTGGTTTACCACATTCATTTTACGGATTGGTAGAACTTGAGAGCTCTTTTCTCCATTTTCCCGATTGCGCCCCTCTCGAACTCAGGTGTTCTTTCCTCCCTCTTAGCCCAAGCCGCTCTTTCCTTCTATGCAGAGTTACTTTGTTGATCGTGATAAACCCAGCACATTAGTTGCGGCATTTCTGATCTCTTTTTTTCGTCGATGCCACAGCAAATTACGTTTTCAGAATTACTATCCTATGGGACCCCTTTTGTAAGACCTAGTAGCTTGCTTCGGGAATGTGAGAGCTCGCCTTGACCTAATAGAACCTCGATTGTGCACATTCTACATATATTCCAGAACCCTGAAACTCAACACTTGTGTTATAAATTTATCAAGTCAAGTCTATTTGAATGAGACTAATACTCGTAGCCATAGAGTAATTGTGAAATAAGTACAAAGCGGGTTAAGATGAAGTATGACCGGTCACGGAAGAATCTATGTGCGCCTTAAAAGAAGCCAGGACGACTCTTGTCTAGTTTGTTTTCTTTTTACTTTACTCATAGTGTTATCCCTGCGGGATCTTCAGCCTGTGTGTCCTTATGTTTCCTGTAAAATTTCTACAAAAGTTTCTATCCATGGCATCAACTTAACGACACCCTAACCATTCTCTTTAACAAGATACATTTCGCCGCCTTCTCGGTTTCACTGTAAGCGCTCGATAGTATTTTTATTCAGATCAGGGTTTCTGTTTTAATTATACGGTGAAATTTACTATTCTTCCATCAGACCTTGCGGTGTCTCAATTGGAGGTAGGTCTTCTACATTCGGTACTGCAACCATAGGATTTCTCGAGAAGTTCCTTGAAGTATAGAAAGACTGATTTCTACTTATTAGAATTAATGACTTGCAACTCGGTATCGGTTTCTATATCAGCGCTGCTCTCTTTAATGTGCGAAAAATGTGATATCCGAAACTACATATAGAGATTAGGCTCACTAGACTCTCACTGCTAGAGGAGAAATAAGAAATCCTCTTATTTAAAGTCATCCACCGAAGAGACAAAAGAACTACACTCTCATCCATACGAATACCTCCTAATAACATACGAATTGACAAACGAGCGCCATTACCGCGAACAATAAGGACAACCGCAAATACTGACTACGCTGAATGACCCTCGAACCATATATCCTACCCCAGCGAATCGTTACGGGTGCAAGCACCTTTCTGCCAGAATAACTTCTACTTGACATTAAATATACGACCAATGATTTTTATTTTCATTTTCGCTGATTTACTCGTAAGTCAGAGAGAACAACAAAAGATATCCTGGCACATCCCCGAGGAGCTAGAATACCATACATCAGCATCACCGCAAAACTTGCGAAATCTCATTTTGATGGGTTTTCGCTGCCGTGGCGCTGCCACTTTTACGATACATTCTGCCACAACAGGCGAAACAGATTACATGCCATAACTTACACAACAGATAAAACATCGTCTCTATCGTGTATCCTACAACTAACACCTATGCGTCTCTAAAAAGAACAAAAAAAATAAATAATAATAAGGGTGTAGCTGTTTTTGTTTTGCCACGGCATCCTCAACTAAGAGTGTGAAACATAAAAAAAGACAAAATATAAACCACCAGCAAACTAAGCCAACTTTGAAGCAAACCGTAAAAAACGAAAGTGCAACTTTGGCCAAATTTATTCGCTCACCTTTCAAATGGGAGAGAAATGGGGAGGAGACGATAAATTTTTGTCATGACAGCAACACGTGTAAATGAGTGTTTAGACTTCTGATCCTTGCCGACCGTCAGGTCCAAGGAGCCAACTTTGGCCATGGGCAGACGAATAGCAAACATTTCGCTCTCTTTGGAGAGACGCATTAGCCCGACTTTAAGCGCCAGTTTAAATTAAATGAAATTGAAGCGAGTGGATGTCCAGTGGATGTTGTGAATAAGCAAACACGCCTGGAAGGGGTCAACTTTTGAAGGAAACATTCATGGTAGCTTTTGCTAGGTGATTTTATTTATTAACTCTCGAAGTTGTAGTTGATGTGTTCACCTTTTAAATTGTTTAAAATGTCAGGCAGAATGAACCATTTAACCTGAACGGAAACAGACCGCATTTCCAAGATCAAGACGGAATGCCCACCAAGTGGAACCTTAGCATTACGTGTCCGATCCTAAAGAAAGGAGATCCACTGAACTGCGCCAACTGCACAGAAATAAGTCTTCTCAACGTCGCCTATAAAATCCTGTCTGACGTTTTGACGGATCTTGACAAGAACCCGCGAGTTCCAAATCGATATACTCCACCTCCTTATCACCTTTCAAGCCGCATATGAAAGCGTCTATAAAGATGAACTTAGTCAAGTCCAGTTTTGTCATCCTTGCCAAGCTCATTCGTCTATGTAGGGTGACGATGGAGAATGCACGCTGCTCTGTCAAGATAATGGTAATGACAAAGGCAACACTTTCAATGTGGTGCCATTTGCCTCTATAACATTGTTCTTGACAGAATTCGATTGAGTGATTTGAGTTATGGAGTAGACGTGTTTCTCATAGCGGCTGCAATTATCAAGCTTTAAATAACATAAAATCGAATTTTCCATTTCTCTTTACTGCTGTTAATCTCGCTAACAAAAATAAAATTTATTTAATAGTTCTGATCTGTCATAATACATAGTTGTTGAGTGAAAGTTAAATAAATTTTCTTTCCGTTCGTATAAAAATTACTCAATATTTGTTTACGATTTTCAACACAAAAAAAAGACTATACATCCTACACATCCACTCACTATGTCAACACACAGTAATGGAAAGAATACGCGATCCAACACACAAAAGGATAAACAAAAACAACTGACGCCCTCACCATGTTCATCACCATCAAGTTTGCTATCTCCGTCACTTAAAACCATGACGTCGGAATATTTCTCCAGTCTGTACAAGAAGATCACGGAACAGGGTGAGTTGCTTAAGTCTTTTGAATCCTGCTTAAAAGACATGGAAGAAAGGTTAACCTCCCTTATCGAGTCTTTTGAGAAATCCTTAATTGAAAAATCTTCACTTATCGAGAAGGAAGTAGACGTTTTAAAAAGTCGAGTTTCTGCATTTGACAGTATTCTGAGTAACATCAGCCACTTGCAAATGGAAGTTCTGTAAATCAAAAAACAACAACAAGAGAAAGTGAAACTGAAAACGTCCGAACAGACACTGAACGCAAAAAATTTCGGCACTGATGGTATTTTGGTTGGAGTTCCCTTTCTTCCTGGAGAAAGTCTGGAAACTACTTTTAACACTATTTGCACTTCTCTCAACTGTCCACCACCTAGCATAAGTCGAATTTTTCGCTTAAGCCGTTTGTCACGGCTAGAGCTAAAAGGGAGAAGCGGAAACTACCGTTCTTCCTGGTTCAGCTAAGTCCCAACAGCAAACTGGATGGTCTAAGGAGCATCAAAGTTTTAGACTACCAGGTTGTACACTGGGAAAAATTAAAGAGGAGCGAAAACATTTTACAATGTGTTCGCTGCCAGAGGTTCGGGCACGCTGCGTCGAACTGCGAAATGCAGCCTCGATGCGTGAAGTGTGGAAAGGACCACAAGTCAGAGGAATGCGCTCTAGGTAAGGACGGAGCGTCGGAAAAAAGCCAACTCTCTTGTGCCTTATGTAGGAACACGGGGCATACCGCAAATTATCGGGGTTGTCCTAAATTCCAATACATAAAAAGAGTAAATCTGTCTCGGCAGCAGAAGGTGGAAGTTAAACGTCCACCCGTGCAAACACAAACACCAGCCGTTACTCCCCAAGTTACCTACGCCCAAATGGCGGCAGGTAGGGGAACTACGGTACAACAAGCAAAGGTAGCTTCTCAGGCCCCAGCGCTTAGAGCACCAGAACCTGTACCTGACATGCTGGCTATCTTGCTCTCTATTCAGGGGCAGATGGCTCAGCTTCAGCGTCAAATACAGGAACCGGCTACGCGGGTAGATCAAATATACGCGCTGCTGCCGGGCCTAACGCACCTCCAGTCGTAATGGGTACGTACATGGCGGAGCAAACCCTGAAGGTCCTTGCAGTGAATGTGAATTCACTGATCAGGTTCGAACGACGAGCCGCACTATTTAAGTTGCTTAAGGACCAAGCCCCTGATGTGCTTTTGGTTAGCGAAACTAAGCTTACCATAAGACACAAAATGAGGCACAGAAGATATGAAATATTACGAAGAAACCGACCCAATTCCATTCAAGGAGGAGGTGTTGCAATCTTTGTAAGAAAGGGACTGCGTTTCAAAAGAATATACAGTCGTATGGTACGTAGGTTTCGGGTTCTGGAAGCATGCGTCATGTACATCCCTCTCCGTAGTGGAAAGCGGTTGTACATGGTGTCTGTCTATGCATCTAAGGCTACTCAATCCACTTTATTCATCTCAGAGCTCGAGACACTTTTTCGATTTCTGAGGCTTGAATTGGAAGACAACTATTTTATTATCGGCGGAGATTTCAACGCCAAACATAGTGATTGGGGAAATAATATACCAAATACTAGAGGGAACCTACTATTCAATTGGTGGGGTCAGCACAGTGTGATGTATCGACTCGGCCTCAAAGCGACGGATAGTCCGTCGTTTCCCAGACACGGGTCCTATTTGGATCACCTGCTGTTCGACTCACGGATACAACTGACGTGCACTAACCAACAAACTACAAACTGTCTACGCACTTTCGTGTATGACAGTGACCATTGCGGTCTCAGCACCGAAATAACTGTTCCCAACGAAACTGCGGAATTGGAAGAGTTTGTTCAAAGGTATTCCTACAATTATAGTAGAGTGCGTTGGACACACTTCACCAGAACACTGACTAGAGCACTCTCCTCGAATTCGCTCTACCCACCATCCAACAAAAATCTGTCAAACGAGGAGACTGACAGGTATCTAAGACTAATGGACGAGACAATCAAACGAACAATGGACAAAACGATACCTCGGTATCAACACACTGACGACGAAGACTTATTCCGCAACACAACTATTGACGCACTGCACCAACAAAAAAGTAGGCTGTTGTCAAGACTAAAAACCTTGTACAGACAGTTTACCGACAGACATAACCCGGAGATCATGACACTGAAGTCGTCGATTAAAAACCTCCAGATATTAATAAAGGAAAATTACAGAAACTCTGTAAGTTTGTATTGGAACAACAAAATTTGGGCTGTAAACACCAGCAACCCGAATATGTTCCCGCAAATAAATAAAATATTTCGGAGGAATAATCAAAACGACCTTCCATGTCTCAAAATCGCCCGAACGACGAACAACGAACAAATACTTGTAGCAGCAGGTATAGATCCAAATGAGGCAGTTGATGATGACAACTTCTTTGTGATCGAGGATCCGCAGGAGAAGGTAGAGGCTATAGGAGCGACTTTCCAGGAAGTGTACAAGGCGAATGACATCACTGGCCCGAACCACGACCTGGAGACTCGACCTTGTGCACAATTCCTGCCTTCGAAATGAAATTGCGAATTGGCGATTCGAGAGCTCGGGTTTCACCCAGTTCAGTGACGAGAATATGGCAAATAATGTCATCACCAACGAAAGGGTATTACCACCGTTCATTTCGAAGGAAGAGCTCCAAACGAATCGCTTAGGAGTAAGAAATCAGTGGGAACCGATGAAATACCGAACATTGTGCTCCGACATCTCCCACTAGAAGCGGTGAACATTTATACCACCCTGTTTAATAATGCAATGAATAATGCACATTATCCAGCGCATTGGAAAACTGCGGTGGTACATCCCATCCCCAAAAGGGATAAAGATACTTCCAATTCGGCGAATCTCCGCTCGATCAGTCTTCTTCCAAACATCAGTAAGGTTTTCGAGAAGGTGATCAATAGAGTCCTGACTAAGTGGGTTGAGGACAAAAATATAGTTCCGGATAATCAGTTCGGTTTCAAGGCGGGGCATACTATCATTCATGGTGTGTCGAAACTGGTTTCTGATATCCAATGGAACAAAGGCAAGAACCAGTGCACTGGTGCCTGCCTGATTGACTTGGAGAAGGCCTTCGATACCGTATGGTTAGAAGGACTCTTTTTCAAGCTGGATAGGTTGGGCATTAGTAAACCACTTCTGTATATTCTTTCTGATATGCTCTCCAGTAGACAGTTCATCGTGAAGAATGGCGACGTGACTTCTGCTGGAACATTTAACATTAAAAACGGTCTGCAACAGGGTGCGGTAAATTCGCCGATCCTATTCAACATTTACACAAGTGATCTGATAGGTTCACTTCACCATGCCATAGCGTACGCAGATGACTTAATCGCGTACAGATCAGGTCCAAAGATTGAGGTCATTAACATACTTTTGCAGCGTGAATTCGATAAAATTAAACAATATTGCGATGACTGGAAGTTGAAAATCAACTTCCAGAAATCGGAAACCATTCTGTTTAGGACGCCTTTGTCTGGGGCCTCTAGGGATACCAGAAAGAATTGGCGAAAGTTCTCTATCGTCGGACAACATGGACAGCCACTTGCTTGTCGAAATGTAGTCAGATACCTTGGGATCTGGCTAGATCAATATCTATATTTTAACAAACATATAGATGTTGCTCTGGCCAGAGCCAGAGGTGCTTTTGCCCTTACAAGGAGACTGTTTTACAACAGCCAACTGGATTCGAGGGTGAAGGTGATCTGCTACATGGCCCTTATCCGGCCTATGCTTGTGTTTGGATGTCCCGTGTGGTTCAACGTGAGAGCAAGTTTATTGGAAAAGATTCGGGTGTTTGAGAGGGCTTGCCTTAGGGCTTGTCTTCGGTTATACAGAACACCAGAGTCTGAGTACATAAAATTCTATCGCAATGCGGTCTTGTACAATAGGGCGAACCTAATAAGAGTGGACAATTTTGTTATTAAGTTGACTCGAAGGCACATTGCAAGAGCAATGACCTCATCGAACAACCTGATCTCCGGGGCTTACTACCCTAATTATATGTATCATGAGAGAGTTCGCTTAGACGGCTATGTTCCTCCAGAAGCGTTTCTCTACCTTGATAGCAAAGGTCTGATCCAGGACAGATTGGCTGTGCCGCTAATCTTCCACGTTGCTCGAACAGCTGCGGTAGGGAGTCGCGACATGAGGGATGTTGCTCGGCAGCACCAACAATTTTGGTGGCTTTTAGAAGGAGGGGATGCTTCGTCGTCGAATTCCTCCAATTCTTAGTAGCTTCATGTGAAGCAAAGTGGGTCGCCTAATTTTTCTTTTAGCCATGGCCGGCTTACATAGTTTTAAGTAGGAGTAAGTTAGATTTAAGAAAAAAAAATATATAAAAACCAAAAAAAAATTAATAAAAATAAAAAATTCAAAAAAAAACATACATCTATATATATATACATATATTTATATATTAAGTATATATATATTATGTATATATATATATATGTATGTACTAGATGTAAGTAGTTTAAGTAGATTAAGACTTATTTTTAGGTAGTTTTTAGGATTTTAGTTTTAAGTTTTATAATAAAATATAAAAAAAAGTCATGTTACTAAGTTTTTTTTTTTTGAAAAAATGTTTTCTTAGTTTTAATTATAAGGAATAGAAATAGTATAGTATAGTAGTAAGGTACGTCGAAAGACATAATTTAAGTGTTAGGTTTAACTTAGAGTGCCCGCATGGGGCCAGTAAGTTAGTATAAGACTATTTGTAAGTTATTTAAGCTAATAAGTAAGATAAACTGAAAACTGACTCCCATTATGTTGATGCTGCTGTGTATGGCTTTCAAATTCCGCATAATTCAATTTCAATTTCAATTTGAATTTATTTAATATGCTTCGGGATTGTACAAATAAGACTTACAAAATGTTCCTTATAGCACATATTTTAGGGTAACATTATATAATTCAGATAATATAAACATTATATGAATAAAAAATAAACAAAATGTTATACGGGAATAAGTAATGTACTAACGATAAGTATAGGTAGGGGAAGAAAGGGGAAAGAAGAAAGGAAGAAATAGAGTATGTTATGTTTAAGAGTGAGAGATGGAAGAACTATAGTTGTTGTGATTACCTGAGATGTCTTAAGGCAACATTTTTAAAAGATGAAGCTCCCATTATTGGCTTTGTTGTTGTAGGAAGGGAGTTCCAAAGTCTGGTGACGTGGATGAAAAATAGGCGCGAGGAATTTGAGTAATTAAAGGATGGACTAATGATAAACACACAACATCTTAGTTCAAGAAACTGTTTTAAGGAGCAACCAAGGACCGAACTATGATGATGGGATACATGATTGTATCGACGCAGCCCATACACATACCTTATAATATCGTTGAAGGCAACAAGCAACTTGTGTTGTGATAGAGAGTCAAGCTTGCAATAAACTACGACAGAGTAATTAATTATAGGCATGAATAAAGTTTTAATTAGCCTGAGTTTAGTACGTAATGGGGTGAAGCTAGATGAAAGCCAAAGTTTGCAAAGTCCAACATAGATTCGTCTAACAACAAAGTTGATATGGTCTACGGCGGAGAGTGAGCGATTTAATTTGAACCCGAGATTAGTAACAACCTCCACAAAATTGAGTTGCCTTTCGTTCAGGAATATTGGCGGTATTTCATCCGAGTTGATTATATTTTTAGCTATTAGAATGAGCTGCGATTTTGTTGGATTAAGACTGAGTCCATTATATAATGACCAGTTATATATTTGAGATAAATCTTCGTTTATTCTGACGACCAGAACCTCAACGAGTCCTGAAGGTCTCTAAAGATATATCTGGGCATCATCAGCATAGAGATGAATTGCAACATTTGAGCATACTTTAGGTAGGTCATTAATAAAAAGACAGAACAAAATTGGGCCAAGTATTGACCCTTGAGGTACGCCTGCAGTTAAGGCGCGGAAATCAGAAGAATCATTATTATGAATAACACTTTGTTGGCGATTGTCCAAGTAATTAAAAATCATTCGAACAGATCTTTCACTGAACCCAAAATATAATTTAAGTTTCTGGCATAGTACCATGTGATCAACGCTGTCAAAAGCTTTGGAAAAGTCTAGCAAACACAGCACCGTCAAAAAGTCCTTATCATATTCTACTCTTATGTCATCAAGGATTTTAACCATATCTGTTGAGCAGCTATGATTCGCTCGAAAGCCCGACTGAACTGGGGATAATAAAATGTGTTGACATATGTAATTCGAGATTTGGTTTGCTAGAAACTTCTCAAGTACTTTGGCCAATTTCCAAGTATCAGGAAAGGTGGAAGCGGTGATGCAAAAGTTAAAGATATGCGTTAGGCTGCTTAGGATATGGGGTAGAATCATCTTTACAAATCGGATAGGTACACCGTCCTCTCCTATAGTATTCGATTTTAAATTACGTATGATATTAATAACATCTGTTTCAGCGACAACGCTGAATCATGATTAGGGGTAAAAGGTGGTTCGTTGACAGTAGAAGAAATAAATGTATTGTTAAGTTCATTGACATTAGGTATTCTAAAAAATTGACGATTTTTTTCCAATACCAATTGCTCGCAAGTTGTTCCACAGCTTTTTCGAGGTTTGTTCAGGTCTCAACTTTGATAAGAAATATCTTTTTTTTGCTCTTCTTGTAATATAAGTAGAGCGATTATGTGCCCGATAGAATATTTTCCAATTAACGACTGAACGACTTTGTCGTTCACATTAGAGGTAAAATAGCAATTACGCCATGGGAGAAGGCTTGCGTCAAGTTGTAATGCGTCATTATCTACAGTGGAAAAATTTCTAAAATTAAATGATGTCGGTATTGGGATACGACGTAAGTCAACGTTGTAAGTACAGAAAATAAGATCATGATCTGACATACCACCCAGAGGTAGTTGGTCTTGGAGTAAGACATTAGAACGATTTGAAACCATGATGACATCAAGTAGGCTTGGGGGGTTGTTAGGAGAAAAGCGGGTAGCGAAGGAGTTCACAATCGATAGCCCTGCACCAGCCGTGAAATCTAAAAGTTGGCAAGATTTACTGTCGGTTTTTAGAAGGTCAGCATTAAGGTCACCACAAATAATAATGTGCTCGTAGAGTGCAGTATATTCGTGGATTGCGGTAAATAATGGCTCTGGAGAGTAGCATCGGTTTGGATGATTCATTAAGCTTATCTAGGCTGTCAATATTCATTTGCTCTGAAGTTTCAGTAACTTTGATCACAATAGTTCCACGTGATGAATAGGCAGTGAAGATTTGTTTTGCCCTCTTATATTTTATTGCATTTCGCATAATAATTCGGTTTTTTGTCATTAGGCTTTCGTGTAGGTAAATGCGCTGATCAACAATAAGGACTGAAACGAATAAAATCTGTACCCAAATTAGCCTGTATATTCTCTAGTTTCAGTTTGTTATTGATTTTAGTTCGGTGCGGTTTAAAATATTTATAAAACATGAGTCAAGAGGAACGCCGTAAAAAGGTCATCGACAAATGGCTCGAAAATTCTTCGCATCCAAACCATTTCATCGCAAAAAATTTAATCATAGCACGCAGTTCAGTGGATTCTGTTATTAAACGATATTTGGAGACGTTGACAATTAAGCGAAAACAGAAAAGTGGAGCTAAAAGTGGAGCACATGATACAAATTTGGACAGGGGTGGGTACCATCGTAAAAAACCGGACTACGTCATCCAGAGATGTTGCTCGGAAATGTAATGCCAACCAAACAATGGTACAAAGATCTAAAAAACGTAACGGTCTAAAAACACGAAAAAAACAAAAAATACCAAAAGTTACTGAAAAGCAAAAAAAAAAAGCCATAAAAACACGAGTCCGAAAGCTATACGAGTTGATCGGCAACAAGAAAGCGTGCTTGGTTTTGGGTGACGAAGCTTATGTCAAAGCCTACTTTACTACTCTTCCAGGTGCGCAGTTTTACAACTCGTTTGAAGCTGAGATTCTTCCGCAATCAACAACATCGATTGGGATGGAAATATTCGGGTCAAAATATCTCGTTTGGCAGGCCATTTGCCAATGTACCGTATCGTACCTTCAGCTCCTGGGTCAGTTGAATTTTGTACGGGTGCAGGTCCAAGTCACGGCGCAAATTTCGCCAAGTTGTGGTCTCCGGAAGGCCGAGTTCTTGTGAGCGACGCGATTCTCATCTCCTACACACTCTCACGGACAGCGACAATGCTTTTGGCAGATATTGCGTTTCGTCAACATACGGGTGCTGGTTTATCGTTTTCTGAACCAGTGGACTCAAATTTATCCACCACACTACGAATAGTCCTCTCGGTAGGACGATTATGGCGACCGTAAAATGGGCGAAGCGCGCGGAACGTTGCCCGAACAGAACACCCATTTTGATAAAATAATTTTATCGATTACACATGTTGTTGAACGCTATGTGCGTCCACGGGGATTTGGCAAAACAGACTGAATAAATGACAGCCAATTTGACAATATAGCCGCTATCAACTGTCAAAGCTCGGAAGTCCCTATTGGAAGACCCTGTATATTCACTCTAGCTTGGAAGTGGTAAAAAGGTTCAACAAGGTTTTGAGCTTGGCGGTCACAATATATTGTTCATTGTCGTCGGAGATTTGATAGACAGAGATCTAACATTGTCGTCCTCCAGCGATGCATCTAAGATTCGTTTTAGAGCTATCCGGGAAGACCCTATTTCCTTACTGGTCCACACTTTCGCGAAACAATTCCTAGGCACAGGAAAACCGTAAACCTTCGTAAGAGGATAAACTCAGTACTGAATATAAGCCAAGTTGTAGTGCACCAATCATCGATCAAGTCTCGGGCTGGCTGCGCGCTAGAGTGCATATTGACAGGTTACCGCCTTGTTGGCAACCCCTGTTTACCTCCGCTGTCACATATTAGTCGACTTCAGCATCCAAAATCAAGGTCCTATTACTGGTCGTACTCTTATCCACAGAGCTAATGATTCGTCTACATCATATTATCTGCCCGAGTTTCATATGCCGTCAAAAATTGTGTTTTCGCAGCACCCTCATTGTTGATGAAAATGGCAGTTAGTTTTTTTTTTTTTTTTAATCGGCGAGCGCTTAGAGGGTTTTTGTACCCTTAAAATGTTCGTAAACAGCGCGGGGCAAGGAAATTTAGGGAGGAAGAAAAGACAGGTACCGATGTACATTGTTTTTAAATGTTTGCAAGTTATAACGACCAGGAAACACAGAGGTCGGCAGGGCATTCCATAAGCGAGTTGTACGGCTTAGGAAAGAATCACGATATTTTAGAGTACGTCTGAAAATGGGCTTGAGGGTGTTACGGTTGAAAGTTTGAATGGGCGGAATGCTACTGGCGATTTCTATGGAACACTGATGGTGAAAATAGCGATAAAACAAAGTGAGACAGGAGACATTACGTTGGTGTTCGAGGGCGTCAATTGATTGACTGATATAAGTATCACCAATGAGTTTTATTCCACGGTTTTGAATCCTATCTAGCAGGTGCAGAGAAGTTTTAGGAGCATCTGACCAGATGTGGGCATTGTACTCCAATTTTGGGCGTATGAATGCCTTATATATTGTGGCCAGATCACAGAGGGTAAAATATTTTGTACATCGCTTGAGGAAAGCTAGACTTTTCGCAGCATTTTTGGCGACATCGAATATGTGGTTATTTCAACATAAGTTGTCACTGATACACATACCGAGAATGGAAAGTTTATCGGTTTCGACGATGCAAGTGCCATTCATGGATAATGGCTGATTATTTGAACTTCGCTTTAATGACACAAGACAGCATTGAGTTTTGGAAGCATTAAATTCCACTCGGTTGATAGTTCCCCAATTGGTTACGCTGTTAATATCGGAATTTAGTGAGCTTAACATACGCTGCCGTTCGCGTTCTACAGCCGAAGAGCAGAGGCGTGAGTCCGTGAACGAATATGAGAAGCAGATAGTACTGTCGTCAGCAAAGGAATATATTGGATTAGAAGTGGCAGAAAAGAGATCATTGATAGAAATTGAAAAGAGTGTCGGAGACAGAACGGAGCCCTGGGGCACACCAGCATTTATTTTGTGAATATCAGACGACAACTTGAATTGAACGTTCCGAAAGGTAATTTCTAATCCACTGAAGAAGAGAGTCATCGATCCCAAAAGCACGCATTTTCGACAAGAGAGCCTGATGCCAACTCTGTCAAATGCCTTAGAAATATCAAGTGCAACTATCTTGCTTTCGCCAGATTGATGTACGCTTTGGTTCCACTTTTCGGTGAGACATGCCATCAAATCACCAGTTTACCTGTTGCTACGAAAACCATATTGCCGGTCATTGAGAAGTTTTCATGTTTCGAGATAACATATTTCGTGAGCTGACGGTTTATCAGCGTTTCCATCATTTTGGAAAGAGAGATGTCAGTGCAATGTATCTGTAAGAAGAGAGAGAAGAAGATTCGCCTTTGTTAAGGATGGGCTGGACAAATGCTGTTTGCCATCTACTCGGAAAGAGTCCTGAAGAGTACGATTGATGAAGAAGCTTACGCAATGGTTTGGTCAGCATGGAAGGACACCTCTTTAGAAGAAGGAGCGGTATACGATCTGGACCAGCGAATTTGTGAATGTTAAGATCTTTAAGAACTCTTGCTAGTACATAAGTGCGAAAGTAGATTCGTCCCATTGAAGATTCGAAGCACTGAAGTTTAGGCGGAGACAAAGCATAATCTGGAAGTGTTGAGTTGGCCACAAAGTGAGCAGCAAGCAGATTGGTCTTGTTCAAGGAGCTAACAGCTGGAATATAATTATAAATGAGCGTTGAGATGGAGGATGGGGCAGAATTTCTGATGTTTTTGACGAACGACTAAAAGTTTCTACTACCTGTGGGACATTGGAATATTTTTGCCTCAGTTTTTGGTCGTATTGAAATTTCACACGTTTAAGAAAGGCGTTGCAGTCATTCAGTTTCCCTGGTCTCGTAGCACCGAAAACACGTTTTTCTAATCCTGACAGCTTCCTTACAGAACGAGTCGTACCATGCCTTTTCTTTTGGTTTGATACCCTTCATCCGATGAGGGATAAAGCATCTCATTCCAAAGAGAATAGTTTATGTGATCATGTCACCAGCAGCATCCACGTCGTTATCGAGGAAACATAACGATCAGTTAAAATTCTTAAAGAAGTTGTTAAGTCCGCTCCAATTGGCTTTCTCGTATTGCCATACGGTTCTTTTAGGAATCTTTTCTCTAACTGTGTGTTCGGTGTACAAGAAATTAGCTGATATGACACAATGGTCCGACGAGCCTAGAGGGGACAGCACATCAACGCAGTACTTGTCAGGGTGAGAAGTTAAAAGCTAGTGCAGCGTGTTAGCGGTATGACTATCAACGTCTGGTATTCGCGTGGGCTCATTTACAAACTGTGTTAAGTTGTTTTTCGCAGCGAAGGTCTCAACACACCGTCCTTCGGGTGTTGTCTGTCCAGAATGTCGAAGCCAACCAGAATTGTGTATATTGAAATCGTCTGTAATCACGATTTCGGTATGAGGATACAGGGATACAATTCTTTGAATGGAGTCAGACAGCGCATCAAACTCATTAAAAGTCGAATTGCTGTCCAGTTTGGGGCTTCTGTAAATAAAGCAGTAGTGGATAATTTGCTTACGGAGATGGAATTTTAATCACATGAAATTGAAATCCGGATTGGAACAGGGACTACATTGTGGTGGAGTTTGGTAAGCTACATCACTACGCACATAAATGGCGATGGAGAAAGAATAGTGGCACTAGTTCGTAGCCAGGTAGCTTGAGAGCAGAGTGATCTGAGAGGTGTAGGCGGGGATCTACCTGTGTTTCACTAAGTGCTAAAACAGCTGGTCTTTACTTACAGACGTGGACGTACGCAGAAAAATGATTACTTTTTAGCCCGCGTATATTAGCTACGTCCACCCTGAATTCCCTAGTCATAATTAAAGACAAACACAGTAAACACAAACACCGACGATGCTAAGCAAGACTGCTACGTGAAAATTCTGGCGATGGTTTACCGAATCATATTTAATTTTGCCCACTAGATTTTGAAGCGTAGTGTCGTAGGATCTGCGGCGTTACTTGGCATGTTGCATCTGATACGGTCGGAAAATTCGGTAGAAAAACTACTGTAACATGTTCGCCAAAGATTCGTTATGTATGCTAATGCCAAGCTAGCAGTGAAGATGCTCCTTATAACTGGATATCTCTCATTGGTACCAGGGGACTTAAAAGAAGCAATAGTATCACTACAATCGATGAAGGAAACCAGTTACAACGGGTTGTGTTATTCAGCTCACATGCTTCAGTGGTAGGAGTCAAGCTTACCAGAGATAATGACATCTAGAGCTCAGAAGAAACAATCGCTTGCCCTAATCCTGCAAATAGTACAGCCACATTATCTGCATACTCCTGATAGACCGAAGTAGACCTAAGGATGAGCATCAATGAACTAGTTACCTGGTTACCTGGGAATCGAGTTTCAATTACGAAATTTAGGGACTCTATTTTCGGTTTGATAGCGTTGTAAGATCTTCTGATTGTTTCAAGTATCTGATTGATGTGGCCCTTTCAGGGATGCCATCCAATCTGCCAGTACCCCAAAACAGATTAAAATCAAAGAATAAATAGGCAATGGACCGTTTTTATATATACAATAATGTTCGCTGCATACTATGATTTAGCAAAGGTGCCAGGTTACTCTCATTACATGTCTGAGCACCTCCACGTCAAGGAATTTCGATGCTGTTTGATTGTTGTACTCGTAATATAGAATTCAAATTATGAAAGGATAATCTTTAACAGCATTGCACAACCTATTCTCTGAATATTTGCCATTTGTCAAATTTAACCCCAAGCGGCCGCTACCACTAATGCCACTTATGCCCATAAGTAATTGACTTCAAAGACAATGCCACTCATATCCAGCCAAATTGCAAATATTTGCCGGTTAAATTGCCACAGACAACGACATTGAAACAATGTAGACATGCATTACTGAAATTCTTCTCTAGGACAATTTATCTCTGAATAATCCAGGGATCAGTGAGCTCATTCACCAGGCCGATTCCATCAAACAACCTGCCTCAATCGCTTTTCTCGCACAAACACACTGCCAGTTGTGGCATTTTAATTAGAATTCCACATATGACCGACCATTATCCAGGGGATACAGAGAGGCTTCTATTCTCCGTAGTTGATGAAAT